>ONZH01021942.1:0-600000 GCA_900303285.1 Rhinella marina | reverse complement strand
CTGGCTTATTTTTAGGGCATCTAGTAGATGCCCTACATGAAAGGGTATCTGTGTTGGAGCTCATAATCCTGCCTCTACCAACATCTCTGGTTCATAGAAAAAATCTCCAACCTTTTGCATATAACCAACTCAGAGGGGGAAGCTGCATCAGTTTTTTGCTGTAAAAAAAGGAACATTTTTTTTTAGATTTTTTTACCACATTTCAAAAAAGGAATGCCTTTTTACTCATGAAAATTGCACTGCTCATGGGTCTGCTAAAAGCAGATAAAGATATTTTTTCTAGTGCATGTACAGCTCAAGGTATAGCAAATGTATGAACATTAAGAGGTGCACTGCAGCTTACTTTGAATTAAGACAGGTTTCTGAAACGCAGGCCTTACTAAATCTCCTTTGTTTCTGTCATAGACCAGAACTTCGAATTTTTATGTATTTTATATGGAATTTGTTTACATCTCTTCAGCAGAACATGAGAGACATCTTTCTTCACAGCACATCTCTCAGACAGCGTGAGTGCACAACCAGAAACATGACTTCATCAGGGGAACAGCTGAACATTTAATTAAATCTATCAGGATTAGTTGCTGGAAGAAAACAAAGGAGAGGCGATGAGTTGAAAAAGTAATTTAACTGCGTATTTTCAATTCTGCATCTTTCACTCATGCGGTCCCACAGACTGGCATGTAGGGTCCCTGCTGGCAGGGTGCTGCCAGGATCTGTCAAGGTTAGCTAACTTTTCTAATGCACCTTGATTTTTTTTTCTTTATTTATTCTTGACTCAAAATGGATGATACTTGAAGACGTATATTTTTGTGAACATATTCAGATATACATCCAAGGCCTGAAGGAGCCATTAACACGAATACTGAAGACGGCTTCTATGGATGCAGTTTTCTTGTAGAAACAAATCAAAGGCAACTACTTCCAGTCCATCACCTACTGTGAATAGTGTGATCCTGTATTACCTATATTAATCAGTGTTATCGCTCATTGTAATTGTGCCTGTGATCATAATAAGATGACTGCTGAAAAGTAATCTGTACAGAAGAGGTAGTCTCCACATATATTGGTAAGTCATTTCACATCTTCAGAGAGCTAAAGTCATGCTAGATAATTTCAACTAATTTACATTATTGAATATTGTATCAGTATGTCAAATCAGGATCTCAAATCAGACCCTTTCACTTTTTTGAGATTTTGTTAAGTTTTAGGCTTGTGCTAGAATAAAAAAATCAAGTTTCCCCCAATCAGTCAGTACTTTATACCCCATAATGAGAAAATGAAAACCGAATTTTAGACATTTTTGCGAATTTATTAAAAAGGAAAAACTAAAATTTGGTATGGACATAAGTATTCATACCCTTTGCTATGACACTTGAAAGGGGGCCTATTTCACTTGATCATCTTTGAGATGTTTCTACACCTTGACTGGAGTCCACTTGCGGTAAATTCTGGACATGATTTTTTTTGCTGCACTGAAAGTGCCCAAGAGCACAATGGCCTCCATAATTCTTAAATGGACGACGTTTCGAACAACCAGGACTCTTTCTAGAGCTGGCTGCCCCTCCAAACTAAGTAATGTGGGGAAAAGGTCCTTGGTAAGAGAGGTGACTAGAAACCCAATGGTCATATTGGATGAAATACAAAGATCCTATGTGCAGAACTTCCAGAAGGTCAACCATTACTGCAACACCCCATAAATCTGGATATAGCAGAGTGTCCAGAAAGAAGCCTCTCCTCAGTAAAACACACATGAAAGTTTGCAGCCTCTCACACCTTGAGAAAGATGATTCTCTGCTTAAATTTGTTGGCCTCAATTATGTGTCATGCGTGGAAGACACGTCACCTGGCTAATATCATCCCTACCGTGAAGCATCATGCTGTGGGGGTGGTGTTTTTAAGGGCTGAGACCAGGAGACTGGTCAGAGCTGAGGGAAGGGAGCAAAGCACAGATATATTTTTGATGGAAACCTGATCCAGAGTGCTCTGGACCTCAGACTGGGCCAAAAGGTTTATCTTCCAAAAAGACAATGACCCTAAGCACACAGCCAAGACAACACAGGGGTGGCTTAGGGACATCTCTGTGAATGTCCTTCAGTGGCCCAGCCAGAGGCCTGACTGGAACCCAACTGAACATCTCTGGAGAGACTTACAATTGGCTGTCCACCAATATCCCCATCCAACCTGACAGAGCTTCTGCAGAGAATGGTAGAAAATCCCCAAAATCCAGGTGTGCAAACCTTGTGGCATCATACCAGTGTCGGACTGGGGTGCCTAGGGCTCACCAGTAAAATTTATTTTAAGGGCCTAAATATTCAAATATTACTTGCTCACTCAGCAGCAAACAAGGGTCCCTAAAGTGACTTTGGGAAGGTGGGACCCCCGGCAAAGAGGATACTGGTTGGTCTGCCTCTGTACCTAAAAGCTATCTCAGCCACCTGATGTATCTATGATAATAAACTCTTAAACAATCTTAATAAATACATTCTTAAATAATCTACTCATTTTTTATATCAACATAGGCTTTATGTAGTACAATCACTCTAGTGTGTTATGTGCCACTTGTGCAGGCGGTAGGAGACTAGGGGCCCACCTAGCTCAGGGGTCCACCAGGGGATTCGCCTGTTCCCCTGTGGGCTAGTTTGAGCCCGCATCATACCCAAGAAGACTGGTGACTAATTGCTGCCATAGGTGCTTCAACTAAGAACTAAGTAAAGGGTCTGAATACTTATGTCAATGCAAGATTTTAGATGTTCCTTTTTAACAAATTAGCAAAGATCTCAAACATTCTGTTTTCACTTTCTCAATATGGAGAATTGAGTGCAGAATGATGGGGGAAAAAATAACTTTTTTATTTTAGTACAAGGCAACTACATAAAAAAGTGAAAAAAGTTAAAGAGTCTGAAGACTTTCCAAATGCAGTGTAAATATAAAATTGGATTGGGTGCATAATTTGGCAAGAGATCAACTGTAGCTACGAATTTTACAATCTGGCATCTATAGACGTAGGCAAATAGGAATGTGTGAATTGGCACGCTGTGCAGTCATGTACAATGTACTATTTATACCCTAATACATATGCTTAATAAAAATGTTTTAATATCATTATAATAAGACACCGTCTCTTACACTACTGACACACTATATCTTAATATATATATTCCAGTGGAAAAATATGTAACAAATATTTTACGTCTGATGGAGCTATGGTATAAGTGTAATTAAATCTATGTTAATAAAGACAGCAGCCTCATTAACTGAAGTGACAGCTGCAGACAAGCACCATGACCGCGTCTGCACTGCAAGATGGCGAGTCACCACACTAATTATGTGGCCTCAGCAGTATACGGGGCAGAATGCCAACCCCACCAGAGGTCGCAAATGTTTGCCAAAATTGTAATAAACAATCACGACTGAACCGCTGAACGGATCCTTTGTGCTTCAGTATTTTCTTATTTATTTTATGCACTTATATAGCGCTACTATATTCTGCAGCGCTTTACAGACATTAGCATCACACTAACAATCTAAGGTCTTTATCAGTATGTCTTTGGAGTGCGGGAGGAAAGTGAAGTACCCACAAACATGTATATAGATATGTAGATAAAAGTTGTTAGACTAGTTTCACAAAATGTGTTTGTAAGGCTTGATTCATAATCTGCGGTGGATGTTCTGACGTCCATCGCAGATTCCGGCAAAAAAGGATGACATACTGCTGCAGTTGTATGTTGTCCAGCACTATGCCTGTATTTACAGCAGAAATCCGCAGGGACCTCAGATGGGATCTGCTGGGCGCTGGCAGTGTCTGGTATATGCTGGATCGTGGGGTTCCAGTATTCTGTTTCTGTGCTGAAAGATAATACCGGAAACTAAGTGCAGGTGTGAACTTAGCCCAAAGTGTACTATTTCATATATAAACTACAGAACAAGTCAGATGATACATGTAAAAGATTCTGAATCTTCAAGTCCACAGTATGGTAAATCACTATGGGACAGATTTACTAATGATAGATTTATCACAGGGGTAGAAATTTAATTTGATTGGAAATGTCACTGATTTCAATATTGCTATATTGTGCCTTTACAATCATGTGTACCAGAGGGATATAAGCAGTTGGGTAGTCATGGTCAGATTTTGGAGTATTCATTCCCAAACCATTATACACCTTTACTGCAGGAAGCCTGTAATGATACTTTGAATGAAAAGGTGGCCATTACTTCGCAGTCATTTTGGGTGAGATTTATCAAGACTGGTGTTTTGTTCACGGGTTTTGATACACCTTATTTATGGTGAGGCGCAGGCATAAATTGGCTGCATGCCAATTTTGGGTGTTGTGCTCCCACGTTGCACACATGTCCTGCAGGTAGCAGGGAAGCTATAGGAATAAATGGGAAATGGGGTCGCAGTGCAACTCATATGTTTGCTAAAACTGCGAAACATAAATCGCAAAAAATCCAGCAGTGTTGATCTGATATTTTATGCAGCCACAAATGTGATTGTTGTTGGCAGCATGTCCCTTGTATAACCAGAGGATGTGCTGCTGACTTTATGCTAATTGTAGGGGGGGACAAACAATCATACCATGTCCCTGTGCATGTATATATCAGCCTGTGTAGTGGACCTTTGAACAAGCGCCAATCAGCTTGTTATATCATCACTCATTAAGGCCCCACATTGGGTCATTTCTCCCTTAATCTATTACAATGTTATAGGAAAAGGCGTTTCCATGTGAAATGCTGACCAGTTCTGATCCTCACCGGTGATCAATGTCCAATAGCTCATGTGTGTATAGCTCATCCTTCACCGGTTAGCATTAATCAGATAACTTCTAATAATGCTTCATGAAAAAGCCTGAGCTCAATCATTTCCAAATTGTCTTATCTAATGAAGTATCGATTGGAGATCTCTACAAGGAGCTATCACGTCATTAGTTGATTTTCTGCGCTGCCCAAGACCTTGCTGCCCCTTAGGCTATTTTCACACCTGCGGCACAGGGCTCCGGCAGGCTGTTCCGGTGGGTGAACAGCCCGCCGGATCCGTGCTGCCGCAGGTGCACGCGGGGGGCCGGAACTACGCTCCATTCACTGTAATGGGGGTGGGCCGCGGATCTGGCCGCAGTACGGCAACCCCTGCCGAGAGGCGGCCGGAACGAAAATACAACCTGCGGCAGCACAGATCCGGCAGGCTGTTCACCACCGGAACAGCCTGCTGGAGCCCCGTGCCGCAGGTGTGAAAGGGGCCTTATAGTGTTAACTTTGGGTCCCCCATGTTACAGTTACTCTATGAGGAGTTAAACAGTGATTGTAATCTTGTAGTCTAGGGAATATAGCTAATTTGTAAAAATGAAGAAGCTGGATACGGTTGTCACAAATTAAAGGGGTTGTGTCACTTCAGCAAAGGCCATTTATCATGTAGAAAAGGTTAATACAAGGCACTTACTAATGTATTGTGATTGTCCACATTGCCTCCTTTGCTGGCTGGATTAATTTTTCCATCACATTATACACTGCTCGTATCCAGGGGCCAGGACTGGAGATGCTGCGCATACCCTTTAAAGGGGTTGTGCAGGATTTGCATGCTGATGGATTATCCTCCAGATAGGACTTTAGTATCAGAAAGTCAGGGATCTAACACCCCGCACCCTAGCAATTAGCCATTTATGTAGTTGTAACTCTGGTGCTGGAACTATACAGCTTTGTCCATTGTGTGATGGACATAGCTTATAACTGAAGTGCTGCTCCCATTGAACTGAACAGCAGAAGCACTGTAGCTATCAGCTGCATCCACTACACAATGGACGAATCTGTGCATTTCCAGTGCCGACTTCCAGCATCAGAGAGGATAATCCGTCAGTATCAAAATTCTGGACAACCCCTTCAAGGTGTCAATAAGTCAATAAGTTTTCCTTCAAATGCATATACAATCAGCCATAACTCTCAAAACACATAGAAAATATCAGCATAAATCGAGCTTTCCACTATCAAAGGAGACAATACATAATGGAAATCATTCCCTGTTCCTCTGCAAAACATTTCAGATCAATATACAGTGAAAAAGAAATATGGCAACACTTTCCAGATGATTTCTCTCAGAAATGAAACAAAACAGTCTCCAAAAATTTGCTTATGCCTAGTGTACTTTGTGTCTTCTGCTCCCTGGGAGTCAAGCTGTGAAATGAAGCTGCCTCTAATGAGATGAATCTCCAACATACATTACCAGTCACTGGAAAAAGAGTAAAGATCTGGCGGTATTTTACTTTTCTCTTCTGCAACGTTCTGTACAGGACTGCAGTTATTTAGCGGTGAAACACAAAAAGAAGCATTAAATATAATACTGATATAAAAGTTACAGGAAAGATAAAAACTACTGAATATAACAACCTCTACACTGCTTGGTGTACAGCACAGAGATCTCTTTAAGCCTTCAAACATATTCAATCGAATCAGTTCATTTTCAAACATATGACATTTATGGGCCAATGTTTTGTAAAAAAAAAAAAAAAAACATATCAACTGCACGATGTATTGAAAGGAATAATAAAACCGCCCTCATATGTTATCCATTTCCAAGCTCAGTATAAAACCAGTTGAGTTTCACATGCAATACCTTCTAGTAGCTTCATAATATTCTTAGATTAAGGGCTCATTCAGACGACCATATGGATGGGTCCGCATCTGTCCCGCAATTTTGTGGAACGGCTGCAGACCCATTCATTTTAATGGGGCCGCAAAAGATGTGGAGAGAGCACCACACAAGCGCAGCCACTACTCCATTCAATTGCAATCAGTAGTATCACAGCTGAGGCCAGTGATTGGCTGCAGTTGTCACATGCATGTATGGCAGGTTTTCACCACAGTGAAACAAATAACGTCTACCAGGGAACATTGGAAAAGCTGCTGATCAGTTGAGTGTAGTAGAAAGTACTGACAGACATGCTGATTTCAGTGGTTTGTTGCTCTTGAGCTAATATTAGGTGGTTGCCGAGAACTTGTATAGCTGTATAGTTATCACAGCATGTGCCAGAGAAGAGTCATGGGTATTAATGAGCTCCTGCTCTCCCCGTCCACCTTCAGCTGATTGGCTGGGATAAAACCACCAATCATTGGAAGATGGGCAAGGAGAGCAGGAGCTCAGGAATAAGATGACTCTTCTCAGGCAGCCGGTGACTCTTCTCTAGGACAGACTGTGATTTTCATACAGTAGGTTCTTGCCTACCACATAAGATAAAATCAAGAGTGACAGACCAGTGAAATCAGCCTGTCTGTCACTACTATATGCTACCCTCAACAAGGTTATCAAAAAGTTGATGAACGGTTCCCTTTAAGTTACATGATGTGGTCCGCTTGTTTTCTGTTACTGGCCGCTGACCTGGTGGGATTGTTGGAGTGGTGGGCAAACTAACACAGAGCTTGCCCTATTGAAGCCTGCGGACGGAGTTAAGCAAAGAGGTAGGACCTACAGGGCATTTATCATTTATGAGGTGGTTATGCCATAAAATGTCCTAGATTAATTAAAATTTGACACCCTTATAAGAGAATTCCCTCAGTGAATCATAGTACAAAGAATGAATCAACCGATTCAGTGAGACATAAGCAAATCTGTTGGAAATATGGAAAATACAGACCTAGATAATGCTAGACATCTCCAACTGGGGAGTGTAATAGTCATCCTTCAACTCTAGAAACGAGGTACAACTAAAGCCCCATTCACACTTACAGTTGAATCCTGATATTTTCTAGAGTTAACCCTGAAGGGCTGTATGTATGAATACACACATCTGCAATATCAGTCCCGGACTTTACCCAGACTTTTTCTCCCCAGCGTATGTGTGAAAACAGCAGTAAATGTTCCAGAAAATCACAGTGGCTATGCCTAAGTTCCCGCCCCTTGTCTAGGCACCTGGAACATTCCCTCTGTAGTGAGAACGCACCCGACATGGAACATCTCTGGGGTGATAACTAAATGTGTGAAACTCTGGTAAATCTCCGGATTCTGATAATCTGGAAATATTCCAGAGTTTAGGTGTGAAAACAGCATAAGATTCCAGTGAAGATCAGACAAATCAAGAAATCCTTATCTGGAACTTCTCAGAGTTAGTTGATGGCCCACCTTGAGGATTATCCTGGCTTACCCTGTACTTTCACCAATGTCTGAAGGTTCACGACCCCAGCACTGATGAAGTAGATGATCATCAAATGGTCTGGGAATGCCGTCATATAAACAATCCCTTCTTAGTTTAATGGAGGTAACTTCAGATAGCATGTCGTAGTTACAAAACTATTCAGAATTCTGAAAGCTCTTTTCACAGCTGAATGACTATATTTTTTAAGCTTGATTATCCCCATCTGCTGACCCTATGATGTGAACATTCGAAATGATCTTAAATTCACACCAATGACATATTTCTGGAGACGGATAATGTAAATGCTCGAGAATAATCCCCAATCAACTTCAGGCACATCTGCTATTTTTTTATTTATGCGATACATGGACCAGCGAGAAAAGAGAACCGTCTCCTTTCATAAGGCAAATGGTGGATTATAGTGATTTGCTGCAAATAAGGCACTGCTCTGCTATATATACATCAATATCAAACCGATGAAAGCTGAGATGATCTGACATCCCGTTCTAAAGACAAAGGCCTGTTGATTACGTATTCAACAATAAAGGCTCAAATGAAATCAATGAAGCGGAGGGAGGCAGAGGGATTGAAAGCACGCAGTTCATTAGATCCCTATTAAAATAATAATAAAAAAACACTTCACTTTACAAAAACTCAACATCAATAGCTATCAAATGGAACAGCTTGTGCGGCGCAGCATCCAAGAACCGGATACGGCCTTGTGAGTATCATGATACAACATCCCTTGATACTGCTCCAAGTTTAATCAGGAAGTAATATAAAATGGTGTGGCAAGGACAATATCAGCTTAAACTAAGCAAATGACTACTTATATGAGATCAGCATTACAAGTAAAACGTAAGACAGGTATTCAGAGCATCCAAGATAGAGGATTATAGCTCAACTGTATTAAAGGGGTTTTACAACTTGGAGATATTGATGACCTTTGTAGATCATCAATATCAGATTGGTGAGGGTCTGACCCTCGGCACTGCCACCAATCAGCTGTTTTCTGAACACTGGAAACAAAACAGTGGATGAAGGCAGAAACAGAAGGTTCCTCCCATTGTGTACTGGCTGCCGAGGCATACTGTGACTCAGCTCCCATTCACTTAAAGTGCATCTGTCAGCGATTTGTACCTATGACACAGGCTGACCTGTTACATGTGCACTTGGAAGCTGAAGGCATCTGTGATGGTCCCATGTTCACATGTGCCTGCATTGCTGAGAAAAATGATGTTTTAATATATGCAAATGAGCCTATAGGAGCAACGTGGGCATTACCATTACACCTAGAGGCTCTGCTCTCTCTGCAACTGCCACTCCCTCTGCACTTTGACAGGGTAAGGCAGGTGTGATGACGTTTTTACTTCCTGGTCGTGTCAAAGTTCAGAGGGAGCAGCAGTTGCAGAGAGAGCAGAGCCTCTAGGTGTAATGACAATGCCCCTGTTGCTCCTAGAGGCTCATTTGCATATATTAAAAATCATTTTTCTCAGCAATGCGGGCACATATGAACATGGGACCAAAACGGATCCCTTCAGCTGCCAAGTGCACATGCAACAGGTCATCCAGTTTTATAGGTACAAATCTGCTGACAGATGCCCTTTAAAGGGGTTGTCTCACCTCTATTGGGGGCTTATTGCTAAGATATGCCCCCAATGTCTGATAGGTGCGGGTCCCACCTCTGGGACCCACACCTATCTTTAAAACGGAACCCGCAAACTGAAGCAGGGCGCATCATGCATGTGCAGCCGCCCTCCATTCATTCCTCACAAATAGGACCACAATGAGGCAGGACAAGATTAAGAATACATAAAAAAAAATACTTCCACGCAGTTTTGGGGGCTGCTGGACAGAACAGGATGGGACTTGGAGCCCCTGCGATTTAGAATAGTGTTATGTATGAACAAGTGTCTTGTACGGTAGAAAATGATACAGTTTGAGATTCTAATGCCTATATGTGCCTGAAACGGGAGTCATTGACCAGGTGTACACATCCATGTGACAAGAGGGTTCCTCCCTAGTTTGGAAAGGCTAGGAAGAGTTCACATGTTCCAGACACAGAATGGTTGCGATGCGCCGGGTGTGGCTGAAAACCGTACTAATATGGATATCGGCAGAGTTTTTAGATATCTGCAGCTAAAAGCAATACCATTTTTGAATGATCACATCGTAATACAGAGAAATTGCTTGAAAGTGCTTTTAGAGGCAGCCATTTAAAACCCTTCCGATGGCCGTTACCCAGACTTTGGTGCGTCCAGAATGTGTGAACCCTGCTTTAAAAACAGGTAATCTTGTACTACGCGGTCTAACAAAGATAAAAAAAAAAAATTTCTACATTTCCATTTGACAACTGTCAGGATGAACATTACCAGTCGTTGGTGTATTATTGAATGGTTGGAGTTCCACTTTAAATGTTACCTGTGGACTTCACCACAAAATCTATCTCACTTGACCTACTTTGGAAGGAGACAACAGGGAGCTGTACAGATTACATTACTTATATTAATGTGCCACCTCAGCCGGCGGGTGGAAATAAAGGAGACATCAGTTTTAAACCAAGTTGTCTTAAAAAGTAGGCAATTATCTGATAGATCAACACGAATCCTTCTTCCCGTCTGCCTGAACATGACCCGGTGGGGATTCAATGCCTGTAAGCATTCTCTGCTACGAACAGATTTATGGGCCTTACATCTAGGGCCTCATTTCCTCTCATTATAAATTATTCAGAAGTAAATGTGTTGGCGACTCCAAATTAAAAAAAACAACTCTTCTCTACCAAATCACTTTCTTATCACAGGCTTAAAGGAACACAGGTTTCTGTCAGCTCTCCAAGAAAATTAGCAAACACGTCCTGAAACGGTGACAGCTGCTAAGATCTCCTGCACCAAGAAATGAACTACTTCTACACACCCAGTAAGAAAGCAGCCCAGCGGCTCGTCTCACCTCACTGTCAAACGCTTCCAGTCCAGACAATCCGCAAACTTCAGAATTACAGTAAATCCCTATAGGTGTTTCTCACGACACTGAGGAAATCATTCACATGACGGATGATATTCTTGATTATTGGCGGTCATAGAAAACTAAACTTGTAAGGGTAGAGAGCCTCCAGGAAAATAAGATGTTGGCAGAAGTAGGACATCATCAATCTCCTTTTGACTTTTTTTTTTAGTTCTGTCTGCTCAGGGTAACAAGGCTAGGTTCATATCTGCGGCAGACTGGGACAAAAAAAGGACAAAATACCAATGCATTCCAGAAACCATACCGGCCACTGAGGGACCCATTACAGTCAATGGGATCAATCAGGTGCCTGTAGTGTCCAGCATATGCCAGATCTGGGGGTTCTGTTTTTTTGGTTCCTATACTGGAACAGAAGAATTTGCCCGCAGATGTGAAAGAAGCCTAAGGCCCAATAGTATGGATGGCTACATGTCATTGCATACCCCCTCCCACGGCAGCTAAATTATGTCATTTTTTTGCAGTGTACTGCACTTTACTATACAGTTGAAAAGGGGATACTGACTTTATCGGCTTTCTTCATTTGAATAGATAAGTTTGACATGAGATGAGCTCCAGGATTATCACACACAGAGGACTAACATGGAGGGAGCCTGATACCAAGCTGTGAGCTTCTTGCCCTGACTAACAGAATAGTTGTACCAAACTTTTCTGTTTGAAATACTCTTCTGGTACTAAACTATTAGATTAGGATTTACATATACACCTATACGGCTGTACTTCATTCCTGAACTGGACAGCAATAGATAAGTTATATAGCAGAAGAAGGCATGGCGGAGTTAGACTCTTCATGTACTGAAGAGAAGGAAGACAGCTTCCTATAGGATGGTATAAACAGCTTACATATCGTCCTATAGGATGGTGTAAACAGATTACATATATGGTTTATATTATAAAGAGATATAGCACTGATTTCCTGCTGCACACAATCATATAGCAAACACTTGTTATAACTACAACTCCCAGTATGCCAGTGGCAAACCTTCAATGGAGGCAGACCATGCAACTGCTTCTTTTCCAGATTTGAAAACACTGCACTTTCATGCAGCTGTCACCAGGAGGCACGCAATGCAAAGAGATTATTTTAGATTCCAAATTCCTATGCAATGAGCTCCCCCTAGTGGTGGCGGCAGATGGCTTTTTAATAGAAAGGAAGCAAATTTATCAATGTATTTAGGTCAGTTCTCTGGTGTTCATACATTAAGAAATATGGTGTTCAGTATGAGCATCATATTAATAAAGCACCTATTCCACTTTATCCAACACAGAAGTCAGATAAATTGAGTGAGGTGGAAAGTGAGTTTTTTATTACAATTTTTTAAAACTAAATTTTTTTAAAACTGGGGTATTGCCTATGAGTGACTGTGACACGCATACTGAGAAAGTGAGTGGGACAGGGGGGCCTATACTAAGTTTCGCTATGGAGCCACATGAGATCCGTATACACTCTTGTAGTATGCTATGCCACATGCTTGCTAGAATTGGGGACCTACAGATTGACAAAACTTATACATACAGATCGAATTGATTTTTTTTTAGTTATTAGTTTTTATATTTTCTAACACGGTTTTGGACTTCAAAAGAGAAGCACAGGAACATTCGCCCTCGCCAACGTATTTACACTCTTAAATGTTAATGTCAACATTGATTTTTTTTTCGCTTTCTTCCACTCGGCTTCTTAACTAGGACATTACAGATTCCTGCAGGGCTACGGTGAGATGTGGAAATATGTTATGACCATCTAGCCAGCACAGAATATTGAAAGAAAAATGAAAGGCTGTTTTTAGAGAGTTTTGCGCTCATTTGCATTCACCTGTAAGAACGAAAAAATGCTGAGCTCATAAGGCCAGAGAATGAGAGTGATGATCTCCACTGAATGAGTTTTCTTCATCTCTGAAAATGCAATGTGTCATCATGGAGTCTCTGGCACTGCACAATGGTGCCATCTGCTGGACACTAGCTGCAATGCAAGAGAAACTCAGCTGAGGATTCCCTAATAATTCTGAGCTGGGGGGCACAATGTTACCCAAATAAATGGAAGTCAGCTAATTAAAGTGCTGGCAAATAGCATGTCATATATTTTTCCAGTATCTAAAAAATAAAAGGAGTTGGGGATGGGGGGCTTCTACTTGCCCTAACTGAATGCAACTTTGGAAGCCAGAGTGTAGCTAAGCTGGTGCACAGGTTGCAGTCAGAACTCGGAGTCTGAGGCCCCTCATGGGCACATGGGGAGTAGTATGTTACAGATTTTGCCTAGGAAGTTACTTCTCTGTGTAGTCATCACACATAAAACAGCTAAATTAAGACAAAAAGGAAAAAATTCTATACATACGGTGCTATAAGTGGGGTGGACTCATCAGTTCCCATGTTTCCGGACACGATAACCAAGTAGGGTTAACTGCAGACTTATATAATACTATACATAAAATGTTGTGAGATCGCAATAGCAGATGAGAAACATCCGCATCTGATAAATTCTGCTCTGCTACACGGAACTGAGCACTGCTATATATAGTAGCCATATAACAGTGATATGAGAAAGATGAATATGTTTGCAACAGCTGATTCAGAGCATATGTCATTCCAACGAAAATCTGTTCTTTGTGGATCTGATACATAGCAACTGTAAGCTAATAAATGGCAGACACAATGCTGAGAGGCATTTCTCAAGCTTCATACATCACACCAAGTGCAAAATGTAAAACAATGATTCTAAATAATGCAGGAAACCAAGAAATGGACCCTTAACCAGAGTTTAATAGGATGTGACAATAACTGTATATCATATGTGATAGTAGATAAGATGCCGCCCTGTGCCCCCTCTAGATCTCAAGGAGCTCATGAAGGCATTGCCTCAGGATTACACATCCATTTGGATTTTCACCGAGAAAAACACAGAAATGCTTTATTACAGCTCTGACATTGGAACCACAATCCATTTCTACAACCTGATGTGCACAAACTCTGCTCAGGATCTCCAGAACACAGAACATTTGTGAAATATAGCTAAGGACCATTCAAGGATTCTGCAGAAGAAACTTTGAATACCAGAGATAAATGCCTTTTTATTCCTTTAGGCTACTTTCACACTAGCGATTTTAAATTCCGGTATTGAGTTCCGTCATAGGGGCTCAATACCGGAAAAAAACGCTTCAGTTTTGTCCCCATTCATTGTCAATGGGGACAAAACTGAACTGAAGACAATGGAATGCTCCTGCAAGCATTCCGTTCCGTCTTCAGACCGGAGAGAAAACCACAGCATGCTGCGGTTTTCTCTCCGGTCCAGGCCTCCGCACCAAGACAGATCTGGAATGACCCCCAATTCAAGTCAATGGGGACGGATCCGTTTGGTGTGACCAACATGGTAAACGGATCCGCCCTCCATTGACTTTCAATGGAGTTCAGGACGGATCCGTCACCACAGACAGACATACATACATACAAACACATACATACATACATACACATACATACTTACATACTCCAGGCAGGCAGGCCGCGCGTCTTCACGCCCAGGAGGCGCGCCGCTATGACCATTCCCTACAGCGCCCAGCAGAGGGCGCTGTGGGGAATCGTCATAGCTGCGCGCCTCCTGGGCGTGAAGATGCGCAGCCTGCCTGCCTGCCTGGAGTATGTAAGTATGTATGTGTTTGTGTGTATGTGTATGTCTGTATATGGTACTGTGTGACATGTGTGGGGCCGGAACGCGGTTCCGGCCCCACACATGTCCCTGCGGCAGTCCGGATCCGACGGCACCCTTCACCTGCCGGATCCGAACTGCCACTAGTGTGAAAGAGGCCTTAGCAGCTCATTCCTCACCCTCCTATCTCCATAAACGTCTATGGGCAGCATATCTGCATGTGTCTCTCTGCACTTCCTTCCCCCTTTTCATCTCCATAGACTTTTATGGCCAGCATTTGTCTGTCTCTGACACTGAGCTCACTCCTCCTCACTGCTCCCCTCTCCATGGACTTCTATGAGCAGCATGTAATCTGATCCTTCAGTGAGTTAACAGTCCTTCTCGTCCTTCAAGATGGTTTCAGCAGAAAATGTTTGTTTAGGAAAGGGGAGAAAGAAAATTGTTCTCTGATACGATATATTACACTGTTTCTTATATTCACCTGTACTATTAATTAATGCAAAGTTTGGTAAAAATTAACAAAAAATTAAACATTGATTAATTAAAAATTAAAATTTCATATACAGCCATAATACTGTACTCAGGAGACCGTCACATTAGGCAGACCATTGATGGGTGGATCTTTGGGACACAGTAATACAAACTCTAATAGTTTGTAGATCTAGAACCTGCAGTATCCAAAGGGGTTTCTCAAGACAGACAAAGTCTTCAAAGGTTGGAAGATTAAGCCATACAGAAAATAGCTGTATTGTAAGAAGTTTTTGATTCTCCCAGAATTACTATGCAAAGATAATTCATCAGACTTGACCACGTTTACAGTGGTGTACAACCTGTAGCTGTCCATCTGGTGCAAAATTCCTGGGAGTTGTAGTTTTGCAACAGCTGGGCAGCGAAAGGTTGAAGAAAACAGAGCTAAGATATGAAGAGACTTAATTTAGACAACTGGACATCTGCCAGGAGAATAGATTTTTTTCCATCCAGATATTTTAAGACAAATGATCAGATAGGATATTGAGATTTCTAATCTCGTATACGGTAAAAAAAATATGGGAAAGT
The DNA here is from genome assembly GCA_900303285.1 of Rhinella marina. NCBI lineage: Eukaryota > Metazoa > Chordata > Amphibia > Anura > Bufonidae > Rhinella > Rhinella marina. The sequence continues at coordinate 584,166 of ONZH01021942.1, read as the reverse complement.
ATTGACTGTGAGCACTTGTTTGATCTCTAGGTCATGGATGTCCTTCAAGCTTCTCATGGCCACTTGTGTAGATGCTCAGATTGAAGCAGCATACATAGAACTCTAGATTAGTGACATGAAATTTATAGAGCACCCCCTTCTTAACCATTCCCATTAGAAATCCCTTCTCTCCTTCCTCACAATTGAAAGGCAGATGTAGAGGTATCGCTCGGCTTTCCATAAACCAGGGCAAAGATTCAATAGGTTGCTCTAGCCCTCTAGCTAAGTATCCTAGTCCAAGGTCAAGTGGCTTGTTGGCATCAGCCTAGCACCCACCACCTGTGGCATATGTCCATGCAGCATCTCCTCAACCTCCCTGGACAGATGAATGAACGTTACATCATGAAGAATGAGTTCCACCAACTATAACTTTTGCCTGTCCAAGTGGCTAGGATCATTTTCATTGTGGGAAGAAACTTCCAAGTGAACACGTGAAGCACATACCAACCCCATCCAGATGTTCTAACCATTACATCACTGTGAGAAGAACTGGAATATGCCATATAATTAGTTATTCTCTATGGTCTTTGCCCTGAGTCGCAAGCCTAGGACCTTGGTTGTCTTTGTATAAGACCAAAGGTTGTGTAAGATAATAACGTACCAAACTTTCCCCTGCAGGTGCAGCAGCATTCAGTGTACATGTACCTTTATATTGGGAATACATGGTAATTTGCATATCATTATTAAATTAACTTAATGTACCGATAAACAATTTACATGACAACTTTAATCAGGAAAAAGTGTGTGCAAATAAAGAGGGGAATGAATTAGCATCCCATAGAAGCCAATTACAAAGTACAGTACACCTGGAAATTTATATTAAATCCAGTAAATCGGGCAGGCAAATTGATGGATTGCAGACAATAATACCGCCATGCAAATTACCAACTACATATTGGTATTGGGGCTTACAATCTAATATGAACTAACGAGGGCTAGGCTTTTTTTACCTGGCTTGTTGCCTTAAAGGGGCTGTCCAGGATTAGCAAAAAAAATCATTTTTCTTCCAAAAACACCACCACCCCTGTCCATGGGTTGTGTCTGGTACTGCAACTTGGCTCCACTTGAGTCAATGGGGCAGAGCTGCAATACTGCACAAAACCTGTGGACAGATGTGGGGCTGTTTTTGGAACAAAGCAACCATGGTTTCCTAAATCTGGACAACCCCTTTAATAATTGACCTGTTGGCAACCCTAGGCGCCCAACAAATAGGACACCTACCCACCTCCCTGCTATACCCTGAATAAAGGACTAGTTCAGTGATACTGAGAGCAGGAGACGTCCTAGTTCCTGAGAGCAACAAATGTCTGGATTACTACGAGAGCGCAGAGCAACTTTTCTAAGAGATGTTCTGTGCTTGGACACCATGAGCAGACCCCAGAGATGTCTTGCAGTATTCTAGGGCTCACCTCTGACTCATACCCATCGAACTTACTGACCTGTGAAAATAAAAGTTTTACGCCCACGTAAGCAGCAATCTCTACGGCCGATAAAAACAACTGGTGAGAAAAACCCTCAACAAGCGGAACCAGGACACATAAAACACATCAATAATTTTCAATATATCTAGAGTTCATCCTCAGGAGTCCCATTAATACCTCCTCCCAACATCTCCTCCAGGAATTTATCCCCAGAATTCTCATTCCCAATCCATGACTGCTCCTCTGTCCAAATTCACCTCCGTACTCAAGATTTACAATAACCAAGAGCAGAAACAAAGTCACAAACCTGCACATTGCATCTAGAAGGGCTATCTTCAGCCACAATGTCCACCCTGGCAAGTGCATAGACTGATATAACGTAGTATTATTACTACGGCATGGAAAAGTAATGGCTTTAATAAGGTCCCATATAAGCAAATGCAAACTCTCCATTTGTAGCCGTGCAATTTAATAAGGATTCCTGAATACATTCCGATCTATAATCCATAAGGAATCATCTAGAAAGTGGAACGTAGAGCTCCATTGTAGAAAGTTCATGTGTATATGCATGAGTCAGGATTCACAGCCAAATATAGCTCTCATTTCCATACAATATCAATCAAAACCGAGATTCTTCATAATCAGAAAAGACAACGGCTGGGAATCTGCTCCACTTATATAGGACACAAGCCATAGAAGAGACAAGATCAAAACTTTCCCCAAATTACTAACATGAATGAATGAATAAGAGCAGCAACTATTCAATGGTGTACGACACAGAAGAAAAAATAAATTATATATCTATCCGATTTACAATTTCATTATAATTTTAATATATATTATTCACCATATTTCATGGTCTGTATAATGCAATGACATTAACAAATCCAGGTGTATTAGAGCTAAAATGTAACTCTTTGGGGTTGGATTACTGATGTGACGACTTGCTGAAATAACGTAAAGTAGTCGCTTTTTAACTGTAGTTCTAGGTAAAACCATAGGTTGTGTCTCATCACAAACTCAGCACTGCTACATCTGTAAATATTGTAACCAGAAAACTCCAACATGAAATGGATAAAGTTAATCTCAAGTTTGTGACTTTTTCCAGCACGGGGTTGGGGGAGGTCATAGTAAAATGGTCACCCCCAACCCCCGACAGTAACTTACCTTGCACAGTTTCTGGTAGCGTGGAGAAGAGACTGCCATCCTTTGCAAGTGATGCAACAAAACAACAACTTTCTGCAGAGATGTTCTCACCACAGCCATCATTGTAAGTTTGCCACACTTCTGGAGGCACCTCAGAATTTGCATTCTAAATGAAAAGCGGCAATCATTCCCTCATGGTCACTGGACAACCATTTGCCAGCTTTCTGAGCATGCTCGCTTCCAAATATGTAAAAAAAAAAAATAATTGCTTTAAGGAGACCAAAGCCCACACTGCTTGAAGAGACAGCAGCGGATTGCATCTCCTAAGTTTAATTTCCTGGAATCAAATCCTTACAAGTCAGCTCCGGGAAGAAGAAGAAAAGAAAGGCAGCTAGTGCAAACAGCTGAGGCAGGCTGCCTCCTCCAAGCGCTCGCTGATCCTTGAGCAAGCCATTCAATAGGATGTTCCTTTAAGGATGGAAAGAGGAGTGCAAGACATTGAGGAGTCCCCTGTGCCAAAGATGATGGATCTGCAATCCTGGCTCATTCCATGGACTCAAGGGCAGAGAAAAGAAGAGAAGCTTGCACCCTTCGACTGAAAGATGTGCTCTCTCCCTCGGCTAGCCTCTGACTGAATGCAGCTCCACATGAGTGAATAGCAGGCTGGTGGGAATCTACAGAGGAGACCTAGCCGGACTAATTCCATCAGCCATACGTTAGCTGCTAGGATCTATGCACACAAGAGGGATGGCACTTTAGGATTCCCTGAGCACCCCCACCTTGGGTCATAGACCCCCTTCTATCACTTTACTTCACACATTTTCAAAAGCTACTTTTCTGGGCAAGATTTCATGTAAAGCAGAGCGGAAAGGAAGAGAATTAGATTTTCTGAGAAACACTGCAATTTCACTTAAGCCACCGTTACTTAAAAGAATGGTTCTCTTAAAGGGGGTTGCACCATGAAAAATAGCCCTCCTTCTTCAAACCAGCTCCTGGATCTGAACACTTTTGTAATTCTATGTAATGAAATATTTGGTATAGCCACTGAGCTATTCAATAAAATGTATCTGTATAGTGCCACCTGTTGTTTGTTCTTTTCCTTATTTCTTGTCCACCTCACATGCTCAGGTTAAATCTTCAATTGTCACCAGCCATATCTTGGGTTAGAAGATGTGGTAGTTACAGGGAAAGAGTTACAGCAGAAAGGACAAGCCCCCTGAGCTGTGATAGGGATATAGCTGCAGTATAAAGGACATGTCCCATGAGAAGGAGCACACCCCCTGAGCTGCCACCCGGAAATAAATCTAGCAGAGCAACTGGAGCAATGAATGGGGAGATCTCTGGATCTATGTGAGTTACAGGGCTGGTTCTAGCTTGTCATGTACTATATGATGTCTGGTTTTAATTTCTTACATCGGTCATGGCTTAACCCATTTAATGGCATTTTCATGTTATCCATTCCATATATAACTTTTCCTGCTTTACATAATTCATGGCTCTGGTGCTCAGTGTATCATGGGTTAGTACAGCATCAGTCGTAGCAGGCAATGAAGTGAATCAAGTATTGTGGATTCCAATCAGATTTGTCCAGCAGGAGACATGATCAGGTTCTGTACATGTAGCAGTTCTGACAACCAGTTAGGAGCCAGATGTGGGTCAGGCAATCTGATCAGGGAACAAGCATGAGCTGCTAAACCTCCAAGTCCATAAGATCAATAAAGGAGTACAATAAGAGAAAATCCTATTATCTATACTTATAGGTAGGTATGGAGATGGGGCTGTGGGTTATAGAAGTTGTAGTCTGGTGCATAGCTAGAAGAGGTTTGCCGGGCAAGTGCTCAGGGTGCTGGGTGTTAGAAGGGGCGTCAACAAGCCACCTCACCTTGCCCAAGGTATTTATATACAGGGCTAGGGCAGAATATGGGGGGATGAAAACCAAGTTAAGTAATTAATTCTTCAGAACAACGATGGTCATCAGCGACCATCCTTAATTCTCCCATTACCAAGAACATTAAGCTTAGTCAAACAAGAAGAGAATTTTATTCAGGATAAGCGGCCCAGACCCCCTTTGCGGCCACCTATCTGATTGGAACCTAAATGTAAAATCACTTGTTTCTCTCAATTGCAGGCATCTGGAAGCTTACCAGCAACCTCTAGCACAGGGATTAGCACTCCAGCTGTCCTGAAACTACAACTCCCAGAATTCTCCTTTCACTTCTATGGGAGTTACAAGAACAGCCAAGAAAGTGTGCATGCTGGGAGTTGTAGTTTCACAACAGCTGGAGGTTGCTGATCTCCCCGCTGTACCAGGTCATCTAATACTCGTGGCCAGCTTTACACTGCAGTCGGCTATTCCCAGTAGGTTATATACATTTGCTATGTACCGTGTATAGTTGACTATACTGTATACTCCAAAGCCGAAGTCACAACATGGGGCAGCCTGTACTACATGGCAGTATGAAACTTAACATGTTATAAAGTTTCTGCACCATGCACATATGGGCTTTACCCAGACCAGTGTTCTTCTCTAACACCACTTGTAACTACAACAATTGTGAAACTACAATTACCAGCAGGCTCCATCCATTCTGTGGGAGCTCTAAGAAGAGCAGAGCAAGTGGGCATGCTGGGAGTTGTAGTTTCACAACAGCTGGAGTGCCGGAGGTTGCCTACTCTTGATCTACAGCATCAGATCTGTGCATGTTCTTTTGGCATTAAAAGGATCCTGTCATCGCATTTCGGCCTATGTAATTAATGGCGGGCTACTGTCAGTCACATAAAATGGCAATCAATGCATTTTTAGTAAAAGTCTGGTCAATGCCGTTTACAAGAGATCACACTTTGAAACTATACCTGAAATGAGCTAAATGTGGGGCATGAAGTCCCAGGGGAGTAGACAATGGCAAAGTCACGGAGTCACCGTTGCAAGTCCACCCATCTTAAGTTGATTGGCATGTCCCTAGCTTGGCCACGTCATCGCCAGCAGGTCTACTCCAACCTAAGAAGGGCACGCTTGCGGCGGTGACTATAACTTGGCTATTGTCTACTACCCGTGACTCCAAGCCTCACATCTGTCTCATGTCAGGTACAGTTTCAAAGCATGATCTCTTGCATACGGCACAAAGGAGACCTTTAGTATTGAATACTATCTGACCAACAGCGGGCCGCCATTAGTTACATAGACCAAAATGTGATGACAGGATCCCTTTAATGCAAAAAGAACATGCACGGGTCTGATTTGGTGTCCTATTGCTGGCTTATGCTGTCAGCATCAAATTCATTACCGCAATTGCAAAATAGCAGCGCCACCTACTGGACAACTAAGTACAGGAAAAATATCAGAAATCATATTTTTCACAAAAGAAAAAAACAGCCTTTATTCTCCTCCTGTACAAGTGTGGGACTGGCTGATTAGCAGCGGTTGAGAAAGAACCAGGAATTAATTTTTTCGGCATATAATCACCAATTATTTCATCAGTAAAAGGCAAACCTAACACATTGGGAATATTAAATGAATGTGAACTTTTCTTGCTTTTCATTTCTTTGATGAGACAAATCCAATACAATAAGCTGGGAACAAAACACAAAGTAATTTATCTGGGATAATGCACAAAGCCCAGCGTCGCTGCCATTGATGCTAAGCCGTGCCTAGCCGGGTAACTAATTCACCTGAACCTCTGTCTATTTCGTCTGTGGGCACATTTGGTGGAGGTTTGTAAAGACCAGCATTGACATGGACACTCACTTGAAGGGGTTGTCTCATAATGGACAATGGGGGCATACCGCTAGGATATGCCCCCATTGTCTTATAGGTGCGGGTCCCACCGCTGGGACCCGCACCTATATCCAGAACAGAGGCCCGCAAGGTGGTGGCTGGAGGACTCTGGTCCGGCCACCACCAAACCAGCTCCCCATAGAAATGAATGGGAGCGTACTGCGCATGTGTGGCCCCCAGTCCCATTAATTTCTATGGAGCCGACGGAAATAGCCGAGCCGGCCCCAGAGAAAATGAATGGAGGGCGGCTGCGCGATATGCCCCCATTGTCCAAGATGACACAAACCCTTTAAAGGGGTTATCCGATGAATAATGTAAACAACAAAAAACAGACATCATTTAGAACATGACAATCTATTTCTAACAAAGCTAGACCCAGCCCTGTACCTCACATGGATCCAGAGATCTGCCCATTCATTGCTCCAATTATTCTGCTAGATTTATTTCAAGCTGGCAGCTTACCGGCCATGTCCTTTCTCAGGGGTGTGTCCTTTCTGCTGCAGCTGGTGGCAGCTGAAGGATGGGACTGAGCATGTGCTTCCATCTTAGTGAGCAGGACACAGAGGAAACAGTAGGTGGCATTATACAGATACATTTCATTGAATATCTCAGGAGCTATAATACATTTTTATTTCCATGCAATTACAAAAGTATTCAGATACAGGAGCTGGTTTTAAGACTATCGAATATTTTTCATGGGACAACCCCTTTAATATTAGATAGGCTTCGCAACTCTACAAAGACAAGGGAAATAGCACCTTTAAGGAGAACCACTTGATATATATATATATATATATATATATAGAGAGAGAGAGAGAGAGAGAGAGAGAGAGAGAGAGAAATGGAAAGGAGCTATTGAATTTTATCATTTTTTTATGGAAAACATCAGTTTCTGAGAGGAAGGAGTTAAGCAGGAATTACTCAGAAAACCGTCACATAATGAAGCCTTGCCAGGGAAAAGAAAACGCTGAACGCTCTCAAGTTAATAAGATTGGACAAGGGACAGCTAAGCCATCAGTACAGTCAAAATGAAGGCAACATCACTAAAGCATAACTAAACATGACATTTGCAGCCAAAAGCCGGAGAACATCTGAGAATTACATGAATATCTATGTCGGCTGTGGTCACAATACCTGGGCTTTGCATGTAAATAATCACATCCAGAAATGCTGGGGGGTTTCTGCCGCTATTTGGAAACAGCTCTCCGGCCGTCTGAGTCAAACAATTTAACGCTGCCAATTGGAAATGCTAAATGTGAATTCTGAAGAATGTTCTTCTGTCTGATCACCTAATACTACAGTATTATCTGCACCCAGAAGTCACGTCCAGACCTTCACTAGGCTCAAAGAGTTAAAATACAGTTCACTAGTGACCACTATCCCCCAATATTCAATATCTGATCGGTGGGGACCTAACTCTTGGCACCCCGGCGATCAGCTATTTGAAGAGGCCGTGGGGTTCTGCTGAGTGCTGCGGCCTCCTCACAGTATATCATGCACAGCGCCATACACTGTATAGTGGTTGTGCTTGGTATTGCAGTCCAGGACCATTCATTTGACATAACATTGACTTCAGTCTGTGTGTGTGTACTTTGCGCCAAATTTATCAAATGTCACAGGTTTAAATTTGCAGCCTCTTTAAACTTAAGAGGGTTTTCTGAGGCTTAAATACTGATGACCTATCCTCTGGACACCCAGGAGCCCTGCTGATCAGATGTTTGAGGTGGAAGCGGTGCTCGCAGTAGCCTCCTCTTTTTCCCTAGGCTATGTGAGGTCACGTTCATTGGTCACATGGCCTAGGGTCAGTTCAGCCCCATTCAACTGAATACCAAGCACAGCCGCTATACATTGATGAGCAGGCAGAAGGCCGCAGCGCTCACAGCCATCTCCTTCTCAAAAAGATGATTACTGGGGGTTCCAGGTGTTCTGAGGATAGGTCATCAGCATATGTCTCAGAAAACCCCTTTAACAATTGCGTCTAGAACTGCTAGTCCAGATTTTCTAAGCCACCCTCGTTTTCAACTTTTTGGCAACTTTTTTAAGAGTCGCAAATCATAAATCTGCCCCAAAGGTGTCCATGGCCTTTAAATTCCCCCCAAAATGTCTAAAGTACACGTACGGACGTGTTTTTTTTTTTTTTTTGTTTTTTTTTTTAATTGAGCAAGGAAATGGCTGCTTAGCCAATCACTGCCCATTACAGTGACCTGACTGGCTGAACAGTCATGAACACCCATTTTCTGCAAGTCAAGAGAGACCAGGAAGCAGAGAACTGCGGAGCACCCAGTAAGGGTCAGACCGGGAGTGCCCGGGGATCGGTGCAGTATGATTTTTTATTTCTTTATTTTTTTTACAGCACTATCTGAGCTTTTTAAAAATCTTGACAATGCCTTTCAATAGCAAATTGCACAGCAACAAAACCTAAATGAAGCAACTTTGATGACCTTAAATTAGGTGATTGCCATTTCAGCGATTATCCAAATAATCCGCGATCCATAAGTCTTATTTGTCGCACTGCTAAATAAATAAAGCCCATTAGATAAAGCGGATCATTTCAATTTCACGTGCAATAAAGTCATTCTACTTAGTCATAAAAATACTGCATTTATACTGTGATGCCCGAGCCACTATATGTGCAAATTATAAGTGGTTACATTAGTATAACTTTATCAGCTATAATACTCCATTAATACTACTGGTAGGATACAGAGCGTGTCAGACTGACTGAATGGACCTTGACAAAGAGCAGAGAACCTTCTTGACATTGAAATTCTCAAAGGTTCCCACGCTGGCCCATCATCAGAAGACGCATCATCATCAGAATGCTGGCTGCTGACTGCAATCAGCAGCAGCCAGCATTATACTGAAGGGTTTGGGAGGGCTAGGGAGAATTATATTATATATTATTTTATAATACTATAATATTATATTATATACTCCAGCTCCTCTAAATTCTGCTTATGCCAGGACCTTTTGCCAGCGGCAAGCTTGCTGGCACTGCTGTATACACTGGGCATGGTATATACCATAGGTATGCATGAATATACCTGCGCTTGGTAAAACGGTGAAGATATAAAATAGTCAGCTCAGGCTACCGTACTCCACTTGACCATGAGACATTCCGTAATTAACATCCCTTTAATGTCAAGATTCATTAGCAATGATGCTGTTAATCAGGCGGGTTTCAATCACGAGCTGTCACTGTGAGTACCAGTTCAGACACATTCTACATAATCATCAAATGTGACAAAATAACACCAGCTAATTTTTTCCAAAACTCAGAGGTAAAAATCCAGGACCAGAAAATGAAGTGTGAAAAATATTCATTGATTCCGACACTGTTAATATCATTTGAGATCTTACATTACCTTAGAGCAGGAAAAGAACATGTTTCAACATTTACTAAAGTACTAATCTATCCATCCTCTAAACACTGGACTGGTGGGGTCCATTTATCTGGAAATTCATGATCCAAAAGAGGGGTTAAAAATTGTTAAAAATAATTCCAGTGACATATTGCTAAAATATTGTACCGTGTGCCCCATGGTTTAGCAAGCAGCATTTCACCTCCGTTGTTTCATAGTACTGTTAAGATGGTCTGGTACTCAGGGCAGTGATTGGTAATGAATAGAGTTGAGCGAACGGGCGCAGGCATCCGGATCTGTCGGGTGAGGAGGACGGATCTGGATGGCTGCGCCCATGCGAGCGCAGGGGATCCAAGCAGTACAGTGCTCGTTACGAGCACGTTCGCTCATCTCTAGTAATGAACCATTCGTTCTCGGTGACCTCCTGCTAGTATGAGCTGCATGTACATGCATGAATCACCATGCGGATGAATGATCACTACTTTCATTGTTCCTCACTCCATGTAAAGGGGCCTTATAATGTCAACTAAGAATAGACAGTCTAAGGGCCTATTCTCATGACTGTACAAAATACAGATGCGATTTGCACTTTTTGTGGGCCCCAGTAAAAAAAATGTCTATTCTACTCTGCAAAACAGACAAGAATAGGACATGTTCTATAATTTGCGGCTTAGCCACACAGATGCGGACAGCAAACAGATGACATCTATGTGCTGTCTGCATTTTCTGCAGCCCCAGTAGAGGTGAATAGGTCCATGTGCGATCTGCAAAAAGTGAAGATCGGATGCATACCAAAAATACGGAATAGGCGCCAAGGCTGGATTCACACATTGCTCCCATCACGCATTACTCTCGTGTTTTATGGGCCAACTGTAGGTTTAACTGACCCAAACTCTCAGTATCATCCCTATCATGCTGAGATTTTGGGTCTGCTAAACCCATAGTCAGGCCATAACACACAGGAGTCATGTGTCGATATCATGCTTGGCTGAATCAGGCTGCAAGATGTACCAGATTTCTCAGAGCGTCTGGAGCATTCTTAGACTGCCTAGTCCATGGATCTGCAACCTCCGGCACTCCAGCTGATCAGAAACTACAACTCCCAGGATGCTTCATTCACTTCTGTGGGACTTAGAGGAACAGCTGAGCATATTTGCATGCTGGGAGTTGTAGTTTCACAGCAGCTGGAGTGCCGAAGGTTGCTGATCCCTGGCCTAGTCTAAGCTGATGCCACCCTTAATACTTGGCTTACTTTACACCAGATTTTTGTACATCTGCATCTTATATCACAACCATGGACAAGGTGGAAAATATTGTCTAAAGAACTTCCCAAATTTGGTGCAGGGCATTTATACCAGTTATCTGGCTTATTTTAATTAGTAAATTATATGAATAGGGCAAAATGTGGTTTGAAAAACAAAAGTGTAAAAATCAAGATTACAGGTTCAATGTGATAACATGAAAGCACTTTTCTAGAGGAACCCTACATAAAAACTGATCACAAAACTCGTGGCATAGATTCAATAATTCATCATCAGAGAGCAGAGCAGACAGTGATAATCTCATATTCTCGTGTAGAAAGTCCACACATTCAAGTTTTTATTTCTATACATTTTCTCTAACCTGCGGCTCCACTGCTGTTGCAAAACTACAACTCGCGGCATGATCTATATCCACCGGTGTACGGCCCGACTATCACATGGTCCAGTAACCAGTGTTCTAACAAGATACAAATATGAAGGACATTAAAATCCCTCAGCAGTCTGAACGAGGAGATGAAAATCTGTCTTTTTACTGCTGCTCAATGTAAGGCAATGAATCCTGCTCCATCAGAACTACACATATTATCTGTGAATACAACATTAATACAGGGCGCACTGCTCCAACAATCAGAAGTGCCTGCAGAAAGCGACTGACAATGCTGTGCCACCCACGACATCATCTTCACAAGTTGAAGGAAACAGATTTCTTCTATTATTATTGATAGGCATTGCTCAATATTTTGGTCCAGCAGGATTCTTCAGCGGAAAACAAATGTAATATTTTCTGACACATATTGATCCCTCTCCCCGAGGAAATCCACAGAAGACATAATAAAAGAAAGCTATTTTTGCGCAACTAAACTTCCACCGAATTTCAACACAATTTAGAAATATCATTAAGAATATTGTCCACTGCAAATGAGATAGGATTATAGAATTTTAGAAGATGCATAATGCACAGCAAAAGAATATCTAAAATAATACAATAGCCGTATCCATTCCGATACATAAAACAGAGGCCAACATTCATCAGATTTCAGTGGAAACATCTCTTCCCAAAAAAGAGAATGGCCTTTGTCCCCCATAGTGGGCCTTACCTGTAGCTGCATTTTGAGCTGTCGTAAGCGACTGACATCTTGCTGGACGCCCTCACGTTGTGATGCATCCAGGAGGACATTCACAGTGGTCTCAGCTTCCTGGATCCACTTCATGAAGTTCTCATGATCTTTGACCAAAATCTGGAAATTCTTTAGCTCCTTCTCCAGCGTGCTCTGCCGGTCGCCAACCCTAAAAAAGCAAAGATAAGCAACAAAGCTTAGAACATGAAGCTCCACTATATAAAACATAAGAAGTTACATATCAGAATAAGAAGGGGATAGAAAAATATCCACAATAAACTATTTTTACAATGTAAAATTTAGAAAGGAAACATATCATTAGTTGTGTCTTACAATACAAATATTTTGAATGGTACTAATTGCAAAAATTGGTAAAATAATCCTGCAAGATACAGAGGGAGGGAAAACTCAGAAAAGGGACAAGTAATTCATGTGTTTCATTTTTGCTTGCAATAAACATATTTTATAAATTTATATGATTAACATGATTTATTTTTACTATAATGTAATGTCTACAGTCAATAAATATGTCTTTATGGCAATCTGTGTGACTTATGCATCGAGATAACTTCATGACAATTTTAACCTGTAATACCATGCCTGACCACTTGGTGTGCTAGTAAACAAACCAGAGATAACAATAGCTTACAATATGGGAAGACCCTGTTTCCATACACCTATTTACACCTGATTAGGAAATCTCCACAGGAAGCCATGATGGTCACCTATTCTCACAGGAGAAATAAGATTAGGGTGTTAACAGCCCGTGTACTTTTCTATACATGGATTAGATTTATGAACCGGTCTCTTGTCCATATTAACCATTCACAGCACTGCTTACATTTTTGTAACGTTTTTGAAAATGAAAACTCCACTGTGATTGGTTACTATGGAGAACAAAAACAGCTTTCATAAATCAGCCCCATAGGTTTCAAAGTTGTTCAAGGTCTTCCTGGTGGCCCCTACTCGTTCCTCAGGATAGGTCATCAATATCTGATCGTTGGAGTCCAACATCTGGGACCCCCACCAATCAGCTGTTTGAGAAGCCACCGGTGCTCCCAGTAGCACCGCAGCCTTCTCTTAGCTCACCAAGCACAGTGCCATACATTGTATAGTGGCTGTAGTTGGTATCGCAGCTCAGCCTCATTGACTTCAATGGGGCTGAGCTTCGCCTTGGCCATATGACCAATGAACATGACATCACACGGCCTAGGCAAAGCTGGAGAAGGCCATGGCATTACTGCAAGCTGATAGGCAGGGTTCCCAGGTTGTCGGATTCCCAACGATCAGATACTGATGATCTATTCTCTTGGAAAACTGATGAGAATATAACAGGTGGTTCAATACACACCTCACCTCATTTACACGCATGTCAACCTATAGACTAAACTTGAACAAATCAATATAAGCACACCATGTGGAAATATACATACCGTATTTCGATTAATGAGACAAACTGTAATATACACCATCAGGAAATTAGTAATTACACTCTTTACAACCACTCAGAATTTTATAATAGGGTTATACAAATTTGGTTTCTAAACTGGAAAAACCTTTTAAGATGTTAGTTCTTTAACTCAATCTACATATTTTTTACATTTGTGCCAAGGATACCTGGAAACAGAGAAATATACTTTATAATTGATAATATTATGATATTTGTCATAGAGATGAATGTTTATTTCCTGCAAGCAATTTCTCCTACACAATTCATGAATTCCTTTATGATCAGGTTTCTATTCAATTAACTGACTCAATGATTGTTCTGAGCACTGCAGCCACTCGAGCCATTCAAAATTAATTCAGAAAATAGAATTCTAGATTTGTCATCGGCATTGAATCATTCTCAAAGCTCTACACACAAAGGCCATGTATTCAGCCCCCAAAGCCCTTTATTTAACCTCTAGCATGTCTCCCGTGCAGCTGAGGTACCTTAATGTACAGTAATGTAAAGGTTTTCAGCCTTCCAGGAGCCTACTGAGACAATACACTTCTGATGACAGATTGCATTAGCTTGGAGATATGTCCCATCTTATGTTTCATTCATGTCACCAGCAGATTTCCAAGTTTTTCAGGTTAGCTGTACAACAAAGACTAGCAAAGTGTCTGGAATAGTTATCCTACTGCAGAAAAAGATATCGGGGATGAAGATGCTGGAGATAAACAAGTAAACTCCTTCACAACCGCTTCCTCCAGAAGAATTTCCATGCTTGGTCCTGTCCTGTGCTACTAATCCAAAGACCTGGATAAACAAACTTGGTATCCAAAGGCCTGCATACCAAGGGGGGAAATAAGTAACAGTGCATTGTACCACTTTAAAGTGTCTAAAAGTGGAATTTAACATTTTTAGCTATACTTATTGAGAGATCAATGAGAGGTGGCCCACGGCCCTAAATAGCACAACTGTGGAAGAAACCGTAGAGGTCAAAATCCACCATGTGAATGGACCTCAAGTTCTGCAACAACATCACACTCTTTATTTCTTGGGCTTTACACCTCTGAAACAGTGTCCGCTATTATCCAATCTTCCCAGAACAAGCCATGCACAGACACCAGCATGCTGAGGCTTCAAGATGAGCTCTTGATGGATATCTGGGGAATCAGTGAATGTGCGGCATGCAAAGTAAACGATAATCCTGTCATTTCCATAACAATAAAAACTGCCACATTGACTTCACCTTTTGTGTTTTCTCCCATCTGCAAGACAAGACGCTCCATTGCTGATAAGAATGAAAACCAAGAAGCGTGAAAACATATCATGAAAGGTGTGCGGGGGAAGTGCTGCTAGGAGAGCCAAGGTCCACAAAATCGGCAGAAAAAAGAATCAGGCTGGAGGGTTTCACATATTTGCTAAGTCTCACAGAGCGTCCAGGAGACACCCAGAAAAAGGTGAGATCTCACAGACTCCTGGAGGTAACGGCAAATCTCCAATGTGTGTACATCTCATTCTCTTCACACGGATTCTATAAGTAGGGCTAACTATCTGAGCCACATCTCCACAAGTGGTGGCCGTGCTAGTACACTGTACAATATAGCCACTTGCTAAAGTGAGACAACCTATCCAGAACCATTTATTTCAATGGGTCCGCAAAAAAAACAAAAAACGTAAGTTACTCCGTGTGCATTCTGTTTCCGTATGTCCACATGTTCGTTTTACAAAAAAAATAGAACATGTCCTATCACTGTCCACATTAAGGACAAGGATAGGACTGTTGTATTAGGGGCCACTCTTGCCATTATACCTGATCTCGGAGTAGGCTTCACTATGGCTTTTGGCTCACCATAACTGATGAAAATAACTGAAGTGTGAACTCAGCCTTACCAGATTCATGAGAAAACTCCAGCAGTATCAAATGCGCAGAAAAGCAGTCTACTGAACCTGGCTTCAACCGCAACTGCACATGCTCTGGATGCTGCCGGACTCCTCTCATGACTCTTTTCCCTGTAATTAACATACAGTTTGGGGGATTTATCAAACTGGTGTAAAGTAGAAATGGCTTAGTTGCCCATAGAGACCAATCAGATTCTACCTTTCATTTTTCCAAAGGAGCTGTGATAAATGAAAGGTGGAATCTGATTGGTTGCTATGGGAACTAAGCCAGTTCTTCTTTTCCCCAATTTGATAAATCTCCCCCAGTATGTTCTACCTGTAAATTTCTTTATGGGCATTTCTGACAGTGGTGTTTTACCACAGGTTCCCTTTAAAAGGAATCTTTCATTAGTTTTATGCTTCTGGGTTCTAACAGCTCCAGAGTAAGCCAAGGAGTCCTGGTATTCATGAGCTTCTGGCTTTCTCCTTCCCCCTGTCACTGATTGACAGTTTTCTTCAACTGAATTAGCAGCAGGAGGTGGAGAAAGCCAGGAGCTAATGAATATTCAGGGATCATTGGCAATGAATGAATGTGATCTTAGTTAGGACACCCATAAAACTGCTGACAGATTCTCTTTAAAGGCACCTGGACAGGCTCATTGAGAAGTCAACTCATAGCACAGAAGCTGTATTCTGGGTTATTACTGGAAAAGGGCACTGTGCAGACAATAACTTTATATGAGAAAACTGCTGATAACACAATTCCCTAATTGAATAAAAAAAAAATGAAACATGGATTATCCCTTTAATCACAGGGTAAATATGGTTATGTTTGTTTTTTTCCATGTATTTCAATCTAGATGTAATTTACAACCAACAATCGCATGTCAATCAGCATTTCTGGGAAAGACAGTCTCTACCACATGGAGGAATAATCTATGGAAACCTCATTCTGCATTAATACTGCTTGCACAGAGCTCTTGAGAAATCAAGGAAGAATGGCGTGCCACACTGTAAATGACTTGTGTTCTTTAATCTGCTCCATATCAGAGTAATATTACTGTCAGTCAGAGATACTGTCTTATTAGATTATTTGTAGCTATGAAAAGAAGGATAGGATAATACATGAAGAGGCGCAGCAGTAACCCTTTAACTACAGGGTGGCCTCTGGAGGCGTATATATATATATATTCCTATTACAGATGAGAAATAACGCATTTATCTGTTCATAAAAAAATCAATTTCCAACATGACAAATAGAACAGTATTTTTTTAAATTGTAATACAGGTATAACCGCTCGTCATCTGAGTCATCCTAAGAAAAGCGTTTCTGACTTTCCTTAGAACTTGTATTTCCTTTTATATTGGAAATCCTTGTAATTTGCTAGAAAGGGTTCAGCTCTTTTTAAAGGGAAAGTGTCACCTATGTTTTGCTTGCCACTTAAAACCAAATAGTGACACATATGATTTTTTATTTTCTGATTATAGATTTTCTGTTTCGTGAACATGATTATGGTGGCGGCCATCTTGCCTGAGCTGCCTGAGATATGCTTTACAGCAGCCACCATGGGCCATAGACTGGTGGGGACGCCTTGACTTGATGGGAGAGTGTTCTAGGCATGCTCTGTGACTTGTGCGGAGGTCAGAAGGAAATACATAAGCTGTAATATCACCTATTGGGAATGGTGGATCCTGTGTTATCTATATATAAGCGATATCTGTTAATATAAGCCTATCTGTGATGATAATGAGATGACTGCTGAAAAGTCTCTCTGGACTCTTATTTGCCAGGCTGTGGCCAGATAACCACCAGTCCCCATTATGGGGCCGGACAGCATTCATGTAGCTTCCAGAGAGACCTGGCAGGCTGTTCCCTGCCAGAACAGCCTGCTGGATCTCATGAACAGTAGTCTGAAACTAGTCTTAGAAACAAAAAGATGACTTTAAGGTGACTTCCATTATAATCTTTTAATTACATATCATATATCAAAACCTACTGTGTATGGGACTTTTTTTTAAGAAAAAGGGATAGTTTTTTTACAGCACAGCAGACAGTCTTGAATAACTCTTTTAGTTAGATCATCAGCAGAAATAAGCACAATTAGAAAATCACACTCTACATTAATAAATGCAATGTTCTTCATCGTGTATCTCTATCTAGGTCTATAAGAGAATAAAAGAGGAGTCATACTGTTATACTAATTCCATGCCTACTATTATCATAAGGATTACCCTTCAGATAACAACTTCCCCTCACAGCAGCAGTAAACTGACAATGGATTACCTAACTATTTAGGAGGTCTTGTGCTAACTGCTACGTAGGGGTCATATGGTGTATTCAATTTTCAATGGTAAAGTGCTACTGAAATGAAAAAAAAAAAAAACTCTTAAAAATATCCCTTTAAGTATGAGCCAGTCACCTTAATAGGAACCATACAGCAAGAATGCCTGGTTTATCCAGGAATCAGAGCGTGCTGCCTCATATTAATTTTCATTTTACATGGAAGACGCACACCTACTGTGTGTTATTCATTCTGCGCTATCACAATCCTCTACTTTTCAAAAGAAAATTAAATCAACACGTATTTCCATTTTTTTCTTTTCGGTGCTGCTTTAATGAAGTGAACTATTATTTTACCAGCCAATTAGCGCTTTTCTTATGCCATACATGTCTCATCAAACAGGAAACATATCCAAATTCAGCATAAGCAAATCTTTCCAAGAAATTAAAGTATATTAATGAGAACACAGCAGAACTTCAAACACGTAAAATGATTAGATTTTATCAACTATACGACGGTCAATATGTCAACCCTCTTCATTCACAACAGCATTAAACAAATATTAGCTCTTAATTTCATCTCCCGCTGCTCGGCAAGGTTAGTCCAGTACATTAGTTTATACATGTGACTTCTTATTGGAAGATATTCAAAGAAACATCATGGAGCTTAATTAAGCTGCAGGCAATTTCTGAAAGATTAAAGAGGATGTCCAGCCTCATGCAAGTCTTGTCGTACACATTCCTACCTCCCAACTTTTAAAAATCCCATGGAGGGCCATTAGCAGCAGGCTCGGCCAAACGTGTTTGTATATGCCATGGGGAGAGGGGAGAAATCTGCTGCCAGACAGTTCAGGTGGAGGCTTATCTTCCTGGAGAACAAAAAGCCTGGACAAAAACTCGCCGGAAACTTGACTCCACTGACATCAACTGTCAAGATAGAGTCAGTAGCACCTCATGCCCATAAATGTGCCGTCTGAACCCCTCATTCTCGACAGGTTTAGCCCACAGAAGTATCCTCAGGATAGGTCATCAATATCAGATCGGCAGGGGTCCGACAACTCTTCCTGCCCTCTGCTGCGGTCTCATAGATCTGATATTGATGACCTATCCTGGGGACAGGTTAATTCACAACACGGAGGTAAAGAGCTGCCTCATTCTCCTCTCTACTCTGCTTGTCAGGGATTATGATCCTGAATACGGATGATAAGATCTTTAGCTGACTCTCTGTTGGGATGGAGTCCATGAGCAGATGTGGCTAATGAGCAGCAGCCCTTGTATCCAGTCTCCATTATCACAGTCTTTCCTGTACGTCCTCTGTGTACTTCATGTCTCCTCATGAACCCCATCCCCACAAAGATTCAGCTAAATATCATATTAAACTGTATTCAGGATCATAATCCCTGACAAGCAGAGAGGAGGATGAGGCAGCTCTTCACCTCAGTGTTGTGAAGTAACTTGTCCTCCTGTGTGATTAGGCCAGCTTTTGTGTGTACTAATAGGACATCGGCCATTTTGTTTCTCCTAGACAAAACGATCCATTATAAATAATCAAAGGTATTTGACAATATATTTATAATAAAGTAATATTTACGTATATATTCATTTTTTAATTCCCAGAGAACCCCTTTAATGATTAGGCTTTGGGCCCTGTACAGACAGACAAGTCTCTGATTGTAAATGGATTTGTTCTCTAGTTATCAAGTGTAAGATTTTATATCTAAGCTTCAATCCTACCATACCATAGAAGATATTCAGACTAGTTCTATCAATCTGTCAGTGAGTGACACAGACTGGGAAAGTTATAGGTTTGTTCCTCATTGCTATACACAAACACGTTGTAAATCAGTACATTTATCTGCCCATGGTACATTCAGCCTCTGTGATCTCTGGGATGCTTTAAATGGCTTTTCCCCATAATAAATTCAGGTTAAAGGAAGTACTGCCATTATACTGGTTATTAGAATAAATACATTTTCCACCACATACATATTATATATCATGTACTTATAGGAGTTTAAAGGGGTCGTAAAAAAATGGAGGGGGGGAAGGTCCATTAGCCAGACCTGTAAAGGAAAGATGCCTTACCTGCATCCCAGAACTGGCTCCCCTTCCTTCTCCTCCAGGACGGTGATGCTCCCTGGGCACCCTTGGTGTTAACGTGCGGTTTGACATCGTTGCAGCCAATCACTGGCCACAGAGGAAATCGGATCCACTTGCACTGTAGTGTAACTAGAAATAACTGGGTCCCACAGCAAACTTTTGGATGGGACCCTCCAGACAACTTCGCAACCCCCTCCTTCCCTGAAACTCCCACTCCAGTGGCAAGTCAAGATTGTTCTCAGACCAGACTCGGCAGCCACTCCGTCCATTTCCTACAGTGTCTCTGTATCTAATGTCATTTTATAATACTGTTGAGGGGGCCCTGACAATAAAATATTTTAGTCCTCCTCCTGGGTGGGCCCCTTCTGAGTTCAGGCCCCAAAGCAGCCGCTTCCCCTGCTTCCCCTATAGCTACGCCCCAGCCCTTGTGTCATCTGGTGACGTAAGGGGAGCCGGTCACCACCGCAACCAGTGATTGGCTGCAACAATGTCAAACTGGATGATAACACCAAGGGAGCCCAATGGAGCATCGCAGTCCAGGAAGAGATGTAGCAGAGAGAAGGCGTCAGCAAGCAGGTAAGTCATCTTTGCTTTACAGGTTCGGCCAAGTGAGGGGTTTGCCAACTTCCCCCACCCCCATTCTTACACAGCCCCTTTAAATAGCTGATCAAAGGGGTCATATTGCTTGGAACCTCCAATCATTACTACAGTGGGTAAACTAGTTTCTTCCGAGTGAAGCCAAGCATGGCTGAAAGGAGCTGAAGGGTGTGGTGCTCCAATTTAGTCATCACGGAGTTCGCAGCAGACCTCTTCCTCTAAACAGTAATGAGTGGTGACATGCCATGAAGATGCATTGCTATTTTAAGTCTATGTTCACATTTGTACACATTTTACAGCACATAATCTACATAAAATATTGAGTGACTGGGAATACATTGCATCCTACATACTGATTCTGAGTTACTGCTGGTTCTCTAGAATTATTTAATGGGTAACTTTGGGGCTTCTGGTGACTTCCACCTTGAAGAACGGACTGATAAGGTCTCAAAACTGGTTGGCTGCTTGTCCATTTCATAACAAACAAAACAAGATGTTGGTACTTACCTATGGCATGATCTGGATACCCTACAGCAGTGCCTCCAAAAGATCTGTTTTTTCCCAGCAAGCTCTTCTATGTCCTGACAGTCACAATTCACCCTGGGGGCTGCAGCTTACCTTACAGGCTTTCATAGACGCTGAGCTCTTAGCACAACATCTCAAGGTCAGGATCATTCCTATAAGTTTCTATTTGTTCTAATTTATTAGATTATGAAGAGCTCTCCCATTTTTTCTGAGCTTCTACAACTGTTGGTTTCAAGGCCCAGAGGTGAATTAAAGGGGTTTGCCACCTTTTCGGGAGTTAGGGCAGAACCCTCCCTCCTGGGCAGACCAGTAAAGGGAAGCATACTTACCTGGTCTCAGCTCCTTTGTTCCCCTGTCTTGAATTCTTCACTCGGGTCCCTAGCTGTCAACATCCATTTTGACACTGCTACAGCCAATCGATGGCCGCAGAGGTGACCTGCTCCAATTGCGTTCATGTCAACTGGTCACGTGATGCAAGGGGGCAGGTCAGCAAATGGCTATAGCGGCATCAAAGTGGATGAAGGCAGCCAAGGCCAGGGAGCAGGTAAGTATGCTTTCCTTTGCTGGTCTGCCCAGGAGGGGAGTTGCCAAAAAACCCAAAAAAGTGGCCAGTCCCCTTAAGGTTTCTGCTGATTGTACCTCAACAATCAGATCCTTAATATCTAAAGTAATGTGCACACCTCCTTGCATGTGAATCAACAGAGCAAGCTCTGTGAAGCTGCTGAGCAAGCAGGGTAGGCTGAGAGATTTCAGCTCAGAAGCCATAAATCTGAATGCAGCTCTGAACTATAGTACAGACTGTAAACTCATGATCAGTATAACTTTTCAACTATATAACATGTTTGCATGTACTTACCTCTTGTTCATGTTCACCCAGTTCATGTATAAGAGGTCACTGGCCTCCTTGACGTTCCTGGTGTCATCCGAGCTGTGCTCACGAAGGAGTTTGTTTGAGAGGTCATTGAATGTGTCCATGACAATCTCGCCTTTGTGCAGGTCTTGCACTATTACCTGAGTAAAATATAAAAATATACAAAATATTTAGAAAAAAAGTCGAGGTCAGTGTGTCATTACTTGGCATATGACAAAAGGTTGTCACCTTCTGGAGATAACTCTTCACATCATACTCACCCAGTCTCCATTTTAACATGTGTCTTTTACATTAAAATTTAGAAGGAAAATCTATGAAAAAGCTGCGCAATTACTGGCGCCAGAAGGAAAAACTGTTGAGATTAATGAGTCATTAGGGGGTCATTAACTAAATGTATAGTACATCTGATTACACAACTGACTCAGAGGGTAAAATGGTTGCCAAATCTATACCAATAATTTTAAACTGCAATGGGTCACCACTGACCAGCAAGACATGTCCCTTAGGTAGACAAAGGCCTAATACTTTATAGGGACTAATAGCAACATTGACTTTGTCTGCCTGTCTGTCTCAGGAGGGGGAACAACCAGTAGAGGGCCTCAGTGCAAGAGCAGCATCTGTCTATCATCTATCCATCTCAAATCTATCTTTCTATTTATCTATCTATACATTCATTATAGATTCATCAATAAATTCTCCTTGCACTTTCCAGGAAAATGGAGACAAACGTGATATACTATTTAATCAGCAAAATATATATTTTTTTAATTAAAATTTAATCAACTAATAAAACCTAGAGAGGAAACCAACATAGATGGAAGCATTAATTTGTATCCATCGATTATTAAAACAATATTAAATTACTATGTTTTAGGATCTGCTAATGTCTAATCGGTAGAAAGCTCAGAAAACCTTGCTTGGTTTTTTTTCTCATTGTGAAATGCAGCTTAACAATTGTGTTGTAATAGTGCCCTCTATTGCTCCACAGTAGCCACTGCATAACTACAGAATATTATAGAAAATGTAGAGCAGCAAGTATTTTAGGGCTGATCACTTTGCTAAAGAACGTATATTAAATCACTCACATCTGCGACAGCTCAGGTCCAGCAGGCTGTTCCAGTAGAGAACAACCTGCTGGAGTTCTCCAGATCCGGCACGGCCGTGCACCGCCAGACCCCATAAACAATAATAGGATCTGGGAGGGAACCGACATCCCTGCATATAGACTTCTGGAACAAACAGGGTCAGGAGCACTGCCAGCATTTAGCTATAGATATTTCTATAGTTTTGTACTATGCATTAGGACACATCTGCAACCTTTTTATACAATTTCTATATTTTATTTAATTTGGAACTCTGGGGTCTGCTACAGGGAGAAACTTAATGCTCATATGCAACACGTCTAAATAGATGGCAGATATCTATCATACATAGACACCTACAAACCAGGGTGCACCTAGCCTTTCTGCTGCCTGAGGCGAAAACTGAAAGGGCTCCCCAACCCCCCAATGCCAATTTCTTAACCTAACCCCTTCCCTCCGGCTCAACTGTTAAAGACATTCTTGGAAAACATTACATACAGAGCTACAGAACATATAGGGTAATACAGTGCCACATACTGTGCCCACTGTACTTCCCAATACTATACTCCAGAAACAGATAATCCCCCTTTCTGGTGCCCCCCTTACCCCTACCTGGTGGTGCCTAAGGCAATCGCCTCACCTTGCCTCATTGGTGGTGCACCCCTGAGACAAACTTATCCTAGTATGGATTCTGGCCTCCTCCATGGCTCATATGAACCTAGCCTCAAATTGTTGCCACAATGACATACCCTCCATCCCCAAAATAAACATGGACACTCAGCTCAGCCAATGTGTTCTCAATGGGGGGGTGATAACAAAACTGCTGCAGTTTATCTCCCAAGAACAAGGATAGGGCATGTTGAGATCTGAAAGCCTGATCCTTATCTACCCTGAAAAGTTCAGTGAAAGAAGAGACAGCAACCCATCACACACATTAAATGGCCCGCTGGTCCTGGGTTTGGTGGTGGCCACTAATCCTAATAATAGGCTCCACTTCTTGTTCTGTAAAGATCACTTTACTGCAGTTATCTGCTTATCTTTCATTCGAATCCTGCATGTAATGATATCACCTCTGTGTATAGATAAGACAGGATCCACCAATCACAATAGGTGATTGTCAAAGCTTATCTAATCTTTCCTTGTACAATGAGCTCTGCACAGGTCACAGACCATGGCTAGAAAAACTCTCCCAGAGAATGAAATGAGGTCCCCTCCTGACCACTTTGTCTATGGCCCATGCTGTAAAGAATATCTCTAAATGCTGTTAAGAACATATCAGACAAGATGGCCGCCCCCATAATCATGTTCAGAAAATAGAATAAAAAATCAGGAAATAAAAACAAATTAGAAAAAAAGGATACGAGTTTCTATCTCGTTTTAATTGGCAGATTTGGTGACACATCTCCTGATGATACCAGAAGAAGTGAGAAGAGGAAAGAGGGGGAAGAAGGTAGAGGAGAGAGGGGACATTCACCTTGTTCTCTGCAATCTGTTTGACAAGTGTGTCTTTGGACGTCTGAGTGAGAGTGTAGAGTCGGAAGTCAGTCTGGTCCAGGACACTTTGTATCTCCTTTCGTAACTCATCCCACTTGATGCTGTCGGCCAGCATATCTTGCAGCTGCTTTTGGCGCATCTCGACACCATGCAGAGTACTGTCCCAATGATTTTTCAGCTTCTCCGCTGTGTAATTAAAAATGATATCCGGTAAATTATAAATGAGTACATGATCACGGATAAAAACATAAGCACAATGATGGGCCAGGTCTTTCATGACTTTATCAGTGATGGTTTATACATGCAGGTTTAATTCTCCTCAAACCAATGTCAATCTAAATTGCTGTGTGTAACTGATCAAGTCATCTTCTTTAAAGGGATTTTCCAGGACTAAGAACTGTCCATCAAAATCAGATTGGTAGGGATCCAACACCTAGCATCCCAACTGATCAGTTGTTACCTTCCAGGAAGTAAACGGTGCAACAATGCCGAAACGCTACAGCTCCACAAACTGTGTAGTGGCTGGTCTTGGATATTGCAGCTTAGCTCCCATTCACTGGAATATGAGCATCAGCCGCAGTACCAGATAATGACCACTACACAGTGTATGGAGCTGCGGTGTTCCAACTCCATACACTGAAACCGTGGCTGAAGGCAACAGCAGATTGGTGGGGTGCGGGGTAAACCCATAGATATGCAAGGATTTTTAAGATAAGCTGTAGTATTATGTTGAGTTACGCCAAAAAACAAAATCAGCTTTGCTGTATTCACACATATTTTAACAATAAGGCCTACACCGCAGGTACTGAGGAGATGACCACAGGGTAAATACCAATTAGAAGAAAAATGTTTTGCTGGCCCTCTAAATCTCCTTTGGTCACAATATTAACAGCGATTGCAGAGCCCCATTTTACTACTCTTGATGTAGTATAAGCATGGGGTAATTATAAAGGAGATGTATTATTGGCACTTTTCCACTGTCTTTGAAGTCCCAAACAGAGAACTTGCAAGGAGATAGAATTCTAATTCTGGGTTTCCTGTAAGACGCTTCCTACACACTGGTGCGTGACAATAATTCATCTGTTACTCAGGATGGAGAAAATGCTATTTCTGAATTAAGAAGGCCTAGACGTGTAGATTAATTTAGCTGTTGTAAATATAATTGAAATCAGCAAAAGCCAGCATGTAATAGTAAAGCACTGAAGCGTCACTTTCAATACTCGGAGGCAAACAATTCACAATTTCTCAGATAACAAGACATTGTTAACTATAACTTGTCCAGAAGACTGCTACATCTCTGCAGAACCCAGGTGGTGCAGGACCCTAGGACCCCACCAAGGCAGAGCTCTGTATGATGAGGAGAAACGGCGAGAGTCAGGATACAAGACACCATACCAAAGGCCTTGTTTTCCTGTGTGAAACTTCAGCAAGTGGAGGTAGCAGGGCAGAGCTATCCAGGGCAGAAAATTCCCTAGGACAAAATCTGTCCTATAAAGAGGCGGATTGACCCTAGGGCCCAGTGGGCCAACTCAAGCCCTCTTGTTGGCTGCAGGCCAGATACACAATGATCTGATGCTCAACAGCCACATGTGCCCTCCTGAACTGTATCACTGTCCTCAAGGTGGTGATACAGCGGAATACTGTGGTGAGGGCACAGTATTTTGTGCTGTCCTGTGGTATTTGGTTCTGCTGGGACGGTATTCTGTACTGCACTACAGTATTGCAAGCCATGCCCACTAAGGTTGTCCCCGCCTACTTGTTTTGGTCCATCTTCTGTCATTTTGAACCCACCTACAACATGGGGCCACTTTTCGTCTTTTTTTTCTAGGGCCACTTTAAGTTCCCAATCTGGCCCTGGTCCTAGTCATGCCACTACATATAATGACATCATACACATGTATTTGTAGTACTCCAGACCTGGGGGTACTACAATTTTATCTATTGTTTATGTTGTTGTGCGTTACATATTCTACTGCTTGCTTCTGGCCATAGTCACCAGCAAGGAATGGTTGGCAAAGGTTGGCAAGGAACAGAGCTAACCACCCTGGTCCTTCCCATTTGGTAGGGGTTGGGTGGTCCTGCTCCCTGCCAAGAAGGGGAGTTCCTGTCCAGAGACAGAGGGAAGATGGAGCAACCTTCAGAGATAACCACCTTGTTCAATCCCTCTTGGTAGGGGTGGGTTGGTCCTGCTTCCTGCCAAGAAGGGGAGTTCCTGTCCAGAGACAGAGGGAAGAGGACGCAACCTTCAAAGCTCCTGCTCCAGTTACAGATCCTTCACTGTATTCTTGTGCCTTAAGTGAAGTCTACCATCCTGAAGAAAGAAGCATTAGTAGCTTCTTCATTGTACTGGAAATATGTCTGAGGGAGTTTCTGCGGCTGCATGCACAGAGATGAGGATGTGTGAACATATGTAACTCAGCTCCCGATAGGTGCTTCAGACTGTGCTTAGATTTCCTGCTCTAAGTGAGACAGGTAGATCTGTTTTATTCAGGGTTCAAGAACACAGTGAATGAAATGCCGGTAAATTGAAAAGTTAAAGAGCAGTCCTAAGCACTTAGACTTACACTTTTCTGTGATTGATGTTCTGACATCAAGACTGGAAGTTTTATTCTTCACATTCTGAGCTAATGTAAAGACAGATTCAAGCTGTGGGTGGCGCTGTTCCATATCTTCTTTAGTAATCTGAAAATAAACACAATAAACGTCATTCTAGATGCAAAATGCTAATATGCTATGTATTAACTGAGCATTACGTGGTGAGATAAAAAACAGATAATCTGTACTAGGCTAGTTACGGGATGTTCCCTCTGAGGTTAGATTCATACACTTACATAAAAGCTCTGTGATCCTTCCCAATCACTAGAAAAACTGGCTCCTCCAACAGCAGGTGAAAAGCAGGATTGGGTATCTTGAATTTCAACCCCTGATCTTTTTTGTTCTTAAAGAGGTATTCCGATCTCAGCCATTCATGACTGAGATCAGGATATCTGTTCTAAGAGGAGGGCAGAGGTGGCCATGGTGGTAAAAGTTAATAAGAGTTACAGAAACAATGCAGCACAGCGAGCTATGCCGTGTCTGGAACTCAGGAGCTACAGAAACAGCGTACAGTCACTCACAATGCTCCAGTTATAGGAACAGCGTGGAACAACCCGCCTGGAAGTTTTCTGTAACTCTACTTGCCACGTATGATGGGTATTCTGATCTCAACTATGAAGAAGATGAGAATACCTCTGTCTCACACCTCTCTCCCTATTACAAATACATGCACTTGAGACAAGCATGCATGTATGTAGCAGAGTAAGGAAGAGCGGCTGTTTGGCCTACAGCTAGTGAAGGTATATGGGTAGAACCGATTAACTATTTGTACAGGGAAAGTTTAATAAATGAAATAATTTGATATTTTCTATGATAATCTAATCCGACCTACAAGTGATCTCTCCAAGGTGATCCCTATATATCAATCTCAAAAGTATTATTTTTCCCACCTCTATTACATTGTGCAGTGTTATACACCAACGAGAGGGGGCTCAAGAGCAAATTTCTCCCTGACTGCCATTTATGATGCCATCAGGGTCTGGCTTTTGTTTTTTCCCTTCAATACCTTTCTATGACTTTCATGCACCAATTTCCTGTCCTTGGATCCTTAACAATGCAGTTCTTCTAGAGGATCTAGAGGAGGGAGTCCTGCATGGGGTCCTAATATCCAAGGAGATGGGACCAGACAGACCTTAACAGTTAGGCTTAATATTCCAAATACAATATCACTGAATATACAATTGCGTTTTTGATTGATCTGGCCAAGAGTGGTAAAAACCAGCAATCTTTTTGAACTAGCATTGGTTAAAATGTCATATATGATGGCAGGGATCTCCAACCTGCGTCTGTCCAAAACCACAACTCCTATCATGTCCAGATGGCTGTAGGCTGCCAAGGTATAATTGGAGTTGTAGTTTTGCAACAGCTGGAGAGATGCAAGTAAAGGAACATTGTCTTGCTATTATTGCATTGTACTGATTTTGAGCTAAAAATATATATTTTTTTAATTTATCTTTATTAACAATATGGAATCCTTTTTTGTATACAGAGCTGAGATGCTCTATTTGCTGCCTGTGGATTTTCTTTCTTTTCTGTCATCTGGGGAGCAGACGGACTACTTATCTCTGCTCTCTGACCTTATAAACACTCATTTTAGCTCAGTTCTTATCTTACCACTTTTAAATAAGTGTTTATGAGCCCTTAGTACTTTAGAGATGAGGGTTATTAGAGGCACAAAGTGAAAGTACCAGTCACACAGCTAGAAAAACAGTTAACCCTTTGTAACAGAATGGCTCAATATTTTTAATAAAGGAATTAAATTGAAAATATGATTTTTAGCCAAAAATGAGGAAGTTGCAATCATAAACAAAAATTGCCTCCAAAGGTGTACAGAGCCTTTAAATAATAAATAAAGGGTTATTCTCATCTTAGACAATGGGGCATATCGCTTGGATATGCCCCATTGTCGTATAGGTGTGGGTCCCACCGCTGGGACCCGCACCTATATCGAGATCAGAGGGGGGAGCTCTGCACCCGGAGGACCAAAGGTTTCCCGGGGTCCAGCCACCACCAGGCGCAGCTCCCCCGCTGCTCCCATAGAAATGAATGGGAGCGCACCGTGCATGCGCAGCCAACGCTCCCATTCATTTCTATGTAGCCGATGGAAATAGCCAAGCCACCACTGGGACCCGCACCTATATCGAGAACAGAACCCCCAAAGTAAAGGAGGGCGCACTGCGCATGCGCGGCCACCGCTCCCATTCATTTCTATGTAGCCAACGGAAATAGCCGAGCCAGCGCTGGGCTATTTTCTCCAGTCCCATAGAAATGAATGGAAGGCATGCGCAGTGCGCCCTCCTTTACTTTGGGGGCTCCGTTGTCGATATAGGTGCGGGTCCTAGCGGTGGAACCCGCATCTATAAGACAATGGGGGCATATCCTAGCGATATGCCCCCATTGTCTAAGATGAGAATAACCCTTTAAAGGGTTACTTCAGGCAAAAACTAAAAATTAATTCTTCAGAAAAAGTCATGGAGAAATGCTCCCAAAGAACTTTACTCAGATTCCCCTGCTGGACGCCATGGGGTTCTGATAAAGTTAAGGTTTATGTCTCTCAGGCCCCATGACACAATACTCACACTCCAGTTTCAAACTTTCCTATCTGTGGGAGGCATTAGTTGTGTCCAGCTGCCCATTGACATTTATGTACTGAGAGGCATTTGCTAACCAGCTGACTCTTATTGGCCATGGACTCATGGAGATAGCAGCCACTTATACTGGAGCCGGGGAAATATGTAGTAACAGGAAATAAAAGGGCGCAGAAAGCCTGAACAGTGTAAAAGTAGAGGAACACACGTGTAAATACCAAGTAATCCTTAAAGACTTGTGTATTTATTGGATGGCACATTACCTGCCTTACCTTTCTTTTTAATAAGTTTAATGATAAGACTGAAGTGTTTATTAGAGATGTATAAAACAATTACATGCAGACCGAGCAGTTCGATGAGCAGCAATCCATGATAATTATTATGATAATTGCTATCTGGGACTCCGTAGCCGCACACACTTGGAAACAAATACCAGAAGGTTACTTTAATCCCTCTGAAGCGGAGGGGATTAATAGTGCTCCAACAGCCTATTATAAAGATAGAAGAGGCTGCTTCATTTACAAAGCCCCTCCAGGCTCCTCTTTGAAGAGTACATAGCATTAAAGACAAAAAAAACCCATAATGAATGCTAACACTGTTTCAGATACACAAGGCTTATTAGATTGCAAACACACTGATCACGGGTGGGCAATTGTTTCTGAACATTTACAACATTTCCTTTGTCCAGGTCATAAATGGCTGATACACAAGATGCCCATACACATTAATAGCAATGTTGGCCAATAGTTTTTGGGACAGCTGTCTTATGTGTATGGGGTTGTCCTGGCTCTCCCCAAAAGAAATGACATGTTGGGGGAAAGAAGGATAGGTCATGTTCAATCTGAATATGCCCAATCCTTTGTTCTTATAGGTGGATAAGATGTTACCAGAGATATACAACACATTTGTACTCGGCCCAGACGAGTGTCCATATGTATGGGGAAATTGGGGAGAGTCAGTTACTAGGGGAAGAGTCAGTTTAGGGAACATGATAAGCCTGCCTGAAAAGATGTGTTTTAAGACACATTTGAAGCTAAGGTTACTTTCACATGAGCGGCAGCACGGATCCGGCAGGTGAAGGGTGCCACCAGATCCGTGCTGCCGCAGATGCATGTGTCGGGCCGGAAATGCGCCCCGGCCCCACACGTGTCAGACAGTGTCATACATACATACACATACATACATACATACACTTACACATACATTCATAAACTTACATTCATACATACATACTTACATAGGCCCGGACAGCAGGAGGAGGACGGCGCAGAACAGGAGGACGGCACGCACAAGGGTAAGTTTACCCACAGCGCCACCTGCTGGAGGGAGGGGAAATTGCAGGGAGATGGATCCGGAATGACCCCCCATTGAAAGTCAATGGAGGACAGATCCGTTTACCATTGTGTCACACCAAACAGATCCGTCCCCATTGACTTGCATTGGGGGTCATTCCGGATCCGTCTTGGTGCGGATAATGCTGCGGTTTGCTCTCCGGTCTGAAGACGGAACGGAATGCTTTTAGGAGCATTCCGTTGTCTTCAGTTCAGTTTTGTCCCCATTGCTAATGAATGGAGACAAAACTGAAGCGTTTTATTCCGGTATTCAGCCCCTATGACAGAAATTATAGAGAGGAGATATAGATATATATATATTTTTTTTTATTTATTTCTTTTTTGCCAGTATATCTTACGGGACATGGCCTTTCCTGCTTAAACTACAAGACAATCTTGATTAAGACACTGAGCTGTAGTAGTAGGCCTGATCCTTACCTTCATTCGTGCTATAGTTGTATTAATCTCGTCAGGATCGCCAACAGTAACGATGTTGGACTTGAGCATCTGATCAATCAGCAGCAGCCAGTCAGACAGCTCAGTGACGGTCTTATCCAGATCAGTGGCAGGCGGCAGCTCCATTACATTTTTGGTCATTCCAGGATACTCAGAGGAGACTAGCACCATTTTTTGGACCGCAGGAAAGGTAACTATAGGAAGATAAAACAATATTAATAAAATCTAGCATATAAATATATAATATTTATACAATAAAATTACCATAAAAATATACATGTTTCTGCAGCCTCTGGTAGAAATAAATTATCCACTGCTATAGTAAGCGCCTCTATGCAAAAGCTAAAGTGATTGCCTCCTGGCAATTTTTGTTTGTGGGGATGTTATTTGCAACTCACAAATAGCTGGATCACTTGTTCAGCAAAATCTTCTGCATGGCCGTAAAAAAACAGAACGTATGTTTCTGTATGTCTTCTGTATTTTGCGGATCCGTAAAAAAAAATGGAAGGTTTCATTTTAATATAGATTCAAAAGTGAAATGACAGGGCATTAAAGCTTGCGGACAACAGATCTGCAAAATACAGACTGTATACGGAACACATTCCATGTGCAATCCGCATTTTTGCAGAACCATGGACTTGAACGAACAAATTTTGTGGACAAGTACAGGACATGTTCTATCGTTTAGGGTCCATTCACACATCAGTATTTTGTAATCCACATCCTTTGCGGAACGGAATACGGACTCATTCATTTCAAAGGCCCCACAAAAAATATGGACAGCCCTCAATGTGCTGTGCTGTCCGCATCCGTTGTGCCTTTCCGTTATCTGGATCCACAAAAAAAATAGAGCTTGTCCTACTATTGTCCGCAAAATGCGGTCCGTGGTCCCATTGTAGTCAATGGGTCCACAAAAATGCAGATGACATGCGGAATGCATCAATATGTCATCCGCAATTGCAGATCTGTTTTCAGGAAATAGGGAAAAAAATGTTTTAGTACCCTAGCAACATATATTCCTCCTTCCCTTTTTTGGCGGCAAAAACGGAACCGATGCGGATGTACAATTGGTAAAACTGAAGTTTTTTGCGGAATCACGGATCCGCAAAAAAACGGAATGAAAATCTGGAGAAGAAAAATACTGACGTGTGAATGGACCCATATGCGGACATACGGAATGGACAGCACACGGCGTGCTATCCATGGATTTTGCGGTCCAACAGAAATGAATGGGTATGCATCTGATCTGCAAAAACGCTGAGCGAATATGGTAAGAAAAATACGGTCGTGTGAATGGGCCTAACTGGTGGTAAATGGAGGCAGTGTGGAGGTCTATGATGGTAGCCTCAGTGCACGCTAGATTAACCTATTATTGAGGTAACCAGTGCATTCTTAATTATACAGGTCTTGAAATTCAGGGCCATCATCCACTGTGAAGTACGACACATTGAATGCCATTGCACTTTATGGACTGCTATGTGCACCAAGCTTTTTCTTTGTGCAGGTTTGGCAAGGCATACGATAGCGCACATTACTCTTTTACAAGCTTAATAACTTTGAAATACTTTTCATATAATTACTACCCCTCGACTGCGTCGTAAAATACACGGGTAGATTTTAAATACGTGGTACTAAAAATGAAGCACATTAAAAGTTTAGTCACCTTTAATGGGTTCTTATTAAATCACCTTCCCTAATAGAGATCCTCATGGACCAGAACTGTCAAAATACAATTTTTTCATGTAAATGACGGGCTGTAAAAAAGTTGAGTGGGGAATAAGTGTATGCTATTTTACTACAAGTGTGGACCCAGCCAAACTACGTGACTATCTTAGTGGAAGCTGGTTCACTAGGTTAATCAATAAAACAGCATCTTGTTGAGTCTGAGTATCTGTGTGCTCATCCAGACTGTCCTTCAGCGTCTTATTGAACTGCATTCGTGCTCCTAAGCTCCACATTGTGGCAGCTGCATGCGGACAAAATTTCATCATCTTAGGCTACATTCACACAATAGTGAAAAAATGGCCATGAAAAACTGACACATTGTCAGTTTTTATGGCCATTTTCAATCATTTTTCCAACCATTTTCTGTCCGTTTTTAACAGCCATTTTGCATCAGTTTTTAACGTCCATTAAAAATTGATTAATTTAATTGGCTGTTTTTTTTTTTTATCCCAACCCCTGCAGTGCCCTCAGTATACATAATTACACCCATAGTGCCCCCTGGACATCAAATCCCCTACCATATGATTATTGCCCCCTAAAAGGCTTCCCAGTATTATTAATTCCACATTAAAGGCCCCCAATATTATTAATTCCCTGTTAGTGGCCCCCTGTACTATTAATGCCCCCCAATTGTGTAAAAAATAAAAAAAAAATATATATATATACCCTATCCACTTGCGCGAGCGGGACACTTGCTCCTTATTAAATGCAGCAGGACCTGCACTCCTAGCGGGATGACATCACCACGCTGGGAAAGCAGATCCTGCTGCATTCAATGAGTAGCGAATGTCTTGAGCCTGCAAGTGGATGAGTTGTTTTTTGGTTTTTTTTGTTTAACCCCTGAAACTTTTATTTTTACCTGCACCCAATTTAACTGACCGATAATTTGCCATGTAGTTTAAAGGTAGTATTTCACCAGGAAATTTCCTGCTAAACCACACACAATGCCACCTAAATCTAATGATGCCTATTAGTTATCAATCTTTTAATGCATATGCAAATGAGCAGTAAGGTGCACTGAGGGCAGCCCAATGCCACTATGTCTGCTTCCTCTGCCAGCCCTTCCTTCTCCTTCCTGATGGTCAGTGTCAGGTTCTTGGATAGTCATCTTGCCTGGCCCCATAAATCAAGAAGGAGAGGGAGGAGCAAGAGTGCAGAGAGTGGCTTGGGCCTACCCTAGTGCACTTAACTGCTCATTTGCATATGGATTTGCAGTACTTTTCCTTCTGAATGAAGTCATGGATCACTAAGTGATAGGTATCAATACATTCAGATGAACTAACCATAAAAGGCATTGTGCATGGTTTAATATTCAATGTCCTAGTGACAAGATTCCCTTTAATGTAGATA
Organism: Rhinella marina; assembly: GCA_900303285.1. Taxonomy (NCBI): domain Eukaryota; kingdom Metazoa; phylum Chordata; class Amphibia; order Anura; family Bufonidae; genus Rhinella; species Rhinella marina. The sequence goes on along the minus strand of ONZH01021942.1, from coordinate 549,735 downwards.
AACATTATCTATATCCAGTTAAAATACCACAATTTTACCTTTCTACATGATGCAAGGGCACATGAAAAATGGCTCACAGAGAAGAAAAGTGAGAAAGAAGCTGTACTTACTGGGCAAGACAGTTTGGGTTGCATAGGCAGGATAATATGAAACTTGCTCCAAGTCCTTTATTTTCTCTGGCACTTCTCTGGACACCTGTTAATACAGATTAAAAAACTCAATGAAATAAAAACAACTTTATACAGTAACAAGTACATTTATCTATTTACACCAAGTATGCCACACACAATACTACTGTACATATCTATCTTCACATATGTGCATTCATAGCAGTACAATAATAAGAAAAGCAGAAATTTTACCATAAATGTTACAAAAGTTAAAGTTAAGTTCCTGATGCAAATATATGGGGGATATACAGTGGGGGGGGGGGGGGGGGAGTATTTAGTCAGCCACCAATTGTGCAAGTTCTCCCACTTAAAAAGATGAGAGAGGCCTGTAATTGACATCATAGGTAGACCTCAACTATGAGAGACAAAATGAGAAAACAAATCCAGAAAATCACATTGTCTGATTTTTAAAGAATTTATTTGCAATTATGGTGGAAAATAAGTATTTGGTCAATAACAAAAGTTCATCTCAATACTTTGTTATATATCCTTTGTTGGCAATGACAGAGATCAAACGTTTTCTGTAAGTCTTCACAAGGTTGGCACACACTGTTGCTGGTATGTTGGCCCATTCCTCCATGCAGATCTCCTCTAGAGCAGTGATGTTTTGGGGCTGTCGCTGGACAACACGGAATTTCAACTCCCTCCAAAGGTTTTCTATGGGGTTGAGATCTGGAGACTGGCTAGGCAACTCCAGGACCTTGAAATGCTTCTTATGAAGCCACTCCTTCGTTGCCCTGGCGGTGTGCTTGGGATCACTGTCATGCTGAAAGACCCAGCCACGTTTCATCTTCAATGCCCTTGCTGATGTTAGGAGGTTTTCACTCAAAATCTCACAATACACGGCCCCATTGGACAGGTGTCTTTTATACAGATAACAAGTTCAAACAGGTGCCATTACTTCAGAGGAGCCTCTTAAAGAAGTAGTTACAGGTCTGTGAGAGCCAGAAATCTTGCTTGTTTGTAGGTGACTAAATACTTATTTTGCACCATAATTTACAAATAAATTCTTTAAATCAGACAATGTGATTTTCTGGATTTGTTTTCTCATTTTGTCTCTCATAGTTGAGGTCTACCTATGATGTCAATTACAGGCCTCTCTCATCCTTTTAAGTGGGAGAACTTACACAATTGGTGGCTGACTAAATACTTTTTTCTCCACTGTATGGATTGTCTGTATTGTACCCTGAAATTCCCAATAGCAGCGCTGCTTATTAGACTATGCTGCATTGTATGTGGGAAAGGTAGTTTTGCACTCTGGGAAAGTTAACACAAAACCTTTCAAAATGCACAGACGAGGGGTGCAGCCATAAAGAGTGCGGAAGTTGCAGCCCACCAACCCTGGTCCCTGTGGTTGAGAGGGCCCAAATAGATAAATAGAGAGAGAAAGTGTCAAGAAGTAAACATCCACTCAGGTCTGTATACTCACTAAAGGGAATGTGTCATTAGAAAATGACCTATTGTTTAAATCACAATTTTATGTTTAACATATTTTTAAAGAATTTTTGGTGATGTTATTTTTAATTTTCTATTTCATTATCTATATTTAAAAAAAAAAAAAAACAGTTTTTCGCACTGACCAGTAAGCCTAATAATTGGCGCCACTTCTTGGTCTGTACAGATCACTTTACTGAAGTTATATATTATTCTAAACCTGTCTGTAATATCACCTGTGTATAGATAAGACAGGATCCTCCATTGACAATAGGTGATTGTCAAAGCTTATCTATTCCTGCCTTGTACAATGACTTCTGAACAAAACTCTCCCATAGAAGTCAATGAGGTCCCCTCCTGCCCATTGTGTCTATGGACCATGGGGCTGCCATAAAGTAATTTTCTTAATGCTTTGTAAGGCTATTTTGCACAGCTGCAGCACGGGGCTCCGGCAGGTTGTTCTAGTGGGTGAACAGCCCGCCGGATCCGTGCTGCCGCAGGTGCACGTGTGGGGCCGGAACTACGCTCCGGCCCCATTCACTGTAATGGGCGCGGGCCACGGATCCAGCCGCAGCACGGAAACCCCTGCCGACATGTTGTATTTTCGTTCCGGCCGCCTCTCAGCAGGGGTTGCCGTGCTGCGGCCAGATCCGCGGCCCACCCCCATTACAGTGAATGGGGCCGGAGCGTAGTTCCGGCCCCACGCGTGCACCTGCGGCAGCACGGATCCAGCGGGCTGTTCACCCACTGGAACAGCCTGCCAGAGCCCCGTGCCTCATGTGTGAAAGGGGCCTAAATGCTGTTAAAAACAGCTCAGGCAAGATGGCTGCCTCCATAATCTGTACTCAGAAAATAAAATATGGACTAAAATGTGTATGGCTGTGTCTGTGAAAGGAAGGTTCACTAGATGATTATTCAACTGCTGTCCAACCTTCAATTAACTTCTATCTAATGTGTATGGCCATCTTAATACTTCACCTCCTCCACTGAATTACATATACAGGGGAAACATAAAAGCTGCTGCAAATAAACACAGCACAGTCCTCCAGGAGTCCAAATCTTCACATTTTACATCCTTTGTTCCATAAGATAACATTTCATTGAACCCTACCTCAAATCTGGAGAACATTCTATATCGCTACAGTAGTACTGATTAGTATGATGATATTGACTATTTGACTTTTTACCCTTCATTTCTAGACAGGATAGTTGAATATCCATGAAAACAAATGTGAGAAGATAAATGGTCTTAGAGTCATGATATAACATAACAATGTGAATACCAGGATTTCTGTGATCACACGCCAGCAAATACAGGCATTCACAGCTCAGTCAATAGGACGTCATGTTTAAACAAACCCTTGCATCCTCCAAGAAGGAAAGTCAGCGATTCCAGGCCAGCAAATATTTACAAGGCAAGGAGCTCTTCAGGTGTAATACTTATGATGTCTTTGCTGTAGCTCTAGAATTTTCAAAAGCAAACAGCGAGAACGAAGACTACAGAAATACCATAGAAAACAAGGACACAGATGTGTTTCCTTGACCAAATCAAGCCTAACCTTCCACTAGAGGTGCAGGCAGCAGCTAACATATTTTGGACATGTAATTAAAAAGAATAATTATCCTCAGAAAAGTTATTGTAGGAAGGGTATGATAAGCAAAAGAAGAAGACAGAACTTTATAGAGAAACACTATTCCTATGGTCATCAGGACCAACATAATGACACTTGAAGTTAATAAGATCTATTTTTGCCACCTCTGTACAATGAAGTTCAGTAGGCCTTTCAGTGGGACAGTCTCTGCTTGTTCTCAAATGCGCTCTTTTTCTAAGTCTGGTGCCATGTAACCTTCATTCTTACATGGCCCTACTCTTCTGCGGATTGGGAAGGGCACTTGGATGTCACTGCAGAGCAGTAACAGATCAGTGTTGAGGTATAATCAGTATTTTTATTTAGTTCACTAATAAAAACACATATGAGATGTGAGGAGGCCAGCCTTGGACTTTTCTGCAGCTACATGGTAAGTAGGCCAAGTGACTCAGAATTAAGGGTTATGTACAGTGTAGGGGGCAATTATGATTGCATTATACTCATTTTGATCCAAAAATCATATTTTCAATTGGTCTTTATTATAAATTTTGAGCCTTTTTCTCTGTACAGCCTTGAGATTCTCTAGTAGCATGCTGTCTTGTTTCACTCTGTTCCATCAAGCAGCTCATCTGACTGCTCCTTATCTCTGACCTCCTCCACATTCATTACAGCTGAATTCTTATCCACTGAATGTGGCTTAAGGTATTTTAACACAAGGCAATTAATGCATAAATTATTGTTAAATTGAGCGAAACTGCAAGATTATTGAGCAGGGTAACAGAGCGACAACTGACAAATTTCTCGTTGTTTCTTTCATTTGAGTGGGCCCAAAAATCATTGTTGGCTGTTAGCAATTTCATACGTGTAAACAGAGTCGTTTACTGCATGCACGATTACAGACGATTACACTGTGGGTGTGGTTAAAGAGGACCATTCACCTCTCCTGACATGCCTGTTTTAATATCTTCATGCATTCCCCATGTAATAGCAATTCTGGAACATCTATTCTTATGACTCTACGCTGTGCCTTTATTATTCCTGCTAGAAGTTATAATTGAATTATTAGCCTCCAATAAGTGGAGGTAACAAGTTGGGGGTGTGTACCTGCACAGACTCACTATCCAATCAGTGCTGCCATGTTCATGTGTGCAGGGAGACCCCCCCCAACTTGCTACCTCCCCTCTGTACCCTTACTGAAGGATAATAGCAATTCATTCATAACTTCTAGTAGAAATAATAAAGGAATGACACAATACAAAGCCATAAGAATAGATGTTCCAGAATTGTTATCACATGGGGAATGCATGAAGTAATTAAAACAGGCATGTCAGAAGTGGTGAGAGGTCCTCTTTAACCACGCCACTCAAGTTATCGGTTTGTGTAATGTAACTGCTTGCTTTCCAAACGATGAAATATGCAAGCAAAATCATGATTTTGTGAACGATAATCAGCACGTCTAAAGGGTTACTACTTATCGCTCATTCGTACCAATAATTTACTTGTGTAAGTGACAGTTAACCCTTTGTGACAGAACGTCTGAATATATATAGTAAAGACCAACGCAAAAAAAAAGATTTTTAGCCCAAAATGAGGAAAATGCAATCATAAAAAAATGCCCCCCGAAGGTGTACATAGCCTTTAAGAACTGTGTAACTTGGGTTGTGCACTTTGATTCTAAAACTCACTAATGGAGCTTGTATCTCCATTGGTACGTATACTATAAAGCAGCGGTCCCCAACCACCAGACCAGGACCGAGGCCCGGCCTGCATCACTGCCAGCCTGATGGAGGTAAGTATATGTGTTTCTTTGTTTTTTATTGTACAATACTGGAGGAGAGGAGCACTGAGCACTTCTTACTGGTACTATGGGGGCACTTCTTATATTATTGGGGGCATTTATGGGGGAGCTCTTCTTACTGGCACTTTGGGGGCACTTCTTATATTATTGGGGGGTCATTTATGGGGGGCACTTATTGGCACATTTTTGGAGGGCATCTATGGGGCACTTCTTATTAGCATATTATTGAGGGCATCTATGGGGCATTTCCTATTGGCATGTTATTATGGGGGCATCTATGGGGGCACTTATTGAAATATTATTGGGGGGCACTGTGTGGGCATTTATGGGGCACTTATTGGCATATTATTGGGGCATCTAATGGGGGCATTTCCTATTGGCATATTATTGGGGGGCACTGTGGGGGCATCTATGGGGACACTTTTTATTGGTATATTATTGAGGGGCATCTATGGGGGCACTTCTTACTGGCACAATATTGGGGGGCACTTCTTACTGGTACATTATGAGGGACAACTGTGGGTGCATCTATGGGGGCACTTCTTACTGGCAAATTATTGGGCAATGTGGTGGCATCTACTGAGGCCACAAAGAAGGGGTATTTTATTATGGGGGGGCTCTGTATAGGGGCATTTTATGTTATATTTTATATATTTTAATATGCACCTTGTGTGAATCAGTCAGCGCCGCTGAGGTTGGCTGAAGCTACATAGCATCGCTTTATGTCTGTGGTCACTGAATGATAAAATAAAGAAAATTGAGTCCAGTGTCAAGATGAATCAGTTTCACACTTTTCTGTTTAATGATAAAGAATAATCCTATGCACTAGACAGGTAAATGTGAGCGCGCACCAAGACAATAGCGGTATGGAAATGTGGGGTATACTCTGAATTACTCAAATTTTTTAGTCTGCATTTCTATGAAACACCAGCAGAAAGGCATATGACCGATACTACACACATAAAACATCCAAAGTGGCACAGAAGCCTGCTGATGTTATTTAGGAATGCAAATGACTAGAAAATTCCTGGAAGAGTCCTGGAAGTGTATCTGAACTGCAACCAAATTCACTCTAGAATAATCATCAACTTATGCGGCAGCAGGGGCATAGCTAATGGCTCATGGGCCCTGGTGCAAGAGTTCAACTTGGCCCCCCCTTCTGTCAGTACTTTGTGGCCAGGGGAAAGGAAGCATATAGCTTTCGTGCTGCCTGAGGCAAGAATTGAAACGGCACCCCTTGACCTTACCCCTTCCCTCCAGCCAGAGGTGTAACTTGACCTGCATGCACTTTCTATAATACCAGTGTCTTCTTATGTGTCTCAAGGATCTTTGGCCCCCCTCAGGGCCTGGTAGCGACTGCTACCTCTGCACCCCCTATAGCTACGCCCCTGGCACTGCAGGGTTCAGCATCTTCCTCCACACCACCAACTAAAACTCCAATAGAAATACCAGGAAAAATAAAGAAAGAGGAACCAGTATAGAAAAGCTTTACGTTGTCATACCTGAGCCCAGTTAATATTTATGGTCCGTAGTCTAGAAGAAAGTTTCTCTCTGTCCTGGGCATTGAGTCTCTTCATAGCCAATATATCCGGGGCTGTGCGGTTCAACCACTCAGCTCTGCCATTCTGAATTTCCAAGTCTTTACTTAATGCCTGAAGGGGGAGCAAGAGAGCTTTCATTTTGGATTTGTAAAATATGTTGGAGACACGCTGATGAACATAATTAGACACACTTAGCTAGAGCAAAGCCAAGAATATTTCTATTAAGACTGAGCTCATTAGATATTTTCCACATTATTTCCATATTGGCATAAAGAACATAAAGATGCAATGCAGGGAAGCCAAAATGGCGGCCATAAAAACAAACACTGACATCAGGAATGATTTCAGGAATTTCATATTAATTCAAAAATAAAGCACTATCAGAGTCTGTGTAGGGCTACAAGGGAGGGACATTTCATTTACTTCATCAAGTACATACAGTCAATGAAATACAGATTTAGCAGAGATTATTTTGTGCATTGTAATAACTGTCGCAACGGCACACATGACCTTGTCCGTGTGGAAATTTGACAGCCGATGGTCGGTAGTCCAGTGAAGAGAGACTAGGAGCCTCATAGCTGGACCAGGTCAGTATGGATTTCTCCATAGGTGCCCACAGGCGGATTAAAAAAAAAAACTTGGCCAAAACCTTTAAAGGGTTTCTGTCACCAGAAAATAGCCCATATAAGTGGCTGTAATTTCCCATGTGCCCATGACAGGTGACACCATATATGTAACTAAAAATCCCCCTACTGCAGCCATTATCTCAAAAAAGTGATTTTTATAATATGTAAATGAGCGTTCGCTAGGTGCAGGGGGCGGTAACCCTGCACCTAGTATCATCTTTAGCCCACCTCTAACCACGCCTTCCTTCTTCAGATTGACAGGGCCAGGCAGCTTCTTCTCTCCGCTGCCGGCCCTGTCCGTAGCTAAAATCCCACACCTGCGCCGTGCGCTTTACATTCAGCGCACGCGCAGTGACTGCCGATGCCTGCCGAGTACTGGCAAACCGAATGTAAAGCTCACGGCGCAGGCGCGGGATTTCAGCTACGGACAGGGCCGGAAGCGGAGAGAAGAAGCTGCCTGGCCCTGTCAATCTGAAGAAGGAAGGCGTGGTTAGAGGTGGGCTAAAGACGACACTAGGTGCAGGGTTACCGCCCCCTGCACCTAGCGAACGCTCATTTGCATATTATAAAAATCACTTCTTTGAGATAACGGCTGCAGTAGGGGGATTTTTAGTTACATATATGGTGTCACCTGTCATGGGCACATGGGAAATTACAGCCACTTATATGGGCTATTTTCTGGTAACAGAAACCCTTTAAGGGTATCTTCTAGCAATGGATCTGACTACAAAATTAAGAGCTGAATCCACTTGTGGGGGTTTTTTTCAGCGCTTTTTTGCACATAATTGTGATGTTTTTGACACTATTTTATGGGGTTTTTCAACTTTTTTTTTTTAACCAATGGGTGTTTAGTTCAATATAAGACTGCATTTTCAGGTAGTACAAAAAACACATGGAAAAGTATGGAGCTTTTTTTTTTTTATACTTCACATTCATTTCAATGGGAGCTTCAGCACATGGAAGAATAAGGGATGTGTTGCTTCCCATTGAAATGGATAGCAGGCTGTTTTGAGGTATTTTTGGAAGCTCTTTTTTATTTTTTAAATTGTAGATGGACAGAGCTTCAATCAATATCAATATTAACTGTCTCATCAGCTACAATATCTGTTCCTCCATTATCTACTTTACCATTTTCAGACTTCTAGTTCTTCGATTGGTCTTTATGATATGTATGTAATGTCTTACCTTTATTTCATTAAGCCTCTCCTCATTATCAAGAGCTGAACTCACTCGCAGCACATTTGTGGCCTGATCCAGCCAAATTGTGAACTCATCCAGTTTCCTCTTGTAGTCAGTTAAAGCTGGACTTTCTTCTTTTAATCTGACAAAGCAGAGGACAAAACAACTCTTCATGCCCATGGCCATATTACAGCACTGTAAAAGTTTCAAAATGTATGGCTCGATAATACGTCACCTACAGAGGCATATGAGGACGTGCTACCTGTATGCCTTTAGTTTCATACAGAGGTGCATATGCCACTTGATTGGATGCTGTAATACGCTGCCATACGAGCCGTTGGCTCTGTGTACACTGATCTACCATATATAGGAGTCCTTTATGTGATGAGAATTAATAGAGCAGTAGTACTGTATACAGACAGCGTTGGACTGAATCTCCTTAGGCCCACCAGATGAAATTATTCTGGAGGCCCACCCTCTGTTAGACCTTAGTAGCTCTGCTTTATAGGGGGCCCTGTTTTGTAAAGGGCCCCTTATTGTGTCAAAGCTTGGGTCCACTGGAGGATCCTCTGGTACTTTGGTGGGCCAGTTCGACCCTGTATACATATGGGTCAGTGAACGTTGAGTGTTGAACAATGACCTGGGGGAATGTGCAAGTTGTGATATTGCAGGGGTGTCATCATATGCCTTTTGTCTTAGTTGTGAAGCTCACACTGTGATACCTGGCATGTCTATGAGCCTGTAGGCACACCATAGGGTACCATATTTCATCCATTTGGAAATTCAAAGGCACACAGAGGTACTGTACAGTTTTGCATGATTGATTGTGCTAGCAAACCACATTAGCCATCTCAAATATCTCAGAAACCCTAGCTTCATGGCCCCCATTTATAATGCAAGCCATGGTCTTGTGTCAGATCCCTTGTACAACAAATCCAAATGAAAAATGGACGCCACTAAATTATAATGGGATCTGTTGGGGTTCTATCAAGGTTTTGATTGTTTTGACTGAAAGAATAGGGCATGCCGTGCTATCCTTGCCATCAAAAGCCATGGAACCCCCATGGAGGCTCTGAACGGCAATGTGAACAGAGCTTTTCTTATAGGTTACTGCAACATAAGTAATAGACATAATAAAAACATAATCAACTATAAAAAATAAGTCTGGTTCTGGGTTGACAGGGACCTTTAAACTCTCAGAGGGTTAAATGAAGTTACTTTGTCTCAGTCTTACTTTAAGGGATAATTTATGCACAAATTCAAGGTGACCTCATATATCGGAAATTAGCTACAGCCGCAGCTTGTTTTCCATTTAAGTGCCTTTATATAAGGTTAGTGCATAGCATGCTATACCGACATTAGCATAATTTCTGTACTAAGCAGATAAAGCAAACTGACAAATGATCGCCATTAAACAGGCCTCATACCTTTGCTGTCTGTCCATGACCTCAAATTTAATCGCACTCCAGCGTCTGTTCAAACTCAACAATTTCTCCTGAAGGAATTGCCCATCGGCGGCAGATAGATGCTGTATGATCCCTTCCCCGCTCTGGTTGAGAATGGTAAAGCTGAGTTGGTGAGAGCTGATTCCTTCTTCCAGCTCCTGACAAAATGAAGCAGAAGAAGATGGAGAATTAGAAAAAAAAGCTACCTGCTGAGGCCTATGTGTCTATGATCCCTATATATCAACACAATGGCAAGTAAATGCAGAAGCGTAAAATAATCTGCTTTAGTGAAACTCTGTTTGGCTTGCTGTTCTCAGAAGTGTTTTGATCTATTTAAACTGTAAAAGGAAAATGACACCCATGAAATTAGGTTTTAACTTCGTTTCATTTCAATGTATAGTTTCTTAGTTCTTTTTGCAGATGCTGAAAATGTCTTATAGCAATAGCACTAAGATAAAGGTACTATGAACGCTTCGTTGGCTTTTCAATTTTATATTTAGACCTCATTTTCATTTGTTATTATTCTGTACAGAAACCTTTAAAACTTTTTTTAAGTAAATTTGCTCAATGTGTTGCAGTAAAGCAGACCTGTGGTTTGCATAACTCATCAGTACATTTGAATGCATACTGTACATAGTTCTGTACTAAGGATTGTGTAATCTTCCTCCACGTTTAGGTCGTCTTTAACTGTCTCTGGGTTTGCTGTAAATGTCCAGGAACCTCCTTAGTCTTCTAAAAACTTGTTTTTTGAAACATTTGCATCGGGATGCTCATGTGTGCTGTGACCTCTCTGGCAGTCTGTGCCCATTGGCATCTTCCTGGTGGGCACCCCCAAATACTGATGCTCTATCCCCCTTTGCTATGCCTCTGAAGCCCATTCTCTCCTTGTCTGTAATCTCTCTGCCTTAGGGCCCATGTGTTCAGTCTCTTCGGCTCTTAAAGACCTTAGGGCCCACTTGTTCACTCTCTTCAGCTATTAAAGGCGAGCCTAAGCACACCCGAATCTGTCCTCAGTCTATGCATGATTTTTACATATTTAAAGTGCCTTCTCCTGTAGGAGGTTTCTTGAGAACAAGGTTTGTTTGCTTGCTAGAGACCTACAAAGGTTTTCATCCCATCTGATTTACTATACTTGACTTCCGCCCGTATCACTGTGCTGTTTCTGCCCGCCTATCCTAGACATTGGCCTGCTCATTGTTCCGACCCTGTTCTGCCCTGCTGGATTGAACATATTCTGCCTGCCCTGACCTTAGCTTGTCCACTGATCACAATTCTGCCAGTCCCCTTGGTGCCATGTACTGGTGTCTACTCCTCAGCTGTCACTGAACGGAGACTACTAAGAGGAGGTAGCAAATCATTGTCAGTGGGTTTAAACACACTACATTACATATTTAGTATCACAGTAACCAAAGAAAAGAAAGAGTGGATAGGGAAGGGCTGAATTTTGAATTTGTCAGACAAGGATTATAGTATTAGATGGTCTAGGCAACATGACTTCCTATCTTTGACCAAATGTCCATTTTTTGGAGACAGTGCTTCTTTTTACCCAAATCCTTCTATCCTGGAATATAGTTTGTCTTAAAACTAATCACTAGAATTGCTAAATAACTTTGCTGTATCATTAAGCTTCCACACATGTCTCTTCAAAGCAGATCAGAGACAGCAGTCTGTAGGAGAACTGTCTCCTCTATGTCCACATCTGTAGGTGCCTACTTCAAGCTGCAAACCATCCAAATATGCTTATAGACAGGAAAGAGAGCAACTCATCTGGGAACCACCATATCTATGCTGTCTAAAGGTGAGATCAGAGATCTCAGCTCTTAAAGGGATTAGCAAGGTTTTAATAATTGATGGTCATTATTAATAGATTGGTGGGGGTCCCACACTGGGCACTGCAGAAGATCTGCTGTATTAAGGCGCCACAGTGCCCTTTCAAACCTGGAAAAGCCATTTAAAGAGTCTCTGTCACCAGGATCAACCCTATTAAACCAGATATACTGCCTGGTAGGGCTCATCATGCTGATTAAAACTATATCTTTCTTTTGTCTGTATGATAAACAGCTGCAGAGAAATCAGAGGTTTTATTTATATGCAAATGAGCAATTGGAGCACCAAGAGGCGGGGCTGAATCATCTGAGCACTGCTATACAACACCCCCTATGCTCTGCACACTCTCCCCTCCCATTGATTGACAGGGCTAGACATCAGGCTGTGGGCAGAGTACTGCAGGTGTTACATAGAAGTGTTTAGAATATTCAGCCCCGCCTCTTGGTGCTCCAATTGTTCATTTGCATATGAATACAACCTCTGATTTCTCTGCAGCTGTTTATCATACAGACAAAAGAAAGGTACAGTTTTAATCAGGATGATGAGCCCTACCAGGCAGTATGTCTGGTTTAATAGGGTTGATCCTGGTGACAGAGCCTCTTTAATGTCAGTTCCCCCTGATTTTTCCACAAAAAAAGTTGGAAGGAAACAGATGCAACTTTTTTTGTCCAACAGTGTTGCGACAAATCATATTCATAGAGGGCCAGATGGCAGTGATCTTGGTTCCTTCAAGCCAGGGATGTAGAAGTGTAAGTGATGCCAAAGACAGAAATGTTGTGAGGTTCACGTATCAAGCCCAATCATGAATGTTGGTATTAGAGCACTGTAATTTACCTGCTGATGAACTTGTGCTTTTTCCAAATCCAAAACGCCTTCTGAAGTATGGGCCTGGGCTAACAAACCCTCTGCTTCATTTGTCCACTGGGTCAGGTCACTGAGGTCAGAATGGAACTGCCGCCACTCTTCCTGTGCTCTGTCAAAATGACTTAAATACAAAATGGTACAGTAATGAAATAACTCCAATTACTTACTATTCACACTACATAGGTCAGCAAGTTAGATACTCTTATATTATTAAAAAAATGCAAGTGTTCCCAGACAGTACACAACTGTAAGGCCTCTTTTTACACAAGTCTATTGAAATCCGTCCATGGCACCAGAATACAGGTGGATTCCGGATGATATACCATTCAGATTGTCATCAGTACTGCTTCAGTAATTTATCCAGATTTATATTTTTATTCATTTCTTCTTGCATTTTTGATGCACTCTTATATACTATAATGGGCATATTTAGAAGCAAATACATATAAGATTGGGACTTGCTGCGTATTTCAAATACTGGCAGAAATTATACATTCATGTGAGTAGCTACTATTCAATAACATTAGCAGCAGATTACATCACACAAAATGTGCGCCATATACAGATTACAAATACAATCGTGTGAAAGAGGACTATGAATTAGAAAAGCTAAATTTGGAATAAAATATGGCAAAACTAGATCTCTAAAACTTTTTGAGGACTCAATGCAAAAGGGAAGTACAGGGGAGGCAATAGACTCTAGGCTTTTCAGCAACCAGAATATGGTATGCAAGTTCTGGGTAACTCTATTTTTAATTTTCAGTTTTTTCCTTTTATATAAAAATAAAATAATGCTTATTTTATAAAGCTAGAACAAATAGGGGGAGATTTATCACACTGGTGTAAAGTAGAACTGGCTTAGTTGCCCATAGCAACCAATCATATTCCACCTTTCAGTTTGGACAGCTCCTTTGGAAAATGAAATCTGGAATTCTGGCTGGTTGCTATGGGCAACAAAGCCAGTTTTACTTTACACCAGTTTGATAAATCTCCCCCATAGTGTCGGAATCTTAAACCTGTATGCAGTCCCAAAAGTATTTTATTATTCTTATATCTTTGGTCGCACAGAAAAGATGATAAAATAAAGTTTTGGAAGTTCTTTGTGAACCATTTGCAATCTCAGTCTTACCTCTTACGCTCACTGAACAGCCTGTTGATTCGATCCCATTCTGCATTGACCTGAGTAAGTGATTCTCCTATTTGTATGGCTTCTGGTCCTGAGGCTTCCAATATCACATCAGGTTGCTTCTCGTGTATAGATGCAATTTGTTCCCCTAGTTTATCAATGGCATCTTTTATGTCCTAAAAGAAAGAAAACAAAATGAACATCAAATGGTGTAGAAAGTGCCTGACCTCACCCTTGTATCCCATTTAATCTGAGGCCTCTGAACCCTTTCTAGTTCTACTATATTCTTTTTAGTATATGGAGTCCAAAACTGAATCCCATACTCAAGATGTGGCCTTATGAGGGATTTATAGAGTGGTAATATTACATTAGGATCACAGGTTCTTACCTCTCTTTACAAATAATCTTAAACCTTATTTGCCCTTGCAGCAGCTGCCTGACATTGAGTACTGCATCTTAGTTCACTTGTAAACAGAATACCCAGGTCCTTCTCTTGTTCCGTTATCCATGGTTCTATTCCAATGAATGTATATGCAGTTGTATGATTATATATAAAAACAACTGCTTTCAAATGGATTTCAAATAAATTATTCATATTTTTAATGTTCCCTAAAACTGACTACAAGTTATAACCATTCTATGAATTAACAGAATAACATTTATTGAAGCTGGCATCAGGAAAGGTCATATGTACTTTTCAGATGTTCTATTAGTGCTGAAGCCAGGAGGTACAATAGCTGCCAACCAGAGATTAGCCAGATGATATAAGTGGTGATTCAGCTAAATTCTGTTTCACTAGAGGTCTCAGTAGCACATAATCCACAATGGTATAAAACTCATAAGCCAAAAGACATGTATAATATGCTAAAAACATAAATGCCTACAAATAAAGTATGCATTAAATATTGGTGCACTTATATATATACAGAAAGAATGTCATACTTTCCATTGTTTAGCCTAGGTACAGTAAGCAGAGGCTCAAGTGGATTATGTGGAGGGCAAAACTGTCCAGAGGCCTCCACCATCTTGCATTTTATAAAACGTTCAAGCTTGCCACATCCATGCACTGCATCTTGTAATAGTCTGTGGGGTGGAACCATTGTGCCAACCAACTGGTTTGACTTTGGGCTAAACCTAAGGGCATTATCTTGGCAGTCCCCTGATATTTACCCTTTAATCCCTATAAAGGGATCTGGACTTCCTTGCAGGCATGCCACCAAGCCATTATCTCCTGAAGTAAGTAGTCTTTGTGTGGTTGATAGCTGACCCGCAGGGGTCAGAGACACCAGGGCAGAGCACCGAGGGACCAGGCAAAACTTGTAGACAGTAACAGGCCGAGCTCCGGGCAGGCAGAGCTTGTGCAAATTCGTGAAACAGGTCTGAGGTCAGGCAGACAGCAAAGGGTCAATACTGTAATCAGGCACAGGTCAGGGGAGGCCGCAGAGGGTCTAAGTCAGGAATCAGGCAGTTGTCGGTACACGGGCACACAAGCAGAACAGTGCAACATTTGCAGGGACTAGCCAGCTAGATCAACCTAGTGTATTGTTCAGGTGCCTTCTTACAATGGAAGGTGCCTTAAAAACCCTGGAGTAGTCAGCCATAGGTTGGGGAAGAATGAGGTCCCTATAAGAACCAGCATGCATGCCGCGTATGGTTGCCCTACGGGCACAGAAACCAGACAGCGCTAAAGAGCAAAGACTGCGGCCCGCAGTCAAACAGTCCTCCAGTTGGGCCTGCTGCAGGAGGGCAGCGGGTCCAGACCACTGGCCCAGATTCAACTATAGAAGAGTGGAACAGCGCTCATGCCAGCCCGGGAGAGTGGGATGGCGGTGGTCACGGGACACCACTGTTACATATGTAAGGCCAAAAATTTGCTTGTGAAAGGAGGGGTCAGTAAAACCTGACAGCGATCAGCTGACCGATATCTTTTAAATAAAATGAGGTACTTACATGAGAAACGGGCAACTGTAAATGGTTTGTGACATTAGACATCAATATGTATGGTATGATAAATATCATGTCCAAATATAACAGGAGTCATGAGAGATACATGTATAAATATGGGTAAAGGACCCCAAGCTAAAACAAGAATTTGGCTCTCACACAATATTTTGCCTAGGGTCCTCCAGCAACTTTGAACTAGCCCTGCTGTTCACTAATAACCAGCTTTAGTGACATAGAGGAACAAGGACTGAGGAGGTGAAGGACATTTCTTCCATCCATCAAATGAACATCAATGCAAGAAAATTGTCTAACTGTGACTATTTTAGTAGACACAAAAGTCACCTACTTATCTGCTACCGCATCCTCTACCTACAGTACACTCAAATTCTTAATCTGTTTATTTTCGTAGGTAGAGGGCAATTAACAGCGAACTCCAAAAAGTCAGTGTAGTTCATCCGCCTCCCCAAATACAAATTAAATAACAAAATTAGGCGCCATTTACATGACTATTTGTGGTCCACACCCGATCCACATTTTATTGCGGATTGGATGCGGATCTATTCATAGAACATGTCCTATTCTTGTCCATTTTATGGACAAGGATAGGCATTGTAAAAATGGATCTGCAAATAAAAACGGATGCCACACAGACATGACATGGACGTCATCCACATTTTTTGTGGATTAACGTTTTAAGGACCACAAAATATATACGGTCATGTGCATGGACCCTTACACAATACTTTCTTTTGTAGATTTCAATTAAAAGTTTTGTCATAGAGGGGTGCCCTGCTTGGAAGCCAGAGTGCAGGATCACCTCAAAGAACATCTGCAGTTCTCAGGGATACAGCAGAACCATATTTCACATCAATACCTATTAATTAGCATAGGCACTCTGGAATGCTACTTTCTCATGCAGTGCCTGTTGTACAGGAACTATGGAGTTATACCTGCAGATATATAATTTATCTTTAGATGATAGAATACATGCATTGGTCCATACCAAAATTAGAACTTTACCAATTCCACCAAATGATGAAATTGTAACTTTTCAGGTTAGCCATTAAAAAGGAATTTTAATTTAAAAAAAAAAACGTATTTTTAGGAGACTAGGGCATATTGTGAAGCATAACATTTCAATAAATATCATCAAAACAACAGTGGTCAAAACAGACACAATTGCACATATCCCATGAGCCAATTAATGCTAATCCAAATGACACTGGTCAACAACAAGTGAAATATGCTCAAATGTTGCCACTCTTATCAGGTTGGATATTCAGAATACATGGTTACCTTTAGTGAATCTTCTTGGGCAGAAAAGTTTTCATACTCCCCACTGTTTAGCTCGGGTGCAGTAAGCAGAAGCTCTGTGTCAGCAATTGACAGCAAGGCCTTATTTATTTCGACTAAGTAATCGGAAGGAAGGAAGGACGGAGTGAATCCTGTTAAGGTAGTACTCAGATCCAGATGAGAGTCCGTATCATCCTACAAGAGAACACAGGTTTCCTTATAGCTCTAGTTCTGAGCAGCAGAAGACTAGTGCTGAAAGCAGAATAAAATTAAAATAGAACTTGACATATTTTTATTCCTCTAACAAGCAGCGAGGCCTTCCCTGCAGGCAAACATGGCTTGTAAGAAAGGCATCAACACAGATATAAGTTATGAAATGTAGGTTACTTCAGCCCTAGTCTAATGGGGTTCTTCATTAAAGTTCAAACTTCAAATTCTGGGTTAATTCAGACTATATGAACCAATCAGCTTTACAGGTTTTGTCATATATTTGTCAACCTTCAATATTTTTTATTTTTACTTTTAAAGATTTCAACAACTTTGTAAAACTGTCTATATCTTTAATGCATACCCTACACTTTCAGGATGACTGTTCAGAATAAGCTGCAATGTAGGTACACGAGGAATATCTGGACATTATATGACTTGTATCTTACATTTTTTTAGTACTTTTCATCTCTGAGGGCTCCATATTTAATTTCCAGTTCTCCCTGAATTTTTGGGTGAAGACTAGCTGCTATGATGTCTCCCACAGACTACACATCAAGAAAACAGAAGGTCCTGCTCCCTTACTCTCTCACACACTCAGAATCACCATATAGAGCATGATAAAAAAGTATTAAACAGTATTAAGGTGAAAAGCTCTTGGGTTGATATATAACACTTACTATTAGCTGCCGCAGTCTCTGTGACTGTGTCTATGCCTATGTCTCTATCACTGCAGCTCACTCCCCCCCTCCCCTCTCCATAGATTTCTATGGGCAGGTGTGATAAGATCCTTTTGTGAGCTAACAGTAGGTCTTGTTCTCTCAAAGTGGATTTAGCAGAGAATAGAGAGTAAATGTTAGTTTAGGAAAGTGGGGGGGTAATGATATCATAAGTGGGGAACAAAGCATTTTGTAACTTTTCTTATATTCACTTGTACTATTAGTTTATGAAAAATGGTGTGAAACGTTAGTGACAATTTAATTCAGATGTTCTCAGCGTTTCATAACTAACATATCAAATAGGAGAGACACAAAACCATTACATTTCAAACTGACAAGTTTCTGAGGATAGGCTACATCCGTAATATTGTTAATGTGAGTGTTATATGATAGCCACACAGCAGGGGCGATAGGTAGCTCCCGAGCCACTGTTGGGAATCATAGGATAGGTCATCATTATCACATTAGTGGAGGTCCGAGTCCCGGCACCCCTGCCGGTAAGTGGTTTCAGGGAGCTGCTGCACTCACCAGAGCTCTGGTGAACGCAGCCGGCTCCTGGCAGCTCTACAAACACAGCAGCATACACTATACACCATCTGTGCTTAGTATTGCAGCTCAGCACCATTCACTTCAATGGGGTTGAACTGTAACTAGACCATGTGAATAATATAAGGTGACATCACATGACCTAGGAAGAGGCTGCGGCACTCACGGAGAGGCTGCCTCTTCTAATAGTTGATCGGTGAGGGTATACAGAGGATAGGTCATCAATATTTTTTACCGGATAACCCCTTTAAGAGGCAGAAGGCAACATAACGGTCCGATACTAAAGGCCCAATTACAGAGGCAGATAATCGGGTGAAGAGTGGCACTTCTGAATGTACATTTTCGATTACTGGCCCGTGTAAACATGCCTAGTGATCATCCAACAAACGATAAATGATTATCTGTCACTGATCACATCATTTATGTGGCATAAAAATGATGTGCCTGATTGATCGCACTAATGATCGTTCAGCTATATCCAGTAATGATGACTGCTCCATTTAAATGTAACTGAACGAGTGCAAACTGTCTTTCTATATCAACGATTATGACCGGCAGAAAATTCACCAGTATAAATAGGTCTTAAGAAGTGTTGCTGCGGAGACAGGGCTGGTAGATGAACTAGCAGTATATATCTAAAAAACGAGTATTAACCCCTTCAACCCTGGGCCTGTTTTCACCTTCCTGCCTAGGCCATTTTTTGCAAATCTGACATGTGTCACTTTATGTGGTAATAACTTTGGAACGCTTTTACTTATCCAAGCCATTCTGAGATTGTTTTCTCGTCACATATTGTGCTTCACAACAGTAGTAAATTTGTGGCAAAATATTTAATTTTTATTTCTAAAAAAAAAATTCCAAATTTAGCAATAATTTTGAAAAATTTCCAAATTTTAATTTCTCTACTTTCAAAATACATAGTAATACCTCCAAAATAGTTATTATTTTACATTCCCCATATGTCTTCTTTATGTCGGCATCATTTTATAAATGTCATTTTACTTTTTTTGGAACGTAAGAAGGCTTAGAAGTTTAGAAGCCATTTTTCAAATTTTCAACAAAATTTCCAAAACCATTTTTTTAAGCACCAATTCAGATATAAAGTGATTTTGAGGGGCTTACGTAATGGAAACCACCCATAAATGACCCCATTTTAGAAACTACACCCCTCAAATTATAAAAAACTGATGTTACAAACTTTGTTAACCCCTGAGGTGTTCCACAAGAATTAAAGGAAAATGGAGGTGAAATTTCAAAATTTCACTTTTTTGGTAGATTATTAATGTTATTTTTTTTCTTGCAACACAGCAAGGGTTAACAGCAAACTAAACCTCAATATACATTGTTCTGATTCCGCAATTTACAGAAATACCCCATATGTGGTGGTAAACGTCTCTATGGGTTTGTGGCAGTGGTCAGAAGGAAAGGAGCGCCATACGAATTTTGGAGGCAGATTTTGCTAGAATGGTTTTTAGGCACCATTTTGTAATTGAGAGACCCTGACGTACCCCTACAGTGGAAACCCTCAAAAAGTGACCCCATTTTAGAAACTACACCCTTCAAAGAATATATTAAGGGGGGTACTGGCCACTTTGACCCCCTAAACGTTTTACGGAATTTGGAAACACTTGGATGTGAAAATGAAAAGTTTCATTTCTTCCAATAAAATGTTGCTTTAGCCCGAAATTTTTCATTTTCACAAGGGGTAACAGGAGAAAAGCACCCCATAAGTTGTTCCCCATTTTCTCCTGAATACGGCAACACCCCATATGTGGTGGTAAACTGCTGTGGGGGCACATGGCAGGACTCAGAACAGAAGGAGCGCCATATGGATTTTGCAGCACAGATTTTGATGGATTGGTTTGCGGGAGCCATTGATTTTTAGTTTTTTGAGTTATTGTCTTATGTGGGGGCTCATTTTTTGCGGGATGAGATGATGGTTTGATTGGTACCATTTTGGGGTAAATACGTCTTTTTGATCGCGAGGTATTACACTTTTTGTGAGGCAAGATGAAAAAAATGGCTGTTATGGCATAGTTTTTTAAAAAAAAATTTTTACAGCATTTACCTGGGGGGCCATCTCATGTAATATTTTTATAGAGCAAGTTGTTATGGACGCGGCAATACCCAATATGTCTAACATTTTTATTTTTGTTAAGTTTTACACATTAGATGCATTTTTTAACAGAATAAAATCTTTTTTTGTGTTGCTATTTTCTGAGAGCCATATTTTTTTATTTTTTGGGCGATTATCTTAGGTAGGGTCTAAATTTCTGCTGGATGAGATGACGGTTTCGATTGGTACCATTTTGGGGTAAATACGCCTTTTTGATCGCCTGCTGTTACACTTTTTGTGAGGGAAGGTGACCAAAAAATGGCTGTTTTGGAACTGTTTTTTTTTTTTTTGTTTTTTTTTTTTTTACTGCGTTCACCTGGCGGGGTGGATGATGTAATATTTTTATAGAGCCAGTCGATACGGACGCAGCGATACCTAATATGTGTACTTTTCTATTTTTCCCTTTTTTTACAATTTTTTTTACTTTATTTTGGGAAAAGTGTGCTTTTCTTTTTTTTTTTTACTTTCTTTTCTTTTTTTACTTGAAACTTTTATTTTTTGTAAAACTTTATTTTTTTCACTTTTTCCCCACTTTTTTTCACTTTTAGGGGTCTGATTCCCTTTATAATGCATTACAATACTTCTGCATTATAATGCATTGGCTTTAAGTGTATTACCAGTGTAATACACTTACAGCCTGCTTCCTGTGAGATCCAGGGGGCTGGATCTCACAGGCTCGCAGCAGAGATGGCCGCCACGGGCTGCCATCCAAGCCATCGGATCCCCGTCACAGCAGCGCGGGGACCAGATGGACTCTCCTTCTGACAGCGGCACATCGAGGGTTAATACGCCCGCATCGCAAGCCGGCCCCCTGCAGCTGGTCGGAAAGGGGTTAAACCCTTTAACTGCCATGGGCATATGTAATAGGTCTTGACTTTATATACATACCATGGCTAGAATATGAGGGTATTAAATTAAAAAGCAAAATCTCAGCTTTCAAATAATACCAGGCTCAATATTCTAGGTACAGAGTGCATAACATATGAATGTGGAGACCAGAAAGAAAAGCTTTATGTCCTACTTTTATGTATATGTAACGTTGGGGCAGAAGGGGTGAAGTTGCAATTGACATCAGGAAAAAGGACCGCAGCCTGATACTGTCATCTCTTCCCGCCTACAGCATCTAGTGACCCCAGGGGAAGGAATAAAAGGAACTTCACCCCTCTTGTCAATCACTGTTATACATTTGTATTTTATATACTTTAGGCTTAATGTCAGAATAATGTTATAATACTTACTAAACTCTGATCTTGAGTTCCTAGATACATGGCAAACTGTTTTTCAATCTCTTCCCAGCGTTGTTTCATTTTGCCCCCATTAACCTCCTCTGGTGAACCATGGTGCGTAACACTGGATTTCTTTTGGAGAACTGCAAATTCTTGTCTATGCTCCTCCACTTCTTTAAGAAGCTCCTGAAAAGTGATGAAGACAAAAGAGAAAATCAGAAGTCATTTACATACTCTACTAGTAAAATAACACAGGAGTATGTTCGAATTATGGTGTACAACAACTGAAAAAAATGTGTGCCAAATATATGGATTTAGGAATCTGTCACCAGCAACCTCCCTATCCAAGTGTTTGCATAGACATGTAGGTGTGGTTCTCCTGATTAATACACTGTTTTTACATTTTTTGATCTGAGGCTTTGTTCTCGAGTTATGATATCTTTTCTTAATATGCAATGAGGGCACCACCGTTGCACCCAAGTTCCATACCTCCTGAAAATGAGTCACTACAAGCCATGTTACCTGAAGTTTCTTGTCATCATCAGCCTCCAGAAGACCAGACAGACGATGTTCTGTCTCACTCATCCAGTTAGAAAAGCGATCTTCCTGCTCCACACTTTTTGTAAACACTGGAGACGATCTGACCTCTTGTCTTCTCCTTACTGATTGAAGTTCCTAAATAACAGAGATACTGTCAAAGGCATTCGAAATGGTGACACGCATATCAGACTTTTGTAGAGGGTCCCTGCTGATTTTCATGGGACCGATGGATCTCACTGTCTATGTTGGGCAACCGAAGTCTCCTGTCAGGATAAATCAGGTCATTGAGATTCTGGGGTACAAAGTTACGAGCCTCTACATGGCGACTCAGCTGATCCCATAGTTTTTCAATGGGATCCAGGTCTAGAGAAAGTGCAGGCCACTCCATTTGAGGTACCCCAGTCTCCAGCAGCCGTTCCCTAATGATGCAGAGGCCTGAGGCCTATGCCCAAGGCCTATAGTGAAATCCCAGCGCAGACAGGTGTGATGATGTCATTGCGCACCTGTGCCGGGACGCAGCACAGTGATGTGTGCACGCCTGCCATTGCGTGCCTGATTAAGGGTCCATTTACACATGCATATGAACGGTCCGCATCCATTCCGCACTTTTGCGCAATGGGTGTGGACCTATTCATTTCAATGGGGCTGCAAGAGATGCGGACAGCAAAAAAAGATAGAGCATGTACTATTCTTGTCCGCAGGCACGGACAAAAATATGCATTTCTATCATAGTGCCGGCCATGTGCGGTCTACAAAATGCAAAATGCACATGGCCGGTGTCCATGTTTTGCGGATTCGCAATTTGCAAACCGCAAAACACTTGCGGACATGAGAATGAACCCTAACCATCGCAATACAGAATTGAGGAGAAGTACAAGAACAAAGGTACAAGGATACATAGAGCAGTGGCAACAGCAAATGGCCATACCGAGAAATGGCCCTAATTGCTCCCCTTAGCAGGCAGCGCTGGCACAGACTCCGCAATAGTACAAGTGAAAGGCCATTATAACAGGAGGGAGTAGATAAGCTGTGATATCACCCATCACCTATGATGATAATGGCTACTGAAACATTACTTGCACAGAACAGGAGGTCTCGACATATTATTAGGTCTAATGGCCATTGTGAAAATGGCAAGATTTTTTTTACATAGCTAGTCACATGGAAAATAAAAAAAAGCCACCAAAGATTTAGAAAGAAAAAAAATACCATTAAAATGTCATTTAAACAATAGGTCATTTTTTGATGACACATATCCTTTGAATACTGAAGCTATGACCACAAGTACATTTAAAACAATACGTCTCAGTGTTTTACCCTAACCTTGACACTGTTGTATCTGGTCTGTAGAAGCAAAAGTTCCACCCGCAGTTTCTCTCTCTGGATGTCGTTCATTGCTTGTTGAAGGAGCTGTTCTCCTCTGTACAGAATGTCTTCAATATGAGCCTTCTCCTCTTCAATCTAATTCCATGAAATAAAAATCATATGTCTGAGCTGAATGTTGTACCTCGTGTTAGCAGTTACAGGATTTCTGGCAACACAAGCATGAAGCTCGCTGAGTTCCCTTTCACGGAAATCTCAAACATGCATTCAGTGAGTGTGAACCAACACCCAAATTCTCAGCTGCTATCTGTATGGGCCCTTGTTCATCAATTCACCATTCCAGGACATGAAAGACAGTTCAGCTACCACATGGGTCAACCCATCCTGGTAGTCACAATAAAATTGCATGTAACTGCAGCTTGCCAATAGATCCTTAACTACAGATTACTAAATTACCTCCAATATTTTTCCTGGATAATTCACATAAAATTCATACACGTGACAAATTATAGAAATAACAAGACGGGGCTAAACATGGCAAATGATTTTGTGATCTTCTTGTTGAGAGGTTAAATTCCAAATCCACATTTAGGGCCACTCCAATCAGAAAGGATTATTCTTTAACCACTTCCAGTCTGCCCATTGACTATAAACGTCCTGGTAGTGGATCTCTATCTCTGAATAGACGTTTTAAAACGTCCTTGAGCTTTGCCCCCTGTGTGCAGCACCTGTACATAGAAGCTCCATGACTCAGCTGCCTCCTGACAGCCAAGAACATGGAGCTTTAACCTGAGACCTTTATTCCTGGCCTCCAGGCTTTTGATCACTCTGACAAGCTGTCAAAGCCATTACAAATGCTTGTCATTACTGCCGGTCACAGAGCAGTTTACAACTACTTATGGGGTGTTTCTGCAAACTTCAGAATCAGGAAAATAAATATTCAGGTTTGATTTACGGTTTACCCTTGCTATCTTATAGGAAAAATGAATTAAAAATTGAAAATCTGCAAAAAAATATATATATATTTTTAAATGTCACCTTCTGTTTTAATTCTTGTGGGAAATCTGAAGGGTTAACAAACTTTGTAAAAATCAGTTTTGATTACATTGGGGGCTGTAGTTTTTAAAATATGTTCATTTATGGGAGGTTAAATAATAAAGGTAAGGTAATAAAATTACATTTCCAAAATTATGCCAACATAAAGTGGACGTATGGTGAATGTTCATTAATAACAATTTTATTAGATATCCCTATGCAACTAAAAAGCAGATATTTATATTTAAAAAATTATTTTTTTCAACATTTTCAAGAAAATTATGAATTTTTTTTATAAATAAAGGTAAAATATATTGACTCAAATTTACCATTAACATGAAGTACAATGCGTCATGAGAAAACAATCTCTGAATGGCCTGGATAAGTAAAAGCGTTCCAAAGTTATTACCACATGAAGTGACACATGTCAGATTTGCAAAATTAGGCCTGGTCTGGAAGTGGTTAATATAATATAATAATCAAATAAACTTTTTTTTTTTTTTAGAATTTTTGGATGTGTATCTTTTTCATGTTGGTAGTACAATGCCTTGAAAATTGTGAGAAGATGCGCACAATTTTTTTTTTTTTATTTAGTCTGATGTAGCTTGGGGTGTGATCTGAGGAGGAATGAGGGTTTGATCTGAAGTCTGAGGAGGAATAGGGGTCTCATGAGAGTCTGAGAAGGAATGGGGATATGATGGGGGTCTGATACACAGGTCTGATGGGGGTGCAATCTGAGGTCTGATGGAGCTTGGGGGTCTGATCTGAGGTTTGAGGAGGAATGGAAGTCTGATCTGAGGTCTGATGGGGGTGCAATCTGAGGTCTGATGGAGCTTGGAGGTCTGATCTGAAGTCTGAGTAATGGGGTATTGAGGTATTAATGTCGGTATTAATGGGGTATCTGAATAATGGGGTCTGATCTAAGTTCTAAGAAGGCATGGGGTCTGATCGGAGGTCTGATGAAAAATATTTTTTCTTATTTTTCTCCTCTATATTGTAGGTGTGTCTTATGGAACGAAAATACTGTACATAGAATATTCACATATGGGTTGTTAACGAGTAATAATTTAGAAGTGTCTCTTTAACAACATTGTCAGCAAAGCCCTGCTTGTTAGGTTACCTGTATTGATCTGATGGTGCATGTATTGACCAGGTTGGTTATACTAATGGATGTTACTGCTGCATATGCTTTGTCAGTACATCAGAGTAGCAGATCGGACCTAATTTACATTGCCTATTGTCTGATAATTCTAATTGAGGGGGTTTGTTATCAGATGGGCATTGGAGCATCACACATGTATAACACTGCAGTAACAAGCATGGCTCTGTCTCCTAGCAGATAACTTTTAAGGGGGGTATTTGTAATGTGTAACAGATATCAATTAACAGGATTTAAAGGGGTTCTCCGGGAATAAGGAAAATGAAAATACTTAAATATTACTTTATTATAAATATATTCCCAAATCCCTTTCATTAGTTATAATGGCTCATTTTGTCTGGGGAGCAATCAGGGGAAACAAAATGGCCACCGTCCTATTAGTACACACAAAACCTGTCCTAATCACACAGCAGGACAAGTTACTTCACAACACTGAGGTAAAGAGCTGCCTCATCCTCCTCTCCTACATGTCAGGGATTATGATCCTGAATACAGATGATAAGATCTTCAGCTGAATCTCTGTAAGAATTGAGTCTCCATTACCACAGCCCCACATTACCACAGTCTGTCCTGTTTATCCTCTCTGTACTTCACGTCTCCTCATGAGATAAATTCCCCAGATATTCAGCTAAAGTTCTTACCATCTGTATTCAGGATAATAATCCCTGACAAGCAGACCATAGATGAGGATGAGGCAGCTCTTTAGCTCAGTGTTGTGAAGTAACTTGTCCTCCTGTGTGATTAGGACAGGTTTTGTGTGAACTAATGGGATAGCGGCCATTTTGTTTTCCCTAATGATTGCTCCCCAGACAAAACGAGCCATTATAAATAATGAAAGGTATTTGAGAATATATTTATTATAAAGTAATATTTAAGTATTTTCATTTTCTTACTTCCTGGAGAACCCCTTTAAGTAAGTGGACTATCTTTTAACTTTTGTTTTTATTGAGGGGAGAGCAACTTAATTTTGCAACTTCTTTGGCAGAGTTTGTTTTTACATTATGGTATCTCTTTAATATCAGCGTAAAAATTGATTACAACACATTACAGTTTTCATATTGGCCACTAGATGTCAGCAGAATAGCCTAAACTGCAAGAACGGTAAAGAGTGAATGTTATCACATTATTATTAAAGGGGTTTTCTGAAATTGCAATATTAATTATCCAAGTGACTGGGATTGAGCTGCAATACCAGGCACAGCCCTTACTAAAAGTACAAAGCTTTGCCTCATAAACAATGTAGGTGACATGGCTCTTGCAGGAGTACTGCTGCTCCCTCAGTCAACTTGCATGACAGGGGGCTGGGAGTCAGATCCCCACCAATAAAAATAATCTATCGTTAGGATACACCATCAATACTGTAGGCCAAGGGAACCCCTTTAATAGCAGGCAAAGGCTTGATAGAAATTTCTGCCTAAGGGCTCATGCAAACGAACGTGTGCGTTCAGTGCCCGTCCTGTGGACTGCAATTTGCTGTCCCCTACGCACGGGCACTGACAGTGGGGCCGCCGCATTCGGATCTTTGACCCATTCATTTGAATGGGGTCCGCGATCCGCATCCGACGTTCCACACCGCAAAAAATTAGTGCATGCGCTACTTTATTGCGGTGTGGAGGCACAGCCAGGAACACCACGGAAGCACTACGGTTCTGATCCGTGCCTCCGCTTCGCATCTCCATGATTGCGGACCCATTGAAGTGAATGGGTCCGTGATCCGTGATGCGGGCTGCACACGGCCAATGCCCAGGTATTGCGGACCCGGCATATGCAGGCCCGTCGTGTGCATGAGCCCTAAATCTAAAAACGTATCTTTCATGTTAACCATACCAAATAGGAAACTGCTGGTTATAAGGAAAAATCAGAGATCATATTAATAATAATAATAATAATAATAATAATAATAATAATAAAGGATAATGCATCAATTCCTAATGAATTGCAGGCTTATTTACAACCATCACTGTCATTGTCAATATTTGCACTAACTAATTTGGGGGGTGCACCTTTCGTGTAAGTTACAGACACCTATGAAAGAAGGTGCAAGGAAAGGAAGAATGTAACCACTACAATATGGGCTGCTTCACACGATTTGGCACACGAGAGATTTTCTTGTGGTATCTGGCAGAATTGAGGTGGAAATTTCCCTGTGGATGTTCTCTTATTGGTTCCAGCAGTAAGAGTAAGGTAGTAAAGTATATCTCTATTGCTAAGTATGCCCCTTTACAAAGGCCAATAATCAAGGTAATAATTGGTAAGGAGTGCTTATGATAATTGGCCTGTGCAAAGCTGCCGCCGATCACCCGATGTTCATTATGGATTATGGATGCGGACACCTAAATCAACATTTCCGGGCAGAAGATCTCCCAGTGTAGACAGCGATCTGCTACCCAGAAACAATGAAACTGTATGAGGACGAGTGATCGGAGCATCGACCTCTCATCCCCATGCAGCAGACATGATTGCTGCACGGAAATGTAGCTCTCACCCCCTCTGACGAGCAGGCAATTATCAGGAATGAACGGATCGAACGGATCGTTACCGATAATTGCCTGCTGTGCCGGCTCATCTAAAGGGACCTTAAGAATTGTCTTGAAGTACAGGAATACAGGAATCAGGATAGAATAATAGAAGTGAATACAATTGTGGGGATTCAGAGTCATACCAAGCACAACTGCTTTATAACAATATTATATTTCTTAATTATATAATTATATATATATATATACCACTACTATTTCTATCTTAATACAAAAAGCCAATGGAGAAAATGACAACATAATTAATACATCACCATACCCAAAAGTTACTCATTAAATCTGTTCCCTTAGACCCAAAATCTTGTGTATTGGGGGGTCTGTTTAGTATTCCAACAAATATTTCATACATTCCATGTTTTTATAAATTGATGCTTGTGGAACAAAACTTGGATATCTCCACCATCTCCAACAATTTATTTAGAGCTAGAAGATAAAGTAAACTATTGTTTCAAAGCCTTGGTTTCTAAGGATAAGAGTAAAGTGATTTTCTGAATCTTCTCTCTCATCTTGTATTGCTAAGGATAATAAATCAGTCACATTGCATGAAGGAGATTTAATACATGTCCTCCGAAAAGTGCAAATACTTTACCAAAGATGGAAAGCTCCATTTACCCACCTTCTCACATTCTGCAGGAGATTGTAAATATTTCTCCAGGACCTTCTGGACACTGAGGAGCTCTGTTTCAAAGCCTTCCAGCTCAGCGGCAGTGGGTCCAGTCTTAACAGGTTCTTCAGCTGAGACTTCTGCTGCAGGATCTTGATCCAAAAGGACCTGCAAAAGACAGATATGAAGGCACAAGCTCAATGTTAATCATACATCCCCAGTATGGAGATAATTCCACCCTTTATATTTACTCAGCATTCCCATATGACCACAGGTTCGATCACCCCACCATATCTGTTTGCACACATGCATAATGAGCAAGTTGGCCAATTACAGGTCACTACAGTAATAGATCCTGTATTGTGATGTCACTACAGCCAGTTAAGACTCCGCTCAAATGATGTGATGTCTATGGATTTGAGGCATAAAGGAATAATAGCTAAGCCAGTGCCTCATCTGCAGACAGCTGTTTCAATGTGGTTGCCCCTCATCAGTGATGATAAATTCCCTTTTAACTGCATTAAAGGCATTTTCCAAATATAAAAAAAAATGTCACTTTGTACAAAGTATAAAAACTAAAAGAAACTTCCTAAAATACTTATCTTTATAAATCCTCATGGATCACATTTCCAAATCCAGGGATTCAGGGGGTAATATTTCTGCTTATAAAGAGCAAATAGTAGGCATAAGGAGTCTTTTAGGCCAGACAATGTCCCTCTAGGAAATATCTCTCTGGACTGAGGAGCCATCACCCTGAAACAGCTGCCTGTAGATGAGGTACTGGCTTAGCTATCATCCAAGCTATGCTTGAAAATCTATTTAAAAGGTCAAGTATTGACTTTTTGGATACCTACCTTACATCTGCTGGTATCAGAGGTTCATCTTTTCTTTTTGGAAAGAGAGCTAATTTGCATATTTATTTCCAACAGCAGCATTGCCTGGCCTTTATAACTCCTTATGCCTACTAGGCGATCTCCATAAGGAGAAGTAGTTCCCACCAAATCTATGTAGTTAGGAATGCGATCCTTGAGGATTTATAAAGATAAGTATCAGAAAATGACCTATTATTTAAATCACTTTTTTATGTTAAACATATTTTTTAGAATTTTTGGAGAGTTTTTCAAAATTTTTCCATGTCACTAAAATATGCCTAAATATGGCCTAAAATATGTGAAGACTTCCTGTCTTTTGAGAGCAATTATGTGGGCCATAAACACAACAGCTAGGAGCCGACTAGAGATGGCTCGAGTGCCATTTTTGCGCACTTGCGTACGCATTTTAAAATTCCTACGCTATTCATACGCATATTTTAATCTATACGCAAATGCGTACGAATAGCGTACAAATTGAAATTGTACGCTATTCGTACGCAATTCATACGCATTTGTGTATAGATTAAAATATGCGTATGAATAGCGTAGGAATTTTAAAATGCGTACGCAAATACGCAAAAATGGCACTCGAGCATGCTCTGCCGAGCATGCTCGCTCATCTCTAGAGCCGACCCATTGACTTACATGGCAGAGTTTTCTAGGCATGTTCTGTAACCTCTGCTTAGGTTAAGAAGGAGCAAATAAGCTGTGATATCACCTATTATGAATGGTGGGTCCTGTGTTATCTATACAGAGGTGTTACTTGTCATTGTAATTCTGCCTGTGATGATAAGATAACTAATGAAAAGTTACCTGTACAGAACAGGAAATCATGACTTATTATTATTAAGCTGCAGAATGATATACATTTTTATTAAATATAGATAGTGGCACAGAAAAATAAAAACTCACCAAAAATTAAGAAGAAAATATGTTCAACATAAAAACGTGATTTAAACAATTGGTCATTTTCTAATAACACATTCTCTTTAAATCTTGATCAATCCAATAAGCCATCAGCTATATGTTCCTTTAATGTAGACTTAGAGGGACCCAGTCAGTCTTAAAGGATTGTGAATTATTAGATGTGTCATGGAAATAAAAGTTTTACTATTACATGTTGGATTATTGGAATTTTACTGCACTCCTTGCACTTAGAAAGACAGGGGTTACAAAGAGATATTTGGTCACATGCTCTGTTTTCTGTCAGAGACTACTCTGTCCAAATGCCAAACTTCCAGCAGAATAAGGTCAGTTTCAGCCTCTACGGGACATGTGATAGATCTTATCACTGTGGTCTTCCAATGATCTCCTGACCAGATTCTAGGAACCTTGGTTGAGAGACACTGGCCAAACATTGCATACCTTCTACCTCAAAATATCAAGAACAGATTTTGTTTGCGTCACATGTGGCAGTCAAACACTGCATTGATCGATGACATCCTTTTACCTTGGCAGCATTTATGTGCTGAGAAACTTTCTCAAAGTTGCGGTTCAGTTCAGCCACTTTTGGTTCCACCAGTTGCCGACAAGTTGTACCACGACTGCTCATAAGCATTCCTGCATGGTCACGAACATTATCTACTCGGATTCTGACGTCATCCAATTCGGACAAAAGACGCTGAAAAAAAATGAAATCTGTGATTAAAAATATGAAATTCAATTACAGCAATGATTAGATCTCCAAACAAATCTGCTTCTGTGCTGCAGTCTCTGCAGGATTTTTCACACTTATGGTTACATCAGCTTCTCTGTTTCCTGGATTGTGAGAGGCTAGCACTACTCATACTCTACAGCAGTGGAACACGACCTTTTCTAGTCCGAGGGCTACATCATTATATTGAACAACCCCCCCCAAGAACCACAATAAAGCATTTAGGGGTATTCCCAGCTGAGATTTCTATACTATATAGACAGTTTCTGTCCTAAACGTCTGATAGATAAGGGTCTCCAGCTCTCCTGGTTGGCATTCCAGAGGAGAGGAGATGAGATGAGGTGGCCACTCATGAATGAGATCATTGTACTGAGAGGGGCTTCAGAAAGAAGCTGAATGGTACACAACTCCCATAAATTACATTGCATGTGTGTAAAGCCATCTCTAAATCTTGTGGACCAGGCCATGGCCATATAGGCATTCATTACCAACACTCACTAGGGTCCATTGGAAGCCAATTTATCTCTTAGTATATTTTCACAGTGTAGGAAGAAACTGGAGTATGTACCTGGGGAAACCCAAGTAAAGATGGGAGGAACATGCAAACACCATGTATATATTGCCCTTAGTCAGATTTGAATCTGGGACCCCAGTGCTACAAGAACCGTGCTGTCCATGGAGACAAAGGCAGCATGCTTGGGGGCCACACAGTGACATCAAGGTGAGCATACATTGCCAGGGCTGCAGGTTGTGTGTCCCTGCTCAAAATCACCCAGCAATGTCTGTACTAATGTACTGCAATTTTTTTCCAAGCAGAAGCAAAGAATGAAGCCTGACAACCTGGTTTGCACCATCTTCATGCAAAGTTATGAAGACACTTATCCATTGCAGCTGCTGACAACCTCAGGTAGTATACCTTTAGGGAAGGGCAGATAAATATAAATTCCTCTGTTACTTTTTGGCGGAAAGTCTTCAGACAATTGTCCATTGATTCCATACATGTTTCAAGTCCCCATCAATGTAGAACAGTACCTTCACAATTTCCTCTTTCTTGTTAGCTGGCTTTTTCTCAATCTCGTCCAGAAGGGTTTCCGCTTGGTAGAGCCAAGTGCTTATGTGAGCGACATTCTCATCGAAAATCTCCATCTGACTCTGGTGATTCTAACAAAACATAGAGAAGGGTCATTGGCTGCAGGCATTCAAGTAAACGACTGCTAATGAGTGGTAATTTAGGGAGCTGGCACCAAGTGGTGACATGAGAGAAGAGTTCGGCAGAATGAATACAAAGACTGGGAAACCCAGATACGACACCCCAACATCTGTATAAAATATATAACAGGAAGGATTTCCCTCATGTAACGCTTACTATTACAAAGCAGCACGTCTACACTACTACATCTACCATTCTTAGGATTCCTTATTTATCAAATTATTGAACACAAAATAAGAAAAACATTAAAAACACAAAATCACTACTATATATTACGTTGAATGCAATGGTCAGTTTGACATTGGTGTTTTCAGCACTGTACCAGCACACCTAACACATCTGGAGGGTAAGTGGGTATTTTACAGACAAATATACACTTATCATTGAAAGAAGATGGGCACCACTATCAATTAAGTAAACCCAGGGTGCTACCGGCATGTAAAAAACCATATATAATACGCAAAAAAAGGATACACGCCAAAGTGAGGTGCTGAAAAACTTATACAAATAAATAGAAGCTATATTGGTCATATGTAAGTTAAAAACAATTAAAAACTATATAGAAATGACGGGCATCCCCAAAAAATACATATATCAACAATCCAGGAATTTGCCCCCAACAGCACAAACTGTGGTAGGTATACTAATAATAGGATACAAAAGTAGAGAAAGCAATAATGAAATTCAAAATAGAAAAATGCATATTACCATAAGTCCCAAAGAGACCAATCTAAAGCCGCATAAAATAATCATGCAAAAAGAGAAGAAATGCCTGTAGGCTGGTATGAATGGGGTTGAACAGCGACATAAATTTATAAATATCAAAATTGTCACATCATAAGAAAAAAGAGTGCTAAATGTGCTACATGAAATAATATATCTATAAATAAGTAAATAAATGAAAATACATATATACGACCTGCAAAAATGAAAAGAGATAAGAGCGATGTGGGAATGAAAACCCCATATGTATTGCTGCACTCACATGCAGAGTCCTCAGAGAAGGAAGCTACATGTGAATACAGCAATACACATGGGGTTTTCATTCCCACAACTCTCTTATCTGTTTCAAATGTTCGTTCCAAATTGTTGCTTCTTATAAACAGGGCAGCAATCAAATTGTTTATGTGAGCAGAAAAATGCTCGCTGGTCGGCAGCACATCTTCCCTTTTAAATGAGCTGGCAACATAATGTAAAGCGTGTGGGGGAATGAATGATCACAGGGATGATCATTCCTGCCCCATAATCCATTGTTTAGGGAATGTGAAAGCTGTAGCCATGAGAGCAGGTATTGCAGTAAACCTGGGAGAGAGAAGCGCAGGATGGAAGTGGTAGTTTTGGCCCTGAGAGATAGTAGTACTCACAGTGGCAATTTCACATCTAATGCTCTCCCTAGCACCATGCAGTGACTGGTTGATGCACTCTTTCACACTGGTCTTGGGGCTCCTGCCTGGTGGTGATTAAGGGGACCTTGATGTTAAGTGTTTTGGCAGGGGGCAAGGTAGGAGTGTGAATGCAGTGGCCGGCAGATGGCAATGGAGTCAGTAACTAGGCCAGGTGGGGCCAGGTGGTATCTTGATAGTTTCTGACTCTTTAGCTGTGTTCCTGGTTCCTGTGTATTTTGGATTGCTTGTTTCTCTGACCCCGGCTTGTCTTCTGACCACTCTCCATCTCTCGTTTGGTACTGTATATCCTGTCTGGTTCTGATACATTTACGTGCGATTCTGTTTTTGTGTTATTTTATCTCTTGGTATTTGTCTGTCTCTGCATCTCAGTAGTATAGGGACTGTCGACCAGTTGCGGTCTTGCTACATAGGGCTTGTACTGCAAGTAGGTAGGGAAAGCAGGCTGGGTTCTAGGTCAAGGCTCACTGTCCATGTCTGTCCCTACCTACAAGAGTTACAGTCTCTCTGCAGAACCTTAGGAACGCAATGAGGTTCTTTGCAAATGTTTCTGTCCAGTGGCTCATAGGTACAGATTTAAGATACAGTTGGCCAAACTGTTTGAGAATTTGGAAGGGGGCATTAGCAATATTCCCTCTCACAGCAGCAAACTCTCTCTCTCTCTCTGTCTGACTCCAATTCATGCCGTTGCAGATTTCCGACCATTGGATTTTCTTTCTCAGGAGAGATTTTGATGGTAAAGATGCTTTCTTGGCTGTTGACTATCTCAGAGATAAAGATAATATGAGCTTAGGCCTAGTTCTATGGAGAATGCACATGTAGGTCCTCACTGTAGCACAGCTAGATTCTCACTACTCTAACTAACCAGAGGGCATACCCAGGTCCATCTCTTGGCACCCTAAAGGGATGAGCCAAGGCTGTTAACCCTTTGTTCACCATACAGTGCATCATTCTTTGCAGTGACCCTATTCTGGGGTACTGCAATATGACTGACAGTGGTCACAACAGTTAGACACAAATAGCTGGGTTCACTGGAGAAAGGCTACGCAATATTACTACATCTAAATATTTGGGCTAGACAAACTAAATTACTGCAATTCTGCCAAGGGTTTAGATTTTTAATTCATGAATTCACATTTAAAGGGATCATTCACCCCTGAGGACCTTTTTAACAAACTTCCCCCAGTGTGGGCTGTAATTGGCTGTAGGGGTCATGTGACCCAAATCAAACAGGATGCTGAAGCAGGGTTAGTTGGGACCTGGCAGTGATGGAGCCAGTACCCAGTGGTGGGGATCAGGTAAGTATGATTACCACCGCTGTTTCGCCCATGCTGGTGTGGTCTGTAGAAAAGGTCCCCAGAGGTGAACAACCCTTTTATTCTGAACTCAAGGAAGAATGTAAAATTTAATGGGGTTCTCAAGCCTTTTAAAAAAGTCTGGCCAAGTTCTGCCCTGTTGTAAGAAGAGACTTTGGTCAGTACTTACCCCTCCATCAGGTCGATGATTCCGTGTCTCGACTGCAGTCACACTGGCTTCACACTCTTCTGCTCAGATCCTGACCAGAAGGTGGACGGACTTTTTTTAAAACCTGGGAGAACCCCTTTAAGCACTGCTCCTATCCAGGTGAATAGGAGTAGTGCTGTAGTAAGCAGACACGACCACTACACAGTGTATGGAGCTGTGGAGTTCCAGAGCCGGGTTTTAGAGGTGCAGCTCCTGAAAACAGCTGATTAGTGGGGTCCTAAGTGTTAAATCCCCCCAATTGTATATTAATATAAATCCTGAAAATCCCCTTTAAATCCTAGTTTTAAACTGAATTAATAAATGTCACCTTTTAAGTGTGTCATATTCAGTGACAAACATGGTTTGTTGTACACTACATTGCTTTGGGTTTCTGTAATTTTTAACTCCAGATTATTACAAATCTAAGAAAAGGGATATGAATATGGACATAATTAAACAATGTCTTCTCACAGAAACTGCATATTTGGAGATTTGCGGACTAACGGCAGTACCAATACCATGGACATTACACAGTAATAAAACTAGAGGACATCATGTAAAATGGACAGAGCCTTCTTCAATGAAGAGTTGCAGTGTACTTACCAGTAATGTATTGCACCAATCCTCAGTCCAGGTGCGGACTCTGCTCCAGCCAGCATTAAGGACACAAAGCTTCTCCTCCAGGATGTTCTCGCTTCCCTCCACCAAACACTGCAGAGCTGCGCTGCTCTCAGTCACGCTGTTCAAATCAGCTTTCCTCCTCTCCAGCTCCTTCAGCACATTCTACAAAAAGAGCAGGCCGGATTATTCAGAGCACGCCGACAGCCCTTTGAAACTCTCATACATTGCCTAACAGTACAGGAAACCCTTCAGCTCAACTGTTTTGCAATAGGCTTGATGTACACTATGGGGCACGTTTATTAAGACTGGCGTTTTAGACGTCGGTCTTAATAAAGCCCCATCTCTGGCGGTGGATCGCCAAAGTTATGAAGAGGCACCGGCCCCTTCATAACTTCAGCGTATCCAGCGCCGCTTCTAAATGTAAGACAGCTTCCTAGCTGTTTTACGTTTAGACCTTTTTCTACGCCTGAAACAGGTGTAGAAAATGGTAGATGAGACGGGCCTGCCGGACCATCCCCTTTCCCATCATGCCCACTTTTTTAGACCAAGCGTGAGCGGGGGGAAGTCGCAGATTGCGGCACAACTAACCATTGTGCCCCAATCTGCACCTGAAATATGGCTTATTTAGTACAGCTTGATAAATGACCCCCTATGTGTATATATATCTACTATTGTATACTTTTATCCTGTCCTGGCATATACTCTGTACATCAAAGAGGTTGTCCTCTTTGGACAATCGCTTTTTGTTAGACAGGTTCTCCATTGTCAATTACAGGGTGTGCTACTGTGGAGGAACCCGGCAGCAAGTGTGTAATTTTCATGCATAGCAATCAGGAACACTATTCCTTACAGCTAACAGATGAAGGTCTGGAACCATAACTGAAAATTTACTTTCTAACCAAGACAGAGCTGGATTCTGGGGTCAATTAAAGGGGTTCTATTACTTCATTATAAATATATTCCCAAATACCTTTCATTAGTTATAATGGCTCGTTTTGTCTGGGGAGCAATGATTAGGAGAAACAAAATGGCCCCTGTCCTATCAGTCCACACAAAACCTGTCCTAATCACACAGGAGGACAAGTTACCTTACAACACTGAGGTAAAGAGCTGCCTCATCCTCCTCTCCTACTTGTCAGGGATTATGATCCGGAATACAGATAAGAACTTCAGCTGAATCTCTGTAGTTATAGAGTTCATGAGCAGATGTGGCTAATGAGCAACAGCTCTTGTATGCAGTCTCCATTACCACAGTCTGTCCTGTCCGTCCTCTCTGTACTTCATGTCTCTTGATGAACTCCATTCCCACAAAGATTCAGCTAAATATCAAATTAAACTGTAGTCAGGATCATAATCCCAGACAAGCAGAGCAGAGAGGAGGATGAGGCAGCTCTTTACCTCAGTGTTGTGAAGTAACTTGTCCTCCTGTGTGATTAGGACAGGTTTTGTGTGGACTGATAGGACGGCGGCCATTTTGTTTCTCCTAATCATTGCTCCCTAGACAAAACGAGCCATTATAACTAATGAAAGGTATTTGGGAATATATT
Organism: Rhinella marina; assembly: GCA_900303285.1. Classification (NCBI taxonomy): domain Eukaryota; kingdom Metazoa; phylum Chordata; class Amphibia; order Anura; family Bufonidae; genus Rhinella; species Rhinella marina. The sequence goes on along the minus strand of ONZH01021942.1, from coordinate 512,077 downwards.
TATAATAAAGTAATATTTACGTATTTTCATTTTCTGAATTCCCGGAGAACCCCTTTAAAGGGTGTGCCACTGTAAGCTATAGAGAAACTCCAAAGCAAATGTGCAATTTTCATGCAGGACTGCCATCACGTGTGGGGTTCTCAGGAACAGACCCAGAAAAATTCCTTAAAGCTTACAGATAAAGGTCCGGAACTATAATTGGAAATTTACTTTCTAACCCAGACAAAGCTTGGTTCCCCATTGTTAAATACAGGGTGTACCACTATAGGCTGTGGGGGGAACCTAGCAGCAAGTGTACAATTTCCATGCAGCATCACCATCGGATATAAGGTCCTCAGGAACAGACCCGGACATTATTCCTTATAGCTGAAAGTCCAGAAGTGCGATTGAAATTTCTAACCCGGACAACGCTTCTTCAGATACCAATACATGTGACAGTTATTCCAAGAAAACTTTGTAAAACATTCTCATCATCAATATCAGCCTTCTCATATATATATATATACAACCAGTCGTGATGCAAGCCAGGGCAAAGTAGAAAAGTAAATGCATGTCACACATATGGCTGCAGCCCATATGACCCCATAATACAGTCATAGTCACTCCGTCTGCCACAGTGTAGCACCTCTATGCAGCAGAATATTATGGAGATACTGGGAAAAGACCTCCACAATGCACCATGCCGAAAGTATAGTATAGAGCCCCATACACCATACTGGATATTGCGTTCCGACTCCATACAACTCAAAAGTTTTGTGCAGCTGCAATACAGTCTTGTGCATTGACGTTAAAGGGGTTGCTCAGGTTCAGAGCTAAACCCGGACATAGCCATAATTTCACCCAGGCACCCCCCCCCCCCCCGGGTGAAAATGGGGGTATGTCCGGGTTCAGCTCTGAACCCGGACAACTACTTTAAGGATTATGGTCTAGGAATGCTAGGAAAGCACATATATTGGGCAAGGGTAGAGCCAATATATCTATTATGTAAGAAGACATCTGTGACGGATTATCTAGTCTTTGCTTTGCAGAGTAAAAATGAACATGGCAATTGCAACAGCGCTGCCACAATGTGTTCTTCCTAGAGAACTTAGCAGTAAGCCTACTATATGTTTCACAATGTTTTCTGCCTCCTTCTTTACATACAGGCACTGTTCTTTCATGTCCCACTGCTGCACTCTCACAGAAAACCTTCTTTGAGTTATGGGATTTCATTTTTATACGGGTGTTTGCATCCATACAATGACAGATTTACTTCCCATTCACTTTGATGGGAGTTGAATGAATCAGCATGAAGGAGTCTTTTAATCCATTTTAAGACAGACCAGCTCTGCTGAAGTATCAGATTACACATGTCACTACAAGTCTATGGAGAGGGGAGGAGGAAGAGTGAGCAGGAGCATGAGTGAGGCATAGGAGATACACAACAAAAAGAATGCACTGATAAATAGGAAGTTTATATCTGAGCACAAGTGCTAAATTCAGAACTATATGGGTCAGTACTTCTCTATAATGTCCATTTCTCTGGATAGGTCATCAGTATGTGATCGTGGGGGTCTGATACCTGGGACCCCCGCCGATCAGCTGTTTTGAAAGGTCAGCGGCTCTCCAGTGAGCGCAGTGCTGTACACTGTAAAATTGCTGTGCTTGGTATTGCAGATCAGCCCCATTCACTTGACTGGGGCTGAGCTGCTCCTGGGCCACGTAATTGATGTTTGTGTCGTCACTGGCCTAGGAAAAGCAGAGAAAAGGAGCGCCGCTGCCTTCTCAAACAGCTGATCGGCGGGGTCCCAGATGTCACACCCCCAACGATCATATACTAATGACCTATCCTGAGGGGAAAAAATTCTCAGAAAACCCCTTAAATGGCTGGGCTACATTATAATGGATTGGATAGTTATAGGGTAACTCCAGACTGCATACAAAACTTAATTTAAGAAGTTGATCAAACAAATAGTTCTATAAATATCATAAAATTACCTAATCAACAAAGTTTGAAGTATAAAGGAAAACATTAATATAAACCTCTTCAGTAAATATCCATCATTGGAATTTATGCAGCATGCAGTTTGCAATTTGAAGCGATTAAAGATTCATTATCCAAGAATCATTTGCATCCTGGTGCAGCTAAGCCACAAGTGACTTATAATTAAGTCATTTAATAAGTCAAGCACAATTTGTTTTCGCTGTGTACTCATAATTCAGAAAGAAATCTCTGCCCAATTAATGCTGATGTAATAGCAATTCCTACTACACTACACTAGAAAGACGGAGAAGAAAAGAGTTTAATCTCAAAGTGAGAATTCAGGCCTCATGTGCACTGCCATATAATGGCTCAGTTTTTGAATAGGGATCTCATTCTGGACCTTTACTAGACCTCCCAATTTTTGTTACATTCTACTTGGGTCCAACAGAAAAAAATTGCAGAACTGTACTGTAAGTACAGAGCTTTTTTTATTAGAGCATATACTACAGGACACCGGGTTCTGCCATGTGAATGAGGTTTTACGCTGATCTACAGTCAAAGACTGGCTTCTGAGTATAAAGATATCTGTATAAGGTTGCTGTGTGCAGACCATGTGACCACCAAATTTCCCGGACTGACGAAGACTCATGTGAGCCGAACTCACTGCACCACTGCACTGTCTACTGTCCTGTACTCAAATTATGCTGTGTGTATGGGACAGCAGACCTGAAGCTTGGATGTAGCTGAAGCTCACACTGACCACATTTCACGGAACGCACATGGCCATTTCTATGCAGTCTTAAACACCCCATAATTTCAAAGACACATCATTTTATTTGATTTTTTTTATTTATCTATATTTTTATGAAGCATCTGTTAAACTGGCATTAAAATTATTATGAAACTCTCACACCATTTTACCAGCATCATGGAAATGTTTTCTTTTTTTATTTTCCAGGACCTGTGTCAACATCTATCAGTCCTTATGTGTATTAATTGATCAATTATAAAATATTTCAGTATTTAAATATGAAGGACAAGAGAGCTGAACATTTATGTTACAGACAACAGTTGTGGAACCACTGTGGCAACTAGCTGGTTTAATGTTGTGCTAAACCTGAAGGCGTTATCCTGGCAGTCCCCTGACTTCCACCCTTTAAGGCCTCATAAACACGGCCGTTGCCCTAAAGCTTATACAGGAATCTGGACTTCTCTGCACAAGATCATAGAAAGAATCAGGCAGAACTAGACTGAGGACAACCAGGCAAAGAAATTGTAAAATCCATGGAACAGACTTCAGGACACAGTTCAGACATAGACAAATGTGCAGAAACTTAGCAAGATGGAACAGGCACAGAACTCTATGAAACAGTTCAGACACAGCAGGTCCAGATACAAAAACTTGGCAAGGCAGATCAGATAAGAACTAGAGACTTCATTGACAAACAGCACTAGGACCTTATTCAGACACACATAGAACAGACACACAAGAACAACGCAAATATAACATGGATAGAATTCAGACACGCACAGGAAAAATCCATGGAACAGACTCAAAAACAAGACCACTGGAACTAGGACAGAATTCTGACCATGAACAGGCAAAGAAGCGATCAGGAACAGGCCAAGCAGACAAATGGATCAGAAGCTCCTTTAGAGAATCCAGAACAGAAATAATGCTGCACAAACTCAAGAACTATATAGCAGACTAAATGAACTCAGTCACACAGATGCAGACACTAGACCAAGAAACATTAACTCACGCAATACTGAACCTGGACGCATGGAACAGTGGCAACATGAACCACCATAAAAACAGTGGCCCAAATTCAAATCCACAAGAAGCTGATGCCTGAGCGTATGGAGCAATGGCCCTAGTGAAAAGCCATGGTAAGAATATAATCGGTTCCGAGGTACTAGTCGGAACTGAAGCCGAGTTCGGTTTCAAGTTTTAAAGTGGTTTTCCAATTTAAAAATCAAACACTGATGTTATTCAACAAAGTCACAAGCGACTTCGTGAACAACTAACTTTGGCTCATCGGAGCCCTTCCATTCTAATACTGTACAGAGACGAATCTATTTACAGTATTATTCCGAAGTTTTGAACGAAGCAACTTCGGATAAAACATCCAAAGCTCGCTTCGCTCAAAACTAATTATGTAAATATACTAAATAATCATGACCTATCTTTTTGAAACATCATCAATATCTGATTGGTGGGGCTGTTTTCAGGAGTTGCTGTGCACCTGAATTAGGAACCAAAACAGCACAGTGTAGAATTGCACTGCGTAGAAGTGGTGCCTGGTTTCTCCAAAAACACTGGCTGATCAGATGTTACCAAGAGCTGCTGTATGGAGAAAATATTCAATGGGAGCAGCTCTGCAGTAACTAGGCACAGACACTACTCAGTGTATGGAGCCATGCTGTTCTGGTGCCTGTTTAAGGTGCACAGCAGCTCCTGCTTGGCAGAAGTGATCAGCGTGGGCATGAATATGCATGAGATACGCCCATGAGGATCTATACATATATCCAGTACCAAAAATACTGCTTCTCTGCTCTCAAAGGATGGACTGAGACAAATGTTATCTATGGTATAAAAATCAGAATGTACTTACTTTGGCCCAGGCAATTTCAACATCCAGATCAGCACAAACATTGTCAGTAGTGGACTTCAGAATGAGTTCAGACTCAGTAGCAGTAAGCCATTCAGACAAGGAGGCTGATTCTTTCCTCAGCTTCACAGATAATATAATAGCACGTTCCAAGTCTTGTTTTCCTTCTGTTACCTACAAAGAATAATTAAGACAGCAAATGGTCACCAATTATATTCCTGCTTTTATTAAAAACCTCAGATCACTCATTAAGGAGCTGACTATTTTCTCAGATTTTCTGCACCAACAGACAAAACCCATTTATCTGACATAAAAGCTAAAACGAGCTAATAAAAGACAGACACCATGGATCTAAAAACAAAACATCCACAAGCCTTTTTTCAGAGACTGACTGTGTCAATGAGCCATTCACTTTAAAATCAAATTCCATACAAAAGATTTTGGCAATTTAGGATTAGAAAACGTGGGCATGCCATGCAGCTACTTAATTGTATCAGAAATACTGTACAGCCTCAAGCTGACTTCTTCTCTGTCCAAAGTGAAGATTGTAGAAAATGTTAATTTCAGGATCATTAAATCTGAAATATTACAGTATACGTGCCTAAAAGCTAACATTTAAATTTCAACTAAAGGGGAAACTAATTAAGAAAGTTGAAGGCAACAAATTAAGCTGTAAAGAAAGACGAAAGACTTGGTCATCAAGATAATATGTCTCCTGCCAGTTCTTCTTGCCTTCACCTCTCAACTGTGCTATTAAAAATTAAAAATGCAATGACTGCTTAATACAATTGTTGGGGATTGGCAGCCATCTTCCCAGGTGGCCAACTTATTAGATATCCTGAATACTGGAAGCAAATCTGTCATGATGAAAGACTAATCTAAAGGAGAGAACTGTTAAGATTTGGGTTCAGTTCAGTGTCTCCTAAAACTCTAACTCTCCTGGGTTCCTAAGGCCAATGCAACCTCTACATAAATGACAGGTTCCTACGGCATGATTGACTGGGTTGCAGTATGTGACCCAATCCACAACATCTTCATTGTCATTATTGAACAGAAATTTCAGATCCTGAACATATTTTGTGTCAAGAATAACTGGTGACATGTCATCAAAGGAAGGACCTGCCTATCAAAACTACTGGAGGTACACTTTAATGGAATCATTACCATTAGCCTTACACATTCACTAAAGACCAGACTTACTGACAGAAATTACATTTACATACAATATTCATCCACACATCTGAGGAAACGGAGGCCATGAAAGCCTTACCTGGGCACCAAGATCATTATAGAGGAGCTTCAAGGCTGTTAGTTGTTCATCCATTAGTTTTGGATTATCAGTCTGTTGCTTCTGAACAATTTGTCTTCCTGTCTTTATCACCGTCTCGACTTCCAACTTCACTTCACTCAGAGTCTTGTATAATTTCTGAAAGAGAAGTCTCAGTTTGTGATCTTAAAGGCTATGGACACCTTTCGGGGCAATTTTTTATGATTGCGTTTAAATCATTTTGAGCTAAAAATCATTTTTTTTCAATAGATCGTTATTAAAAATATTCAGCCGTTTCAGAGAAACAGGGTTAACTCAGTTTGTTTGAAGGCTGTCGGTTTCTGTTTGTGAACTCCTGACCTCATAAACACTCATTATAGCTGAATTCTTATCAAACTGATAAGAATATGGCTTAAATAAGTGTTTATGAGGTCAAATCAGCTGAGATCTGATGGGGTTCAAAGAAAACAGAAAGTGACAGCCTGCAAACAGACTGATTTTCAACCCTGTTTCTCAGAAATGGCTGAACATTTTTAATACAGACCTACTGAAAAAATTATTTTTAGCCCAAAACGAGTAAAGTGCAATAATAAAAAATCGCCCCAAGGTGTGCATAGCCTTTAACCAATACAAAGTGCTTTAGTCAGTTGGTAGAAAGCATTATATTATTATAAGCATTATACTATTATACCACTTGGAGCCGGACCAGAGTTCGGGAAATGTATTTTACAGTAGAAATTAATTTATGAAGTTATTATGCGAAGTCTCGCGGGACTTCGAGAAGTAATAACTTCGGCTCATCGGAGCCAATACATTCTAATACTGTACAGAGCGCTCACTCCGTACAGTATTCTAAGGAATGGATGGAAATCGATTATGGATGTTTCATTCAAAGTTGATTTGCTCATCCCTAGTGGTAACAAATCGATTTTATCTGAAATGGTGTAAAATGAAAATAATAATACTCATCTCATCCATTTCAGCGCAAAGGGCCTGCTGCCGCCATCTAGATTCAAGATTCTGTGAGAAATCTTGTGTGCGGTGACGTATGACGTGATGACATCATCCATGCAATATTTTGTATGATGCATCTTCCATGCAATATTTTGCGCTGTATCTTCAATCAAGATGGCGGTGTTTTATTATAGACTTTAATATTAATGTCAGATGCCACCATCAGCAATGAACGCGGCATCTGAGGGGTACAATGATGGGAGCGACGCAAACGCTGTTCCCTGTCATTGCACCCACTACTTACAAAGAAATGCGCTTCTTGACTAAGTAATTCGTCACAAAGCAAATTTTTTTGTAAAATTCGGCGAAGCAGCCGAATTGAATTTTCAACAACTTCGCTCATCTCTAGTCAAAACCCTTCCCACTTGGTGATATTCTCAGATCACATGAATAACATTAGGGAAACAATCACCATGCAGCCGTCCAAGTGCTTCTGTAAGACATCTGGATCGGTATCCTTAACACTGAGAACACTAAGCTCTGCTTTCACCCCATCTAAGACACGCTTGCAATCCAACATTCTCTGTTCAAAGTTGGCTGGCTTCTGGAATAACTGGAACTTTGTATTGACTTCGCGCAGCTTCCTCTACAGAAATGAAAGGGTTCATCAGAAAATTACATATTTTTACATGACATTTCTCAATTTTATCAGTCCCATTCATTTTAGCTGCCATAAGGCAAACATTCTGCTCCACTATTTTACAGACAATGCAGGACAAAAGTGTGTATCTCCAATATGGCCGCCCAAGAAACTTTTTTGAAAATACAAAAAAAAAAAAAATTTGACACAACATTAACAAAACAAACAATTTAATAATGAAACTAAAATGAAATCATTCATTATATTAGACATTCATATTAAACAAACTTCATGTCTAATATGTTTCTTAATTTTTGGGGTGATGAAATGTATGCATACCACAGGATTCTGTTACCAGCGACCTCCCTATCAAACTGTGCATAGACACATAATTTGGTTCACCTGATTAAAGCTCTGTTTTTCTTTTGTTGATCTGAGATTTTGTTTTGATATTTTTTGCTTAACCCCTTAAGGACCCTGCCATTTTTCACCTTAAGGACCAGGCCATTTTTAGCAAATCTGACATGTCTCACTTTATGTGGTGATAACTTTAGAACGCTTTTACTTATCCAGGCCATTCTGAGATTGTTTTCTCGTCACATATTGTACTTTGTGACAGTGGTAAATTTGAGTCAAAATATTTCATTCTTATTTATAAAAAAAAATACCAAATTTACCAAAAATTTTGAAAAATTTGCAAATTTCCAAATGTCAATTTCTCTACTTTTAAAATACATAGTAATACCTCCAAAATAGTTATTATTTTACATTCCCCAAGTGTCTACCTCAGGTTTGGATCATTTTGAAAATGACATTTTATTTTTTTGGGATGTTAGAAGGCTTAGAAATTTAGAAGCAAATCTTGAAATTTTTCACAAAATTTCCAAAACCCACTTTTTAAGGACCAGTTCAAGTTTGAAGTCACTTTGTGAGGGTTCCATCATAGAAACCACCCAAAAATGACCCCATTTTAGAAACTAAACGCCTTAAGGTATTCAAAACTGATTTTACAAATGTTATTAACCCTTTAGGTGTTCCACAAGAATTAAAGGAAAATGTAGCCAAAATTTCCGAATTTCACTTTTTTGGCAGATTTTCCATATAAATCATTTTATTCCGAGAATAAAGCAAGGATTAACTGCCAAACAAAACTCAATAATTATTACCCTGATTCTGTAGTTTACAGAAATGCCCCATTTGTGATCGTAAACTGCTGTACAGGCACACGGCAGGGCGCAGAAGGAAAGGAACGACAGGGCAGATTTCACTGGAAAAAGTTTAAGTTGCCATGTCACATTTGATGCACCCCTAGAGTAGGAAACTCCAAAAAACTGACCCCATTTTGGAAACTACGGGATAAGTTGGCAGTTTTGTTAGTGCTATTTTAGGGTACATACGATTTTTGGTAGCTTTATATTACACTTTTTGTGAGGCAAGGTAACAAAAACTAGCAGTTTTGGCATTGTTTTTATTTTTTGTTATTTACAACATTCATCTGACAGGTTAGATCATGTGATATTTTTATAGAGCAGGTCGTTACGGACGCGGCAATATCTAATATGTATACTTTTTTATTTATTTAAGTTTTACACAATATTTTTGAAGCACAAAAAAAAAAAATCACATTTTAGTGTCTCCATAGTCAGAGAGCTGTAGTTTTTTTTTATTTTTTGGGCGATTTTCTCAGGTAGGGGCCCTTTTTTGCGGGATGAGATGACGGTTAGATTGGTACTATTTTTGGTGGCATACGCTATTTTGATCGCTTGGCATTACATTTTTTGTGATAAAATGTGACAAAAAATGGCTTTTTTTAGACAGTTTTAATTTTTTATTTTTTACAGTGTTAGCCTGAGGGGAGAGATCATGTGATATTTTTGTAGAGCAGGTTGTTACGGACGTGGCGATACCTAACATGTATACTTATTTTTATTTATTTAAGTTTTACACAATAATATCATTTTTGAAACAAAAAAAAAATCATGTTTTAGTGTCTCCATAGTCAGAGAGCTGTATTTTTTTTATTTTTTGGGCGATTGTCTCAGGTAGGGGCTCATTTTTTGCGGGATAAGGTGACGATTAGATTGGTACTATTTTTAGGGGCATATGCATTTTTGATCGCTTGGTATTACATTTTTTGTGATGAAATGTGACAAAAAAATGGCTTTTTTTTAGACAGTTTTTATTTTTTTATTTTTTACGGTGTTGACTGGGGGGGTGGATCATGTGATATTTTAATAGAGCAGGTTTTTACGAATGCGGTGATACCTAATATGTATATTGTTTAATTTTTTTTTTCTATTTTTTATATGTCTTTATGGGGAAGGGGCTTTTTTTATTGAAACTTTATTATTATTTTTTTTATTATTTTTTTTGTTAAAACACTTTTATTTCACTTTTTTACAATTTTACTAATGTCCCACTATGGCACTTTAACATTTCAGGGTCTGATCCCTGATTGAATACAGCACAACACATCTGTATTGTGCTGTATTCAACTGTCAGCGTCTCACACTTTGAGGAGCTGACAGTTGCCTAGGAGACCCAGTGCTGTGGCTGGGTCTCCTGGGCTTCCGTAGATGGCAGTCCCCGATGCCTCTGGGCAAGGCATCGGGGCTGCCATCTCAGCTATCGGGCGCCTATCTGCCACACGCCTCACGGGGACCCGATGGCTTGAACACGTTGCCGCAATGCCTCTGTATGCCGCAGTCAGCGTGACCGCTGCATATAAGGGGTCAATCCGCCGACATCGGTGTTATCACCGATGCTGGCAGATGCAGCAGAGGCCTGGCTGTCGGTATCAGCCGGGCCCCTGCTGAAGATTGCGGCAGCGGGTGGCAGTTGCACCTTTAAACCTAGGCCGAGAATGCTCGTCCTAGGGCGTTAAGTAGCGCCAGATTAGGACGAGCATTCTCATCCTAGGTCCTGAAGGTGTTAAATACACAAATTAGGCCTATGGTGCAATAAGGGCGTCATCATTGCTCTTATTGCACCCAAGCTTCACTCCTTTCTATGCATGGGTGCACCACCCATGAGACGAGGTGAGGCGATTGCCTCAGGCAGCACCAGGTGTGGGCAAGAGGTGGGCAGCGAAGGGCCATTGGCAATGGGCACTTCCAAATGCTCTTCTCTACATATTCATAGCTGTACTCAGAACAGCAATACAGTTGAATGCTGCAACGGGGCATGGAAGCGATGTCTCTCTTGCCCATTTTTTCCTCTAATAGGCTTGGGGGGGGCGCCTTTCAGGTTTTCGCCTCAGACAGCAGAAAGGCTAGGTGCACCCCTGTTTCTATGACCAGCCCCTCCCTTGCTGCTCTGTCACAGCCTGGCTCTATCAATCAAAGCAATGAGGGAGGAGCTGGCTACAGAAATGAGTGAAGCTTGGGTGCAACAAGAGCAATGGTGACACCCTCATTGCACCAAAGGCCTAATCTGCATATTAGGAAAACCTATAACTTGGGAACAGAGCCTAGGATCAACAACAGAAGAACCACAGCTATATGTCTATAACAACAGTTTGATAAGGAGGTCGCTGGTGACAGATTCCCTTTAAGGTTTTAGATTGGCATTTGGTTACAGACGTCTTTGCCCACGTCTTTACGTAAATCTACGTATAACATGAAAATTGATGTGACTGATATGTGACTCATATTTGAAGCTCAGAGCATACAAAGAGAGAAAATTATTAAGATCAATATTTGAAGAGGCACATTTTCTGGCGGCCCTTACACAGAAAAGCAAATCTACGTCAAATATGACCAGCAATAGATTTGAGCTTTAGTGTACGCCACTAAAGCCCCACCACAGTTTTTTTTTTTTGTTTTTGTTTTTGAAAAGTGGTGAGAGTGGTAAATAAAAAAAAACAAAAGGCTACTTGACAAAAAATGTTGGCTTTCAGTATGCCAGAAAACATGGCCTTCATCCTTTGATAGATTCCCCCAAGAGCTCTGATAAATGACCTTAAAGGGAACCTGTCATCACCGAAACACCCCCTGAACTAGAGTAAGTGTTGTATAGTGTAAGTGATGCTGAATCCGAATATGTAAGTTTTATCTTCATACTCACTTCCATTCCAACGTTGTGCTCCCACAAACTTGCAGTAAAATGCACTCACTGGACTCTTCTTTGAGTCCTCTCCATTATGTGAGTGAGCACTGGAGTCCAGTGAGTGCATTTTACTGCTGGTTTGTCAGAGCACAGCGTCAGAATGCAAGTGAGTACGAAGATAAAAATTACATATTCTGATTCAGCATCACTTACACTATACAACGCTTACTCTTGTTCAGGGGGTGTTTCGGAGATGACAGGTTCCCTTTAAAGAGGACCTTTCATGGGTCCAGACATTGTTAAGTAAGTAGAGAGCGTCACAGCCAGGGAGAAGGAGACGCCCATTGAGAAACCCTGGCGTCTCCTCCTCCCTGTTCCAATGCTATGCATTAGCATAGCACGCGGGAGAATTTTACAGGGGCACAGTGGGTGAACGGAGCAGCGCCCAGAAAAAATAGTAAGATCTCTGACATCCATGCTAGATGCCCTACATAACCTGCTACTTACTTAACAATGTGTGGACCCATGAAAGGTCCTCTTTAAGGCCTCATGCACGTGACAGTATTTTCAGTCTGTCTTCGATCTGCATTCATTTCAATGGGGCTGCAAAAGATGTGGCCACCACATCACTTGCTGTCCACATCTGTATGTCTGTTCCATGGCCCCACCGAAAGATAGAACGTGTCCTATTCTTGTTCATTTTGCGGACAAGGATAGGACATTTCTACAGTTTGAAAAAAAAAACGGTGGCATGGAATCTGTGTTTTGCGGATCCGCGATTTGTGTACCGCAAAACACATATAGTCCTGTGCATGAGACCTAACTTAATAAAACGTAATAAAACTTTACACCTTTAAGCCTATTCTGAAGCACAGCAGAAGGCTAAAGCAAGTAAGCTGGACAACTTAGACAGCTTTTCAACTGCAACCATGGGGCACATTTATTAAGACCAGCGTTTTAGACACTGGTCTTAATAAAGGCCCTGTGCTGGCGGTGGATCCACCGGAGTTATGAAGAATTTAAGAAGCGCCAGTTCTAAATTTAAGATAGCTTCCTTGCTGTCTTACATTTAGACCATTTTGTACGCCTAAAACACGCATAGAAAATGGTAAATGAGAGGGGTCTGCAGGCCGCCCCCTTCCTCATCCTAACCACACCCACAATTTCAGACCTGGCGTGAGTGAGGTGAAGTAACAGATAGCGGTGCAACTAGCCGCTGCACCACCATCTGCGCCTGAAATACGTCTAATTTATGTGTATTTCAGCATAATAAATGACCCCCCTCAGCAGCTCATACAGCCTAAAAGTGGTCGGCCATTATTGTCCAAGCCTTGTGCACATTGGTCAATATCAGAAAAAAAATTCCGACTATATCTACCTGTAGGATATCCAGTTGGGATCCTCCTCGTGGGGATTTGACCTCTGGAGCCGCCTGTATAGCTGGACGAGCAGTTTTCTTGAGTTCTTCCAGTGCTGCTTCATGGCTGCTGATATCAGCTTGGATTTTCTACAATAGAATAATTCTATATATGACTAGGTCTATGGTGTGTTAACTACTTACCAAGAAAGCTACATATGGTCAGTGGTTTGATGTCTAATATTGGGTGAGCAATATATAATACATGAATCTTTAACCTAACATTAAAGGGGTTGTCCTGGAAAAGATAATGATGACCTATGGGCTGCACTGCTGTCACTGACAGCGGGTCCCCTGCTCAGTAGCTGACGATTAAAGTAAAAATGATATCTGTGCGTTGTCCGCCTCCAGTGGCCTTTCTGCAAATTGTAGAACGTGTCCTAGGCTTGTCTCTTCTGCAAACAGGAATCACCGTAGAACTGTAGAATGCACATGGCTAGTATCAGTATTTTGCAGATCCATGGTTTGTGGAACTCAATGCGGATATAGTCATTGGTATGAGGCCTTAGGGTACGTCCACATGGGATGTAAAAAGCAGTGAAAACATCCACTGTGGATTTGGTTCCGGTTCTGCAGGAAAATCTGCAACAAATCCATAGCAAAATCCACATTCTGTGTGTTCTTTTCCTTACCATCTTGTTGCAGATTTCACTTTGTCTTACAACTGGTAAAAAATGTGGCAGAAACGTGAATAAACTGACATGTTGCAGAAGTTCTAATCTAAAGTCAATTTCCACAAGGATTCCACAGGTTGTTTTTTTTTTTTTTACGCAGTGCATAGATGAGATTTAATTTCTGACTTTGCGGATACTGTGCATGCGTCCGATTTTCCTTCTGCGATTCTGATCCGCAGGGTATATTCACCGTACTCTAAAAGCTTTGGATGTAGTAAGGTCTAAGGGCTCATGCACACAAACATATTTTTCTTCCATTTCGTTTTTTTGGGGTTTGAAAAAAAAAAACGAAAATGACTCCGTGTGCATTCTGTGTCTGTATGTCCACATGTATGTTCCGCACAAAAAAAAAAAAAAAAAGAAAATAGAACATATCCTGGCATTGTTACAATAGATCCGCAAAAGAAACACATGCAACATGGACGTCACGCGGATATCACCTGTTTTTTTTTCCGGCTCTTTGTTTTGCAGACTGCAAAATACATACGGTCGTGTGCATGAGCCCTAATACACATTTTTTTTTATTCCGTGAAAGCTGAGAACAGACCAACAAGTGCTGAAGACTTTTACTAAGGCTAGGGCTACACGTCACGACAGTCGCAGAAAAATCCATCTCGGATTTAGCAACTATCGTGTCGCAGCATGTAGCATGTTGCAGTGCGACACCATAGACCATCATTATAAAAATTGTCGTGAGACATTGGTGTGACAAAACGTCTTGCTACACAAGTCGTCATGTAGCCCTAGCCTAATACTTCCCAATTCAAGCTTCATGAGCATGGTGCATGAGCAAACTGCACCGTCACGTGACTTCCAAACGTGCCTCATAATAATAAAATTAGAGCAAAGGTTTGTAATTGGTTTCCATCGCATTACATGTGCTCATTACAGGTACGTCCACACGTGACTGCTGCAGAACTGGCTGGGGATTTAACCCTCTCCATTGCACAGGGTGAATCTGCAGCATAAACTGATGTGCTTTTTCAGTACGGATTTTCATGTGCAGAAAACCTGCAGCAATGAGATTTGGCAAATCTCATGTACACGGTGCGTATTTTGTATCTGCGGAAATTGACCTGTGGTGCGGCTTTTAAAATCCGTAGCATGTCAACTGTTTGTGTGGATCCACGACCAATGTACTGTGATTTCCCCTCAGACTTGAAACAATGAGGTTGTTAAAATACACTGAAAATGCACATCATATACTGCTCAAAAACGAGATAAATAGTGTGGATTTAGGTGAGTTTTTAGCACATTTTTCATGCTGTTTTTATGTGGATTTTCTGCATACAAATCCACATCACGCACAGTACCCTTAAAGGGGTATTCCAGTTAAAGATAATTATACCCTATATCAGTGTCGGACTGGGATTCCTAGGGCCCACCAGTAAAATTCATTCTTGGGGGCCACTGTAAAGCTACATACATATACCTTCCAACAGTACCCAGTTTCTTTTGATATGGACATAGGCAATGTACTATATAGCATCTTTGCCAGCCTATCTATATGTCAGTATACTGTTCTATATGCCATTTGAGCAGGGGGTGGGGGACTAGGGGCCCACCAGGGGATTCACCTATCTCCCTGTGAGCCAGGCGGAGCCTGGGATATAACTACTAGATCAGTGGGGGTCCTACTGCTGGAACCCCCATCGATCACGAGAACAGGGGCTCCCCAAGGAAATGGACAGAGCAGATGGTCAGAGAGTCAGTGCTATGAGAGCACTATAGAGAGAAAATCTAATTAGGCTATTAAGGTTTCCTCTGTGAATTTGATTTCAGCTAAAGTCACATGACCAAGGAAACAAGTACATTCACATGTAATCCAGCAGGTGGCAGCACAGTGTCAAAAAAAATAAAAAATCCTTGTCAATTACTGTGTTAAAGGCACATGAGACTCGCAAGACATGACACTAGATCAGGGATCAGCAAAATTCAGCACTCCAGCAACTGTGAAACTACAACTCCCAGCATGCACACTTACTCAGCTGTTCTTGTAGCTCCCATAAGTTTGAAAGAAGGATTCTGGGAGTTTCTGAACAGCTGTAGTGCCGGAGGTTGCTGATCCCTGCATGAGACACATAAGCCCGACACCTAATTTATGGGAAAAGTACAACATTAACCTGCATCAAGGAGAAAATGTATTTGAATTCCAGTTTTCAACAGTACTGAATAAAAAAGTCCCTGAGGAACGTCTCATCTCCTCCCAGGGACCACAATAATGACACGAAAATAAGGGATTGAGTTGCAGATGAAGAGAGGAGGTGAGGCAGCTCCCACACATGAAAGACATTGCTGAGATACCTGAGCCTCCTGAGGTAGTCGCAGGGCATCCACCCTATCGGTCAGGTATGTGGTTAACTGTTTATCCAGCTCTTCTAGGGATTCCTGCAGCGCTTGCAACATATGATCGCTCTCGCGCAGTGTTTGCAGGTGCCGCTCCAACGAAATTTGCCGGTTCACTGCCTGAGGGGAAAGAATATCCACAGAATTGTAATCCAGCTTCATAATCCTTCCACAACTTACAAAGTCACCTTCCTTATAGCTGAACTCCACCTCCATGCTGGTATGCTGTTCCCGTAGGAAAGTCTACGGACTGCCTTCCTAGGGAATGTGCTGATACACAAGATAAGGACTTTTATAACTAAATAAGGCTCTGGAGCGATAGCGATCTGAAGTCCATATTATAACCATCAGAGAATAATGCGGATGATATGACAGGTAAGATTAAAGTGAATAATTCAGTACTATAATAAAATTCTAAGATATATAATAAAAAATATAATACATAAAAAAACAACTATGTCACACTGAAAGTGGCCCTTCATTTCCCGACCTCAGCTGCTTCGCTGGGGTCTCCCACTGTCAACATCTGCTTTGACACCGCTGCAGCCAATCGCTAACCTGCCCCCCATGCATCACCTGACCAAATGACCTGATGAAAGGGGAGCAGGCCACCATCTCAGCCAGTGATTGCCTGCAGTGGTGTCAAAGTGGATGTTGACAGCGGGGGGGCAAAGGAGGTCAGGAACCAAAGAAACTGGGACCCAGTGGAGGGGTGTAGGTAAGTATGCTTCCTTTTTGAAGGTCTAGCTAGGAGTGGGGTTTGCCAAAAGTCCTTTAACTCCAAACTTAAATAGGTTTTCTGGGATTTTAATATTGATGACCTATCCTCAGGATAGGTAATCAATATCAGATCAGCAGGGGGCCGATCAGCTGTTTGAAGAGAAGGCTGCGTTCCATGGCCCAGCGCCTCGGTGCACCTCAGCTCCTCCCCCATTCCAGTGCAGCCGCGACCCTCAGTGCACTGAAAACCTAATTTGCATACATAATCAAAGTTTTTTCTCTCCAACGGAGCTTCTCTAAAAGATAAAACCTCAGGAAATGAAGGAAATGGGACATAAAGAACTGCTACTGGATAGTAATAACTTCTGCACTTACTAAATGACTGAGCTCCTCGTAGCGGGCATTAAACACCTCCAGCTTGTCACTGATGATGTCATCTAGTATCCCTCCGTCAATCAAGGTCTGACCAAGCTCACGGATCTGAGTTCTGTTATCTGCTGGATGTCGAAGGATTGACTCTAATGTCTGGAAAACGAGAGACGAGAACTGCATGAGATAAATCAGCTCAAGTGTTCATTACAAGGAGCGAAAAAAAGAAAATTAAGTGGTAAATAATGGCAATTATCATTCATAAAATGTACTTTAAATTAGTATTTAGTATGAAATATGCACAAGTAGAAATATGAGAAGTAAATTCATGGAGAAGAAAGCTAGAAGCCAATAATCCAAAAATGTTCAAGTGACTAGAATGGGAAAATAAATGTCGGCGGTCCCACTAAAATACTTAGGAGATTGACATACCTTTAAAGGGGTTTTCCAGGAGTAAAATATTATAGGGTTGACTCATCTGAGACATTGGCGGCATATCGCTGGGATATGCTCTCAATGGTAAATAGGTGCAGGTCCCTATCTGTAGAATTGGGCCCCCAAAGTAAACGTGCAGACACCTTCCATTCGCTTTTATAGCAGTTCTGAAAATGGCTGAGTGCCGACTCAGCTATTTCCAGCAGTCCCATAGAGATGAATGGAGTGGAGGCTGTGCATGCACGGTGTGTTTACAATTCCCTTCTTTGCAACTTCTGAAAATAGCCAACCGCGCTCGCCTGGCTATTTTCGGAACTCCCATAGAAGTGCATAATGAACACACGGTGCATGCACAGTACAATCTTGTTCACTTTGGGGGCCCCACTCTAGAGAAAGGTGCGGATCCCACCTCTGGGAACCCTGCACCTATCTAACATTGGTGGCATAACCTAGTGATATACCACCAGAGTCTCAGATAACACAACCGCTTTAATGACATATCCTCACGATAGGTCATCAATAACTGCTATGGCCTTGCAGTGAGTGCTGTTGCCTCCTCGTAGGTCAGCGACGTCACATTAATTCGTTACATGACCTATGTACAGCTCAGCCCCCGTATTGTCAATAGGCCTGGGCTGCAATACCAAGCACAGCCACTATACAATGAACAGCGCTGTGCTCAGTATGCTGTGAGGAGGACACAGCATCTACAGAAGAGCCACACCCTCTACAAACAGCGAACTGGTGGCAGTGTCGGGTGTCAGAATCCCACCAATCAGATACTGATGACCTATCCTCAGGATTGGTCATCAATACTCTACTTCTAGAAAACCCCATTAAAACCTATTTTTGATTGTTTCAATGCCTTCTAAATAGAAATAAAAGAAAAAACAAACACATCCTTACGTTACGAGTCCACAGCTCTGATATATATCTATGTATCTCCATGGTTACACAATATAAACAAAACCCTGTGTAGTCTGATCCTCCAGTCCCTTTAATCTCCTACTGTTTTAAGATTAGCAAGAAGCAACGGTCAGACAGAAGGATCAGACTTTTGTAGTCTGTAGCCACAAAGGCACATAGCTCTCCATAGGTGCTGTATACATAAATTATATGATATGTTTTATATCTTTTATCAAATCCAGTCCATAAGTGCTCATCTTAAACGCTTAAATATCTTTCCTATAAAATAAGAACGAGGATCCAGCTGCCGACTCCGATAAAATCGGATACTTTATTTAAAAGATTACATGCTGGAAGCAACTTGACACATTTCGGGCTGTTCAAGCCCTTTGTCAAAACAGTTTTGACAAAGGGCACATATAGCCCGAAACGTGTCAAGTTTCCTCCAATGTGTAATCTTCTAAATAAAGTATCCGGTTTTATCAGAGACGTCTGTGCTGGATTCTTGCTCTTATTTTCTGTTGAAGCTCCACCTCACCATGCACGCTAGTCTAGAAGAAGTCAGCTGAGCCCTGCAGAGTGGAGCTGGTAAGGGGTGTTTACCCATTTGCATTTCTTTCCCATAGACATAATATCCTGTATGTCCAAGGGCTTTTTCACATTGCGGATACACTTCTGGCATCATTTCCGTTTTCTGTTCAATCAAATTGGCAGAAGAACAAAAATAACAGACGTGCCTGATTGGTCTGATGACAGACACCAATGGCACCCAACAGACTACTCTAACTATAATGGGGTCCATAGGCTTTCCGTTATGTCCATAATTTTACTGACCGTTATGTCCTACTTTTTTTTACCAGATTATATGATAGAGGCCCTTAATGGAGCCTCCAATGCAGATGTGAACACTACCAGAGGGCGCCAGTGTATGTATCCCACCATAGACCACATCACAAACGATTGACTCTCCCAGTGACCAAACAATAGCACAGAATACACTGGAAATGAAAAGTTTTAGATGACTCTAGCCAATAATACCCCTACCTCCAATTCTTCATTAATAGTCTCCACTTTATCAGGGAGGACTGCAGTGTTCTGTATCCGTTCTTCCAATGTATTTAACCACGCTGTCTCCAGATTCAGAAAATGCAGAAGCTCTATCCAGCAGGACCACACTTCCTATAAAGAGAGCGGATTCACAAGGCTGTAACACTCAGAATTCACCAGGCCAATCCATTTATTTTAATACTAACCCCCATGAGGATTCGCGATTATTGTTTTCGCATAGCTACCTTCTCAGGGAACAATACTTCCATCCTACTTATGCTTCACATGAAGCCCCGTGAAGGTGTCTTTACAACTTCTAAACCAAAAAATATCATTTACTTGAATGGTAGTGAATCTCATTAATAGATCAATTGGCGTCAGGGGACACTTTCCTGCCAACCTCAATCAGTGCTAGAATTTAATCTGGATAACTGATCTTTTTCAGGGAAACATTATATTTCTAAATACAGGTCATATACAAGGTTGTATAGAGCAAAATATTGGTGCTAATCCTTGGTCAAAACAACAGCTTAAAGAAAAACTTCAATATTAAAGAAATACTCCACTAAAAACATAGAACCAGATTAAGCCCCACCCCAGGAACATCCCAAAATGCATAAGAATGCCCCTAAAACATACACACCTATAAATGGGAAATGCAAAAAGCATGCCCCTTTTATGGCCCACTTTCGGGATTGTCCTGGTAGAATCAGGACTTGCCAAGTATCTGCAGGGCTTGAAGAAGTTCAGCTGCTATTCAAGTTCTATGGATAGTTCATCAATATCTTCTAGGACTTGCACCTATCTCCACAATGGGACTGGGAATGGAGAACACCTGTGCATTTGCGGCTGCCCTTGTTTCATTTCTAAAGTTCCGAAAATAGCCGCACATTGGCTAGTGCTCTCATTCACTACGGGGGGCCCCGTTCTACACATATGTGCCAGATTTACAATAACTTTAGTTGGAGTAAGTTATAGCTGAAGTCTACATCAGCCCCCGCACCTACCTTTTAATAAATTAGGCGCATCTCATGCCAGTGCAAGGAGATCAAGACTGGCATATGGGTACGCCAGTCTTTATAAATGTCCCTCAGGATGTTTCAAAAAGAAGGACCAAATTTGAAATTGCTGTATCTCTGAAATCATGAACCGCCCATGGATAAAACCCTTACCACTTCAAAAGGATGGGTCATAGAGTTTCAAATAATTACTGTTACATGCCCTCCCAGCGCTTAAACAACTGCTAGCCTCAGTCATTCAGCAGATGGTTTAACCATGAGGCCAGGATGCAAATGGAGCAGACTTTTGTGCAGGTCACAAAAGAGAAGTGTGTACATTTTAGTGAAGCAATGTTACAGAGCGATTTTTAGTGATGGACCATCATGTCATCCAAGTGGTAAAGTTAACATTCACAATGTGCACACATGGGGATTAGAGAATTCACACAAAACTGTAGAGCAGTGGTCCTCAACCAGTGGCTTGGGAGCCACATGTGGCTTGCGACCCTCTGCTGTGTGGCTCGCCATGAGTTATGACCATATGTACTGGCAATTGATATTTCTGTAGACCTTTCCTAGATTTACCACCAAACACTGCCAATTTGGGTGGTATAATACTAGTATTAAAGATCACACTAAAATATTTATCAGAAAATGTTTGCAATTTCATGCTTTTTGTTTCTCCACATTCAAAATTTCTCTCCTCTATTTTTGACTTGCCTGTTGCTCCTGACATCACTGAAAGTTGAATGTGGCTCACAACATACAAAAGATTAGGGACCCCGTAGAGCATGGGCATAAAAGTAATTTCCCAAAAGTGAACGTTTTTTGTGCCACCATTAGCAACTAATCTGGTTGACCTCAAAAAGAGAATCGTGACAGCGCTGACTTCACTGGAAGAAGATACTTTGAGACGTGTTTGAAACAAATTCCACTATTGTCTCAATGTTGTCAGTACAGTAGGTGGAGGGCACAAATAAATGGTTACAAAAACTTGAGAACTAATTAAATCATTTGTAACTTTTAGGTAATTATAACTTGTTGCCACTGTGAAATATACTGCTTTTTGAAACACCGTGTCATGAGACAAACAAACCCAATGGGCAGAAACCTACCTCTAACGTGTGGCACTTCCCTCGGATTCTATTGCATAGAAGCTGATAGTTGTCCAAAACCTCTTTTAGCTCCAATGTCAAATCCTGGCCACCAGCTGGTTTCTTGGCAGCCATAGTCATAATGTTATCTTTCAAGATCTTAACTCGCACCTCTTTCTGCAACACATCCTCCTTGGCTCTCTTTAAAGGTAAAAAAATGTGTATATATATATTTTTATTATATTGACAAGTGAAGTCTATTTCTTGCAAGGGTTTGCAAGAAAAATGACAAACGTTCAAGAAAAGTATTAGGAACATTTGAAATTCTCAGTAAGCAGCTATAGCTATAACTAATGCTTAGTATCAAACCACTGAGAAGGACCTGACATAATATTTTGTCATAAATTTGTGGAGTACATTGAGAGATTAGTCTTAATAAAAAGATGACAGAACCTCTAATGAATATCTCCTTTCATTGTACATCTATAAAATTACCATAAACTGAAATGTTTCAAACAATTCGCAGTCAAAGCTACAGGTAAGAACATTAAGTTGAAAACGCGTAAGCCTATGGTACGTTATGTCAACTTATATAAAGGCAGATTTTATTAAAGAGGTGCTGGTTTCTTTCCTTTACCGACATAGGGGGTTATTTATTAAGATCAGAGATTTATACACCGGTCTTAATACCCCTGAGCTGGTGGCGTATGCGCCTAAGTTATGTATAGTTATGCCTCCACATAACTTTGGTACTTGTTTCCACCAGCCCTGGGACATGATTTAAACTATGCCAGCCCCCTTGTTGGTATAGTTTAAGACCATTTTCCACGCCATAAAGAGGCATGGAAAATGCTAACTGAGATAGGCCGCCCTCTTCCCCGCCTGCGGCACATCCGCCTTTTCCGCCACCTTGGAAAAGTGGCATGAGAGGTAAAGGTGCAGATTTTGCGGAGCGACTCCTTTGTGACAAAATCTGCGCCTAAACGATGCCAAAAATTGGCATATGTTTCATTTTAAATGACCCCCATAATTTTTGGAAACAACACTAAACCTAGAACATGTTGACTTGTTGATCAGGAGTCTGACTAATCCCATTGCTACAATTGAAGAAAAGTTACTTACTTTCATTTCTTCCACTGCATTCTCAAGCTCTTCTGGAGACTTGTACTCAAAATCCTTTTCCAAATATTCCTCTTCGGCTTGTGTCATCCATTCCTGCATTTCTGCCAAGTCCTTCTTCAAATTTACAGCCTTCTCTTGACTTTCGGACAGTCTGTTCATCTGATGAATTACCTACGACGGAAACAGAAGCAAATATGGATTAATGCTGGACACTTTAGAGGGAATTTTATCACACCCTACACTTCAGAACTCTGTATGCAAAAAGTTGCAAAGTGGAGCGTTTTGCAACTTTTTGAGGTCACTTACACCACTAATTCCAGTTTTGAAAAGTGGGTGGTAAGTGGACGTGGTTAGCTATGTTAATGAGTTTCTCTCCAGATTTATCGCTGAGACTTTTTAAAAAAGGATGCAAAAAAGTCCTAAAGCCACCCCAGTAGGGGGTCGGTTTACAGATGAGCCAAATGTTTGTCACAACACACACCGTTTGATAAATTTCAAAGAAAACTGACTGCAAATGTTCCCCTCACTATAAATTTCTTTTGTGATGCTGATACTTAGCAAGATTTTACATACATAAGGGAGAATTCTACACGAAAGCAAACAAATGAATGGTACTGGTAATAATATTTTTTAAAAAATGGATAATTTATTCAAAATGTATTGCCAGTCACTATATGATTATAGGGGGTTATTTATCAAACAGAAATACATCTAAACTTAGGCATATTTCTGGTGCAGATTGCGGTGCCAAGGTCCTTTGCGCAGAAATCTGTAACCTCTCCCTACTCACTCCAGGTCTAAAAAAGGGGGGCGTGGTATCGAAAAATGTTCTAAATGTAAGATAGCTAGGAAATTGTCTTACATTTAGAAGTTAGATCCACCGCCAGGTATAGGGGATTATTAAGACCGGTGTCTAAAACACCAGTCTTAATAAATGTGCCCTATAGTCTCAGTTACTCTATTGACAAAGTGCCCTTGTTGTGTTGCAGGCTTACTTACTAATATTCTCATAATGAGAACAGTTACAGCAGAACTGAAATTTGAAAAATAATTCTCAGAAATATCTTAAGACAGTCGATATCATATATTGCCCAGATCTACAGTAAAAGGACTTATCAGCAACAAGACAACAATGTGACTGCTACCCACAAGAAAAAAAACTGTCCAAATCAACCAAAAGGTTCACTAACGTTCTAATAAGTCTCTGGTTGCTATGGATGAGACTTCTCTTCTTAATCCCCTACTTTTCTTAAGGGACCGGATGCATGTTCTTTAGTACATCTCAGCTTTATATAATAGATGTCTCTTTTACCTGTTTACTTAGCCTCTCCCACTGTGCCCGCTGGTCAGCGAGTCTCGGTACTACCCACGTATAGATCATGGTATCTGAGTGGTTCCTGAGTCCAGATTCTGCTTCGTTTAACTTGCTTAAACATCCTTCCACAGCTTCCATTTCGTTCACGAGAGCCTAGAAAGATGGAAACGAAATTAACATGAGTCATCTGGACAACGCAAAAATAGGCTCCAGTCCTAAGAGGCTGAGGCAAGCCAACTCTATTTTTGTAAGGCACATCCCCGATCTGAACTGGATGCTATTTTTACAGCTGGTGTTGTCATTGCAATTTCCATTCACAAATACCTGCACAATCTAAAACGTAAGAGATCATTTCCAACCAATCAACGATGTAAGGCTGAAAACTACAAAACAACAAACACATATAAAATCTTTTATATACAAGCTCCATTCTCTTCTATTGGACAGTCAAGCACTTGGCAGTCCCTCAGTAGTGAATGAAATGGTGGTCACAAATGTACCCCACTACTCCATCTACACAGAGGACTTGACACTCCTCTTGATTCGTGGTAGTCCCAGCAGTCAGGACCACAGCAATCATACCTTTACCTCCTATCATGTGGATAGGTGATAAATATTATTAATGGGGAAGCTCCTTTAAGAAATGTAGGGTTGGAAGGCTTGTATGAACTGGACTTACTAAAAATGAGACAGAAAACAAACCACTACAATATATGACAAAAATGTCAAAAACATGAAACTCAATGGGGGGAATTTATCATTAGGAAAATATTTGAAGTCAGTTTTGCTTCAGTCTGTGTTGGAGTACTTTCTGCCACATTTATCAAACGTCACAGGTTGTTTGATAAATGTGGCTTGTCCTTAAACCTAACACTTCTGTCTAGAGAAGCTACTCCACTTTTCCTACTCCACCTTCCTCCTGGAGTGAGATTGCGACTATTTTGCGACTTTTTTTAAAAAGTCGCAATGATAAATCTGGAGTGAAACTCATTAACATGGCTAACCACACCCACTTTTCCACCCATACTACAAACTGGAGTGAGTGGTTTACACATGCAAAAAGTCGCAAAAAAATGCGCAAAAAAGTCGCAAAAGCCCTATCGTGCGACTTTTTGAAGACAGAATTCTGGAGTGAAGGTGTGATAAATCAGGGCCAATGAATACACTGAGCTTGTTTCACTCATTTTCTAAAGACATATTGCATTATGAAAGCATAAATTATACAGAATCTCCATCATAAAAGAACCTTCTATGGATTGAAGTGTTCCCATCACTCATTCAGTACAGAGGAATACATTACCATGCACTGGTCCAGCTGTCTCTGTAGCCCTTCTGAATCCTCTGAGGCTGTGTGTTGGTTCAGAACAAAATCTTTTGCCTCACTGATCCATTTCTGTACAGATTTGGACTCAGTCTGATTAAAGAAGAAAACATAAGAGATGCTATCATATGACCCACTACATACAGGAAAAAACAACAATGATAAGATAAAATACACATCATACATATTATTTACACAGCTTTGTTCAAATATAGTCATTACAAAACACTACAAAACACCAGACTGGCAAATTTAGTAGACTAAAGGTTACTCAAGGTAACAAATAAAGTATGTAAAAATTCATGTTTTGTATGCCAAAGGTCTTCATAGTCTTTACTAAACCTAATTTTTACATATGTTATTGGTTACCTTGAGTGAAAAATTGCACTAAATTTCAGGATGCAATTTTTATTCCTTCATTGATTTAGACCTCCTCATATGCATTTTGCAGACTGTTTCGGATTTTTCTCATGTGGGTGAGTCTCTCCCAGTATCATTTTTGTTCTAGGATGCTGCTGCTTTTACTAGCTTTCACATATTGCCACAACTTCATTCCAGTACTGCTTCCCCATCTACTGCCCATAAGAGATCTCATCTTCTTGGTGCTGGAGAAAACGTGATTTCCCCTCTCTTCCATTGCAGAGGCTGCAATGAGTGATTTACTTTATTCTGATTACCCCACCCACCGCTGTTTGTGCCCTTCTCCAAATCTATACTCTGATACAATACAACTTGCGTGATTTGCCCACCTTGAAACTTTGGTGCTTTACTGTACAATCTGATCGGCCATGTATATCCCCCCGCCCCGTTGCCATCTCTATAGACTGGAGAAGAACAGAGAGAGCCAACACAGCCAGGAGCAGTGTGCAGTCACAGCTAGATATGCTAAGGAGTTGAATGGACTCTACAGCAGCAAAATGGTAGGAAATTGCTCAAAGTTGCTTTAAAGGGTTAAAAAAGTAATGTACTAAATTAAAGGGTTTCTGTCACCAGAAATCACCCTATTAAACCAAGTGTCATTTGCAATGAGCAAGTGACACTTGATGACAGTAATGTTAGTCTCATATTTCTCCGTCCAGCAGTTTAGCCAAAAAATAGGTTTTTATAATATGCAAATGACCTCCCCTAGGTGCAGTAGGCGTGAACCTGCACCTAGGAGAGGCCGTAATAACGCCTCTTACCACGCCTCCGTAGCGCTGATTGACAGGGCCGGGCAGCTAGCTCTTTCGGCTCCCGGCCCTGTACGATCCCGAAATCCCGCGCCTGCGCACTGCGGTAGTACATCCGCGCACGAAGGAGCCGGGACCCGGGCGGCAGCCGGCTCTCAACGCGCGTGCGCGGATGTACTACCGCAGTGCGCAGGCGCGGGATTTCGGTATCGTACAGGGCCGTGAGCCGAAAGAGCTGGCTGCCCGGCCCTGTCAATCAGCGCTACGGAGGCGTGGTAAGAGGCGTTATTACGGCCTCTACTAGGTGCAGGTTCACGCCTACTGCACCTAGGGGAGGTCATTTGCATATTATAAAAACCTATTTTTTGGCTAAACTGCTGGACGGAGAAATATGAGACTAACATTACTGTCATCAAGTGTCATTTGCTCATTGCAAATGACACTTGGTTTAATAGGGTGATTTCTGGTGACAGAAACCCTTTAAGCTAACAACAGATAATGTTGTAAAATAAAAAATCTCACACGTAAAATCCCACAAGGTTTCAGCGGCTACTGATGATGGGCTGTTACTGGCCAGAGACAAGGACATAAAAAGTAAACAGCGGTCCCCAAAAATTGGGAGAGTCCAACTGCAGCATGAGTGACATTAGTAACAAGAGAGTTTGGGAAATGGAAAGGTTATGGTAATTATCATCCTACAAGTGTTTTTTCCCCTTCCTTGGCCGCTCAGCATCCATTAACCAATTTGTCTCCTGCATGCTCACTATTGGCAACTAATAAGTAAAACAAGTTTAATTGTACATTAAGGCCCCCTTAGCAGCTGGGTACAGTAGCTACTGTCCTACTGACCTACAATGAAAAATACAGGGGAGTCAAAATGTAAAGGCACCACTGCCAGGAATGAAAAAAAGAGTCCATTGGATGGATGCCAAATATCCTCTGAAACCAATAGGTGCAGAGTAAGCAGCTCTCAGCTTTAGCTCACAGAGGGTCCAGATCAGTTGACCCTTCTACGTTAAATGGCAACATGGTCCTACATTGATTTGTAGGCCTCACAGTTCAAAAATATCTTATTGGCTCCTATTTCGACACTAGCTCTTTGAGATCCGGCAGGATGTTCCAGCAGGTGCAGCAGTTTTCGTTCTGCTGAGAATTGGCAGGTTTGCCAGGTTGCCGGATCTCCACCGGTCCCCATTATAGTGAATGGGGTCGGAAGGTGTCAGGTCGCGTCCGGCAGTGCCAGACCCAGACATCTCCAGCATGGAGCAGCCTGCCGGAGATGGTAAATGGAAATGTGA
Organism: Rhinella marina; assembly: GCA_900303285.1. Taxonomy (NCBI): domain Eukaryota; kingdom Metazoa; phylum Chordata; class Amphibia; order Anura; family Bufonidae; genus Rhinella; species Rhinella marina. Next base: position 484,363 of record ONZH01021942.1, on the reverse strand, counting down.
AACAGGCCTAACAAAGTTACTTTGAACGAACTTATCAAATGTCTTTGTTATTAGGCTAGAGCTTTACCAATGCTAAAGTTATCAAGCATTAATTATTTTATCCTTGAAATGTCTTTCAGACTTCAGTCATCTCTAAGAACAAAGAAATGAACAGAATTATCATTGCTATCAAATTTCCATTCAATTGGAGCAATTAATTCAAATGATATGCAGCCAGGTATATGAAAGGAATCTAGTCAGAAAATGGTATTTCTCGTTCTGATGTACAAAGGCACTCTCGCCAGGAGATGGAGATGATAATAAAATGACAGGAAACAAATTGTCATATGTGTATTCTACTTGACCTTACTATGAAAACAACATCAGAGAAATCCTTTCACCCCCAGTAAATGTCAGCAGAGAGGATTGTGCTAGATTTCCATGAGCTTAAAAAAGGATTGAAGGACTTGCTCATTTTGCTTCTTAAAATCTCCCACAATTGCGGAATAGATGCGGACCCATTCACACGGTTGTGTGAATGGGACCTAAGGCTTATATACATGGTATTGTGGCTCCCTACAATCTCCAGAGTTCTAATGCAACACTCATAAAAGTGTGTGGGACCCTATTGTACCTCCATAGACCTAATTCTGATTTCATATAGAGGAATACAAACAATTATCCTATCGGATTCCATACACCTCGGATGCAGTATTACAGATGTATTTTTCCTAGAAGTATTGTTTCCAAGTGCAAATATCTCAGCATAGAGGCCCAATATGTATGTAGTACAGAGACACAGGAACTCTGTGCCCACTTCACATGCTCCACTCTAAACAGCTCCGACTTGTCAAAGCAAAAACTCCACAACACCTGTGAAGGTGTCTTGTGGTATCTGGCACCACATCATTAGCATAAGATTCTTTAAATCTCATAATTTGAGTGATAGTCCCTCAATGGATCTGACTTTTTTTCCCCCGGCACATCCCACAGATCCTCGATTGGTTTGAGATCTGTAGAATTTGGAGGCCAAGTCAACACCTTGAACTTATAATCATGTTCCTTAAACCATTCCTGAACACCATTTTCAGTGTGAAAGGATGTATTATCCTAACAACAGCAGCCTCCAGCATCAGGGCACAACATTGTGGTGAATAGGTATTCAACAATGCTTAGGTAGGTGCTACATTTCAAACTAACATCCCAATGAAGGTTTCCCAGCAGAACATTGCCCATAGCATCTGCTGGGTCCTTTATGCAATGCTCATACACCATGACTTCAACATGATGTTAAAGAAAACGTGAAAAGGTGTTGACTCCCAAGTCAGCTGTCCTTGGACCAACAAGACATGCCATTTCGGAGATGGTCTTGACCCAGTCATCTAACCATCACCAATTGGCTCTTGATACAGTTGATCGGACCTTACACATGCCCATTTTCCCTGTTTTCAACACATCATCTTCAAGAATTTACTGGCAACTTGCTGTCCCACCTATTATAACCAGATAATCAATGTTATCAATGTTATGGCTGATCGGAATATACACATATTTTTGCATGGATGATACAAAGATCCTAAAAGATACCAAGCTTCTTCACATCTCAGCTGGTTTCTTTTCCTGACATAACGTGATGGTTTAAAGTTTGTCATTTTAATCTCATTAGGATCATATTTTTCTTTACCTCAAATGCTTTTAGTTTGGAGGAAATGTCTTCTAGAATGTAGATGTGGTCAGCACAGAGGCTCTTCAGCTTGCTCCATTGCTCTTCTATGTCTCTACACTCATTCATGTAGACTACCGTTTTGTCTTCTGGGGCTCGCTTCTCAAGTAACCTGGTTTCGGTATACAGCTTGTCAATACCTGGTTTTTGGCTTTCTAAAGTCTGTGTAAAAGTCTGATTAAAAAAAGAAGGGTTCTATATTAATGTTAAGTTATGCTTGTTAAATATTTGGCTGAAAGAGAATAAAGGATGAATAGATAGATAGATAGATAGATAGATAGATAGATAGATAGATAGATAGATAGATAGATAAAATAACCAAAAAGTCCAGCGGCACAGATAATAACAAATGTGGGTGCAGAAATCCTCCAGGAAAACTGGTGTTGTATCCTCTGACGATATATCCACAGAAAACGAGGCAGCACTCCAACTTAGGTGATAAAGTGAAGACCCTTTATTCATTTCATTTAGTAATACAGAACATAAAAAACACATTACAAAAAGTAAAAGTTGGTAAAGATGTAGTTTCTATGGCAACAAAGTGTTGTGCAGCAAGGCCCGTTAGAGATATTTATTACCTTTGGTGACCCTATGGTTATGATAAAGAATAACTTGATTGTAATAATGAACCTATTATCCTCTGCAGATAACAGCTCAAGCACTTGTATGAGGATTGAATGTCTACCCATGAAAAACACACTTACAGCACATACTGTACACAAATTTATACTAGGTAATAAGATTATTTTATATTTTTTTACTAGCTTTTCTGCTTCACTGCCAGTCATCCTAGAATTTTTGAATGACATAAAAACTGAAAATAACAAGACCGGTGCTGTATGCTGCCAGAGTGTCATGGTGAGTGCATGGTCAAAAGTAAGAAGGAAAAGAGCTGAAGACCACTCAGGACCAGAGGTAAGAGAGCCATCCTCTGACAATCTAATAGATACTAAAAGGGTTTTCCAAAACTTTTATACTGATGACCGACTGTCTGGATAGGTCATCAGAACCTAATTGGCGGAGTTCGACACCCAGAATCCCCGCTGATCAGCTGTTTGAGAAGACACCGAGACACCCTTCTTACAGCTTTGCCTAGGCCATGTGACATCACGTTTATCGGTCACAGGGCCTAGGCGCTTGGTGTCGTGATACCAAGCACAGCTGATATACAATGTACGGTGCTGTGCTCGGTGAGCTGAGAGAAGGCTGCAGTGCTACTGCGAGTGCGAATGCCCTCTCAAACAGCTGATTAATGGGGGTCCCAGGTGTCAGACCCCCACAGATGAGATGCTGATGATCTATCCAGAGGATAGGTCATCAGTATAAAACTCTTGGAAAACCCCTTTAAGGCATCTCTACTGATTGATAATACAAGTGGTAATAAAAAAACACTAAACACTTGGTAAAACTCACCTTAGCCTGTTGTAGAGCCAGATCCACGGTCATGGGATCACAGAGACCTGTCAATTGTGACTGTAATTTGTGTTGACAATCCATTAAGATTTCTTTTAAAGCTTTCCGGGTGTCTAAGTACTGTTGGCTGGGTTGGTGTTCCAGAGCTAAAGGAGGTGAAATGCAATCATGACAATTTTACATTCTTATGGTCTATACTGCTCAACGGACATTGCTTAGAGAACTGTAATGCGTATATCTTATATTCTGACAGTCTCCACTTATACAGTAATTGGATTTAGAAAAAAATATGACCATTAACCAACCTTTTTGAAACTGTTCTACTTCTCTTTCCATTTGACCCTTCACACGGTCATAGTGGCCAGTGATACTGTTTAGGCTACCTTCAAGAAAAGTAGGGGCGGCTGGCTGGGAACCAAGTGACAATGCTTTTGATCTCAAATTGTCCACTTCTACGTAGAGGTCTCGGAATCTGTCCAGCCGTAGCTGTGAAGGAGAATATCCCATCAGAATTTAGTATGGGTAAACCAGAAATGGGTAAAACAGTAACATTATACAAACACAACTGGGGAACAAACAGAAGATTTAAATGATGACTTAGGTTTTATCTTTTCGGTTGCAGATCCACTGATCCCCAAGTTCCTGTAATCCATGATGGCCGCACTGCTTCCCAGCCTACCTGCTCACCCTGTGCATCTGGTAGTCCAGAACACTTCCTGCTTGTCCAGCCCTGCTCTTGGATTGGCCAGCACTGCCCACTTGTGAAGTGCTGGCCAATCCGAGGACAACAGGAAGTGCCTTGAACAAACAATGGTAACATAAGAAGTGGTGCGGCCATCTTGGATGGAAAAGAAGCCTGGGAACTGACGGATCTGCAGCTAGAAAATGACAAGGAGGTCACAAGGTAAGTGTTCAATTACAACATGATTTTTCATTCTTGAAAGTTGCATTACCACATTTGAAATAACTTTATAATCCAATGCTGCAAATGATACGATAATTGAGAGATGGCCTCTGTCTATAATTATATTTAGAAAAATCTGATTAATAAAGCAGGCTGAGCTGGAAAATTAATGGCTCAGCACAACTACTGTTAATGGATGCCGGTGACAGATGCAATACAGGGGCCATCACCCACAGGGTTCCATTGTAAAAATGTATACCATGTGGTATACCTTGTTTTACTGGATATTGTTGTATCGAACAGCAGTCTACTATGTCATTCCATACTTCGAAACACAGGCCAAAAATGACACCCTGTCCAGCTAATATGACCATAAGGACACGTTTAGCTGTACAGGAGCTATCCCAGCATACATGCTTGACTAGATGTGGACACTGAATAAGCTGACTGATTTACAGTATGACAGACTGGTTGCTATGCATACAATGACGAATGCACACAGCCTTAGACATCGGGGTTGCCATGTAAAGCATCACTAGCAACCGGTCTGTCTCAGATCAGTCAGCTGTCAGATCCATCCGAACTGACAATGTGGGCAGAGAAAAGGCAATACTCAAAACAGACTTTTCATCATTTATCGCCACATAGAAATCAGACTTCTTAGACAGAGTATCATTTTATGCAAGAGAAGACAAGTATCTGACATACTGACAATGTTGTTTAATTCTGCTTCATGGGGGGAAGAAATAGACATACAGTACCAATTCAATTACTCAAAGCATTGGTACAGGACACAGGGGTGCACCACCAATGAGGTGAGGTGAGGCGGCATCAGGTAGGGGCAGCAGAAGGGGAATTATCTGTTTCGGCAGTATAGTAGTGGGAAGTACAGTGGGCACAGTATGTGGTACTGTATTACCCTATATGTTCTGTAGCTCTGTATGTAATGCTTTCCAAGCATGTCTTAAACAGTAGAGCCGTAGGGAAGGGGTACGGTTAAGGAACTGGCATTTGGGGGTTGGGGTACCGTTTCAGTTTTCACTCAGGCAGCAGAAAGGCTAGGTGCACCCCTGATAAGATGCAGTCTTCACCGAGTTTGAAATAAGAACTAGCAAAACTAAAAATCTACATTTGACCTGAAGTAAAAATTACGATGGCGGTCTAATTAGGTTAAAAAGAAAATCCAGTTATATTCCAAAATAAATTAAAAACTGGATTTATATGCATGGGGCTCTATATTCTAAAGCAAACAATGCCACTATTACAGTACCATATCAATGAGTGTCTTTTTTTAGCCTTTGAAACCATGTAATAGCATTCACAGTGAGAGATGTCTCTGTGTGCAGAAGCTGTAATGGGAAGAGGACTTGCTGAGAAGACACAACCTGTATCCGCGTGATATACACTGGTATCTAATGGAGTGTTACCGTTATATCACTGATATCAGTGGTCTGTGTCTAGGGACATGCAGGGAACACACAGATCACGCCCTAGCCTAATCCCCAGTAAAGCAAAATACATTCATACATACATTTAAAGAAATACAGAAAAGAAGAAAAAAAGAAAAGAGAAAAAAATAAAATGAGTACTTATATCACAAAAGGGTATACCTGTCTTGTTCTATGATTAAAAAACAAACAGCTTTAAAGGGGTATTCCAGTTATAACAAGTTATCCCTTATCTGCTGTGCTCGGCTGCGCACTTTTCAAACCAGCCGCACCATCCATTGGAGGGGGCCCCCGTTCTTGTGATCGGTGGGTGTCCCAGTGGTAAGACCCCCACCAATCCGATAGTTATAACCTATCTTGAGGATAGAGGATAACTTGTTATAACTGGAATACCCCTTTAAAGCGCCTCTGTACTTTTTGAAAACTTTTGATTTGTTGTAGAAACATAATAAAATTTTGATCATTGGGGTTGTAAGCGCTGAGACCCCCACCAATCGCTAGGACAAGGAGAGAGAAACGTTCACATAGCACATTCTCTTTTTACTGCGGGAGAAGAAAGTCTGCAGTCCAGTTTCGATTCCGTTTCCTGCGGCAAGGACAGAAAGTTCACTATGCAAGCGCATTTTTTCTCCTCGTTCTAGTGATTTGGCAGGGATCTCAGCACTCTGAACCCCACCGATCAAAACTTTTTATATGTTGCCATGACAAATCAAAGGTTTTCCCAAAGTACCATGCCACTTTAAGGTGGGTTCACATATAGGTTTTTAGTGGCGTTTTTGCACACATTTGTAGTTTTAGTGGCATTTTTTACACTTATGGTTTTTGGTCCTTTTTTTTTCTTTTGTGGTAAAAAAAAACAAAACAAAACAAAACAGGTCCAGATGTTAGCTAACAGTCTATAGGCAATATGAATCTCAGGACACACAAACTTTTTTTTGCTAGTGGAGTTTTTGTTAATTGAGTGCCATTTTTTGGAGCCTTTGCTGTTTCCTTTTTATTAAAAAAAAAAGTGCAGCATTTTGAAGCTTTTGAAGCTTTGTTTCCTTTTTTTTTGGCATCTTGACACATCCTTCTCTATAGAGGAAAATGGCAGAAAACACAACTTGGGTCACATAGTTGTTTAGAAAAAATGGAGAAGTGGGAAGGTGAAATTTCTCTCAGGCAATCAAGTTCCAATTTTGCCCAGTTATGCCTCATTCACACGTCAGTGTTCGACCAGTGTTTTGCATCAGTGATTTTGAGCCAAAACCAGGTGCGGCTCTAGACACAGAACCGGTGCAGATCTTTCTCTTATTCCTTATGTCTGGGGAGGGTCCAACCCTGGTTTTGGCCACAATTACTGATAGAAATCACTGACCAAACACTGATGTATGAATAAGGCTTTATGAAAAGGGTTAAATGGAAAAAGCAGAGTTTTGGTACATACTGTACGTTATGATGCAGCAATGTCGTAGTGTACAATATTACCTGTCTCGCCTCCTTTAGTGATTGTAGTGGAAGCTCCTGAGAAGGTAATGGCTGCGTATTTAACCATTCCTCCTCATGTCTTAGCTTTTCTTTCAGAATATCTAAGTCTTTGAAGTAGGCAGTGATAGAGTCCTGGTACAGAACCCCCTTATTAAGTTCTTGTATTTGACTGTCTAGGTTGCTCCATTCAGACGTTAACCTGTCCAATGATCCTTTCACGTCCTCTTCTGGAAGGTCTTCTGTAACAATACACATGAAACCCAATTTAGTATACGGAATGACAACTGATGATCACAGGAAAGAAATCTCAATATATCAATTGTCATATAGAAACAGCAAATAAAAAGCAAAAAATCCCCCAAAAAGGTATCTACAGCGTAGAAACAGCAGAGGGCGTCTGACATCTAAGTTAGGAAATGGAATTTTAGAGGGCAAGAGGGAGATTTGGATATATTTGCAAGATACCATGAAAGGATTGGAATGCAGGTCCTACATGAAATGCACAATGAAAATATAGTATGAAAGCACGTTACAGAAATATTCTTTCAGAAAGGCTCAGCCAAATGTCCTACGGCTGTGTTTTTGCTTTATTTTTTTTTACAATGGCTTTTTTTAAATAGAAGAATGGACATTAGAGGGTACATAGTTCCTGTTTAAAAATGCAAGGCTTGCTAAAAAAAAAAAAAAAAGTAAGTCACAAAAACACTATTTTTAAAAAAACACCACTGAAATACAAGAAAACACTAGAAAAACACCGAAAAAATTCATGTAAGTTAAAAAGCAAGCTTTTTCAGGAATGTTTTGGCCTCCAACCAAATTTGTATGTAAAGGATACCTTACAGTGCCTCTGTAAACCACAAGCTGCCAGGGTCTATTTAAGGCTCCTGCACATGCTATTTTTTCATCGTCTTTAAACACATAAAACAGGCTATGAAGGTCAAGGTTTTTTTATGATGTTCATTACAATCATTTTTAGTGGCAGTTTTTATATTTTTATTATACATTTTTAAGCATACATTTTTTCTGTCTTTTTTCAAGGCTTATAGAAAAAATGCCAGAAAAATATCCATATCCATACCACGCTGCATTTTCTAAATGCCAATGACCCCTAAAACACCATATAATACCAAAATGCTGTGTATGTAGAATTTTGAATAATCTGCTACAGGCTAAATTCACACAAGTCTATTCAGTCCAGGAAACATGATCCGCTTGTCAGCTGTATTTCCCGGACAGAACACTGCTCCTCTGCTCCTTCTGTACTCTACTCACAGTTCAGTAGACCTGTGGTCAGACAGGAACACACAGCATCATAAATCATTACAATGCTGTGAGTTCAAATCAGCGGAGAAGTGTTCAGCCTGGTAAATACCGCATTCACACGGAGTATGTTTCAAACACTGAATATACTTGTGTGAAATTGGCCATGGACTAAAATAACAGCTGCATTGCTTTTAACCTAACAATGCAGTGAAAAAAGCCAATAAAACCGCTGTGTGATTTCTGACGTACAGCCTCCACTGACAAGAATGGTATTAACAAGTTGGTATTTATTATGAACAGGGTTTTCTGAGATTCTAATATTGATGACCTACCCTCATCAAGCAGAGCACCGTACATTGTACAGCGGTTGTACTTGGTATTACAGCTCAGCCTCATTCACTTGAATGGGACTGAGCTGCGCCTAGGCCACACGAACAATGAACGTGATGTCACAGGCCTAGGAAGATAGGACATGAATATCAAAATCTTGGAGACGAACATTCAACCAATAAATCAAAAAATAAAAAGGTGGTGAAAGATGAAAGTTACAAAACTTTCAGTAACTAATCCAAGTTATAATTCAGAAAGGCAAAAGCACATTTTCAGTTCAATGCACTACCGTGTTTGTCTTTATAAATGGTCCCGATGTCAACATGAAGGAGTTAGTTACTCTTTAACCAAACTCAACTGCACATCTAGTTATGCAATATGTTCATATAATTTAGACACTGAAGCACACTTGAGAAGCCTCAACCTGTGCCCATCCCAATGATAAGCAAAAAAAATTCCCGCCCCACACCATACTACTACATTGCTTCAAGCAACATAATAGTACTGCGCCATGATGGCACTGCGTCAGGAGTTGTGTCCATGCCATCACTTGCGATTGCCAACTGTATTATACAGCTGCCTCCTCGCTCTCACTGCTGGGATTGGAGTCAACTCCAATCCTGGCAGTATAACTCCTTTGATGCTGCGGTTAATGCTGACTTTGCATCTAAGTCACGAGTCTCCACCTCTAAAACCTAGATGCTGGGCTGTGTGAAAAGCACTATTTTTTATGCAGGGAGAAGAGCTGTTTGCAATGCACTCCTGGGAAATGCAGGTGCTGGTGTGTCACATAGGACGAGCTGCTACCCACCCACAGGAAGGGAAGAGACAAGAGCCCCAGAATCGCTATAAAAAAGTAAATAATGCTTTGCATTACTCCAGATATTTTTATTTTTCAATAATTCATGGCATACTCCCTTTAAAGGATGTCAGCTACAAGTTAAATAATATGAAATAGCTAAAAAAGTATATGTGTTTGAGGAGGGGGATAGATTACGAAATAGAAAAAAATATTCAATTTTAGACGGCTGCATTCCAAAAGGAGAAATTAAGGGCCAAAGCATCTCCGGTCATAAATGGATTAAGTTATACTTCAGGTCAGTTGATACCTGCCAGCAGGCATAGGCTGTGGGCTAGAGCCTGAGTAGTTCATAAACCGAACAATGTATTATTAATATTGAGTTGAGTGTTGGGTGAGCTGCCAGGAGCAATGTTTTCCCTTCATGTTCATATACTACTAGGCAGCAACATATTATGCATCTTCATATTTGTTTCATATTGTAAAGACATCACACAGACATTACAAAGTTCTGGCCTCCAGAAATCTAGGGAGTCCAAAGGTTAATCATGAACCTCGTCATCATCTCGTCATCATCATCAACAAGTGTCTCTTCCACTACAAACATGCTAAGAACCCCGATTACAGGGTTCTCCAGGGAAAAGGCTCCTTTACCATGGAGAAGTGAAATGCTTTCAAGTGGACCTGGGATTCCTCACATAGTGAAAGAAAAAAAGCAGGTAAAAGCCAAGGAGAGTCTGGTTGTTGTGGATCAGATTGAATTTTGCACCTAAATTAGATTTAAGTAAGCAATATACAGTAAAGAAGGAAATTGTATTTTCTCCTTTTAGGCCACATTTGTCCTCTGCACTCTCTATAACAATGTCTGATAAGAACAGGAGCTAAACTGAAAGTGCAGGAAACATGGGAAATACTACAGCATACATAAAAGTCCTACCCGGGAAGATAGGATTTGATAACTTTCATGTACAAAGAGTTATCACGTGAGAAGATGAGGTTAAAGGATAACTCCAACCTTGGAAGATCTTCAAAAACTCTATTTGTGCTAGTTAGCAATAGGCTACAAAGGCAAACAGTGTTACAAATCAGTGGGATACATTTACTAATCCTATAGACAGCTAAGGGGTCTTTGGGTGTACAATACTGATGACCTAGTCTCTGGATAGGTCATTAATATCAGATTGGCGGGAGTCTGACTGGCACCACGCCGATCAACTGTTTAAAGCTGTTAGGCGTTCCATGGTCTCCTCACAGCATACCACACACATTGCTGTACATTGTATAGTGGCTGTGCTATGTATTCCAGCCAAGACCCATTCACTGGAACTGAGCTACACCTAGGCCATGTGACTGATGAACGTGACGTCACTGGCCTAGGAAGAGACTGCAGCCTCTGAAAAACAGCTGATCGGTTAAGATGCCAGTAGTCGGATCCACACCAATCTGATATTTATGACCTATCCTGGGGATAGGCCATCAGTATTGGACTCCCAGAAAACTTCTTTAAGCTTAGACTGTCTAGACTGGTACACTAGGGTTGTCCAGACATTAATGTCGATGACCTATCGTCAGGATAGGTCATCAATATCAGATCAACAGGATTCCGACACCCGGAACCCCTGCCAATCAGCTCCATGCGAGCGCCACTTCCTGGTCTTTACATTACACCTCGTCTCCTGTGGAGCGGCGGCGTAGTGTAATTACAAGTACTCGCTCCATTCAGTTGAATGGAGCGGGTACTTGTATTACACTGCACTTCCGAGAAGATGTGCAGTGCAATGAAGAGGAAGTAGCGCTCGCATGGAGAGCCTCCTCCTCTTCAAACAGACCCCGCCTATCAGATATTGATGACTTATCCTCACAAAAGGTCATCAATATTAATGGCTGGACCCCCTTTAACCCCTTGTTGCCCTTGGCGCCGCTAATTTCTCTAAACCTAGATCCACCAAACTGCAAAACATTTTGGCACAATTTATGCCAAAATTTTATTGCAGTCACCTTAGTAAATATGTTGCAGTGGGTCTTCAGAACGAAGAACATCTATCTGTAAGCCAGCTAGATTGCATATAAAATCAGAAAATTTCCAAATACATTGCTGAGGTAGGAGAGCCCCAGCTGGAAGTGGACCCAAGCTATGATGCACATGGGGGCATGGTCCATCATTACTAATTAGAGGGAGACAAGTATTTCAGTTTGCACTAGGGCTAAGAAGCTTCAAGCTTCACCTCGGAGTGTGCAGGAACAGTCTTAAAGAACAACTCTGGGCTCTGTTTATTTCTGTTCTTTATTCGCTGGGTTATACGGAAAGGGTTCTTTAGTGGCCGGCCATGATATTGCTGTAGATGTCCTGTCATCATGTTCAGCTGAGAGAGAATTCTGACAGTGTGGGAAGATTTTTGGTTTTTAAGCTTTAAACGGAACTTGTCAGGACATTTTACCTCCCTAAACCACCACCACGCCTTATTACCTGAGCGTTGACACAGAACAGCAGAGTCATACACATTTACCTTGTAATCCCCGTCTGAGCCGTCCGTTATTACAGTACACCTTGATGCACTAAGCATGCCAGAGGAGTACAAGGCACTGGTAAAACCTGAAAGAGGGTAGTTGATGTCTATTGCGGCCATGGGGGCGTCAATCAAGACTGGGCAAACTTTGCCAACAGCATTTTTTCAAGCAGGGTCAACAAAGCAATACGTTTCTATGGCACAAAAATGACAGAAAAGGAGGCAGAAACTGCCACGCACAGAACATTTGATTTTTAAAAAAAAGCCAGTGACCCAGAAATACAACGCAAGTAAAGGAGAACATCATTATAAAAACGCATGTTTGTTCTGTATTTAATATTTCCCACAGACATACAGTCAACATCTGGAGGTGGGGTTTTTCATAAAAAAATGACAAAACTACATGAAAAAAAGCAAAAGTCCACAAAAATGGCAAAAAAATTACCAAGGCTTTAATGGCACAAAGGTGGAGTTAGAAAGTCGAAAACGATGGCGGATTTGCTACAATTCATACCAGGAATCAGTGTACATTATGAATTAAAGAAGAACTCCCGCAAAATTTGTTATTCTCTGACCTGTTAGAAAGGTGCATGATATAATCTATAGTGAATGTAATCTTCTTATCAGGGACTCTAATTGAGAGTTATCCACTTTCTTCTTATTGTAGCTGGGTCATGTGACCAACTCCCTGACCTCCAACTGACCCAGGACAGGAAGCCAGTCACTGCTCTATTCATTCCTATGAGACTGAAAGTGAGGCTCCTATAGGAATGCATAGAGAATTAGACTTCCTGTCCACACATAAGTCTCTGTGTGAGTTGGTGGGTCTAATTCCTAGTCACATGACACAGATATGAAACTTCAGGATTATATAAGTCAAAAATACAGTCACTGGTAAGAAAATGACATTCACTACAGATTACATCATGTACATTTCTAGCAGGATATGGAATAAAATTTTTTTGCGGGAGTTCTTCTTTAAGTCTACGTCAGCTTCTAGCTGGCAAAGATTTGCGTTTTTGCCGCATGGAGTGTCAGAGATGTGTCTAATTTATTATGAGGCCTGTATCTTAAAGAGGGTTGTCTCACTTAAAGGGGTTGTCTCACGAAAAATATTCTACAGTTTTCAAACCAGCACCTGGATCTGAATACTTTTGTAATTGCATGTCATTAAAAATTTTGTATAGCTACTGAGTTATTCAGTAACATGTATCTGTATAGGACCACTTAATTTCTTATTTCTTTGACCTATTCACTGAGCAGGCCGCACATGCTCAGTTTCAACTTTTAACTGCCTACTGAGCTGTGATAGGCAGAGCTGAGACACGCCTCCTTAGCTGCAGCAGAAAAGACACTCCCCTTGAGCTGTCAGCTTGATATAAATCTAGCAGATCAATGAATAGGGAGATCTCTGGGTCCATGTGAGGTACATGGCTGGTTCTAGCTTTGTTAGAAAGGTATTGTCATGGACTATATGATGTCTGATTTTCATTTTTTACATTATTCGTGGGATAACCCCTTTAAGCAAATGGCAGTTATCATGTAGAGAAAGTTACTACAAGGGACTTACTAATGTATTGTGAATATTCATATTGCCTCCTTTGCTGGCTGGATTAATTTTCTCATCACATTATACACTGCTTGTTCCCAGGGTTTTAAGACCACTGCTGCAGTGCAGATACAAGGTAACGGGAGCTGCTGCACATGCGTGCTTATGTGCACTCCCACAGTTCCAGCCAACAGAGCCAGGGGTCATTATCCCATCTTGGACAATGGGAGCATATCGCTAGGATATGCCCCCATTGTGTTATAGGTGCGGGTCCACCGCGGGTCCCACCTAAAAGAAGAGAGAAGGGGAGGGCCCTCATTCATTTCTATGGGGCTGCCGAAAATAGCCGAGCACTGGCTCGGCTATTTCCGTCGGCTCCATAGAAATGAATGGGAGCTGGGCCGTGCTTGCGCAGTGCGCTCCCATTCATTTCTATGAGCGCAGCGGGGAGCTGCGCCTGGTGGTGGCCGGACCCTGGGAAACCTGGGGTCCTTCAGGCTCAGAGCTCCCAATTTCGTTCTCGATATAGGTGCGGGTCACAGAGGTGGGACCCGTACCTATCAGACAATGGGGGCATATCCTAGCAATATGCCCCCATTGTCCAAAATGGGATAACCCCCATTAACTCTGTCTACATGATATATGCCATTTGCTGAAGTGAGACTACCCCTTTAATAAATTAGATGCATCTCAAGGGCATCAAAAATCTTGAAGAATCTTCCCCTAGGTGTGAAACCACCTGAATATGAAATAGCAATTGATTATCATTTACAGCGACATGGAATCACTTGCCCCTGCATAGCCTGATCTGCTGGATAATGGACATTTAAAAAAGGGCAGTGGTGAGTTGTAGTGGGTTCATCATCGTGTTACTCAATATTGGTACCTTGTTATATTCTGCCAACACACAAAGCCTTAGGTTACCTGCACAAATATGCCTGAAACCCGCCCCAACACCGGAACATAAATCCACAATATTTATCGTAATTTTGGTGCTTTTTGTGAGTTTTTATATGGTTTTTGTTGCAGATTTTCGGCTTATGTTAGGCCACATTCACATCTACGTCAGAAGCTCCGTTTAGGGCCTCTGTCAAACAGTTTGTCAAAAATACTGGTGAGAAAAAGTCGTGCAAGAAAAACTTTTTCTCCACTAAAAAAGAAACTGAACAGATCCCATTATAGTCAGTGCTATCTGTTAAGCTCCTTTCCTGTCAGTTATGTGCCGATTCCAGAACATCAGTTATTTTTGTTCTTCTGGTCCTATAACGGAGCAGAAGAACGAGAATACATAGCACTGATGTGAAAGCAGCCTTAAAGGGGTTCTCCAGGAATTAAGGAAATAAAAATACTTAAAGGGAACCTGTCATCACCGAAACACCCCCTGAACTAGAGTAAGTGTTGTATAGTGTAAGTGATGCTGAATCCGAATATGTAAGTTTTATCTTCATACTCGCTTCCATTCCGATGCTGTGCTCCCACAAACTTGCCGTAAAATGCACTCACTGGACTCTTCTTTGAGTCCTCTCCATTATGTGAGTGAGCACTGGAGTCCAGTGAGTGCATTTTACTGCTGGTTTGTCAGAGCACAGCGTCAGAATGCAAATGAGTACGAAGATAAAAATTAATGTTCGGATTCAGCATCACTTACACTATACAACGCTTACTCTAGTTCAGGGAGTGTTTCGGAGATGACAGGTTCCCTTTAAATATTACTTCATTATAAATATATTCCCAAATACCATACATTAGTTATAATGGTTAATTTTGTCTGGGGAGCAATCATTAGGAGGAACAAAATGGCCACCGTCCTATTAGTACACACAAAACCTGTCCTAATCACACAGGAGGACAAGTTACTTCACATCACTGAGCTAAAGAGCCACCTCATCCTCCTCTCTGCTCTACTGGTCAGGGATTATGATCCTGAATACAGCTGATAAGATCTTCAGCTGAATCTCTGTAGGAATGGAGCTCATGAGCAGATGTGGCAAATAAGCAGCAGCACTTGCATGCAGTCTCCATTACCACAGCCCCACATTACCACAGTCTGTCCTGTCCATACTTTCTGTACTTCATGTCTCCTTCATGATCTCCATTCCCACAAAGATTCAGCTAAATACTGTATATTACACTGTATTCAGAATCATAATCCCTGACAAGTAGGAGAGGAGGATGTGGCAGCTCTTTACCTCAAGTTGAACTTGTCCTCCTGTGTGATTAGGACAGGTTTTGTGTGGACTGATAGGACGGCGGCCATTTTGTTTCTCCTAATGGATTGCTCCCCAACAAAACGAGCCATTATAACTAATAAAAGGTATTTGGGAATATATTTATAATAAAGCAATATTTACGTATTTTCATTTTCTTAATTCCCGGAGGACCCCTTTAACAACCCCACTGAAGTCTATGGAAAAAACATCTACAGAAATGCACAAACAACTGACATGCTGCGGATTTTAACGTGTAATTGTAATATATTTTTTATTTGCTAGCTTCTTAGAACTAGGCATGTATACCTGAGTTAGTCTGTCAATGATTGTCAAAAGATCAGTAATTGCCTTATAACAGCTTTCATTAATGTCTCATGTCCCTTTCCACTGTTGCTATGGCTTGCCTGTCTTCCCTGTAGTATAAACAGAAGGCATTAGGCTTCAGAGTGTGGAGGCGTGTCTCAGTAATCTGATCTGATTAGTTGCCAGGAAGCTGCTGGCTAAAGCAAGTGTGTATGGGAAGTGAGGGAAGGCAGTTTTGGCCTCAGAACTGGCAGGGGAGCCATCTTGAGAAGATCCCATATTTTAGGTTTTAAAACAGCTGCAACTAAAGGAAAAACTCAAGGAAAAAAGTGGTATGTGAAGAAACTAAACATTGCTTTATGCATAATGCTGCTGCAGCAGTAACATATACTATATTAGATTTTTTTATGAAAACATGAACGTTACACTTTAAACTCTGCACAGCAGGTCAATTTTGGCACGGAAAATATACATAAAGTATACATGAGATTTTTCAAATCTCATTCACATTGCTGGTACTGTATTACCCTGCATTTCTTTCTGCACAAAGATCTGGGTGGAAAAACCGTGCTTAATGTGCATTGTGTGCAGATAGCAGTTCTGGGTGGAGACATTCTTTAAATTTCGTTTACAAATTCAAGTGTTATTGGCTTTGTATGTGAACACAGTGAGAGAAGAGGAAAACACGCATGGTCAGAGCAGCATATATAGAAATAAAATTATCAAAGGAATGAATTATCTACAATGGGGGAGGTCTATTAATACAGTCTCACAGTGCGAGCCCTGCACTAGGATCTCCCCCATGCAGCGAGTGCCAAATTAATGTTACAAACCTGCTTCAAGAATCTAGTGAAAGCTAAATACAATGTAAAAAGTAGAAAAATAGTGGAAAACGTTCATAAATGAGTCACAAGTGGCTTGACCCTGAACAATCTCTGTCCACATTCAGGGGTTGCACAGGGACTTCATAAATATGTCAGTCAGCCTGAATGCAGTACATTTCAATTTAAACACAGTGCGGCACAAAAATATTCTGGGAACATTTAGTACCATATGACATTATTATAATACTACATTTTGTCACTTTAATTGTATGCAAAATACAGTATATATTACTTTTTAACAATTTTTCAAAAACTTCCAGTAGTCAGCCCTCCTGATCATCACCCTGGTCTTCACTACGCTAGATTATCTGAAGTTAGCTGTTCAGGTTGTATTAAATACAGAACAAGTTTGCATGTTAAATAAGTGAGTACATGAAATGATATACTCAGTACAGGGGAGGCATTCACAAACCTGACAACATTGTTTAAACAGCTGCAATAGGTAAATATTAGTCAGCGCGTTTCGGATACAATGTCCTGACTACTAAAGGCAGTCATACCCGTACATATACACTAAGAATTATAACCATGGAAACACGATTGGAGATCACTGTAAGACAAATCACTTCTTCATCTAAATTCAAATCCCTATTAATTGGCAGGTTCAAGGTGTAGAATCTCAAACACAAAGTCATGTAATTTCTATAGAAGATCATCAGCAGTAGAATTGCTTGTGACTTTCCAACATAGCCATCATAGGCTGCCCTAGTAAAAGGGGGGAAAAACACAAACTGGAATAAACACAACACCTACATGGTGAGCTCCTTTTCATCCTTTCAGGCCCATTGTTTGGCTCCTCTTCTACCATTCAAGATGGTTGCACCTCTTCCCAGGCTACGCGATACACACTGTGCATTTGGTAGTCCAAAACCCTTTCAGCTGCCCTTCCATGAGCAGTGTTGGCCAATTCAAGAGCAAGGCTGAACAAGCAGGAAGTGTCCTGGACTACAAATGCACAGTATGCATCAGGTAGTCCGATAAGCAGTGCGGCCATCTTGGATGACAGAAGAAGAGACAGGTAACTGGGGAATCTCCAGCTGAAAATTCAATTAATGTAATTTTTTTTTCTTGATCCAGAATGTCATGCTAAGGCCAACTGCACACGACCATATCGGTTTTGTAGCCCGCAAACCTCAGTGCATACCGCAATTTCCTGATAGAAATGGCTATTCTTGTCCACGAAATGGACAAAAGTAGAGCCTGTTCTATAATTCTTGCAAAGGCCACACAAATGGGTCCAAGTGCGATCCACAAAAAATACGGATTGGACGCAGACCCAAAATATTGTTGTGTGCATGAGGCCTAACTGTATGTGATGTGAAATGGAAAAATCTTGGAGCATCAGCTGAACCGAACATGGTGGCTGAAAGAAAGGGATTCATCAAACAATTTGGGGTGAATGGCAAACCCAACTCATAGTCATGCCTAATGTCTAAACATCACTGCTTGACTTTTATAAAGGAGAAAATCTCCACATCCATCCCAGAGAATGTGAGGGGCATACAAAAGAGGGGACCAAATTGTATAGCTTGGGCCGTGATGGTTTGGATTGGAGTCATGGTTGGGGTTGTGATGTCCACGCACTTTAGGTCAATGAAACAATCCAATGAAGTACTGTGGCCCATGACTCCACATTTTCCACAATCCAGCAATTTAAACCAAACCACAGGAAAATATTACGTATGTATATATTAAATTATCATACCTTGCTTGCACAGCTCCAATAAACATTGTCCAGTAGCAACAAGTTCCTTATACTGGGGTGTTCTGTCGGCTCTTTCTTTCTCTAGAATCTAGATATAACATAGATGACAGGTTACCGTTTTTTAACAGTTGTCAATTCGTACAACTGATTTCCTTTCTGATTAACATCCATGTTATAACATTAATTTTATGATGGCTGGGGAAATACTATTGATGTAGTACAATACTATACATATTTACTCCACATTAGACATCAGGACACTAGAAGAGGGACTGGCGGTCTCAGCCAAATTCTGCTAAAATCGGAGGACTGTAACAAAACAATAATGTCTATGGGCACCAAAGCGGATGGAAACATAGGTCATGATTACATCAGTAAGCATAAAAAATTTCAGAATGGATTCACCTATTTACATAATTACATGCAAAAATGCAGATGAAATTAGAAATACACTTAGAGACCCATTTGATACGGTAAAATGGATTCATACGCAAATCTGCACTTGACATTACAACAAGACTACAATGAAATTATGAACATTTTATATGTCTTTTTCCAAAAATGTGCTATTAATATTTATACTGATAGAATATATTTTCCTTACAGCCCCTATGACAAAATAGCTAGCCAATAACTTTGATCTAAGGGCATGTGGTTATTAATGTGCTGGACGGCCAGATTATAGATCATACCTCCAGCTGCTACAAAGCATATCACAGACAAAGCCCTCATTCATGACCATTTCCTTCCCACTTCTCCTTTTACCTTTAGCATGCCTTTTATGTCTGAGGTCTCTCTAATCTTTCTATAGTCACTGATCTCCGCCGACAGAATCAGAGTCCTGGATTTAATCATCCAATTCAACAGCTCAGCAGATTCTCTGTCAAACCTAAGAACAAATATGAAAAATGAGAGGTCATTATGCACCAAGATCTAAGAATCAGAAACTTTCCTTCTTGGATAAAACTGGCTTAAGAAACTTTAATAAGATGATCCTTTGTTTACGAAGGTGGTTGATAGTAAAAGGTTTTCTTCAAGAGTCCTGTGAGACTGTACAGAGGCACATACAGTGCCTACAGCTTCTTAGACACTATAAGTACCTCTGTAGGCCACCAAATTATGGAGATATTCTCCTCTAAAAAACAATACTTTTTACACTTTTTAGAGCATACCTTTGATTTTCCTTTCTATGCCTCTGTGAATCTGGAGCACAGTATGGTCCCACTGACTTCTACAGGTTCTGTAATATGGCTCTGAGGTTGTATGGAGCCATGATACACCCATGGTCATGAGCCTCAAAAGGGTTTTGGAAGAATGGGGCAAGTTTGGCACAACACACACACACTTGCCCAGACCTGAAAAGGGAAAATTACTTACCTGCTCCCCAGTGCTGGCACCTCACTCCTTCACCTCCTGCAATGCTCCACTGGGCTCCCTTGCTAAAAACATCCGGTATGACACCGACTGCAGCCAATCACTGGCCGTGGTGGTGACCGCTTCCCTTTCCGTCATGACAAATGGTCACAAGACGCAAGGCAATCCACTCATGGCCACGGCCAGTGACTGTCAGCAGACAGCGTCAAACCGGATGTTTTTATCGAAAGCATGCAGCTGGAGCATCGCAGGCCAGGAGGACAAGGAGCTGGGAGCCAGTGCCTGGAAGAAGGTAAGTAAGCTTCCCTTTACAGGTCTGGCCAAGTGGGCGTGTGTAGGGTTTCCAAAAAACAAAACAAAAAACTATTCTTGCACAACCCCTTTAACAGTGTTACAGTGGTTTGCAGATCATCTGTAGTGTTCAGCTGACCCGATGAAGACATAATATTGGAATGTATCCAAAATACCAAATTACAGTTCTGTTGATATTTGGTCAACTACTCTGTATAAGGGTCACAGACTATTAAGTTACTTAGTGATACTGTAAAGAGAGGATACAATTTAATTTTTCTACACTAAACAGACACTGGCCAATTTCAACAGAACTCAACACAACTACTAATGCATTTTTCAAATAAATTCTTAAAGGGCTATTCCAGGATTTTAATATTTACGGCCTAGTGTATAGTGGACAGAGCTGGTAACTGCAGCGTTACTCCCACTGACTTCAATAGGAGCAGCACTGCAGTTACCAGCTGTGTCCACTACACACTGGATGGATCTGTACAGTTCTGGCACAGGAGCTACTCTTCAGCAGATGATTGGTGGAGATGTGGGGTATAATTCCACTGTCAATCTGATATTGATGGCCTATGCTGAGGATATTCTATCAGCATTCAATCCTGGAATACTCCTTTAAAATTCTTCATACTTTATGCTTCATTCCTCAAATTCTTCATACTAGATGAAGAGGGCAATTTACATTTCCAATTTCAATAGAATAAAAAGCTCTTGAGAAAAACATGCCCGAAAAGTCACTGTGTAAAATAGAACTACTGCAGAGGAAACAAATTCTCTTGGTTATGAATGGGATTATCCCTCTGATAATGAAGAGATGACACTTGGACAACATATTATAGCAGCGTGATCACTCAGTGGTTGTCACTGGGGCCACAGGTTGGAATATGATTAGGATAATATCTGCATGAAGTGTATATTTCCTCGCTGATTCCATGGATTTCATCCGACAACCAAAACATACAGGTATGTTCTACTGACTTCCTATGACATTGGCTCTGGTGATTGTGTGTCTGAGATACAGTAGATTTCTAGTCCCACAAGGGACAGTCACCCGTGTTGGGAATATACTCTGTGATAATCCAAAGGAATAAACTTTTGCTAAAAATTGATTTTAATAAATAATTACTAACAATTTTCAGGTTAAAAGGTTAAAAAATAATTACAAAAACTCTACAGGAAATTTATGGTTTAGCAAAACTACTTGGAATGATGAGACTTACTTTTTCTTCTCCTCGACATCAAGGTAGAGTTGGCGTTTCTTGGGTGGAGGTGGAGGAGGGAGCTCTTGTTTGATGACATGAACAGTACTGTGCTCTTTCACAGTCACGGTCTCCGTAACAACCTTCCTGGTAATCTGCGTCATGCCAAAACTGCTGACAGACTCTGTGACCTAAAAAAATGAACAATTACATTATTTTGTTTTCTCTAAGGAAAGCATGTCCTACAAGTCTATATTGCGGTTTATAATTTCCCTATTGCACTGACAGTTTGGTCATTTAGGCATGACGTGAATTCAACAAAACAGTTGACGGCTGACTTAAAGGGGCATTTCAACTAGGTTCGACCAGAACCATTTATGACCTATCCAATTGTCTGTTTGTGGCACTCACTTTACCTGTATGGGGTCCTGAATTTCCTGATGGCAGCCCCGGGTGTAGTGATATTGGCAAGATTTTGGTCGACTGAAGTTTTGATCATAGCCTTCAACACATACGTGAACAAAGCTTTATACCGTAGGCTCATGAACTACCCGTTTCTCATTCAACCAGCGCCATGTAGCTTTCATTGACCGTAGCTGTATGGTTTCATAAAACAAAAACCCCTTCCCATATGTCTTAGAGCCCATGGACGTCATAAAGAACTGTTCCTCAACTCATAGTTATATGGATACTCTAAATTACCTGATTCGTATAGTCCTCCAAAAGATGCACCAATCCATCCCACCTCTGGGCAAGATCTTCCATATCACTCTTCAGTTTTTGAGATGCTTTACCATTGCTGATAAGAAGAACCACCTCCTGGGCCAACTCATGTAAATGGTCAAATGTCTGTCGCTTCATGCCCAGTTCTTCTTTTAAACTCTGAAATAAAGATGTGCAGAAGGTTCCAGTAAACTGTGGCATTCCTGTGTACCATATTTATGTACGGAGACACCAACACATCTCCACAATGCTGATGTACAGCACACCAACACTGCTATTTGAAGAGGAGTGCAAAAAAAAACTGCAGATCCTTAGAGAGGAGTTCCACCAAATAGCCACTAAGGTTTATTTTAGGATATTGCCTTAATATAAACTGTAATCTGCTGTTACTATTGATGTCACCCCATTTACAAGTGAAACACATTTGATAACCCATCAAGAAATAACCACTTCCGCCATTTCCAACCACAATGGGCTCAGAGGTTATCCCTTATCCGCAGGATAGGAGTTAGGCTACTTTCACACTTGCGTTGTTAATTCAGGTACTGAGATCCGGCAGAGGATCTCTATACCTGAATTAAACTGATCCATTTTGATTTTGCACATCAGGATGCATCAGTTCAGTTGGGATGCAGTTGTGTGAAATCAAAACTGAAGAAAACTGATCAGGCACTAAATACATTGAAAGTCAATGGGTGAGGGATCCGTTTTTTTAGGCTACTTTCACACTGGCGGCAGGCCTGATCCGGCAGGTGAAGGGTGCTGCCGGATCAGGCCTGCCGCAGTGACATGTGTGGAGCCGGAACCGCGCTCCGGCCCCACACATGTCACACAGTACATACATACACATAAACATAAACATACACACACATATAGACAAACAAACACACATACATACTTACATGCTCCCCGGCAGGTCTTCGGAGCATCAGAGGGACAGGACGGCTCACACAGGTCACGATTCCCCACAGCGCCCTCTGCTGGGCGCCTGGTGGAATCGTCATCTGTGCGCGCCGTCCTGTCCCTCTGACGCTCCGAAGACCTGCCGGGGTGCATGTAAGTATGTATGTGTATTTGTATGTGTATATGTCTGTGTATGTTTATGTTTATGTGTATGTCTGTGTCTGTATGTGTCTATGTGTAGCCGGATCCGTAATGGACTCCATTGAAAGTCAATGGAGGGCGGATCCGGTTACCATTATGGTCACACCAGACGGATCCACCTCCATTGACTTGCATTGGGGGTCATTCCGGATCCGTCTTGGTGCGGATGCCTGGACCGGAGAGCAAACCGCAGCATGCTGCGGTTTGTTCTCCGGTCTGAAGACGGAACAGAATGCTTTCAGGAGCATTCCGTTGTCTTCAGTTCAGTTTTGTCCCCATTGACAATGAATGGGGACAAAACTGAAGCGTTTTATTCCGGTATTGAGCCCCTATGACGGAACTCAATACCGGAATTTTAAAACGCTAGTGTGAAAGTAGGCACCTAAAGGGTGCCAACGGATCCGTGCTAACGCTATACATGTGTGGAGCCGGAGCAGCGCTCCGGCCCCACACATGACACACATTAAAACAAGACACAGACATACATACAAACAAACATACAGACATACATACAGACATACATACATACTCACATACTCCCGGGACGCCGGCAGAACGTCTTCACGCGCCTCCTGCGCGCAGTGATGACGATTCCCCACAGCGCCCTCTGCTGGGCGCAGTGGGGAAATGTCATCGCAGCGCGCAGGAGGCGCGTGAAGACGTTCTGCCGGCGTCCCGGGAGTATGTGAGTATGTATGTATGTCTGTATGTTTGTATGTATGTATGTTTGTTTGTATGTATGTCTGTGTGTATGTATGCCGGATCCGGAATGACCCCCCATTGGAAATCAATGGAGGACAGATCCGGATTACTGGTGTGTCCACACCAAACGGATCCGTCCCCATTGACTTGCATTGGGGGTCATTCCGGATCCGTCTTGGTGCGGATGCCTGGACCGGAGAGCAAACCGCAGCATGCTGCGGTTTGTCCTCCGGTCTGAAGACGGAACGGAATGCTTTCAGGAGCATTCCGTTGTCTTCAGTTCAGTTTTGTCCCCATTGACAATGAATGGGGACAAAACTGAAGCGTTTTTTTCTGGTATTGAGCCCCTATAACGGAACTCAATACCGGAATTTAAAAACGCTAGTGTGAAAGTAGCCTTAGTCTCCTAAAAAAACTGATCCGTCACCATTGACTTGCATTGGTTTCAGTACCTGATCAGTTTCTTTCAGTTTTTATGACCGGACACAAAATTACAGCTTGCTTCGGTTTTGTGTCCGGTCACAAAACTGAAAGCTGCCTGAACTGAAGACATCCTGATGCATCCTGAACGGATCTCTTTCCATTCAGAATGCATGGGGACAAAACTGATCAGTTTTTTTCCGGTATTGAGATCCTCTGCCTGATCTCAATACCGGAAAACAACAACGCAAGTGTGAAAGTAGCCTTAAATGTTAAATCGGTAGAGGTCCAATCACAAGAATGGGGGTCCTTTATACCCTATTTGAATAGTATGGTGGTTGGCTGGAGATAGTTTAGTGCTGTACTTGGCTATCTCTGGCAGTCCCATAGAAGTCAATGGCGTGCCAGCACGCATGCTCACCCGCTCCTTCATTCATATGGATTGACACTGAACCTATCACCCATGCAGCACGTGACCTAATGACATACCGCATGGGAGACAGGTCACTGCTGCATCCAGTGATTGGCTGCAGTGGTCACCTGACCACCATCAACGGGATGTTGATTCTGAGAGACCCAGGACCTGCGGAGGAGCAATGGAGCCAGAACCCATTGGCAGGGACCAAGTAAGTATGATCAACTCTAAGCCACTGGTTAAGCCACTGTTAAAAGAAAGTTAGACAGATCCTTTAAGGTTTTGCCAGACTTGATATGTAGAAAGGTAAACAGTTGGTTAACGCCACAAAGTTATAAAAAAATCTCAATTTTTACAATATTTCCAAATACAAGCGCACAACTTTGATAAAGGGACTACAAGGTAGACATAAGCTGGAGGTGGAAATTTCCTAAAGCAGTCATCATTCACAGGTTGTTGGAAAAAGTGAGGTAAAATAATAACGTAATAAAAATACAAACTATTCGCTTGGCTGGCTTTTACAGGCATATAATGCGGTGTCAGTGGAGGATTATTGGCGTTTCAAGCACAAGGTATTTTGCCTTTTTCAGCAGTGTTTTTGACCGTACGCACTGACAGGTAAAATGCACACAAAATGTAATTAAATGGGATAAAGACGCACAATGCCATTTGTTTACTTTGAATCTTTTCAGCATCAAAGGAAATGAACGGCAATGAATGACAGGAAGGGATGCACGCGCTGACACTAATCTGCTTTTTTCGCGGTGTAGACTCGCTTCCCTAGAGCGGGTTTCTGTCCTTGTCTTATCTACATGGACGTCACCAGATTCCTCACATAACACAAATACTGCGCTCACCGCCAGCTTCCTCACGTTCACGCTCAGCTCGGCCTGGTCTTTGAAGTTACTCCGCTGGACTGTGCTCAGAGACTCTTCCTTCTCACTCAGCCACACCTTGAACAAGCTCTGGAGAGACAGCATAATATTACTCAGATTTTTCAAGCCATAAAATTAATAAAATGAGATTAAAAAGCAATATCCGCTGATTGATCTTTTCGCTGGCGTAATCTAGGTGATTACCTTCATTTTACCACTGGTGTTTTAAGTTACTTGTAATATACAGTACTTGACAATACTGTATTTGTAGCATACACTCTGCAAACACAGGCAACTTTTCTGAACACGCAGTGTGGCAGTGTAAGGCCTTATTCACACGTCAGCGTTTGGTCAGTGATTTCCATCAGTGATTGTGAGCCAAAACCAGGTACAAACCTTATCTATGTGGAGGCTCTAGTCCTAGTTTTGGCTCACAGTCACTGATGGAAATCACTGATCAAACATTGACTGTGAATATGGCATAAAGGAGGGTAGCAAATATCTCATCGGTATGGGTCCGAATGCTAAGACCCCCACCAATCACAAGAACAGTGGTCCCTGGGTCGCCCATGTGAACAGTCACGCAGAGTTAAATTGAGAGGCCATGTACTCCTTCACTGTTGCTGCATTTATTCAGGCCACACAGGGTCTGCCACTCATCAGTGGGGGTTCCAGCAGTGAGACCCCCACAATCAAATACTTATCAACTATGCTGTGTACAGGTAATAAGTTGGTATGATGGGACAATCCCTTTAAAGTCAATTATACCGTATGTCTACAACCAGGGGCAGACTGGGACCTTAAAGTGACCCTGGAAAAAAAGCTAAAAGTGTTGTAGACAGATCTAAATTAATAAAAGGCAGGGCAACATAAGCAGACAGGGCAAACTAAAGTAGATGCTGCCAACAGCATCACCAAATACCACAGTGCAGCTAAAAATACTGCCCCAGCATAACAAAATACTACAGTGCAGCACTATATCCAGTCTCTCTGTGGTGGCCATCAATAGTGGCCATGTTCTGTCCTCCTCCTCCAGTTGTCTATAATTAAGATATGGAGCAGAGGGCTTAGGTGAGGTGAGATGTGGGCCACAGAACCAAGCCAACGTAACTTAAAGGGGTTGTCTCACTTCAGTAAGTTGCATTTATCATGTACAGAAAGTTAATACAAGGCACTTACTAATGTATTGTGATTGTCCATATTGCATCCTTTTCTAGCTGGATTCATTTTTCCATCACATTATACACTGCTCGTTTCCATGGTTACGACCACCATGCAATCCATCAGTGGTGGCCATGCTTGCACACTATAGGAAAAAGTATCAGCCTCTCTGGTGGCCGGGACCATAGGAGCACACATAGGCTAGTGCTTTTTCCTATATTGTGTAAGCACGACCACCACTGATGGATTGCAGGGTGGTCTTAACCATGGAAACGAGCAGTGTATAATGTGATGGAAAAATGAATCCAGTCTACATGATAAATACCACTTACTGAAGTGAGACAACCCCTTTAAGCATACTGCCTGGACAATAGTGTAGTATGCCTGAGTGCTGTTGAAGTCACCATTTCCAGTGCAGGCAACAGGCCTTTTCCAGCCTGCATCCTGAGACACAGGTGTTCCTGCGCCATTTGAACACTGCCTCATATAGTGGCCTATAAGGGTGAACAGCTGAGCAGAGAGCCACTGGCACTGGCTTCTATGCCTCGCTACGGTATTCCACTGTACCACTGAATTCAAGAAGGCATGTGAGGCCTCGGGCCAGGTACATAAGTGATAACTGATACCCCCAGTGTTAATAAATGCTGACAGTATCAGATCATTATGTACCAGGCCAGCAGCAGTGAGAAGGGCATAGGTCAGGGATGCTCAACTTGCGGCCCTCCAGCTGTTGCAAAACTACAACTCCCAGCATGCCCTAATAGCTGGAGGGCCGCAGGTTGGGCATGCCTTGAATAGGGCATTGGCCCACCAGGAAAATTCCCTTTAGGGTATATGGTCAGTACGCCCCTGTCTACAAGCTTGCTACTGTAGACCACACTATCATGAAAAGTATTGCTTTCATAATGGTGCCGCACATCCATAACAAAGCCAATCCTGGCTCACCCAGGAAAGCATGGCTATATTGGTGGACTGCACAAGCATATATTGTGAGAACCAGGAGTCAAATGAAAATGTAGGTCTTGTCATGACAACTAGAAATGATGTGGCCTGTCACCTATTAAAAGATCAGATCTCCTCATTAATACCATACCCATAAACTTAATAAAACTTCAACCAGGATCGGTCAAGTGATCTGAATATTGCCTAATTGCACAAGCCAGGTTTTTGTTTATGCTGTCGTCATGATTTCCGTTTTTACAGGATACATGATGGATATGACGGGTTTGTCATTATCGTTAAATGCTTGATGGCTTCATTATGATCTTTTTTTCTTTACTATAAATGACCTATATAGCACCCATATTTTGGACTGGAGAGATAGGACAGTATACTACTAGTATATTCTACTTCTTTACCTGTTCTTCTAACAGTTTCTGCCAGGGGATGAGGATTCCCTGGAGCTTGCTCCAGTGCTCCTCTGTCCAGCGGCACACGGCTGCCCATCTTTCTCCCAGTCTCTGCAATGGAGAATGAAAATACTTCAGTGATACAGTTTTCCCTCTATGGAGCGTTCTGATCGGACAGTTTGTAGAAGTGCACATTTTATACTGGCCGCAGGGTCGGCTGGATTACACATACTGGGTTGATGTGATTTCATATGTGGATGAAAAGAAAAATATACAGCTATGAAAATATGTATCTTATCTTTATGGAAACACATGGGTTGCATCCAAAGGAGCATAGATGCCCGTGATGAGAACATAGTCCTGCCACTTTACAAATCACTAGTCAGACCACACATGGAGTACTGTGTACAGTTCTGGGCTCCTGTGAACAAGGCAGACATAGCAGAGCTGGAGAGGGTTCAGAGGAGGGCAACTAAAGTAATAACTGGAATGGGTGGACTACAGTACCCAATAAATATATCAGAGGTCAGTACAGAGATCTCTCCCATCATCTATTTATCCCCAGGACTGTGACGAGGGGACATCCTCTGCGTCTGGAGGAAAGAAGGTTTGTACATAAACATAGAAGAGGATTCTTTACGGTAAGAGCAGTGAGACTATGGAACTCTCTGCCTGAGGAGGTGGTGATGGTAAGTTCACTAAAAGAGTTCAAGAGGGGCCTGGATGTATTTCTGGAGGGTAATAATATTATAGGTTATAGTTACTAGAGAGGGGTCGTTCCAGGGAGTAATTCTGATTGGAGTCAGAAAGACATTTTTTTCCCCTAAAGTAAGGAAAATTGGCTTCTACCTCACAGGGGTTTTTTGCCTTCCTCTGGATCAACTTTTAGGAAAACAGGCCGAACTGGATGGACAGATGTCTTTTTCCGGCCTTATAAACTATGTTAGTATGTTACATCTTCAGAAACTTATAAGATACAGAAGGAGATGCCTGAGACATTATTAATAAAAGGTCTTTTGGCTTTGTGAAAAAAAAAGCTTAAAGGGGTATTCCGGTCATTTTAAGTTTCCAGAAGTGCCATAGACATGAATGGATGTGTGCATTCTAGGTTCATTTCAGGGGGCCCCTACTGATCTAAGTGGATATCCAGTGGATAGGGCATGTGTCAGCAGATTTGTACCTATGAAATTAGCTGACCTGTTACATGTGCACCTAGCAGCTGAAGGCATCTGTGCTGGTCCTATCTAGGAGCAAAGGGGGCGTTGCCATTACTCCTAGAGGCTCTGCTCTCTCTGCAACTGCCGTGTCCTCTGAACATTGATTGACAGGGCCAGGTGTGATGATGTTTACACTGCCTGACCCTGTCAATCAAAGTGCAGTGGAAGCAGCAGTTGCAGATAGAGCAGAGCCTTTAGGTGTAATGACAACACCCTCTTTGCTCTTAGAGGCTCATCTGCATATATTAAAACATAATTTTCCTCAGCGATGTGGGCACATATGAACATGGGACCAACACAGATGCCTTCAGGTGCCAAGTGCACATGGAAACAGGTCAATCAGTTGCATCTGCTGAGAGATGCTCTATCCACTGGATAGGGGATAACTATTAGATCAGTAGGGGTCCTAAAGATCATGAGGAGGGGGCTAAGTGCACATGCAATACGTCATCCAGTTTCATAGTTACAAATCTACAGACACTTGCCCTTTAAAATCACTGAAATACAGATTCATGACATTGATGACCTATCCTCAGGAAAGGTCATCAGTATCAGATGGATAGGGGTCTGCCTCCCACACCACATACTCTGCAGAGGATATAACTATTAGATCTGTGGTGGTCCCAGTATCAAGACGAGAACAGGGGCCCCCTGACACGAATGGAGCATGCAGAGTCCAGCTCCCAGAATGAACACTTTAAATGGTGCTGGATGCACAGCTTAGTTCAAAATGCAGTGGTCGCGCCTGGTTACTGCAGCTCAGGGCCACGACTCTGTTCTCTCTGTTTTACAGCTTCATTCCATGTGTTAGAACCAGCGCTGGAGGAGTGTTAGGGGTGCCGGGTGTCAGACCCCACTGATCTGATTCTCGTCACCTATCCTGGGGACAATTCATTAATATCATTTACCTGGAAATCTGCTTTATTACATAAAAGTATACAACTTTCTATGTGTTTCCATTACACATAATTTTCACCATCTCTCAGAAAAAAAACAACACATTTTCGAACGTCTGTGCCTCCAAGTATCAGTCCAGTGTATCTCAGGCATACCTTGTGCGTCTTATTCACCCGCTTACACTCGTCACTCTGCTCTCCACTTTGCACATTTGATTGATTGCAATAACAAAAATAGCCAATTCTGCAGGAAACCAACAACCACCCACTGCTACTTATAATAACTACATTCTCCTGGTATGGAGGACATTGGTTTTCTGCACTTCTTACACCCTCAGCCTGGTACTGGTTTCAATATACATTCCCACACTTTTCATCTGGTCTCGTATACCACGTGTGTGCATAGGATTGGTATGTATAGGAGAAGGGGGTCTGATGGTTTTGCCAACAGTTAAAGGGGTTTTCGGAGAGTACAATACTGATTACCTCTCCTCAGTGTTTTCTCCTCAGGATAGGTCATCAATATCTGATCAGTGGGGGTCTGACAACCAGCATCCCATTTGAAGACACAGTGGCACTCCGGTGAGCTCTGTGGCCTCTTCACAGCTTCCCAAGCCCAGTGCCATACACTGTATAGTGGCTGTGCTTAAGAGTGCAGCCCAGGCCCATTCGCTTGAGGGTACAACCAAACGGTGTGGTCGTGCGGCGGTTGCAACACGACTGAACTGTGGTCGAGTACCACGTGGCCATAATGGCAGCAGAGGGTTCTAATTAAACTAACGAAGACCACTCTTTAGTTCAGGCATCCCCAAACTGCCGCCCTCCAGATGTTGCAAAACTACAACTCCCAGCATGCCCGAATGGCCTACAGCTATCAGCCTACAGCAGGGCATGGTGGGAGTTGTAGTTTTACAACAGCTGGAGCACCGCAGTTTGGGGATGCCTGCTTTAGTTCGTCTACATTATTAACTGCAGTGTGGTATTAAAGGTGGACACTGCTGCGTCTTGAGGTCGTACCCTGAATGTGACCGATGTGACATCACTGTCCTAGGAAAAGACCACAGTGCTCACCAGAGCTCCTCGGCCTCTTCAACCAGCTGATCTGCAGGGGAACCGAGAGTAGGACCCTCCAAACATCAGATATTGATGACTTACCCTGAGGATAGGTCATCAATATTCTGCTCCTAGAACACCCCTTTAACTGGTAACAAAACAATCAGACCCACCTTAAACTCAATATATTGCATATATTCAAATCTGTCCAGGAAACATATAGGACAGTTATGTATGGGTAGCTAAAAAATGGCACCAGAACAGCATAGCTCAATGTGAGTCATTCACAAGGGCTGTACAAAAACTGGTGTACAAAAAAAATTACAAACTCTTGAGCCAATTTTTTTTTTATTGTACTGATTTGTGACTTTTTAGGCCGCTCTAACCACCTTCCTTAAAATGGGAGGAGTTTAGTGGAAGGGGTGGGGCCAACACAGCCCAACACATTTACTATAAATTATGCCAGAAAACTGGAGCAGGTTTCAGCTTCTGGCATACGGAAATCTATTAAGGCGCCTCCGCCTCTTAACTAGATGGTTGCATCTCAAGGCAGCGGCCAGCAGATTGGTGTATGAAAGACCAGTCGTAAGTGAACGATCCCCAATATTTTTTACAAGGATGCTGCAGTTTCAAAGCCAGTATAGTGCCAGCATTAGGCTTCATTCACACAACTGTATTTTGTTTCCGTGTCCGTTCCAGGTTTTTTTGTGGACCGCATGCGGAACCATTCATTTCAAAGTGTGTGCATTCCGTTTCCGTATGTCCGTATTTCCGTTCGGGAAAAAAGATAGAACATGTCCTATTCTTGTCCGTTTTGCTGACAAGGATAGGCATTGTTACAACGGAAAAACGGATGCCATACGGAACGTCATATGTTTTTTTTTGCGGATCCGCAATTTGCAGACCGTAAAACACATACGGTCGTGTGAATGAAGCCTTACGAGGACCCTACAATACTCACCACCTCCAATCGGGTTAAGTATTTGTAGTGTACAGGCATCTATTAAAGATCGGCAGCATCAGTTATGTTCTTTGTAGGAAGGAGACACTAATACGCCTGGCGAGCAACGGCTATATACCCCCAATAGATACATAGGTCCATGTTATTTACAAAAACTCATTATAAAAGAAATTACCTAGAAATTGCTATCCGGCAGACGCCGGCACTTCTGGGTTTAAGGACTATAGTTATAGAATTTTCTGCTCGGCTTCCTATATAAATTGTTTACTCTAATGCATCCCAATCTGTTATTTCTTATGAAATGTGTATTACGTATAAAGGAGAAAATAATTATGTGGAAATGGCACAAATTCTGATGCATATGAAAGAAATTTCCAGATTGAGTGGTTATTAGCAACGGCATAAAGTCAAGAAAAGAATCAGACAGAATGGGACTTATTTTAGAGGGGCCATATACTTCAGCTGACAGCTATTCCTCCCAAACCCCCCCTATACACATCCACGCTCTGATTGGCAGATGACTATTCCTCCCAACTTCTCTATATACATGCACGACCAGCTCAGCTGAGCATGCATGTGTTCTCTATAGGCAGTGGTGAATAAAGCACTGTAAGCCCCTCTGGTGATGGCTTATTTTCTCTGAGAACAAACGGATTGGGCATGTTGAAATCCAACTGCCCAATCCCTTTCTCCCATGACAAGATTCACTTATATAAATATATAGATGGCCTATATAAGTTCTTATCATAAGCGTTGACTGCTACAGAAGGACAATAGTTTGCATTGAAATTTCAATGGCGCAATGAAATGCCGAAATGAAAAAGAAAAAGTAAAAAATTCTAAAATGTTTGTTTTGTATGAATATCGAGTTTACAAAAAAAACATCTTTCTGAGCAGAATGTCCTTTAAAGAGGTTTTCTCTGATGGCTATACTCAGGATAGGTCATGAATAGGAGACTGGTGGCGGTCTGACTCCCAGGACCCCCACTGATCTCATATTGATCTTATTTCCTCTGCCACCACACTGTACCTTCTCCTACCCCTCAATATCCAATATATTAAATATGTGACTGGCCACATATTTCTCCTGCCAGAACTGTGCTATTACATGGCATTCATTCAAATGAACGTGTGACTATGTGATGCACTGTTGCACAAGTCCTTGAGAGTAGGAACCATTATTTGAAGTGGCTCTACGTTCTAGATAACAGAGTAGGGCCCTAGAGACTTCACCCTATGACGTCCATATACCGTCATAAAACTAACCATTTGAAAGAGAAATTGTCAACTCCATTGGGGGGTTGTCCCACTATAAATTAGATAACTAAATGATGCCTATATATATATATATATATATATATATATATATATATATACATATATGTTAGCTGCAGGTCCATGACTCTCACTCCACCTGGTTAGGCAGCCACCACATCCAGAATGGACAGGAAGGTGGTCACAAGTGACAGTAAAGGGAGTCTTTCACCTGTTTTTCACCAATATAACTAACAGCACTGCCCCGCAGAAGATTGCAGACACATTCCAGATATACCTGTGTGCACTTTATTCCATGTTTAGGAAAAGCACTTTAAAAAAAAAAAAGCACTTATTCTGCTAGAAAACAGCTCCCAAGTGCCCAGCTCTGCTGCTGCAAGTGCCCAAAGCTAACCAGACTGAAGAGGGGAGGGCTGCTTTAGCTGCTCATATCTTGGGATTGGAAGCAGATAGAAAAATGGTTCTGACCTTCTTTAAAAGCTGGCATTCCAAGATTTCAAATGATACTGAAGCATCACATCACAGCATTATATCCAGTATATTAGAAGATATAGCTGTTAGAAATCGAGTCGGGAGAGAAAGCTGTTTTTAGTTTCACTTTCAGCTTGGCACTTGGGAACTATTATAATAAAAGTGCTTTCCTTGACATGTAATACAGACACAAAGTGCACACAGGTATGTCTGGGATGTGTCTGCAATCTTCTGTGGGGCACTGCTGTTATATAGGTGAAAAACAGGTGAAAGACTCCCTTTAAAAAATATACAATACCTACATGTAATGAATACCATTTGATCTGTGATGGATTTAACATATGTGCGCCCAAAAGCCTTATATTCTCATCGCCACCACTAAATGACCCACCTGCAGCTGTGATTCTAGTGCAGCGGTGGCTCCATCCCCACTGTTCTCATCCACAATTACCACCATGTGGGTTAAGGAGTTAACTTTAACTTGCTCTGCCTCCAGGTCATTCTGCAATTTCTAGAAAACAGGACACAGAATAACATTAAAAACAGCAGAAAAAAGTGAGGTAAATAATAAGAAACACAAATGATCAATTTTCAAATAAACTATCACCGCTCAGATATTAGCATCAGCATACACCATACAAAGAGAGATGCAGGAGCATGGTTCTATCTCAGTGAGCATGGGACCTCACAATATCAGTAAAAATGGCTATAATCGGGCTTGTCACCTGTCCTGACATGTTGCTTTTTTTGAAATATATGTGCAGTACCGTAAAATAGGGTACTTGCAAACTGTTCTTAATTTGATGTTATTTAATCTGTTCATGCTTTGCATTATGCTTTATATGTATTCCCAAAAGCTGTCAATAGGTGGCAGTGTTTAGATAGACTCAGCAGAGAGAATTAGCTTTCCCTTTGAGGGAGGATCTTTCTAGTAAGGATTGTAAGAACATCATTCGTGTTGAGAAAACAATCACTGACTGTCCAGGCTTTGCGTGCTAGCAATGTATTCGCTGTTTATAGACAATATGTGGAAAGATTAGCAGTTAACGGCACCTTTCACGACTATTTGTAGGATTTGCATCCCGCCGTGGGACTGTAATACTTATTTTTGAGAGTTCTGCAAGCCTGTGATTATCTTGGAAGACTGCAACGTGTTTAGAAGGAGCTCAGGGACTACTCCTATTATCACCCACTGTTCCTGCTTGCCTATATATAGCTATTGGGAACAGATTGCACTGTGAGTTGCCTTGGACTTGTGTTTTGATATCATTGGAAGTACTACAACTCCCATTCTGTACTTAGTAACGAGAGATGTTTATGTTCTACAATTGGCCTGGTTACTGACTCCAGCATCATACACCGGCCACTGCACCTACACCTCCTACCTAGCACCCGTACAACACTCATAACACCAAGGGCACCCCAAATACCATCAGGAGAGACCCCCAACAAGCAGGGTGTGCTCTGAGGGAAGAAAGAGCGCACCCTCCTATCACTGCACGGCTATAGGAAAGCATCGGTGTGAGGATTGCCACTGAGAATAAGTATTGCAGCCACAGCCACTACCAATCCCATCCTCTGCTCCTCCAGGGCTTGCAGCACTTGTATTCCGTATTCAATTACCAATTTGAAGTTTATGCATGTTTTGACAACTGGGTGTTACCACTCCCTTTTTTAAACGGCGTGTCCCCATGCACTCTTACAATAGCAGCAGTGATTGGACAATGTCAGAGTGTACAGGGACACACCGCCAACCGGTGACACCCAGTTGTCAATTTGTTTATACATTTTAGTAAGAATTACAGGGGAACAGTACAACGCAGAGCTCAAATAAGTCCAGAATTGTTAAATTATGGGGATTGCAAGTATTTACTAAACAAGACATGTCAGGAGTCAGGAGAGGTGACACGTGCTCTTTAATATGGTTCATAAGGACAGAGCACTACTAGAAGTAATAAATCACCATGCCCTAACATAGAAGGGAGTGTCCTGCTTCAAATTGCTATGGTTTAACTGTTCCTGTAGCATCCCTTGAAGTTACCGCAGGGTATAGTATTTAAATATGATACAGCAGGGGCA
This sequence comes from Rhinella marina, assembly GCA_900303285.1. NCBI lineage: Eukaryota > Metazoa > Chordata > Amphibia > Anura > Bufonidae > Rhinella > Rhinella marina. The sequence goes on along the minus strand of ONZH01021942.1, from coordinate 448,305 downwards.
TACACAGATATCATTGGGTCCCATAGTAAAATTTATTATGGGCCTCCCTGTTGTGAGATTTTTGGTGAATATACATTTACATACACATTTTTTAAGTGAAGGAAATTTTTAATAAAAAAGTTGCACTCTCTCGCTGGTTTCTGAACACTGTATATCTAAAAGTGTTTACACTAGACAACTGGCATAAATACACTGATAAATCTCCCGTATATAGTGCCATGTCTCCGGCGTCCCTTCATACAGTATATGTTTAAATCTATCTGCCTGCAGCTACCACTAAGGGGAGCTCACTGCATTGGAATTTTTTTAATTTACCATTGAAATCAATGGAAGCTGTAAAATAAAACATTTTTGCACTGAGCTCCCCCTAGTGGTGTCGGCAGGAAATTACTGTGAATCTATGGTGGGAACAGAAACAGTTTAGCACCAAGCCCCTCTTATCCCGGACCACATAGCAGTTGTGTGGTCTTCCTCTATGGCAAGTTCATTACTGGGATACTGAGTACAATCTGTTATAAAGGAGATAGCTCTCTTGATCTGATCTAATATTTTAATTCTGCCTAGGTATTCTGTACTCTCACAATATTCAATTAAATAGCACAGTTCAATATTCCTGAAGTAGCTATGCGCATTCCCAGTGTAACAACAATTTTGGAGCATCTATTCTTGTGAACCTATGATGTGCCATTCCTTTATTATTCCTTCTAGAAGTTATGAATGAATTGCTAACAGTTTGCAATAAAGGTCCGGATGGGTGTTACCAGTTGGGGTCTGATACTATCAAATCAGTGCTGCCAGTCAAAGACTATGCAGGGACACATCCCCAACTGGTAACACCCAGACCTTTATTGCAAACTGCTACCAATTAATTCATAACTTCTAGCAGGAATAACAGAGGAATGTCACAACACAGATTCATAAGAAGAGATGCTAAGAATTATTATAAGGGAAATGCAAGTGGCTGCTAAACAGACATGTCAGGAGAGGTGACAGCTCCGCTTTGAAGGTTTAGAGTAGTTATCTTACTGTACTCTCACAGGTCACAGGTGACTTACTATATACTTCACGCTATTATCAATACTATAATTTGCTCACTTTGTGTTCTTCAATCTGTTTTCTAAAGGCCTCAAAATCTTCGCCGTGGGACTTCAACTCCATCTTGCGAATTCGCTCTTCCGTGACAGTCAGCCAGTCAGACAACTGGTCCAGTTGTTTCCTCTGCAAATCCATCAACACTTCATGCAGCCTTCCGAGGAAGAAATAAGATGAAAACAGGTTAAACCAGGTAAAGCAAGAACGTTCTTCAGATAAGATCTCTACAGCTAATTGCTCGCTGCAAGCAAGATTTTCACTAGGCATGCCTGTACTATCTCGTTTTATAGTAAAAACGCAATGCATTCTGGGTGTTACAACATATCATTCAAGAACATTATTATGAAGACAACCCCTGTCTATATGCCCTATTATGACCCCCCTACGCCCCTATAAGCCCTCATTACATACCATACACAGTGCCGTACACTGTATAATAGCTGTGCTTGGTATTGCATCCCAGGACTGTTCACTTGAATGGGACTAAGCTGCAGAAAGGTCATGTGACCGATGAAGGTTACGTCACTGACCTAGGAAGAGGCTGCAGCGTTCACTGTAGTGCAGCGACCTTTTCCAACAGCTGATCGGTGAGGGTACCAGGTGTCAGACCCCTACCAATCTGATACTGATGACCTATCCTGAGTACAGGTCCAGTGGTGTACCTTCAATGGAAGCAGGCCACGCAACAGCTATTTAAAGGGGTTGTCTCAACTTGCCATTACTAAGGCGAGATGAGACACAATCCCAACCTCCTCCCAGCCAGGAAGCAGCAGTGCACTCCGGCGCTCTGCTGTTTCTGTAGCTTTCATTGCCATGCATGAGCGCTATGGAAAAAAGCGTAGCACAGGAAGCTATGCTGGTTCCCTAACTCAAAAACAGCATAGCTTTTTGTGCTACGCTCTTTCCGTAGCTCTCATGCACGGCAACTACTGAGAGCTACTGAAACAGCAGAGCGCTAGAACAGTCTGCAGTTTCCCAGTCGGGGTGGTCGGGACTGTTTCTCATCTCGCCTTGAGACAACTCATTTAATTCCTTCTTTTCCCAACATGAAAACATAGCGTTTTCATGCAGCTGCCACTAGGGAGGCTCAGTGTAAACAGATTACAGCTTCTAATTGTCAATTGTAATTACATAAATTCCTATAAAGTGAGCTCCCCCTAGTGGTGGCTGCAGGCAGCCAGCTTTGTAATAGAGGGGAAGCAGAAGTTTTATCAATGCAATTCTGCACATACATTGAGAAATATGGTGGTCAGAATTAGCACCATAATTATGAAGCACCTACTCCACTGATATAAAGTGGATGAGGCTTAGGGAGAGTTTTTATTAGTTTTCTTATTTAAAATTTCTTCAGTTTAATTTAAAAAAACATTAATACATCAGAAATCTGGAGCATTGCACATTTTGTAGTCTTGGAGTGATTGTCACATGCATGATGGAAAATTGGGAGGGGCAGGGGGCCCTATGAGATCTGTGTATGTCCCCGGATAGGTCATCAATATTTTACTTCTGAAAACCCCTTTAATATAGGGGAGTCCTCGATTCAGGATCCTCATGTATAAACCAAAGGGGAGAGTGCCTACAAAGAGCGTCCCTGTTCTTTACATGGACAAACTAATGATTAAAAAGGCACTCCCGGAAAATGTGTCTTGTCTGAGAGAACTGCCATGTTCCCCTTTAAATTCTCCTGGAATATGTTAACGAATAGGAAGCTATTATTATAGCCTGTCCACAGTATGCATATGTGTTCATAATCCATCAAACTATGAGGAACATACCTAGACTGTCTCTGCATGCTTTCTAGACGAAGATCTTCCCAGCGTGAGTTCAGCAAGGTCATCTGCTCTTGTATCTCATTTTCTTCATCGATCGAGAGGTCACCCTGAGCAATCAGTTGGTTGCCTGCCTGTAGAACATTGCCCACACTGCTCTGGTGTGCCGTGAGCTCCATCATAAAGGCCTGAAGAAGAGACAGGTCACAGAAGAAAGGGATACATTAGCTTAAGAAAAAGCTAGCGATACCAATGCAGAATACATAATAGGAACCCCGAGCCGCTCACATACAGTGGAAGTCACGCTACCTAAGCATCATTCTATCTAAAATCTACTTGAGATAATGGATATGGTGAAGATATTCTGAACTCAGATGGAAAGTTCGACTTCACATTTGCATGAGGTTAGATAACAGTTTGTGGAAAGTTCTTTCTTTTACAGAAAGATTATCTGTTTGTCCTTTAACAAAGGCTTTGTAAGTAACAGTGAAAGAAAAATGTCTATTATCTGGCATATAAAAAGGCTTATTTTACTCTTCTTTAATGAGGTACTGCAAGGAAATATTTAAAATGGTTGCCGACAACCTGTCCTAGAATGTGAGCAGAACTGGTCGTCTCCACTTGCAGAGTTGCCTGGGAGGGTGAGGGGCCTTACTACACTGCTCTACAATATGGTAATGATGTGATACTACCTACATTACGCTATCATGGCTGAGCAGCCTGAAAGTAAAACTTACCAATATGTAGTATATGGAAGTGCCAGAGCATACAGTATAGTGAGGCCCCAACCATTCGACCCCCTAGGCAGCTCTACAAGTGGAGGTAACCAGTCCTACCATATTCTAGGACAGGTTGCAGGCAGCCATTTTAATCCATTCCTGTAGAAAAGGGTTGCCCAGCTACAAAAAAAGTTATTTTATTCTGTTTCAAATGAAAATAGATGTAACTTACTAAAAGATTATCATAAAAGAGGTTGTGCCTCGTTTATAAGCCATCCCCTTATCCACAGGTTTATTGTTAGTTGCTGTGGTTGGCAATCTCTGGCTCTCCAACAGAAGATGAATGGTGTGGCAGGATGCATGCCCGAAATGCCACCCCATCAGAATTAGGGAACGAAACCTCTGTTCTCAGAAGGGGTTCCAGCAGTCAGACCCACTGCGATCAGCTAGATATCCTCTATCCTGTGGATAGGGATAACTTATAAACTTGGCACAACCCCTTCAAGAAAGGTCTCTATGTTCAGATATCAACACTGGTCCTCAATCCCGAAATAGTAGAGCTTCCTTTCCTCTCTGTAGATAAACTACTAGATCAGGGATGATGAAGAAATAGAAAAAGTGAGCTGGCTTAGCTATTGAAGTGAGCCATTTGGACAGCCCCAGCCAAGCATCTCATTAACACAGAGAGTGAAGTGAAGCTCAACCTTTGACACTGGTGCACTGTAAAACATCTTCTATAGCTACGTGGAAACTGTCAATAAGTTGCTGTTGACAGACTTGTCAAAGATGGAACTTTACTTTAAGTGAACAAATTAACCTACCATTAAAAAAAAAAACAAGAAAACAAATCAGTATAAAGCGTAAATCCAGACAAAGCGATCTTCTAATATATCATAAGGACATCAGAGGTCACAATGCTTTGTTAGATTTAATCTCTGAGCAGTTCCAAAGGGGTGGAAATGAACTAGAGACCTTTTATCCTGGAAATCAGCTAAAAGACCATGAACAAAGGAGATAACAAAAAATTTTCTGAAGTGCATCTATAACATCAAGAACATTATAAAGAAATAACAGAAGAATATTTTGACTAGAAAACTTTCCCGCCTTGCTTTTACTCTCCATGCATTCAATGAAGCTCACCTCGTGAGTGGCAAATTGTTGTTTGACTTCTTCAACGTCATCAGATATATCATCTTGCTCCTGAAAGGTGTCTTCTGCCATGAGAAGCCAAGTCAGGACATCTTCCAGGGCAACCTGATAGCTGTCAAGATCCATCTCTACCTCAGTTACTGTACTAGGTGTCTCTAGGCCGGAGTCTCCACATGGTTCATCAGAGGCCTAAAATAAAATTTTGGAATCAAGAAACATTTTCCATCGATTGATTACGCCTTATATGTTCTTGAGAGCTTGACCAGGATTACTATTTTTTACTTTGAATAAATGGACATTTTGCTAGAAATCACCAATAAAAAAATTGCCCTCTTGATTTCTTTTATCTTATCCCTCCACTGGCAGATGTTAGAGCCCATGGGTCATGTGTACATAGCTTTCATTGCAAAATGAAAAACAGTATGGAAGGTCATGTTGGGCACCTACACTATTTCTCTGGAGTGATTGTGGCCAAAGCCAGGTGTGGCTCTAAACACAGAACATGTGCAGAACTTTCCCTTAGACCTTATGTCTGTAGAGGGTCCAATCCTGGTTCTCGTTTACAATCACTGATGGAAATCACTGACCAAAACACTGATGTGTGAATGAGGCTTAAATGTGGGAGGGAGAGCTTTTAGCCACATAAACGTTCCTTCCACACTAGGAATAATATGAATTTGTTGATCTCGCTATACACTTATGATATGCCTTCAGCCTATACCGATTTCTTCTGACTCTCCCATACCCATTCATGATCAGTCTGGCCAATCGTGCATGTGTCATACACTTATGCAGTGGCTTATCTTCCACATGAACAAAAGAGAGGAAATATTGAAATCCATTCCCGATCCTTCTCCTTCACCTACCATCGGGGGAGGGGGGGGACTGAGACACACAGATACACATTAGACAGTTGGCCAGTCAATTTGGCCGCCCGACAATAAATAATTATGGGCGCTCTATGACAATGAAATTAGAAGCACATGCAGTATCGAACTGAAAAATTAATTTTCAAATGTTTTACCTAAAAATACTAAAAAATTGATTAGCCCATTAAAAAAATGACAGTGCAAAGTATAGGTATCAGTCAGCAGCCCTTACTTTCCCAGATTTGCTCATTGCCGAGAGAGAGAGAGTACACGGAGTACATGCTGGAACAGGGATCACACGCCCGGCTGGTTGTATCGTTGGTGTCTAACATTTCAATGAATTAATTTTTAATTATGTCCTTTATAGGCTTGTAAACAAGGGTGGGGGAGCGGATGAGAGAAGACTTTAAAAGAGACGTTTCCATTACACATGAACTCACTGAAGCCACCGCGGACATTTTAGCAATTATATTCAATAGCTGCATCTTTAATAGACTGTGAGAAACACAATATTTTACAGAACCAAGAGAGATGAGTTAATGGGAAGATGAGAGCGGCCAGTAAGTGTCTTTTAATAGTTTAAAACCGATGCCCTGGGGTCTATCATTTTTACTGGTTAAAAGAAATTACACCTTCATTGCCCAGTTCATTAACATACAGTATCTTCACATGAACAGTGACCATTACCCAAATAGCTTCCGCTGGTAAATCGGCCTATTGGGGTAATAGTTATAGACTGTCTCTAAATGTGATTAATATGTGCACTAAAAAGTTCACAAATGTGTGCCTTTATTTTAAAGTGTTAAGGGTTATACAAACCCCTTTAAAACGTGACCTAGTAGAAATGTTAATGGGGGTATCCAGGTTTTTTAAGATTGCTCTTTAGGTTAGGATAGTATTAGATCGGGGTCTGATTCTCGGCATTTCCGCTGGTCAGCTGTTTGAAAGATCTGCAGCCCTCACGTATGCACTGTGGCCTCTTTACTACTAAGGCCGGGTTCACTTCACCATTTTGTTTTGCCGATCTGATCCGTCAGAAGAACAAAAAACAAAAAATGGATCCTTTATTTTCAGCATATGTAATACTCAGTTATGCTCATTTTGCATCCATTTTAGGCTACTTTTTGCACATCCATCATGGATCTGCAAAAGCACTTTCAAGACTGATCAGTTTTGCATTCTGAATGGAAAAGGATCCGTTCAGAATGCATCAGTTTTGCTTCAGTTCAGTCAGCATTCCGCTTTGGAGGCGGACACTAAAACGCTGCTTGCTGCGTTTTGGTGTCCGCATGACATAGCTGAGCCAAACAGATCCGTCATGACTCACAATGTAAGTCAATGGGGATGGATCCGTTTTCTCAGACACAATAGAAAACGGATCCGTCCCCCATTGACTTTCAATTGTGTTCACGACGGATCCGTCTTGGCTATTTAAAATATAATACAACCGGATCCGGTCAGAACGGATGCAGATGGTTGTATTATCATGACAGAAGCGTTTTTGCTGATCCATGCCTTAGCCATTTCTGTCTGAGATCCATTATTTTAGGCGGAAACAAGTTCTCCACTAAGTAATTTTTTTTAGTTGAAAATAACAGATATCAGATGAATATGGCTAAAAGGGTGCTAAATGAGCATAACAGGTGCTAAAAAAGGATCTGCTTGTTTGTTTTGTTGTTGTTTTTTTTGTCTTCCTATAGAATAGAAGAACAGAAAACGATGTGAACCTACCCAACACTGATCCATATGGCACAAAGCAGTACTTTTCATAGTGGTTGTGCTTGGTATTACAGCATTGCCTCAAATTATGACATCCTCTTATCAGACATTGTAGAGACCAACCATATCTATTAAATCCACTGATTTCAATAGTTCTTGGGAAGTCATATGACCAGATATATAACTGGGTAATAATGACAATATACTCCATGGGCCATAACATAGTGCCTTAGAAAGGCATCATATTGCTAAATTATATAGAATATCTCCACAATATTCAAATATTAAGCACTGTACAGACATCACCATCACTCGCTGTCCCCAGTTTGTATTTGTAGTGTGAGGGGAAAGTGAAGTGCCCGGAGGAATCCATGCAAACACGGGGAGCACATACAAACTCCATAAAATGTTGTTCTTGCCTAAGACCTTGCGCTGCAAGGCACCAGTGATATTCTGGTGCAACTGGAGCCAAGAAGCCAAGAAAAACTGGTGTACATGCTTTGCATCATTAAGTGATTTTATTTTCCGACTCGCCTGAGAAGAGGGTGTGGTTTGCTGGGTGAAAAAATTTGGGGCAAAATTCTGCAGTAAAGTAAGCTAATAGGTGGCATAAACTTAGACTAAACAGGACTTATCTAGCATCAACCACTCTTATAAATCTGCCCCATTTTTAGACTGCCCCAAAATCAGACAGTAATATATATCTGCCCCAGTGTCATGCTGGCCCACAGGTTGTCTCTGCTATGGCAACTCAGCTCCACTGAAATGAAAAGGGAGTGAGAAGCATTACGAAATTACAACACAACCTGTGGACAGGTCCGGTGCCGTTTCTGGAAGAAAAGCAGCCATGTGTTTCTAATGCTATGCTCATTATACAAATATGAGACTCACGGCAAATACATTTTGTACAAAATTATTTGTACCTGCCCACCAACAGCAAGGCAATCTCTATAGGAAAGGACACTAAATACTACATCCGCTGGTGCCATACCGGCCTCCATTAAATTCAGGGAATGCAGGTTCCACATGCATGCTGAGCCCACTCTGTATTTTAGAGCATAGCATTAGTATATTTTCTATAGTGAGTATGGCACTTTGATATTTGTGTTCGCAGAGTGCTGTTGCATTGTGTTCGTGTTTGCTTTTGTGCTTTCAGCCATGGCGACATGCATCTGCGGGGTGAGATGTGCTGACTAATCCCCAATTTTTTTCTTTGTATGTTTTTCTAATGCTACGCAACCCCTTTAAAGCTTGTACAAAGTCATCATATGCCCACGAGCAGAAGGCCTTATGATGAACTAAGGAACTAGAAAACATGGAGTGACAAAAACATTATATCCAGAAAACAAAAAAATACATAGAATATTCTCAATAGTAAAATAAAAGACCATACAAATGAAATGAATAGCACACTTATGTACATACTGGCAAAATCCTGCATACAAGCTCACCACCTGCTGCAAAACTATTCCAGGATACTTTCAAGGTAAAGAGGAACATGCTGTGGGGTGCTTTGCAATCCTCCAGAGTACTATCTGTCTCACGAAGCAGGGCAGACCGGGCCAAGCACAGTGGCCCGCTTCCCATTCCGGTCAGCTTTGCCAGTCATCAGCCCCCAACATAAGGTGATTCTGAATACAGTACAAGATCCTGCCACTTACATATTACTCCAAACTTAACAAATGAGCAGAAAGACTCATTTCTAAGAAATGTTCCCATACTATAATTACAAAGACAGCAGGAGATCAGTCCGTAGAGGATTAACCGAGCACGAGGAGTAAAATGAGCTGAAAATGAGGATTAAGCGAGAAGAGGTTGTTTGAAGTTTAAGGAAACACGCAGAAGCACAAAAGTAAAAAATGACAATCCTAGAAAATGTGTATTGGTATTAGGAATAAAGACATGACAAAGGACTGCAAACGATTTTCTAACACTGCTTAAAGGGGTTGTCCCACGAAAATATTCTACATGTTTCAAAGCAAAAATTGGATCTGAATCATTTTTTATTACATGTAATGTTACATTTTGTATAGCCGCTGTGTTATTCGATAAAATGTGTAAATGTGTCTGTATAGTTCTACCCACTGTGTGTGCGCTCCATTCCTTGTTTCTATGACCACTTCAATTAGGTGGACGCACATGCTCAGTTCTATCTCATAACTGCTACCAGCCATATCTACTGTTAGAAGCTGTGACAGTTACAGGGAAAGAGGAAAGAGAGCTGCTGCAGAAAAGATATCCTTTGAGAAAGGATACACTCCTTGAGCTAAGATAGGGAGAACTGCAGCAGAAAGGACACTATCCCCTGAGCTGCCAGCTTGACATAGGTCTAATAGAACAATTGGAAAAATTAATGTGAGGTATCATGTGAGGTATCATGAACTATATGATGTCGGATTTTCATCTTTTATATTAATAATGGCAGATACACTTTTATACTCTTTTATAAAATGCACTTTTTACATTGTGGATGCAACCATATTGGGGGATGGGCCGTTAGATATCCCAATATAAAATGCTAACAAAAAATAAGCTACTATTGCAATTTTATCATAATTGGTTCTTTGGGTTCTGAAGTAGTGAAACCCAAGATTATCATACCGAATATAATTTCTAGAGCATCAGATGTCAATTGAAATGATTAGAAATGTGCTGATACAGTACAAATCAGCTTCTTGGCACAGAAATGTAATATAACTGCAGTCTGCACAGAAGCAGGAAGCTGAGCTGAGATAACCAGTCATAAGACACATCTGATGGCAAAAGTGATAGTAGTGTATTTTACGTTAGCATATTATTTAGTGCTATGGATATTCCCTTCCTAATTATTATTAGCATAGGTAAAGGATAAGCCATAACTACATGTAGGTGCAGATCCCACACCTGAGACCAGAAGTTCACCGATGCTGGTCACGTTCCTCATAGAAAGCGATGGAGAGATGGTGCTGTTTTCAGCCCCCTCTATGAAGACTATGAGAGTGGATCCCACTCTGACAGACCATGTATTGGATGACCATCCACCATGTAAAGAGAGTGACCACTTCAGGGCAAACGTATGCCTGGACATGGTCTCCCACTGGTTGACAGCTTCTAAAAAGTTGTTGTCTTTATGTAATTTTTCCTGTAAGTACTCGGTCACTTTCGTTACATGCATTTACTTGTAATTGTTGCAGTTGCTATCATGTACCTGATGCTTAGTGAAAGTTATATCTTCACACTGTCCCTTGTATCTTCTAGGAAGAGTCTCCACTTCTCGAATGTCATCCATTGTAACTTCATGAGGAAGCACTTCAAATAGTGAGGTTAAGTACATAAGTATTGACTTCTTGTCAGGCAAGGGGACGGCCACATCTGTAACGAAACAAAGGTAACAACTGTGATGAAAGCTGCATAAAACAACCAGGATGTTATTCTGAACTTATTTCACCCAAGAATAAGCCCCATTGAATGACCACGGGCAGATCTGCTGCACAAAGAGTAGCTTATCTGTAGCAGAACTGAGGGTGAACTTCTTGGAAGTAATGGGCCAGATTTACAAATGCACCAGATTATTACATCATTAGACTGTTTGGTCTAAGCTTACACCACCTATTAGTTGAAGAATTTAGCGCCAAAAGTTTGGTGCATGCTGTTGCAACATTGTTGGAATAAAAGTGTCTAAAATCCTTAAAGGGGTTATCCTGGAAAAGATAATGATGGCTTATGAACAGGATAGGTCATCATTATCACATTGGTGAGGGTACAAGTCCCTGCATCCCTATCAATCAGCTATATCAGGGAGCTGCTGCACTCACCAAAGCAAAGTTGATCAATGCAGGCTCCCAGCAGTTTTCGAAGGACAGCGCCATACATTGTATAATGGCAGCGCTTGGTACTGCATCTCAGCCCCATTGACTTGAATAGGGCTCAGCTGCAACTAGGCCATGTGACCGATGTACAGTGATGTCACTGGCATAGGAAAAGGCCTCTTTTAACAGCTGATTGGAGGGGATCCTGGGTGCCACACCCCTGCAGATCTGATACTAATGACCTATCCTGAGGATACATCAGACATATCTTTTCCAGGAGAATTTCTTTAATAAATGTGGTGCAAAGCATGCATACAAGTTTTTTTGTGCAGATTAAGGGTCCATTCAAACAATGTTTTTTGGTGCTGTTTTCAGGTGTTTTTCGTATGGGATACGCACAAAATACACCTATAAAAAGCCTCCCATTCATTTCAATTGGAGGCAGAACTTGCTTTTTTTCCACTGTGTGGAGCATGCTCTCTAGCTTGGATCAGAATCCACACTGATTCTCCAACTAAAATCAATGGGAAGCTGAAAAAATAGGAAATATATAAAAAAATAAAAATAAACACAGACCAAAACCACGCAGAAAATCGGAGCAGATTCTGCTCTGATTTTGTTGGCGTGTTCTCAAAATGTCATGTAGACATCCCCTAAGTCTGAATTCTGGCACATTTTGATTAGTTGCTCCTCCCTTGTTCTGAGCTGTACAAAATCTAACATTTTCCAAGAGGCGACTCAAACAAATGGTACACAATGGTACTGTCACGCTCTGGTGTGGAGGGAATAGCCACACCAAGTGTAAGAGGGAAGGGAAAAGCACCAAACAAGGGAAACGGTCACCTCCTGCAGGAAACCCTGAAACTAGGCCCTGACTGACTACCAGTATGAACAGGCCTTAGTTGTAGGAAAGTTCATACACAGGAACCTAATAGCAACTGACCCTATAGAACCCTGCCATTAGTTACAGGGGAAGGAGTCAACCCGTTCCTCCAAAAGGACAGACGAACAGGAGACTCCAGAAGAAAAAACCACAACAGGTAAAAGTAGGATAAACACAAAAGGGAAAATGACACTCATCTTAATGCAGATATTGCAGCAACCGGATCTCAGGCGAGAACCACACCACACACAACAATGTCATCAGAAAGTATAAACCGCAAGGGATACTGGGAGAGGAAGGGATAAATAGGGGAAAGACAATCACCACACCCGCAACAGCTGAGGGGAAGGGGTGTGGTAAACAGCAACCAAACCAAGAGGAAAACGTGTCAAATTATGTCACTTTGAAAGTCTAGCCGAACGCCTGCAACCTGATGCAGGCACGTTTGTGACAGGTACACAAACTTGGTCCAGTCACTATCAGACTATTAAATGGGTAACCCAGTTTCAGGGAGAAACCAGACAACACATGGGATCCAACTGTACAAAGAACTGAGTGTTACTTTTCTGGCAGAGCTCTGTTCACCCAGCGGTGATGCCACGTTGACCATACGTGACTGATGCAGCCAATTATTAGTCTCAGTGGTACAATGAAGAGGCCAGTGACCGGCTGAAGTGGTCACAGGTTGACATGAACTTACTACTGCAGCCGGGTAAAAAGAGCCCTGCCAGGAGAACTGGAGTGGTAGGGTGGGATCTGGCAGGGTAACGTTCAGTTCATTTATGCACAAGGATCCCATGTGTAAAGTTTAATCCTGAAAACGGACAGCCTATTTAAGAAAACCCCATAAAGGTTGGAAATCTTCATATGGTGAACAGGTTAATGAAACTGAATTTTTTTTTAAAACAAAACAGCTATAGTATAAATTTGGCAAAAAGCTAAACAGAGCAAACACATGTGCTGACAATTTACCCAAAATGTTGAGACTTAAAGGGGTTGTCTCACTTCAGTAAGTGGCATTTATCATGTACAGAACGTTAATACAAGGCACCTACTAAAGTATTGTTATTATCAATATTGCTTCCTTGGCAGGCAGGATTAATTCTTCCAACACTTTATACACTGTTCATTTCAAAGGGTTATGGCTCCTGCTGCAGTACAGATACGAAGTGACCGGGACGGGAGCTTTTTCTTTTCCTATAGTGTGCAAGCATGACTACCTCTCCCGGATTTCAAGGTGGTCATAATCCCTGCATACGAGTAACGTATAATGCAATGAGAAAATGAATACAGCCAGCAAAGGAAGCAATATGGACACTCACAATATATTAGTAAGTGCCTTGTATTGACTTTCTCTACATGATAAATGTCATTGGCTGAAGTGAGACAACCACTAACTTTTTTTTCTCGATTCAGGCTGATGTTTGAGAAGTTCAGTGAAATGCATTACACTGACATATCTGACAGCAGGCAATGCACTATTCTAAGTTGTATGCTCTATCTTTTGGGATAGGAGAAATAAATCAAAATGACATTTATTTAAGACATGCATTGTAACCAGTCAGACAGGATTATGTATGTTCCTGGTACAAAATGTAAAGGTTACAAAAGAATATTCTGGCCAAATAGTATTCAGCTGTCGTTTTTTCATGTCAGCTGAAAATTTCCATTTGTAGTCAAATTTAAAGGGTTTGTCTGATCTACAGATATTTATGTACACTGTGTAGTTTCCACCGCCAGTGTAATGTGACTCAACTGTTCATAGGAGCTTAGGTGCAGTACCCCACACGACCACTTCACAGTGTACGGCGCTGTCTGCTTCCAGCTCGGAGGCTGCCCAAAACAGCTGATTGGTGGAAGTGCCCCAACGATCTGATATCGATGACCTATCCTGAGGACTAGTCATTAATATCTAAGTCCTTGAAAATCCTTTTAATCTATGTAAGAAAGCGACCTCTTATGATGACGTTCTAATGGACTGCAAGTCAATATAGTTCTGTATCTGTGTAGGGTTAATATTTCACTATTATCGGCAAGTTGCCTTAACAGATATTGAAAAAAAAACACTAGGTCTTAAGGTTGGGTTTACAGAGGGAGTTTTTGATAAATTTTTGTTGCAGTATTGAGCCACTGGAAAAAAATTAACATGGGAGCTCAGTTATCAAAACTGTCTTAGTTGCCCATAGCAACCAATCAGAGCTCAGCTTTTATTTTTTACTGGTTTCAACACAAAGACCGTATTAACAGCTGATGCAGTTTCGCTAATATTTTTTTTTTTGCTTAAAAAAAGTAAAAATGCAACAAAAATACATACAAAGAACAATAAACTAGGAGTAATACTCCAATAACTGTTGAGATACTTATTTGAAGATATATTGCTGTTGATGATATGAAGCTACAAAAATGCAATAAAACTGGCTTTGTCATTATTCTTTACTTGCCATTGAAAGCATTTGTAAAATAACACAAATAACAGTGATGTAACTGTAAAGATATAATTTCCTATTATGATGTTCAACGACATTGTATCTGTTTTGCTTTTTATTTTAATTTTTGTGACAATATGTCAAATGACATGTAAAATTGTGAAATGTACGTCACACTTAACTTTAAAAATTTCTAATAAAAAGATAATCACCAAAAATACATTAAAAAACACCCTCAGGTATTGGTTGGAAACTTCTATAATTTCATAAGCGCAATTTATTTTTAATACCCTGTATATTAGCCAGACTATAGCGTTAAACTATATATGGTTTACATGGGTCTGAAACCCATCTCTTCTCTATTTAAATGGAGCCAGTCACCAGGAAATTCACTGATAAACCAGGCACAACGCCTGGTAGGACTAGCTGAGATGAATGTAATGATACCTTTCACTTAGTGATCCGTTGCCTCATTTTGGAGAAAAAGTACTTTTAATCCATATGCAAATGAACAGTTAAGCGCATTGAGGGCGGGCCCAAGCCACTATGAGCACTCTTGCCCCTCTTGCTTTCTCTTCCAGGACTTCCTCTCCTTCTTGATTGACAGGGCCAAGCGAGATGACTATGCGGGAACCTAGGCCTGTCTATCAAGGAGGGGGCCTTTAGATAGGCTGCCATTTATATGCACAAGCTCCCCACAAATTCGGCGAATGGGGAGCCGAGTTTCATCACAGTATTTATACTATGATTTTAAACTACAGGCGACTAAAAAAATAAGATTGTCAGATAACTGTGGTACATGAGCCTCTATACAGGGGAGACTAGGTTCACTTTAAAGAGGACCTTTCACAACTCCTGACATTAGAGAGTGGTGAAAGGTCACAAAAAGACAGCTCTATGTCTTGATGATATCTTCACTGAAGTAAAGCACCATTAAAGTCTTAGGAATACAACCTGGGAAATACTCTCCCAATTACCTTCATATTAAACAGTAAGCCCCTCCGACAGCAACTTCAGAGCATTTCATGCTTTTTCTGGAGATCCGGTGACATACCGGGTTGTCCGTGGGTAAAACTTGGCGAAGGCTTCCGCCTAGCAGTGAGCCCGGTGAAGTCATCAGCACTAATGTGCAGACTTTAGCGCTGCCCTAGCCTGTAAAACAGCTAGGGAAGTGCTAAACTCCGCCCATCAGTGGTGGTGACATCATCAGGAACACTGCTAGGCAGAAGCCTCCGTTTAGCAGTGTAAAAAATATAAACAAACAGCCCTTGCCCTGCGCAATACAGCATAAAAAGCTATGATACTCATATCAGAGGGCTGCCTGAGTGAAAATGGGGATCAGTCCAGGTACAGCTCTAAACCCGGACAACCCCTTCAAATTACAAGTGATAATTTGCCAAGTTTGAATTTTTATTAGCCATCACCTAACAGAAGCGTAACTAAAATAAGATCTGTTGGCTGTGTCATTCGAGCTATGTTACACAGTATATAGCAGTGGTATTCTCTCTGGGGCATTACGTGACGATGTCTTCAAGGCTATATATATATTCCCTAAGTGCAGTAGGCGTGGAAGGAGTCTTGGATTTCTGATGTAAGACAACAGGAGTACACACAACAGTGTGCTTCTGAAGAGACTAACCATTCCATACACAGCAGATCACACACATACTGACACTGTGGTTTAGACCTAAGGGGGCAGCTATTTAATGCCCCCATAAATATCGCTTATGCTTGAAGAATACCAACTACTCATAGTAAATGGATAATATTAAATCTCAGTATATATTAAGGAAATTATTAAACAGGAAATCCCCTAGCATGATGTTATTATCCACCAAATAGCTTTCAATATTTTAGGCTACTTTCACACTAGCGGCAGGCCTGATCCGGCAGGTGAGGGTGCTGCCGGATCAGGACTGCCGCAGCGACATGTGTGGAGTTGGAACTGCGCTCCAGCCCCACACATGTCACACAATACATACACACACACACAGACACACACACATATACACAGACAAATACACATACATACTTACATGCTCCCGGCAGGTCTCCAGAGAGCCGGAGTAGCAGGACGGCTCGCACAGGTGACGATTGCTCACAGCGCCCTCTGCTGGGCGCCTGGTGGAATCGTCATCTGTGCGCGCCGTCCTGTCCCTCCGGCGCTCTGGAGACCTGCCGGGGAGCATATAAGTATGTATGTGTATTTGTATGTATATATGTCTGTGTATGTTTATGTGTATGTCTATGTCTGTATGTGTGTATTGTGTGTATGTGGTGACGGATCCGTCATGAACTCCATTGAAAGTCAATGGAGGGCGGATCCGGTTACCATTGTGGTCACACCAGACGGATCCGCCCCCATTGACTTGCATTGAGGGTCATTCCGGATCCGTCTTGGTGCAGATGCCTGGACTGGAGAGCAGCATGCTGCGGTTTGCTCTCCGGTCTGAAGACTGAACGGAATGCTTTCAGGAGCATTCCGTTGTCTTCAGTTCAGTTTTGTCCCCATTGACAATGAATGGGGACAAAACTGAAGCGTTTTATTCCGGTATTGAGCCCCTATGACGGAACTCAATACCGGAATTTTAAAACGCTAGTGTGAAAGTAGCCTTAGTCATCCAAGTGATGTTATAGATTTTATTAATTAAAACGGAATCTGTCACCAGTGACCGCCCTATCAAACAGTTTGCATAGACAATTAGCTGTGGTTCCCCTGATTAAAAGGCTGATTTACTTTTGTTGATCCGAGGCTCTGTTCCTGAGTTATAAACCATTTTTCTTAATATGCAAATTAGGCCTCTGGGGTGAAGAGGGAGTCGCCATTGCTCTGGTTTCACCCAGGCTCCACTCCTTTCTGGGGCTGGCCACAGAAAGAGCGGAGCAGCTTAGATGCAACAAGAGCAGTGGTGACTCCCTCATTGCATGAAAGGCAATTTGCATATTAAGAAAAAGTATCATAACTCAGGTACGGAGCCTCGGATCAACATGAGAGCAGCTTTTTCATCAGGTGACCCACAGCTATGTGTCTATGCAGACAGTTAGATAGGCAGGTTGCTGGTGACAGATAACACTAAACCTGGAAATTAATGAGAAAAGTTAACACAAATTATGGTTGCCTTCATGATTTGTCAGTTAACAGCATTTTCTGTAGGATCCTGAAAAAATAGTTTTTTAGAATTTCTGCAGAGAACACAGTGGTTAATTTCCAATTAATCTTTTCCATTTTCAGATAGCGGCTGACTGAGGGGCGGGGTTTAACAAAGAGCAGTGGCTTTTTGGCCTATTGCAAAGAGGGCACAGATGGGAGGCTCCTGCTCCTGCCAGCTGTCATACAGCCAGTCACAGGACAGTGAGGAGGAGGGGAGACGTGGCTCAGCTTCTAGGACAAATAGAGATATATTTTTAGATTTCTTAATTGTAATATAAGACAAAATAGGATCAAAGGAAAGGAGAAGATTAAAGGAGAAAGGGCTCAGATATTTTAATATTTTAACTATTTTCTCTGTTAACTGTCTCTTAATGATCATCAATCAACGTATCCCTGCACGATCACATTCTTCGATTTTTATGTATTTTTCTAGATCAATGATAATGTTTGAGATCTACATTTTTAGGTATTCACAGTGAAATCCTTCTGACGTATACGTCCAATATGTCCATAAACCATCATTAGGGTTCCCTTTGATATACTGTGGTTTGATAATAATTTGGGAGTAGTTTCATAATAACTTGCAGGAAAACTGTAAGGAATTTTCCTGATAAACTGGACCTAACTGCAACATAAAGGCGCCTCCGATCCCTCCAGTGATCGCATCTTTCATATAGCCCATAGAATCACCGTCTGCTGGCAGCAGATCACTTTGTGGAAACAGAGATGGGCTGCCGGAAAACAATGAATGTCTACAGGGACGAGCAATCACAGTAGCAATCAGTCATCCCCATACAGACTGCTCACAATCAGGCAATTATCAAGAACATTTAATTCATTCCTGATAATTGCCTGGACAATAAAGGGCCTTTAGTTTCAGAACTCAGCCATTATTGTCGTAATCTTACCAAGGAAAGATCTTCGTCATTCTAGAAAGGTAATGGGTCAATACAAAGACGAATAAAGGACAGCTCAGCAGGTAATTATTGGGAACAAACAGTCACAGGAGGTGAGAGCTGCATTTACATGTAGCATTCATCTCCTTTGTATGAGGAAAAGCTATCGCCTCTGCGATCACTCATCCCCATAGAGAGTCATTGTTTCTGGACAAAATGCAGCCCAGAAACGATGCTTTCACCCAATGATTGGTGGGACACTTAGGCTACTTTCACACTAGCGACAGCACGGATCCGGCACCTAAAGGGTGCCGACGGATCCGTACTGCCTCTGACACATGTGTGGAGCCGGAGCACATGTTGACACATACACAGAGAACATACATACACACACATACACATACATACTTACATACTCCAGCCCGGGACGCCGGCAGCACGTCTTCACGCGCCTCCTGAGCGCAGTGATGACGATTCCCCACAGCGCCCTCTGCTGGGCGCAGTGGGGAAACGTCATACCTGCGCGCAGGAGGCGCGTGAAGACATGCTGCCGGCGTCCCTGGCTGGAGTATGTGTGTATGTATGTGTATGTATGTATGTCTATGTATGTATGTATGTCTGTATGTTTCTCTGTAGCCGGATCCGGAATGACCCCCCCATTGCAAGTCAATGGAGGACAGATCCGGATTACTGGTGTGTCACACCAAACGGATCCGTCCCCATTGACTTGCATTGGGGGTCATTCCGGATCCGTCTTGGTGCGGATGCCTGGACCGGAGAGCAAACCGCAGCATGCTGCGGTTTGTCCTCCGGTCTGAAGACGGAACAGAATGCTTTCAGGAGCATTCCGTTGTCTTCAGTTCAGTTTTGTCCCCATTGACAATGAATGGGGACAAAACTGAAGCGTTTTATTCCGGTATTGAGCCCCTATGACGGAACTCAATACCGGAATTTAAAAACGCTAGTATGAAAGTAGCCTTACAGTGGTCAATTATTGCGAACACAAATTCCTAGGAATGTTCCTTTCCGACAATTGCCCTGATTATCGGCTCATGTAAGGGGGACTTAAGACCTTGCTCACAATGCATTTTTTTTTTAACCAAGTCATGTTTTATCTCATTTTAGGAACTACTCTTGTTTTTCGGTGGCAAAAAATACAAAAACTGGCAAAATCTGCACCATAACTGCATAGTCCTGGTCTATGACGATAGATAAGAATCCTTATGTCTCTTGTACTACCGGTAGTTGTGATTGATTAACATTTCTTCTACCGGCTTGTATAATTATTTTATTACCACTTTTTATCAATTGGAACTAATTAAATCCAGGCATCCTATGACACGATAAATCTCCCCAAGTATTCCGATCAGTGGGTAAATCTTTCCATCTATGTCCAGTATTTCACTAGTTCTGCTTGACTTTAGATTAAACAAGAGGTGCACTTTAAGGGTAAGTTAATCATAAGCAGAAAACCGCTATAAGCTTCCCTGTGCCTGCTTGTTCGCGCTCTCCTTTGACATTCTTTTCTATATCTGTCACACTGTAGATAAAGCTAATCCAGCTGCTTTCTATAACTGTACTGCCACAAAAATGGATTTCACAAAGGCCCTTCTGTAGGCTTCATCGCTATTAACCCATTACTTGCCAGGCAGTTGTGATACAGCTCTGAAACATGCAGATGAAATGTAAAATATGACAGTGCTACCTTCTGGGTCGAGAAGTTTTTCAATTCCTAAATGTTTTTTGGCAGTGGTGAACGCATGCTCGAGCCTTCCAAGTTGGGAGAGTTTGGTGACGTCTTCCCATTTGAACAGATTTGGTCTGAAATGAAATATATTCAATGCTTATGAGATACATCAATAAATATTCTTACAAGAAGATGAATATACTTTTGTAAATGTGGATTTCTGATAAGCAGCGATCAATAGTAGGTTAAGGGTACGGCCACACGTGGCAGAGATGCTGAAGATTTTTCGCAATGGATAGATAGATAGATAGATAGATAGATAGATAGATAGATAGATAGACATAGAACTATACTGCACAGTACATATATTTTTTTCCAATGAGAGTCAACGATAAGCATACAGGCATATGCTACTCTATAGGCATGAATCTTAGACATATGTTTGGTGGAACACTTTAAATGGTCCTGCCAAATCTAATTCATCAGTTTAAAACTAATGGTAAGATATGATGTATTGGTGATTTTTTAGATTTCATAAAAGTATTCTACAAGCACTGTAACACATCCATGCTATACAATGATTATATATGCAATAAAGGCATGAATTAAATCGGAGGAAAACGTGGAAACCACAATAATCAGGTATCATATGGAATAAGGTGAGCCAACGCTAGAGCTTCAATACAAGCTTTCTAGTTTAATTTATATTAACAATATACAGTAAGTAACGACTACATGGCAAACTGTGACCATTAAAGCAAGAAGGTAAAAATAAAACTTCTGAACAGGTGTCACCTACTTGTGCCGATGCAACAGAGCATTGAATGCGAGGCCATCTGTCCAACTGGTGGTGAAATTTAACACGTTGACGTCTTGATTATAGGGTCTGGTTGACTGCCTGATCCAGCTCAGAAGAATCTTCTCACTATTAGTCTGTTGTAGGTCTGACATAATGGCCTTCATGACATCTTTTACCTGACAGGTAAGCAGTAGGAGTAGTTAGTTAAGAAGGTCATCGACATGTACAAGTGTCCTCTGTATGGTACTGAAGTGAAGCAATCAGCTCAACTAATATACGAAGCATATGAAATTTATTATCATTATGTGTTCAGGCTTTTGTGCTCAAGTCTTTTATTGGAGCACGTTCTGAAATGTAGCATGACTTCTGTAAGCCATTGAAGAAAGAAATAATGAGATCCTTCAATGTTCTCCCACAGCCTTCCATTGGTATGTAAAGCCTGGACTGCTGCTGTCTATCACTGAAAGGTTGAACTCTGAACAGCTAAAAAGTATTTAAGCATGGTATTTTCTATCTTCCATGAAACAGGGTTAGTGACCATCAGTGCAGTAGTCACTGGATAGCAAAAAGACAACAAGTGGTTCAACAAAGATTATTGTGAAGAGGCAATGACCAGTTCGTAAGAAAAGACAAAAAAGGCATAGGTGAAATCAAAAATCAAGGGACCTTCTAGACAGCCCAATGCAATACTAGGATCATTCATCTCCCATATATTTTACATTATGTCGCCAACGCAAGCAATTTTAACAAAGTATAAAGCATCCGATCAGCTGATAAATGGCCATGCATGAGCGCTAACTGCCGTACTTTTCAGACATCTTCCACTGATACAATACAGAAGATTAAAGGAGTTCTATAATAATATAAATATATGTTAAAAGTTACGGCACATCAAACGCTAGCATTTTGATATCCAATTTAAAATTAAAATTCTGGCTCTGCATACAGCTACAATATATAAAGGGGAGCAGAGACCTGTCGGGGCGCTTGCAAGATTTTCCTTGTGTTGCCATAAGGATGAGTAGACTCAACAAAACTCAATAGAACTATGTGTATCCATGGAGCAGTTCACAAGGACAGACGCTCTGAACAACTTGTACCCCATACATATTGTAGCTGCTTGCAGAGGTGCGAATTTACTAAACCGTTAGATGGTGTAAACTTAGACAGGCTGTCTAGACCCTCATCTGATCTATCACAGTGACGAGAAATCTGGTGAAGGCCTACAACCGTTTCTCTACACCAAATATAGGTTGTCTTACTTTGATAAGGAATTGTATGCCAGAATTGTTGCACAAAGAAGGTGCAAAATGTTGCTTAATAAACCCACCCGTTTCCTGCAAGCCACACCCCTTCCCACTAAGACCCAGCCCATATTCAAGTGACTCGGTAAACTTTGTTGAAACTCTAGTTGTGCCAAATTATGCCAGTTTGCACCAGACAGATTCTAGGAGCAGACACATTAGTAAATCTGCGCCAATGTACATTACCAAATCTCAGCATTTGATGTACCAACCCTTTGTAGCATACATTTACATTAAATGGTTCTTTCGAGATCAATGGGAGTCCGAAACCTGGGACTCCCATTGATCAGCTGTTTGAGAAGGCAACAATGTTTATGTGCCTTCTCATAGCTTGGCCTAGGCCATGTGACGTCACGTTCATTGGTCACAAGTCCTAGGTGCAGCTCGGTGCCATGGAAGTGAATGGGGCTGAGCTGCAATACAGCACAGCCACTGAACAGTAATATGGTGCTGTACTTGGTAATCTGAGAGAGTGCCACAGGGCTCACAGAAGTGCCTTCTCAAGCAGCTGATCAGCGGGGGGTGCTGGATGTCGTACACCGATCAGAAATGATGACCTATCCAGAAGATAGGTCATCAGTTAAAAAGTCTCAGCAAACTATCCTTAATCCAATTTGCATATTTCTCATTTAAAGAGGTTCAATCACTAGGGTGACCTAATTTAAAAAAAAAAAAAAAAAAACACCCCCCCCCCCAGTAGTACTTAACTGATTGCTGTTAAACCGGATACATTGCCATGTAGGTTCTACTACTGCTAGATTTTCTAACATGTGCAAAAATATATTCAAATCACAAAGAATAATAAACAGCAAATCAACAAATAAATGGATCTAACAAGGAACATCTGTATGGAATTTGTATGTTCTTTGTGTGGGTTTCCTCCAGGTACTCTGATTTCTTCCCACACTCCAAAACCATAATGATAGTTTAATTGGCCCTGATATAAAACTGACTTTGATTTATTACAATCTTGTTGCCACAAAATATACTTACACTTCATAAACAGCACAAAACAAATAAAAGACTAAAGTAAGGTAAAGCATTTTACCTGCCAGTGGAGAATGATGCTCCATATTAAACCAAGGGTGAGCTTATGATTTCCGTCAACAATATCTGTACCACCAATGTTCACCAACTCCACCTGAAGAAATACACAGAAAATTTAATTTAAAGGGGTTCTGCAGTTCTGTAAAACTGATGATCTATCCTCTGGATAGATCATCAGCATCTGATCGGTGGCGGTCCGACACCCAGGACCCCCGCCGATCAGCTGTTTGAGAAGGCAGCGGCGCTCCAGGTGCTCCTGCAGTGCCGCTGCCTTCTCAAACAGCTGATCGGCGGGGGTCCCGGGTGACGGACCGCCGCCGATCAGATGCTGATGATCTATCCAGAGGATAGATCATCAGTTTTACAGAACTGCAGAACCCCTTTAAGGTAAGTAGATAAAAGTGTGGCATCAGACTTTCCTAATATTAGAACTATATTAGAGAGGATGGCAGGACATAGGCCTTTTTTTGATTATTTTTTTACAGAAACTTGTTCCAAAAGCTAAAAAACACAATTTACACATGGGATTTTAATTAAAAAAAAGAACACTACAGCCCTTGGCCACATGACATAGGTGTTTTTAAAGGAGTTGTCCAGGACTTACACATTGAACAATATCAGATCTGTAAGGTTTTCTGATGAATCAGCTGTTTCACATGCACAGTGCTGTACACCTGAATGTACAGCTCAGTCCTATCACCTGAATGGGACCGAGCTTCAGAAAGGCCATGGACATGACATCACGGGCAGAGGAAGAGGCCACAGCACTTACACAAGTGCCATAGCCCCTACCAACAGTAGATCACCAAGGATATCAGGAGTCGGAACCCCACCAATTCGATATTGATGACCTATCCTGAGAATAGATCACAAATATTTTAAAGGGTTATCCCATTACAACAAGTTACATAGGACAGGGGATAAGTGTCTGATCAGTGGGGGTCTGATCGCTTGGGGCCTATATTCTATGAGAATGGAGGCCCATGTTCCCCCCATTTGAATGGAGCAGCAGACATGCATGCATGTCCGTAACTCCAACAACTATGGGTCATTGAAATAACCAAGTGCAAGCATTTGGCTAAGGCAGCTTCAGTGAAATGAATGGTAACCGGGACGTCATTCTTCTTCAAACTCCCATCAACCAGACACTTATCCCCTATCCTGGAGATAGGTTCTTGTGATAGGACAACCCCTTTAAGTCCCTGACAACCTCGTTAATACGGATACAGTATTTACATATAGCCATGGCTGTGATACACAGTTGTAATAGGGGGTTTCTGGATTAAAACAAAGTTTTACTTCTGTTTCCCAGACACAGTGCCATTCTCATCCATGGGCTGTGTCTAGTGTTACAGCCTATCTGCCTTCAAGTAAATGGGGCTGGGCTGCAATACCAGACACAGTCCAAGGGGAAAAGCTCCTACCGCGCCTTGTATTGTTTATCCGCATCTGGAGCTCATTTCTATTAAAAATGATTCAAGAAAAAGAAACATCCATGTCCAGGAAACGTCTACAATAAAAACAAGCAAAATGTAATTGAATCTGTACAAGTCCATAAAATAGTAAAGAGAAACTTACATTGTTCTGATGTAAAATTTGTAGCACTCTGTTGACGTTGTTCAGAGCGTGAACTCTTGTCGATCCACGCTCCTTTGGCTAGAGTAAAAAAAAAAGAAAAGTAATGTCAGCAGATTATACTTTTCAATATAGTTTACAACCCGTAAATGTTTCCAGCTGCGGTGGACAGTCTCCGAGTTGGACAATTTTGGTGAATTGTATATTTGAAACTAGAGCCAAACTGGAGTCCATTGAGACTGTAAGATCAAGACCAAAGAAACCGGGTCTAATATAAGCCCTACCAATATTGCATTTGGATCCGAACCTCACCAGTGCCATGTGATTGGCCACCACATACCTGGAGATGAAAGGCTGCTTCCACCCTATAAGATACCACAAATAAACACAGTAAGGTGCACAGCCATCTTACATCATCACAGGACAGGAGCGGTGTACCTCTACCACCTTACATGCTGACCGCAGGACACTTTATGTCACTGCAAATACAAGACATATCAAGACAAGTCAATAGAGTCCAACTGGATATGAGTGTATCAACTGTAGTGGCAAGTAATAGTAGTGGTAAGTAGCTCTAATTCAGCTTTAAAGGGGTTATCCCATGAGTAATGTAAAAATGAAAATCAGACATCATATAGTAGATGACAATACCTTCCTATTAAAGTTAGAATCAGCCCTGCACCTCACATAGATCCAGAGATCTCCACATTCATTGCTCCAATTGCTCTGCTAGATTTATATTAAGCCGGCCACTCAGGGAGTGTGTTCTTGTGCTGCATCTCTCTCTCTGTAACTGCCACAACTGAATACGTATATGGCTGGTGGCAGTTGAAGATTTAAACTGAGCATGTGCGTCCTCAGAAGGACAAACATCAGGTGACGCTATACAGACACATTTTATTGACTAGCTCATTGGCTATATTACATTTTTAATTATATGTAATTACAAAAGTATTCAGATCCGGGTGCTGGTCTGAAAAATGTAGAATATGTTTCGTGACACAACCCCTTTAAAGGGATTGTCTTCTGCTGGACCACTGAGATCTATTATTGTGTCAGAGATGGGGACCAACATAGGATCCAATGGTTCTATAGTGGGCCAGTCTGAACCTGCTGGAAACTCTTCTTGTAAGTATTCAGATCACAGCCTGAAGGTCTGTCGACAATTCTTAAATCCCCTGCACCTGTTTGTTGTGTCTTTAATCTGTTAATGACTATTATAAACCAGTCTGGTTCTCACAGGTCTGCAGCCCCTGCACAGTAGATTGCATACTCTCCAACAGGCTAGCAGAATGCACCAAAGGCAATAGGGGGTATTTCTACCATCTGGTTTGTGGAAGTTCTACTAACACTTCTATCTAATGGAGGTTAGAATGGCTTTAGTTTAGTAACTTCTATGTAGCTATCCATATCCCAGACCCATATAACTACAGATAATATGTTCATTTAAAGCATGAATTAGAAGGATGCTACCATACTAACTCTTTGTGGGAAACAGTTCCTACTTCTTCTACACAAGAAGGAATTATCTTGGGGTTTATCCAATCAATGCACTGCAAAACCATTCCATCCACACCCAAAGTCCTAAAAGGCTCAGCACACAATATAATCTGCCGCTCCAGCAAACATACTATATGCAATCAGCAAACATGTTATGGTAAGAGTCCTTTCTGACTCTCAAACACTGTAACCGCAAAATACTGAAGTATTAGCTAAGGGAAAAATGGCTGCTTTTATAGAGCGACTGGTATAACAATTATGCCCCTCCCAACCCCCAACAAAATAAAATAAAAAAATCAAAAGGAAGGATTGTTTACTTACATGCCTTGCCTTACATGGGTGGGAAACATTTAGAGAGCAATAGATCTATTTTGATGATACAGTTATTAACATGGATGAAGGATGGGTGGCATAAACCATCCAGCTCCCACGACTTTCCTTCCAGCTGCAATTTCCGAGATGAACTTTTGAAAACAACACCACCCATTGTAATACATGTGAGCACTAAATGTCATCTACATTGAGAGAGTTGTCTGTCAGCTTGATCAACCCTATTAAACCAGTCATACTGCCTGGTAGGTTTGATCATGCTGGCAAAAACAATACTTTTCTTTTGTCTATATGTTGAACAGCTGCAGAAATATCTGCATTTTGTTTATATGCAAATGAGCAAGTTTGAGCACCAGGGGACTGGGCAGAGCCCTTGGAGCACTGTGTTTGTAACGCCCTTTGTACTCTGCACTGCCCCTTGTACTCTGCACTGTGTGCAGCAGAGAGCGTCACCAAAGCATGGAGGGGGGGGGTTGCAAAGCATACAATAGCAGTGCTCCAAGGACTCAGTCCAGCCTCCTGGCTGTTCTATATACAGATGAAAGACAGGTATCGTTTTAATCAGCATGATTAACCCTACCAGGGAGTATGCCTGGTTTTATAGGGTTAATCGTGTTAACAGATGCTTTTTATGCTCTAGGTAAGTATATGGATGTCACAGAGGGGGAATGGATTCCCCTGTATGATCCACAGCCGAGAGCTGCTAATCACCACTGACTAAAGCCAGTACATAGATGGCCAATAATTCATATGGGCACATCGAATACCTCATTATTAGCCAACAGCAACATCATCTCTTTGCTGGGGGTCCTTTTTCAAGGGTCACTAAACCTTCAACCTATCATGTCTTATTTTCTGTGAAGTTAAATGTTGGCTATTGGTACCCAAGAGAAGCCATTTTGGGCTAGGAAGAGACTCATTATAGTCTCCTTCAATAACAATAATCACAGGAAGTCCTGAAAAATCTAGAAAAATCTCTGTCCCATGATCCCTACTTTACCTTACATCTCATCAGTTCTCCAGAACCATTTCTTGACTTATGTGTGACAGCAGCTCTTTAACCCAACTCATCGATGCAATATATGGACGGCCATCCATTCGAATGGCTACCATGTAATGCTACATTTTCCTGCAGTGGCCACTCAAGCTATGGCTTGCCTTGGGCCATACCAGCTGAGGTTTAGAATCGCCCCAACACCTTCAAGTGAAAAAGAAGTAGTCTTCATGAAACATCCTCCTTAAACTACAGAAATGTAGCATCTTCATGCCCCCTCCAATTTCAGAAGATACAAGTAACATAAATCTTCTGCATTTCTGATGACATATAGTCCAGCATTTTTATTAAGTTCGGAAATATTGCCAATGAAAACATCAGCATGTGCAGAAGAAAGAAAATATGTACAATAATGTATAGGAATTGCTAATATGTGGCTTTTGCTGAATACTAGTAAAAAATGCATTTCTCTTTGACGACCGTCACTGCAGCCTCTTTCATGTGAAGCTCCTACCTACCAGGGATAAGGCAATCCACATGCTGATATTGTTGGGCATATCTATAACTATTAGAATGAGAAGACATGTTCGTGCAAGAATCCTCTGTGTAGGCAATATTACACTTCGTATTTTACCTGACATTTATGATGCCTTTTGTGTTGATGGAATACATGATTCCCTTGAGACATAATAAGTGATCTTGTCTCATGTGGGAATAGGAAGTGATTTACATCACGTAGACTATGAAGCGCAGCGAGCCTCTATCTCTTGTTAATTTGCATCGCATATAAATCAAGCTGCTCATAGGTATGGAGTTATTGAAGAGCAAAAGTTGTCTGGCTGACATTTATTCCCCCAGGCCTGGCTTGGATGAATGAATGTGCTTGTTATTTTTTATGAAGAAAGGTGGAGCACCTTCCAGACACTTCTGAAGCCACTTTTCCAGGACAGAAACACAAATCAACTTTCAAAAAGTACCCTACAACTGAACAGATGTTTAAGGGATGTCAAGTATCCTGCTATGACTATGTACGCAATAAGCGTCCGAAACGCGTTCGAAAAGTGTTTGTGCAGTGCAGCTTAGTTCATCCATGTGCATTATTTTAAGTACAGGGCGACAATTTCAAGTTTTATTCCTGACTGTGGACTACAGTGGATTTTTTTTGCATGTCAAAGACATACCCTAAATGTCTGATACATGTAGGTCCTGCATTTGAGAATAAGATTTATCTCTAGAACAGGGGTCCTTCTGGCCAATGCATCCAAGTTTCCGATTCTGCATCTTACTAGTAATAAACAAGCACAGCCTGTAGCACCATAAACTCAGATGTTTGTGAAGAATTTTGGTCACAATTCCTCAGTCTGGAGCCAGTGGCCAGTGGGATGGGGGTGACGCAAGATGGAGTTGGCATTTTTTGGCATATGCTTTGGAGAGGAGACCACCCTTTTAAAAGTGGCATCTGTTGAGGACAACCCGGGTCCATGCAAGCAGTGCCACCAACTTGCTGAATGATTTCCCTCTGGCAGACAGTAGACAGTAGGCCATTCATTTTAATGCCTGGTTGGTATTGCTACATTACCGCAGTAGTGGCTGCTGCAGAAGGAAAGTATGGCTAGAAGTTCCTTCCCTCAACAATAGCTAATGGCCAGGCAGCAGAGAAGCCAAATATCACTAAATTAACAACACCATTTTCACACTTGTCTTTTGCCAAAAATTACAGATGGGACCTCTTTTTTATCCAGTCACGTAGCTATACTGGCTATAGTATTACTTGCTGTATAAACAACACATGTCCCGTGTGTTATTATGTACTGTAACAGCTAAATGCAACTACAAACACCATTTGTGCTGCAAACAGCATCACTCTCTGTTTTTTCCCATACAAAACCTGCCCATTCATGTATTACACAGACAAACATTCATTTAATAACAGGAAAACGTCTGTTACTAAGCTGGACTCCAGACAAATCTTTGCATCTGTTATATCCAGGTGAAAAGTTCCACAAAAAGTACAGAATGGCTTACTCGTTTTGGATAATGATCCTTATGGACAGCCTACAGCTGACAGAAAAGAGCAGCTTCCTTAAAGGGGTTGTCTGCTTTATTTTATATTGATGACCTATCCTCCTTCCAAGAACAAACATTCAAAAAGTTTCCCTGCTCATACATTTCCTTCTGTGGTCTCCTCCTCTCACAGTACTAAACACTCTCGTAATCCCAATGAAGGAAAAGCCAGACATCTTCTGCATGAAATCCACTGAAATGTCAGGAGAGCATCAAAATACTGTCCCACAGAAGTGAAAGGAAGATTTTGGGAGTTGTAGTTTGACAACAGCTGGAGTGCTGGAGGTTGCTGATCCCTCGTGTACAAGATGGTCCTGTGGCAGAAAGTCTCTGGTACATTTAGATCCATCTGAGAAATTGCCACCTCAGTTAGAGGCTTTGTGATAGAAGTACAATTCTTGCACATGGCTCTCTGTTTTCCTTTACCGTCCTGTCTGATGCTGGGGCAACTGAAGCCACCAGATAAAAGATTTGCTAGAAAGGAATGCATAATAATACATGGCATGCAAGACAGAATGGTTCCTTATATTAAAATTGTAGTCCAATTACAACCATCATTCCACAGAACTATAAAAACACAACACGGAGGAGAACACTGCATGTTTTCCAGGAAGTACTCTACCAATGTTATACTGACCAGAGAAGTCCCAGTGAGTCCTTCTAGTAAATCCAGCAGTTTTCTTCCATCTTTAGATCTACAAACAGGTCTTTGATCGGTGCTTTTCCACTCTATACAAGAGAAGAGGAAGAAAAATTGAAGACAATTTCTATGACACTTACTTTTTCATGCATAAACAGAGCACATAATTCTAACTTGGCACCTGATGTTTGTCAGTTCCTACAGACTTACTATTTGTATCTATCTATCTATCTATCTATCTATCTATCTATCTATCTATCTATCTATCTATCTATCTATCTATCTAGTGGCTGTGCTTGCACACTATAGAAAAAAGAGCTCACATAGGCTGGTGCTTTTTTTCTATAGTGTGCAAGCACGACCACCACTGATGGATTACGGGTGGTCATAACCATGGATACGAGCATTGTATAATATGATGGAAAACTGAATCCAGCCAGCAAAGGAAGCAATATGGATAATAACAACTCATTATTAAGTGTCTTGTATTAACTTTACCTACATAATAAATATACCTACTATATACTTACTGTACATATTCATAAAAATGGGAAAAAAATCTTGAGAAAACCTATACAGCACATCCCTCTGTAAGTCTGAATCTTACCAGTTGTTTTTCTCAACATGAGAAGTGTATGACAACTATCCGCAGTCTCCATGCTTACACATAACTATTTTAAGACTTTCAAACCACTTATAAACCTAAGTTCGGAAAGTTTAGACTGGAGTACCCAGGAACTAGAAATTAAATCATGCGGTCTTCAGATTTTATTCAGCACACTGTATTCCTTGGGAACATTTTATACGCAGCTTGAAGTAACATTTCTAAAAATGTAATGCATAAGTCACCCATTAAATCCTGTTGTAAAGACATATACTGCACCGTAATTGTTTCTACTGCACTACTCTGCATTAGTGTAGGAGACTATGTATTAATTAAAGCTATGGACACCTTAGGGGGAAACCTTTTATTATTGCATTCTACTGATTTGGGGCTAAAATCATTTAAATGAATATAATCTGGCAGAATACAAACAGAAAAACTGATAATAAAAAGCTGATAACAATAAAGCTGATAATAAAAACTCCACTAAGGCTACTTTCACACTAGCGTTTTAAAATTCCGGTATTGAGTTCCGTCATAGGGGCTCAATACCGGAATAAAACGCTTCAGTTTTGTCCCCATTTATTGTCAATGGGGACAAAACTGAACTGAAGACAACGGAATGCTCCTGAAAGCATTCCGTTCCGTCTTCAGACCGGAGAACAAACCGCAGCATGCTGCAGTTTGCTCTCCGGTCTAGGCATCCGCACCAAGACGGATCCGGAATGACCCCCAATGCAAGTCAATGGGGATGGATCCGTCTGGTGTGACCATAATGGTAACCGGATCCGCCCTCCATTGACTTTCAATGGAGTCCATTACGGATCCGGCTACACATAGACACATACAGACACAGACACACACATAAACATAAACATACACACACATATAGACATACAAACACACATACATACTTACATGCTCCCCGGCAGGTCTTCGGAGCGTCAGGGACAGGAGGGCTCACACAGGTCACGATCCCCCACAGCGCCCTCTGCTGGGCGCCTGGTGGAATCGTCATGATTCCACCAGGCGCCCAGCAGGGGGCGCTGTGCGGAATCGTGACCTGTGTGAGCCGTCCTGTCCCTCTGACGCTCCGAAGACCTGCCGGGGAGCATGTAAGTATGTATGTGTGTTTGTATATATGTCTATATGTGTGTGTATGTTTATGTTTATGTGTATGTATGTACTGTGTGACATGTGTGGGGCCGGAGCGCGGTTCCGGCTCCACACATGTCACTGCAGCAGGCCTGATCCGGCAGCACCCTTCACCTGCCGGATCAGGCCTGCCGCCAGTGTGAAAGTAGCCTAAAGGTACAGTGGGGAAACTAAGGCTACTTTCACACTAGCGTTTTTAAATTCCGGTATTGAGTTCCGTCATAGGGGCTCAATACCGGAAAAAAACGCTTCAGTTTTGTCCCCATTTATTGTCAATGGGGACAAAACTGAACTGAAGACAACGGAATGCTCCTGAAAGCATAGTTACATAGTTAATACGGTTGAAAAAAGACACATGTCCATCAAGTTCAACCAAGGGAGGGGGTAGGAGTGATGAAGGGGAGGGGGACGGGTAACCTTAAGACATGACTCTACATTTCTTAATATGTGGTGACCTTCTTTTTCTCTAAGAATTTATCTAAGCCTGTTTTGAAGCCCTCAGATGTCTTTGCTGTGACCAGCTCCTGCAGTAGACTGTTCCACAGATTCACAGTTCTGTCGCCCATTCCGTTCCATCTTCAGACCGGAGAACAAACCACAGCATGCTGCGGTTTTCTCTCCGGTCCAGGCATCCGCGCCAAGACGGATCCGGAATGACCCCCAATGCAAGTCAATGGGGACAGATCCGTCTGGTGTGACCACAATGGTCATAGCTGCGCGCCTCCTGGGCGTGAAGACGTGCGGCCTGCCTGCCTGCCTGGAGTATGTAAGTATGTATGTGTTTGTGTGTATGTGTATGTCTGTATATGGTACTGTGTGACATGTGTGGGGCCGGAACGTGGTTCCGGCCCCACACATGTCCCTGCGGCAGTCCGGATCTGACGGATCCGGACTGCCGCTAGTGTGAAAGAGGCCTAAGTATCTGATACACTGGGGATTTTTCAAGTTTTCCCACCTACAAAGAATGGAGAATTCCATAATATTTATCGTGGGTAATCTTTAACTGTGAGAGACAGAATCTAAAAAAAATCCAGAAAATCCCATTGTATGATTTTTAAATAATGTACATTAATGTGAATTCTGGCTCTCACGGACTCTGCACTCATTACCTGTATTAATTGCACCTGTTTGAACTCGTTACCTGTATAAAAGACACCTGTCCACACACTCAATCAATCACACGCTAACCTCTCCACCATGACTAAGACCAAAGAGCTGTCTAAGGACACCAGGGACAAAATTGTAGACCCGCACAAGGCTAGGATGGGCTACAGGACAATAGGCAAGAAGCTTGGTGAGAAGGCAACAACTGTTGGCTCAATTATTAGAAAATGGAAGAAACACAAGATGACTGTCAATCTTCCTCGGTCTGGGGCTCCATGCAAGATCTCGCTTCGTGCAGTAAGGACGATTCTGAGAAAGGTCAGGAATGAGCCCAGAACTACACAGGAGGACCTGGTCAATGACCTGAAGAGAGCTGGGACCACAGTTTCAAAGATTACCATTAATAACACACTACGCCATCATGGATTAAAATCCTACAGGGCACACAAGGTCACCCAGCTCACGCCAGCACATGTCCAGGCCTGTTTGAAGTTCGCCAATGACCATCTAGATGATCCAGAGGAGGCATGGGAGAAGATCATGTAAGATGAGACCAAAATAGAACTTTTTGGTATAAACTCCACTCGCCGTGTTTGGAGGAAGAAGTACAACCCCAAGAACAAAGTCCCAACCATGAAGCATGGGGGTGGAAACATCATACTTTGGGTGGTGCTTTTCTGCAAAGAGGACAGGACGACTGCACCGTATT
Source organism: Rhinella marina (assembly GCA_900303285.1). NCBI lineage: Eukaryota > Metazoa > Chordata > Amphibia > Anura > Bufonidae > Rhinella > Rhinella marina. The sequence goes on along the minus strand of ONZH01021942.1, from coordinate 414,332 downwards.
GAAGGGAGGATGCATGGAGCCATGTCTCATGAGATTTTGGCCAACAACTTCCTACCCTCAGTAAGAGCACTGAAGATAGGTAGTGGTGGGGTCTTCCAGCATGACAATGATCAAAACACATAGCCAGAGCAACTAATGAGTGTCTCCATAAGAAGACTTCAAGGTCCTTGAGTCGCCTAGCCAGTCTGCAGACCTGAACCCAATCGAAAATCTTTGGAGGGAGCTGAAACTCAATGTAGCCCAGTGAGAGCCCTGAAACCTGAAAGATCTGGAGAAGATCTGTATGGAGGAGTGGGCCAAAATCCCTGCTGCAGTGTGGGCAAACTTGGTCAAGAACTACAGGAAACGCCTGACCTCTGTAATATCAAGTTCTGTTTTTCTATTGTATCAAATACTTATTTCATGCAATAAAATGCAAATGAATTTAAAAATTATACCATGTGATTTTCTGGATTTTTTTTATTCTGTCTCTCACGGTTGAAATGTACCTACAATAAAAATTACAGACCAGTGTATCAAATACTTATTTTCCCCACTGTATGTTTGTATTGTTCTCCCCAGCCCCTTCCTAGTGCTGTCAACGGTTCAGCATGTGGACAGGTTCACTTTAAAATGCTGACATAATTACGGTATAGCTAATAATACTGAAAATACTTGGGCTTAAATAACAACCTATAATTAAACTACATTAGGCATGAACATTTAGGTGGTTTGGGTCACATTTCTTTGTACATTAGCAGTAGTCGGCTAAAATAAGCTGTATTTTAGGTTTTGGTGACATTTTCTAAAGCACTTGAGACCTCTGCCTTGCTTTTTAGGAACTTCTATTCTCAGTACAAGATTAATAGAACTGTTTAGAACTAAGGTAATTTAAGGGCAAACCACATTCAAGCTACTAATTTATAAAACCTTCAAGTCCTGCTCAGTAATTTTCTTTTCGGCTAGCCTCATCAAATAAACCTAGGAAGCACCATTATGGATGTCGGAAGGAGAGTCATGGCTGACAATTCTTTGATTGCATTTTTGTAGGCAAGTCGCAATCAGCACATAAAACCAAAAACAGTATACTAATACTTCAACCCACTATGACATGATCTTCAGTTTGTTTCTTATTGCTTGTATTTTATTGTATTTCATTTTACAACAGAAGTTCAGTTAGGAGAATCCGTCATAGATTCTATCTAAAATACAGAACAAGATAGCGCAGTGGAAACCCATCTGATTCCATTAGTCAATGGGGTCCTTCGGGCACTATTTGTGCCCGTCATTTGACAGATCCAATGCGTCAGTTATTGTTACAACAACAGAGCAGAACAACTGAAATAAAATGAGTCAATCTGAACTTGACTTTAGAACTTTTCAACTTTCCTTCACTGTTGCTGTCCAGGATCCCACCACATATATATCTTCTTATACTCCTCTGTGATGGTCCACCATCCATAGAGATAACATATCACAAGGGCAGGTCAGTGGTCATGGACAACCCTGGTGACATCACTATTGTCAACACATCAATAGCCAATGACTAGCCAACTCCCATTTGATGGCGTAAAGATGTCACAAGATGTGGAAGGGAACCAAGAGAAATGAATTTTGGGTCAATTTCATTATTTTATCCCTTAAAATACTATGAAATAACTTTTTTTACTACAAGAAAGGCATTTGTAGTCAGATTTTTCATTTTTTTAGTGAACACAATATAAAAATAAAAGGAATATGTAACGATGGGTGGCACAGTCCCTCAGAAGGATGGCTTTACACAACTTGCAGACATTAGAAAATAAAGAAGATAAACCCAAGCACAATGATAGCAAGGTCATACAAGGCCTACATATTGCTTTCTTCTGATATATTCTACTACTGTATCTTGTAGCTCTGTAAAATGATATGGTATCATCTGCCACTGATTATAAGTTAATGGAGCGTTACAAGAAGAAACACTCTGAAGAGACCGCAGTTATGGCATCTACACTCATCTTCTGTTCACAGAAGTAATTCTGTAATCCATGGGTAAAACCGAATTGGCAGTAATTAGGTCTTACAGCAAATTTTGGATCATACTTAATACAACTGCCTCTGTGAACCACACATCACGGACACGTACTCTTAAAGGGATACCGTCACCATGAAAATGCTAATTAATCTGCCAGCAGGATGTTATTGAGCAAGAGGAGCTCAGCAGATTGATATATAGTTTTTTGCAAAATTATTCAGTATAACTTGTAATTTATAAATTTAAATTCACGCTAATTCTGAGCTTTAAAGTCCAGGAGGCTGCTCTATCAGCTTTCTGGACAGCTTCCCTCTATGACTGTGTATACAGAGAGATCTGTCAATCAATGATAGAACCACCTCCTGGACTTCAAAGCCCAGAATCAGCAGAAACGTAAATTTATATATATCGTATATATCAATCTGCTCAGTTCCTCCTGCTCTATAACACGCTGCCTGTAGCTCAGACACCATGTTCAATGTGAAAGATTCCCTTTAAATAGACCTGACTTGTATTATTCCTTCTTATGTGCATAACCTTACATTTGTCAGTGTTAAACCTCATCTGCCACTTCTCTGTCCAAGCCTCCAATCTATCCAGATCCATCTGTAGCAGTGTACTGTCCTCTTCTGTGTTAATTACTTTACACAGTTTAGGCTACTTTCACACTGGCATTTATCTTTTCCGGCAGGCTGTTCAGGCAGGGGAACAGCCTGACGGATCCGTACTACAGTGTACAGTCATGGCCAAAAGTTTTGAGAATGATACAAATATTAACTTTTACAAAGTCTACTGCTTCAGTTTTTATAATGGCAATTTGCATATACTCCAGAATGTTATAAAGAGTGATCAGCTTAACAGCAATTACTTGCAAAGTCAATATTTGCCTAGAAAATGAACTTTATCCCCCAAAACACATTTCAACATCATTGCAGCCCTGCCTTAAAAGGACCAGCTAACATCGTTTCAGTGATTGCTCCATTAACACAGGTGTGGGTGTTGATGAGGACAGGGCTGGAGATCAATCTGTCATGATTAAGTAAGAATGACACCACTGGACACTTTAAAAAGAGGCTGGTGCTTGGCATCATTGTTTCTCTTCTGTTAACCATGGTTATCTCTAAAGAAATACGTGCAGTCATCATTGCACTGCACAAAAATGGCCTAACAGGGAAGAGTATCGCAGCTAGAAAGATTGCACCTCAGTCAACAATCTATCGCATCATTAAGAACTTCAAGGAGAGAGGTTCCATTGTTGCCAAAAAGGCTCCAGGGCGCCCAAGAAAGACCAGCAAGTGCCAGGACCGTCTCTTAAAAGTGTTTAAGCTGCGGGATCGGGCTACCAGCAGTGCAGAGCTTGCTCAGGAATGGCAGCAGGCAGGTGTGAGTGCATCCCGCACGCACTGTGAGGCGGAGACTCTTGGAGCAAGGCCTGGTCTCAAGGAGGGCAGCAAAGAAGCCACTTCTCTCCAGAAAAAACATCAGGGACAGACTGATATTCTGCAAAAGGTACAGGGAGTGGACTGCTGAGGACTGGGGTAAAGTCATTTTCTCTGATGAATCCCCTTTTCGATTGTTTGGGACATCTGGAAAACAGCTTATTCGGAGAAGACGAGGTGAGCGCTACCACCAGTCTTGTCTCATGCCAACTGTAAAGCATCCTGAAACCATTCATGTGTGGGTTTGCTTCTCAGCCAAGGGAATCGGCTCTCTCACAGTCTTGCCTAAAAACATAGCCATGAATAAAGAATGGTACCAGAATGTCCTCTGAGAGCAACTTCTCCCAACCGTCCAAGAGCAGTTTGGCGATCAACAATGCCTTTTCCAGCATGATGGAGCACCTTGCCATAAAGCAAAGGTGATAACTAAATGGCTCAGGGAACAAAAAATAGAGATTTTGGGTCCATGGGCTGGAAACTCCCCAGATCTTAATCCCATTGAGAACTTGTGGTCAATCATCAAGAGACGGGTGGACAAACAAAAACCTACAAATTCTGACAAAATGCAAGCATGGATTGTGCAAGAATGGACTGCTAACAGTCAGGATTTGGTCCAGAAGCTGATTGAGAGCATGCCAGGGAGAATTGCAGAGGTCCTGAAGAAGAAGGGTCAACACTGCAAATATTGACTTGCTGCATTAACTCATTCTAACTGTCAATATAAGCTTTTGTTACTCATAATATGATTGCAATTATATTTCTGTATGTGATAAAAACATCTGACAAACACACATGAAAACCAGAGGGCAGCAGATCATGTGAAAATATAATATTTGTGTCATTCTCAAAACTTTTGGCCATGACTGTACACCCGTGTGCTGCTGGAAGTCCGCCCGGCCCAATCACTATAATGGGGAGCGGCATAGATCTGGCTGCAGCACGACATGTCAAAAGATTTGGATTGCCCGATGATCAAGCGTTTTATCGCGTAATCTGTGGCAGTATTAAACTGCCAGATGATCGCTAACGAGCGTTCATGCAAATGCTCGTTAACGTTTATCTGCCGAAAAATCGAGCAGTGTAATATTTAGTAATTTATAAGTAATTTACTCTGATCAGCCCTGGACCTACAAACCTATCTGCTGGAGTCATGTATCCTACAAACATCTCTGGGGAGGGGCTGTAAACCTTTTGTGTGTTGCTGGGGGCTTCAATAAATAAACATTGTGCAGACGGTCCAGGAGACAGACCCCCCTGGATTGTGGAGGAGGGAGGATGGCATTAGCTTTTCACCTTTTGCTCAGGGATCTACCAGAAGATACTGGATGGGGGCTGGTAATTATTCACGCCTCTGCCTGCCCCTGCGCTGATCAACCAGAGTAAATTATTATAAGAGCAGACAGAGGAGGTTGTTATATTGTAGAGTGAGGTAGAAGGACTAGGATCTTATGCTGAGGCATGACCCTGGAGCGTCCTTTGCCGTCCACCATTGGCCAAGGGGAGTCATCTTCCAAGTAGTGGAGTATTCAGGGCCAATGTGCTGGTGCTGGAGTACCGGGTGACACCCTGGATTTGTTTTATTTGTTTAAAGCCTGGGAGTTGGTGTTTGGCCGTATTCTGTGGAATGGTTTCCAAGTAAACACAAAGGGGGTCATTTATACCACTTTAGCTGGCAGTGGATGCACCGGCCTCTACATAACTTCGGCATATCCACCGCCTGTCTAAATCTACGCCAGCTCCCTTGATGGCGTAGATTTAGACGATTTTCTTTGCCTAAAACATGTATAGAAAATGATAAATAAGATGGGCTGCCCGCCCGCCCCTTTCCCCGCCCAGGCCCCTTTTTTTCAATGTGGTGTGAGCGGGGAAAAGTCGCAGAATGAGGCACAAATAACCTTTGCACCGCAATCTGCAACAGATGTACGCCAAAAAGTGGCGTACATCTATTTTTAAATGACCCCCCCCCATGTCTCTATCCCTCTGCTCTGTCATTACCTAATATTAAAAATATTGGGGCAATTTATTACAACTAGCATGCCATACCCCAGTATTAAAAGAAGTGTTGTGGCTTACGATGTGTAGGCCTCTTCTCACAGTCCATGTGCAGAAAATTAAATCTAGCCAGCTATGAGCTGGCGCAGATTTGAGCTATAATTTACGCCAGTTTTTGGGCTAAGCTCTGCCCCACTTTAAAAAAGAAAAGCAAAAGTAACACAAAAATAAAAAAGTAAAAAATGTGTGCACAAAACATTGCAAGTTTTGTATGTGCACCTCCATTTCTAAATTCCCCCCACTGTGTATTATAGCTGCCCCTCCTGCTGTGGGGTGCAGGTTGTGCATATCCACTCACAAACATCATAACTAAAACACTGCAGTCATCTACAAATACAGTATAATGTGAGCATCTAATAAATCGCTGACACACATAGGAGAAAAGGTGACGTAATCTGCAGACTATCTTATGTGTATTGGGCCTTCCAACTAATGACGTCTCAGGAAATAAGGACTGGACTCCACTCACCTCTATGGAAAGCGCCAGCTACATGCGTTTCTGCTCTCCACTCACATGCGCGGTCCGTTCCCTGAGGTTGATGCCAGTACAGGGATGGAAAACCGAACAGGTGCTTATGTGAGGAGTACAGGCGCTCGCGCAAAATTATGCTGAGTCCTCTGAATGACGTCGGGGGTGCTACGAGGGGACTTTGGGATGTGGGCCACGGCTGAGCCCCACAGACCTTTGGCAAAGCCTCTTGGGTTCTTTTCAAAGGTGATTGGCAGGTATAAAAAATGCTTTTATGACAAAACTAAAGCAAAAATAAAATTTGACAATGGTATAGTCCTAAAACGCTATAGCACTGTGATGGCTAACCTCCGGCACTCCAGCTGTGCTAAAACTAAAACTCCCAAGATGTACACTTGCTTGGCTGTTCTCAGAACTCCACAGAAATGAATGAAGCATGTTGGGAGTCGTAGTTTCACCACAGCTGGAGTTTCGGAGGTTAGCCATCACTGCTATGGGAGAACTACCATAACCTATAAACGGCTCTATAGGCATAATCTAGCTCACAGAATCCCTTTAACTCTCGCGTTCTTTGAAGGATTTCTACAAGAATGTTTTAGGAACATGCAGAAAATCCTTCAGACTGACCAACAGCGTGGGAAACTCCTGTTTATGATTAACATTCAGTTTTTTTTGTGCAGCATTGATTTAAAGAGGACCTCTCTCCTCTCCTGACATGTCTGTTGTAGTAACTACTTGTATTCCCAATGACATGACAATTCTGGATCAGCTTTTTGTATAACTCTACGTTGCATCATTTCTCTATTAGTCCTGTTAGAAGTTTGCAATGATGGTCCATCTGGGTGTTACCCTGTTGGGGGAGGGGTGTCCCTGCACAGTCTGACACTAACTGGATATTGTCAGACTTTGCAGGGACACACACCCAGCTGTTACCTTTACTGCATACTGCTTTCAATTCATTCAGAAACTTCTAGTATCCACAATAGAGGTATAATACAACATATATGGGTTATTCTTCACAGTTTTTATCACATGAGGAATGCAAGTATTTACTAAAAACAGACCTGTCAGGAGCGGTGACGCTCTCCACCCTGCACTGAACCCCTGCTTCATATTACACTTCCTTACTGCAGGGATCACATTGCCATGGCTCTTATTCCTGATCCAGTAAACACAAGCATCACATCATATCCTGAGTAATTACAGTGCGATCTATAGTCTACTTTCGATGCATTACAAAAGTGACTATGATATAAAATATAGATGAACAGCACAATTTACAGGCTCTGCCTGTGTAAAGAGAAATCAGACACAGGACCACTTACAGGCTGTCTCCGATCCAGCTGGCTCTTGTACCAGAATAAATACAGGATGTTTTCAAACATTTATATAGTTCTGGCTAGCGAACAAAAATGTTCCTCGGCTAGTATTCTTCAGGAGAGAAGAGATAATGTTTGAATTATTCTGAAGGCTTCGCCTCCAATCCATGTTCCTTAAGACAGTCATACACATAGAATAAAATCTGGCCAAAAGGGCTGATTTCCAGCCATTTTTGACAACCATTGTTCAAAAAATTAGAACGAAGGAGCGTTGGTGACCTCTGTGTATCAAAAATGTGATCAGCAAGGTTGGAAAATTTCATTCGTTCCTTAAAACTACATGTGTATGGAATGGTCTACAGAATTTGGCCAGTGAGTTGTCCAAGGACCAAGGAGTCTGTTTTTTTGTTTTTTTTAAACTGACTCCCTGGTTGGTGGTTAGTGTGTTCGGTGACGTCACCGGCTGTAATGGGCCGGCTTTAGTGCTGCCCTAGCCGTTTTACTGGCTAGGGCAGCACTAAAGCCCATCCACCAGCGCCGGTGCCGTCACTGAGCTCACTGCTGGGTGGATAACATAGGATGCTTCGATGTTAACATCAGACAGGCTGCCTGGGTGAAATTAAGGGTATGTCCGGGTTCAGCTCTGAACCCGGACAACCCCTTTAAGTCCAGATGTGCCCCTCACGGTAGTTATGCCAAAATGTGCCCCCTTCACAGTAGCTATGGCCAGATGTGTTCCCCTTCACAGTAGTTATTCCCAGATATGTGCCCTGTTCACAGTTGCTATGTCCAGATGTGCCCCTCACAGTAGCTATGCACCGGTAAGCCCCTTCACAGTAGTTATGCCCACAATGAGCCCCCTCACTGTAGTTATGCCCAGATGTGCCCTCTTCACAGTTGCTATGCCCAGATATGCCCCCTTCACAGTACTTATGCCCAGATATGTGCACGCTCACAGTAGTTATGCCAAGATGTGCCCCTTCACAGTAGTTTTGTCCAGGCATGTGGTCCCTCACAGTAGTTATGCTCAGATATGTGCCCCCTCACAGTAGTTATGCTCAGATATGTCCCCTCACAGTAGTTATGCTCAGATATGTGCCCCTCACAGTAGTTATGCTCAGATATGTACCCCATTCACAGTAGTTATGCTCAGATTTGTTCCCCTTCACAGGAAGTAAAAACAAACAGTAAATACTCACCTAGTTCCTCCGATGATCACAGCTCAGCAGCCAGCAGCAGCAGGATACTGTCACACATCGCTCTTGCTATTTAGGAGGAGCAGAGGCTGATTCCCATCCTGCACCGTTCCTTCTACACTGAGCAGCAGCGCAATGTGTGACAGTACATTGTGCTGCTGCTGGGAGCTCTGGAAGCTGAGAGGAATGGTGAAGGAGGACATACATCAGCTGTTCTGGGACAGTCACTGAAATCCAGGGCTGTCCCGCCAGATCTGGGACGGTTGGGAGGTATGAATTCTGATATGGTTGCAAATTTTTAGATAGTCTGAAGCAACAGAAGTTTCCTACAAAGCTGTGCAGCCTTATAGAAATTACTAGATAATTACGACAGCCCTACCTGGAGACCATGAGGAAGCAAGTAGGATGAACCTCTAAAATGTATATAACATGGGTTTCCAAGCAAGAAATGCAATGTGGTTTTGAGATTTACCCTAATCCAGATAAAATCATTCTGTTCAGTCTATCCTCATGACAAACATTCACTGCTAAAGTGTCACATTAGGTACGGAACAGTGCAGATCAGAACTCTACCCACGTCACTGTCGCTACCTACTTGGACGATCCACCCTAAACTCCACACCCAACTGGGCGACGGTCCCTAATGAGTCTAAGTACGCAGGATCTGCTTAGGGAAGACAAAAGGGGAACTCAGACAGACTAAGTCAAAACCAGAGAAACAAACTTAGGCTTCATTCACACGTCCGTATGTGTTTTCCGTTCCGTATATTGCGGATCCGCAAAAAAAAAAAAAAAAAACGGATGACGTTCCGTATGTCATCCGTGTTTCCGTTTTTTTTTGCGGATTCATTGTAACAATGCCTATCCTTGTCAGCAAAACGGACAAGAATAGGACATGTTCTATCTTAGACATAGGGAAACGGAATGCATACGGAGTACCTTCCGTTTTTTTTGCGGACCCAAATGAATGGTTCCGCATACGGTCCGCAAAAAAAACCGAACGGACACGGAAACAAAATATGGTCGTGTGATATATATATCAAGCAGGGTCAAAAGAGGAGGAAACGTCAAAGCCCAAAATCAGTAGTCAGAGGCAAAGTCACTAACAGGCAGAAGGTCAGAATCCAGAAATCCAGATGAAACACAAACTAAGCGTGTGAGACAAAAAGACCAGTAGTTGCCTGTTTAAATACCCTGCCGGCAGGAAGCACATGACGCCACCGGCGACTCTGATTGGCCCGGCATCCCTGCTCCCTGATCAGCTCCACAGTCAGCTCACTGGTAGCCACGGTAATGGAGTAACGTTGGCAGTGCCACATTAATGAGGCCAGACTCACAGCAGAAGCGCGGACGGGTAAGTACCTGACATAAAGCTTTAGGAACCATCACTATACAGCATCACAGTAGATACACTGGTTGGTGTTGATACATCTGGTAAAATCAGGACTGACCTTTGATGACATCAAACAATGTGTAAATGTGAAATGTCATGGGTGCTGAGGATCTCATCCAGACAATGTCTGGTTTCAGATAGACATATGTGTATTATGGTTTTAAAATCTCTTCCTACCCAAGCAAAAGAAATTGTTCAATTATTTACAACTGAATAAAAATGTTTGGCGAAAGCCATGGAAATCTGAACGCTGAAGCAACAGAAAAGTTTAAAGCCGGCTCTGCTGGGTGTGGGAGCAGAATACATCATGGGTCTGGCATTCTCAGGAAATTCCTGCAACAGCACAATGATTTTCAATCAACTGCTCCACGCGTTTTGTGCATTTCATATATGCCATTTCACACAGTTGTTTTCACTGGCTAAAAGTGAAAATATTACAGTGAAAGAGGACCTGCCCCCTCTCCTGACATGTCTGATTAGTAGCATTCCTAAAGCAACAACTATTCTGAAACATCTATTCTTACAACTCTATGCTGAGCCATTCCTTTATTATTCCTGCTAGAAGGTTATGGATAAATGTACAACCGGGTGTTACCAGTTGGGGAGGCGTTCCTGCGCATTCTGACCCTGGAAGCACTGAATGGACAGTATCAGACTGTGCAGGGACACACCCCCAACAGGTAACACCCAATATTCATAAATATCTAGCAGGAATAAAAGAGCACAACATACTACAAGGATAAATGCTCCAGAATTATCTTTTCATAGGGAGTATAATTATTCACAAAAATAAACATGTCAGGAGTGATGACAAGTCCTCGTGCATCTATTTTGATCCAGATCACCTACAGATCCGCAGTAAAATCTGCAGGTGCGGAAAATCCTTTACAATTAAAAAAAAAGTATTATATTAACCTACCAATCCCCAGGTGCTATTTGAATGGTGGTTTCTGTTTCCTGGCCTCCAGTGATGATGTGCTGTGACAATATGTGACCACTGCAGCCAATCAAGGGTGGAGGATGGGAAATAATGATTGGTGCTGGTGCATGGAAACATCACCACAGGAGTGCTTGGGGACTGTTAGGTGAGAATACTGAGTATTTATTCAATTTTTAACAATTTTCTGCACAAGGGAAATCATTGTGGATTTGTTTCTGCGGATTTCCATACAGGGCTGAAAAATAAACAGTCTTACCTTTGAGAAACGGGCATTTATCCATTTTGTGAAGGTTTTCTTTTGTACATCGTTATGTTCATCTAACAAAAAAAATAGAAATACTAATTAGCACAATGCTTGCCAATGATTTAACACCGTTTATACATATGGACATACACACCAAAGACATAACTATGCAATAAATTATGCAATAATATAAATTAAGATAGGTAAACCATGCACCAAAGTTTGGTGTGAAAACAGGGTAAGTGTACTTTACATGTCTGAAGTATAAAAATAATAAATATATTCCACAGACACAGTGCAAATTTGGGCAATCCAATAGTTGGAGTTACAACAAAGTATGTATAAATTGTTAGTAGAGGTGAATATACAAAACTTTATAATATATCTTAATGCCTCTTTCTCCTCTTATCAGGCAACCTCCCCCTTCCTAAAATGACATTCTCTGTTAAATCTGTCTTAAGAGATCAAGACAGACCGTCAGCTCATTAAAGGATCCCGTAGAAGTCTATGGAAAGACAAGAAGAAATGAGCTGCTAGAGAGAGAGAGGGATTTGCCTCTGATGAGATATATTACAAAGTTATCTTATAATTGCAAAGTCTGTTGAAAGGTTAGTGCACATTTAAGTGATGGAATCCCACGGATCCCCTGTAATGAGCTGATCTCATGTGCGTGGTCCATCTCCATTTAAAGGGGTTGTCCCACGAAAAATATTCTGCAGTTTTGAAACCAGCACCTGGATCTGAATACTTTTGTAATTGCATGTAATTAAAAATTCTGTATAGCTACTGAGTTATTCAGTAAAATATATCTGTATATTGCCACTTAATTTCTTATTTCTTTGACCTGCTCACTGAGAAGGCCGCACATGCTCAGTGTCATCTTTCAACTGCCTCCTGAGCTGTGATAGGAGGAGCTGAGACACGCCCCCTGAGCTGCAGCAGAAAAGACACTCCCCCTGAGCTGCCAGCTCAATATAAATCTAGCAGAGCAATGAATGGGGAGATCTCTGGATCCATGTGAGGTACGGGGTTGGTTCTAGCGTTGTTAGGAAGGTATTGTCATGTACTATATGATGTCTGATTTTCATTTTTTTACATTCTTCGTGGGATAACCCCTTTAAGTCTATAGAAGAAATACTTTAGACTTCTGGATCAGATGAGCTTACAGTGGTCAGAAAGCCAACAAGTAGACATAAATGTCGACTGGATAAAAGCCCCTTTAAACCTATGACACCAACTCTTTACTACATCAACTCCTGTATGTTCTCACAAATAAGCAAACTGTGTTACAGACATTTCTGTAAGAAGGAAGGTTTAACCCAAAAATACTAAGGTAAAGGTAAAGTAATATTACTACTGGCAACTATTAAGCTAATCTGTAAAAAGGAATTATGTTTGAAAGTATTTAGGGTTAAAAAAATGCAGATATTCCACCAACACATTGAACCGCATATGGAAAAGGAATTTCTGCTCAGAACAAATAACTATTTGTGTTAATTAGGCATTTGTAATCCAGAGGGCAAAATTCCCTGAATTCCTTATCAGCAGATCTGCCTACAAGTACAAGACTAAATTCTAAATAACACATTTTCTACAACAATGACCTTGGCATGACTAAAAATGAAAATAAAAACTATGTAAAATTATATCCAAATACAATGAAAAAGACAAACCTAAAAAAGAAGGAAACTAAGCGGCTTTCAGTGATTAAAGCTAAATATTTTGTATGGTCAAAGGGTGGATGCACAGTTTTTGATGCAAATATTTTTGGCTAAAGACAGAAGCAAATTGGAAGGGAATTTAAGGCTGTAGTACACTGCCCGATGTGGCCCAATCGCCTGCTTGCTAGCAGAGGAGACCGCTGCTATTACATGCAGCAATCTCCTCCGCAGCCTGGACAGGAACGATTGCTATGCCATCACTTGTCCCCATGCCGTATAATAGTTTGCCTGCAGCAGATCGTTCTTAGACACCATGATCTGCAGCCGGCAAACGATCACTTTTTAACAAGCCAAAAGATTTAGATTGCTCGGTGATCGAGCGGGTTTGCTCATTCATCAGTCAATCGGAGGTAGTATTACACTGACAGATGACCGGTAACGCTCGTTAGCGATTATCTGCTGAAAAATCGTGCAGTGTAATACAGGCTTTACATTTTTCCTTCCTGCTGGATCCAATTTGGCTCAAAAAACTCCATAAAAAGCTGTGTGTGATACCAACCAAAGAAAATGTCTTCATAGGCTCCATAGGATTACTCCAAAAGTCTACATAAAATATCAGCCAAAGAAAAGTCTCCATAGAAATTTCTGTGATACTGGCATGTGATACAGTGACTGTGTTGCTATAGTCCAAAGCTGGTTGTACAATTTTAGATAGCTATTTCTCCCAAGCACTCAAAATCAGGCAAGCTCGGCTGGAAGTGCATGTTTTACGAATTGGGAGAGGGGAGTACACTGCTGCAAGACACCTCAAGTAGCGAAGGATTGGACATTCTGAAATCCAACTGTACAATCTTTCTCTCCCCCAACACCTGCTGTCATGAGAGTCATTACACCCTTTACAGATATTAGATGGTCAGCTAGTCCCACAGAAATTGGTGGATTCAGCTGACATAAATCTAATGTGTGTAGCCTGCTGAAGACTGCTGAATGCAGCACCTGTTTGTTTGGTTGACTGAATGCTACACAGTAGTATGATCACATCACTAGGTTCCTTGAGTTCTCCTACTTCCTCTTCTCTGTCGGTCTGTGTGAGTGCCTTCTCACTGTCAAGCCTCTAATGGGATCACTAAAATGCGTACTGCTAGAGAGAGAGAGAGAAAATACAGTATCAAAATGTGTATGACTATGCATCTAAACACAGCCTGGTTGGGGCTTTGGCATCTGACGTATCCCAGCCAAACGCCACCCGCTTTGCAAATAATGGTCCCTTAAGTTACAATATTAATTGGTTCCAGGACAACAATTGTAGTTTGAAACCATTGTAACTTGAGTAATTGGTTCCAAAATCCCAAAAGGTCATCCAAGATAAGAGAAAATGAAGATTTAAGAAAAAAAAGCAAATAAGGCTACTTTCACACTAGCGTTAGCACGGATCCGGCACCTAAAGGGTGCCGACGGATCCGTGCTAACGCTATACATGTGTGGAGCGGAGCAGCGCTCCGCCCCACACATGACACACATTAAAACAACACACAGACTACATACAACAAACATACAGACATACATACATACTCACATACTCCCGGGACGCCGGCAGAACGTCTTTCACGCGCCTCCTGCGCGCAGTGATGACGATTCCCCACAGCGCCCTCTGCTGGGCGCAGTGGGGAAACGTCATCGCAGCGTGCAGGAGGCGCGTGAAGACCTGCTGCCGGCGTCCCGGGAGTATGTGAGTATGTATGTATGTCTGTATGTCTGTATGTATGTCTGTATGTTTGTTTGTATGTAGTCTGTGTGTATGTATGCCGGATCCGGAATGACCCCCCATTGGAAATCAATGGAGGACAGATCCGGATTACTGGTGTGTCCACACCAAACGGATCCGTCCCCATTGACTTCCATTGGGGGTCATTCCGGATCCGTCTTGGTGCGGATGCCTGGACCGGAGAGCAAACCGCAGCATGCTGCGGTTTGTTCTCCGGTCTGAAGACGGAACGGAATGCTTTCAGGAGCATTCCGTTGTCTTCAGTTCAGTTTTGTCCCCATTGACAATGAATGGGGACAAAACTGAAGCGTTTTTTTCCGGTATTGAGCCCCTTTGACGGAACTCAATACCGGAATTTAAAAACGCTAGTGTGAAAGTAGCCTAACTAAGACAGATAAAACAAGTCCTTACATATAACAGTCAGGACTAGCTGCTAACTAGTAACTAATACACCTATTTTACCAGAGAAGTGGCCTTGATCTGAGTCTGAGACATTGTATGTTGAGTCTGGTTTCAACTTACGATGGGTCAGAAAAGTCATTGTATGTTGAACATATTGTATCCTGAGGCCACTGTATCTTGAGGGACCACTGTACTACTGACCATTAAAATTCATAAGATTGGTGCCATATAAGTTGGAAGAGGTTTCTGGCATGTATGTCAACTATTCACCACAGACATAATATGAAGTGGCCCGAGTATATACAGTGAAACCTCTTCAAGATGACCAACCTAATTACAGTGAAGAACATTCCTCAAGGTGGATGATCTTCTCAATTAAAAGGACTACTGGCACTGAAGTGTGTTCTACTCAATGATGTGCTTTTTGTCAAGGTTACCCAGTACCTGCTCTAAAGAACAACATCTGAATGACCAGGAATGACCACATGCCGACAAATGGTCTCACTGTATTGCCCCTGGTGAAAACTTGAACAAGAGGAATTTCTATGGGAAAGGTGTAATTATCCAATATATTTTCACATTCTTCTCATTTCCATAACAGAGGGACTTTGACTCTCATCATTTTGCAAACATACTGAGCACACCCCACAGTACACAGCTGTATTTATAGCTTGTCTGGCGGCGAATGTTAATGTTCTGTTATAGCATAGCTAAAAAGAAAACAGACAGAACACAATTTCACAATGAAAACTAATGGATAAGCTCCAACTACATGCAAAGAAAAAACGATTCTGAATCCACTTCTATACTAAGCCGATCCTTCTAATCTGCAGGATCTATGCAAATCCAACGCTACATTACAGTAATAATATTAAAGCAATGCAAAGAAAGTTACACAATTACTGAAGCAGTTTTATGTTTAGAATTGTTCCTGAGATACGGTTATTTCAAGTTTTAAAGGGGTTCGCCAATATTTTAATACTGATGGCCTATCATTAGGCTAGGTCATCAATAGCTGATTGAGATCTGACTCCCAGCACCCCCACCGAGCAGCTGTTTGAAGAGACAGTGTCCTAGGCCAGTGGCGTTACGTTCATCAGTCACATGGCCAGGACACAGCTTAATCCCATTCAAGTAAATGGAGCTGAGCTGCAATACCAAGCACAGCCTCTATCCAATGGAAGGAGCTGTGGGAAGCTCCGAGGAGGCCATAGCATTCACCAAATTTCTTCACTCTACTTCCCCTCCCTCCCCAGTGATTACGGCATATGACACCGGGCATGCTCACAACACTCCCCCACAGAAATCGGTCATTTTCTTATGACCAGGTGCCTGCTGTAAAGCAAACCTCTGAATGGTTTTGCAGTATATCGCTGGCGAGAAAGCTAAAAAGTCTTTATGGTGTAAATTATGGTGCACATATGGCGTGCGCCATAATGTGCGACTTTTTTACTTCACAAGTCTGCCCATTGACTATAAACGTCCTTGAGCTTTGCCCCCTGTGTGCAGCACCTGTACATAGAAGCTCCATGACTCAGCTGCCTCCTGACAGCCAAGAACATGGAGCTTTAACTTGAGACCTTTTTTCCTGGCCTCCAGGCTTTTGATCACTCTGACAAGCTGTCAAAGCCATCACAAATGCTTGTACTATCTCACTCTCATTACTGCCGGTCACAGAGCAGTTTACAACTACATATTGGGTGTTTTTGCAAACTTCAGAATCAGGAAAATAAATATTCAGGTTTGATTTGCTGTTTACCCTTGCTATCTTATAGGAAAAATGAATTAAAAATTGAAAATCTGCGAAAAAATATATATATTTTAAATTTCACCTTCCTTCTGTTTTGATTCTTGTGGGAAATCTAAAGGGTTAACAAACTTTGTAAAATCAGTTTTGATTACATTGGGGGCTGTAGTTTCTAAAATATGTTCATTTATGGGAGGTTTCTATTATTTAAGCCCCTCAAAGTCACTTTAGAACTGCAAAGGTCCATTAAAATTAACTATTGGAAATTTTCATGAAAATCTTAAAAATTACATCTAAAATTTGAAGCCTTCTAACGTCATAAAAAAACATAAAGTGGACATATGGTGAATGTTTATTAATAACAATTTTATTAGATATCCCTATGCAACTTAAAAGCAGAGAAATTCATATTTAAAAAATTGTGATTTTTTTTTTTTCAAAATTTTCAGTAAATTTAGATTTTTTATAAATAAAGGTAAAACATATTGACTCAAATTTACCATTAACATGAAGTACAATGTGTCGTGAGAAGACAATCTCTGATTTGCAAAATTAGGCCTGGTCTTGAAGTGGTTAGGGTTGTCTCACTTCAGAAAATGGCATGTATCATGTAGAGAAAGTTAATACAAGGCACTTACTAATGTATTGTGATTCTACATATCGCCTCCTTTACTGGCTGGATTAATTTTTCCATCACATTATACACTGCTCGTTTCCATGGTTACAGAGCACCCTGCAATCCATCACCGGTGGTTGTGCTTGCACACTATAGGAAAAAGCACCAGCCTATGTGCGCTCCCATGGTCCCGGCCACCAGAGAGGCTGAAGCTTTTTCTTATAGTGTGCAAGCACGACCACTGGTGATGGATTGCAGGGTGGTCGTAACCATGGAAACGAGCAGTGTATAATGTGATAGAAGAATGAATCCAGCCAGCAAAGGAGGCAATATGGACAATCACAATACATTAGTAAGCGCCTTGTATTCACTTTCTCTACATGATACATGCCACATACTGAAGTGAGACAACCCCTTTAATAAATGCCCTTAAAGGGTTTCTGTCACCAGTTTTTTCGGTATGAATCAGGCTGACATTAGAGATGTGCTAATGTCACCTGATTCCAAATATATATCTGTTTTATTTACTGGTGCCCCCATTTTTATATAAAATGAACTTTTATTTTATGCTAATAAGGCCTCTAGGTGCAAGGGGCATTACCCCTGCTCCTAGAGGCTCTGTTGATTGACAGTCACATGACATTCAATTGTCAGATTGACAGTCACATGGTTTAGGAGGCGACAGGCTGTTTGTGTGATCCTAACCATGTGACTGATCACATGGTCATGACATCATTGAAGGTCCTTGCAAGCTATGGTGAATGGAGTGTTTCTTCTCTGCCTGGTCCTGTCAATCAACAGAGCCTCTAGGAGCAGGGGTAACGGCCCTTGCACCTAGAGGCCTTATTAGCATAAAATAAAAGTTAATTTTATATAAAAATGGGGGCACCAGTAAATAAAACAGATATATATTTGGAATCAGGTGACATTAGCACATCTCTAATGTCAGCCTGATTCATACCGAAAAAAAAATGGTGACAGAAACCCTTTAAGGGTATTTTTTAGACAACTTTTGCCCTAGATTTTTGTCTGCACCTATTTTGGACCTTGTTTTGTTGCAGCCAAAGTTTGATGTATATTTTGGATAAAAACTATACCAGCTTCAAGGTGGTATAAAAAGTGGTGTTCAATTCTGATATAAAGCACTATGGGACATTGTGTCGCAAACAAGGATTATTGTGCTGCATTGTGTTCCTTTTATCACAGG
Organism: Rhinella marina; assembly: GCA_900303285.1. Classification (NCBI taxonomy): domain Eukaryota; kingdom Metazoa; phylum Chordata; class Amphibia; order Anura; family Bufonidae; genus Rhinella; species Rhinella marina. The sequence continues at coordinate 395,889 of ONZH01021942.1, read as the reverse complement.
TTCAGACAATCCAACTCCTAAATTTGGCGCAAACTAAAAATAGCACAGGCACAATATTCTGGTGCAAAATCACTGTATCTTAATATAGCTGCACAATTGTATAGGCAGGGTAACCAGGACTCTCACTGTCTCTCCTAGGAGTCCTGTCAGGATTTATTCTGATCCTAATAATAGAAATCTGTATATCACAGAGCTCAGCTTCTCTCCATCATATTCTGCCCTCAGAAATGGCAGTATCAATCAATAGACAGAATTATTTTAAAGGGGTTCTCTGGGCTTTTACTATTTTCCTCAGGTTAAGCCATCAATATCAGATCGGCGGGGGTCCGACACCCAGCACCCCCACAGATCAGCTGTATGAAGGGAAGGCGCGCAGGCTGTCTCTCTTCTCTCTTCCTGCTTGGCATGCAGCAAGCAGGAAGAGAGAAGGGCGATGGCACACGCATGCTGCACACGCCTTCTCTTCATACAGCTGACTGGCGGGGGTGCTGGGTGTCGGACACCCACCAATCTGATACTGATACCACGGGCGGACTGGGAACTTAAAGTGGCCCTGGAAAAAATGCTAAAAGTGGCCCCGTTTTCTAGTCGGGTCCAAATTGATGTAAGTCAGGGCCAGCAATGTCATATTGTGGCACATTATACCACCTGAACATAACCAAATACCACAGTCCATCACAAAATACAGCCACAAAAACTTCCACTGGCCGTCCGTGAGGAGGGCCCAGGCGGCCCCTTGGGCATCGGCCCACCGGGAAATTTCCCTGTAAGGTCTATGGCCAATCCGCCCCTGCTGATGACCTATCCCGAGGATAGGTCATCAATATTAAAAGCCCAGAGAACCCCTTTAAATAGAGTAAGGTAGACACACCGACTAATAAGCCCGACACAAGAAACATCTCTGTTGTCTTACTAAAATAAAATTACTTTAGGAGTGAACATAAATTTACTGTTTAAATGCCCTAGAGTTTGCTGGAATTCACTAAGAAAATAGTTTAGATTGCACAAAAAAATATAGCAATGCACACAACCGCCTCAGAGATTTACCAATAAGTGAAGAATTTAAGGCATCTAACATAATAAATCCCAGGGCAAACATTCTGAGACCACATACTGGAAAAAGTCATTAGTAATACCGTGGTATCTGAAAAAAATACATTACATACAGTATATATATATATTGTGAGGCAGTGACAGGCCTCACGCTTCATAGAGGTCTGGAGGGGGTGGATATTCCAGTCCACATCCCTGTTCCACCACAGGTGAGGCCACCTGGGTGTAATTACTGCTGTGATAAACCAGCCTTCAGTGTCAGTCTAGAGCAGGGGTGCACAACCTGCGGGCCGGGGGCCACATGCGGCCCTTGATACCATCTGTGCGGCCCCCAACCATCTGGTAATAGACATGTATATTTATGTCTTGTGGCTGCTAACATGTATTTTTCATGTATTCTCCCATTAGATGAGAGTCCTGGAACTCTAACTAAACATTAATGGTATATACTGTGTGCTCAATATGGTATAAATACAGTATTTCAGTTTCTAATACCCTTTTAAATTTTATTTTCAGCCCTCATCATTGGTTCAGTCTGGCAATGTGGCCCCCAATCAGAAAACGTTGTGTACCCCTGGTCTAGAGAGAGGGCCCCAGGGAACAGACCTGTAGAGGGCCCGTGTGGTCCCAGCCAGCAGGGCTGGGGGGCCACAAGGCTGAGGAAGCCTGTGAGGAGGAGAAAGGCTGAGGAGGCCTGAGAGGTTGGAGCCTGTGGAGGCTCTGTGTGGTCTCAGCCACGAGGGAGAAAGGCTGAGGAGGCCTGAGAGGTTGGAGCCTGTGGAGGCTCTGTGTCTGTGGCCTCAGCCAGGAGGGCTGAGGGGCCACAAGGCTCAGTGTAGCCTGGAAGTTTGGGGGGCCCAGTGACCCTAGGAGAAGAGGGTCACACTGTCATAGTCAGGAGGACTATTGGACCATCTCCCCCCAAAGGTACGGCTGGAGTCACAGCCAGGAGGCTGTTGGACTGAACGGCTGAGGAAGCCGCACTTAAAAGCTGTCTGTGAACAGCGTTTGTATTTAGGTGAGTTAGCTGAACTATGTTTAGTCAGAGCCCAGCCGGGCAGGTGTTGTTTTTATGATTTGTTTTGGTGTGCTGGTGCCAATAAAACTGAGTTGGACCTGAAAATCCCCGTGTTTTGAAGATATTGTGTGATGTCGACCCCCTGAGAGGATACGATCCCTTACAATATATATATATATATATAATATAGTGTTGCCAGTGACTTCTTCTATGATTGGCTGCAGTGGTCACAAAGTGCAATGACTTCAGCCTATCAGCGGCAGGTTAAATCAGAGATATATAGTGCTAACTGTAACAGCTGAGGCAGAGCTTCTTAACCTGCCACTCATCTCCCTGCATGGGCTATGCTAATAAATGAGCTGTTTTACATGTAAACTGTATTTAGTTGAACAGATTTTTCAGAACTGTGTAAATAAAAAACTGTTGCCCACAGCAACCAAATTTCTTCTCTTTCCAGATATCTCTTACTGTATTTACTATGGGTTGTTGAGGCAGAGATTTATTTGGATTGCCATATTTGGAGTCAGAAAAAAAACTTTTCTCCCTAATATGCAGCACATGTCCCCCACTGCATAGGGTTATAAGTCTGACTTATGGTCTTTTTTCAACCTCATTAACTATTAGTTTGCAGGTCACTGATGATGGTTATGGCCATTGCATTAGTACTGTCACAATGACTCCTCTTGTGCACATAGCTGCTTGTGGCTTGGTTTTCTAGAGCGCGCATTGCTAGTGTGGCAACTCCAGTCTGGCCACTTCTGGCATCTTGCTTTCAGATGAACAGGACGCCCACATGGGCATAGGCCTCACTTCTGCCCACGTTACAGAGAAAGACTGCTCATGAGGACTACCACTTTAAATTGAAATGTATGTACACCAAAGGGAGAGACATTTGCTTGGATTCCTAAACAAATATATTTTTTCATTACTTTCTCTTGCAAACTACAGTCATGTGCAACCAAAGTAATCAGAACAAGTGGTAACAATACTAAAAGGTGCCCAGACACCTTCAATAGCAGTTGACACAACACTTGCTCGGCCGATACCTATTCCTCCCAACTCCACCATACACATGTATGCTCAGGACGTTTAAAGGACGAGATAGGAGAAGGCCGCTGTGACACACCTCTGGTGGTGCCTTATCTCCTGGGCACTCTTTCCCTCAACATTATCTGGGGAGAGTCGGATTCCCCGTACACATTACAATGATCAATATAATGTGTATGGGGCCTTATAACAATTACATAACTAAAGAAAGTGCAGATTTTTATAAGAAATGTATTCTGTACCAAGTAGTGAACATAAACTCCATGTTATACTTTCCATCTAGAAAGAGAACATTCAGCTGAAGGTTACAGCCTCTTGGACACAGCTGGGTGTCACAGAAATCACAAAATCATTGGGTTTCTCCAAGATGGACATAATACATTCATGGATGTTGAGTCACTGCATTACTGTAGCAAACATACCCCGCTGCATGAGTAAAAGGGGATGTTTATTTTCCGCAAGTACATTCGATCCCTTGGCTCCTGTACAGAGATTTCCCATTAGGGAAGCCAAGATTGGTCATCGACGCTTGAAAAACAGGGATTGTCCAATCAGATAAGAAGCTCTCACATTTTCATGCCTATTTCTTTCCAAGTGAGTCAATGTTTCTAAGCGCTCGCAGCTTTTAAAAGGGAAAAGACAACATATGTTACAGCAGAAAAAGTAAAAGGGAATCGCCGATGCGGATGGATTTTTATGCGAGAGGGAACAATGCGAGGCTTTAAGGGGAAACTAAGTTCTCCTGCAGAAATTGAAATACAAAATCCATCACTAGTGATGGGCACTTACTTGTTCTAACTTCTATAAAAGGACATTTCCATCTATTTCACAAATCAACAGCCTCAATGTGAATATTCTTTAGAAGTTTTTTTTTTTACAAAAAACAAGCGGATGGGCTTCTGGATATAATTTTTGACATTTTTTTAAGACAAAGGAAGAAGTTAAAGGGGTTGGACCATCTGGGACATCGATGGCAAGTTGCTGGTATATGCCATCAATTTCAGCCGCGGATGTGCAGCTACCATCCCTTTACCGGTAGCGGAGTTCCAAAAACAGCCAGCAATCCTATAGCATTTACACCTCCATACACCTGCATTTACTAGTAGCGCTCGTTAGCGATGATCGTTTCAATTGTCGGCCCATGCAAAGGGCCCATGTCTTTCTTAGGCTGGTATATGCCATCAATTTCAGCCGCGGATGTGCAGCTACCATCCCTTTACCGGTAGCGGAGTTCCAAAAACAGCCAGCAATCCTATAGCATTTACACCTCCATACACCTGCATTTACTAGTAGCGCTCGTTAGCGATGATCGTTTCAATTGTCGGCCCATGCAAAGGGCCCATGTCTTTCTTAGGCTACTTTAACACTAGCATTTTCTTTTTCCGGTATTGAGTTCCGTCATAGGGGCTTAATACCGGAAAAAAAACGCTTCATTTTTGCCCCCATTCATGGTCAATGGGGACAAAACTGAACTCAAGACAACGGAATGCTCCTAAAAGCATTCCGTTCCATCTCCAGAACGGAGAGCAAACCGCAACATGCTGCGGAGAGCAAACCGCAACATGCTGCGGTTTGCTCTCCGGTCCAGGCATCCGCACCAAGACAGATCCGTCATGACCCCCAATGCAAGGCAGTGGGGACGGATCCGTTCAGTGTGACACACTCAGTAAACGGATCTGTCCTCCATTGACTTTCAATGGAGTTCATGACAGATCTGTCCACAGTACATCACACATGACAGACACATACACACAGACATACACACAGACATACACGCAGACATACACGCAGACATACACGCAGACATACACGCAGACATATACACAGACATACACATACACAGACATACTTACATGCTCCCAGCAGCTCCGCACATCACAGGAGGAGGAGGACTGCGCGCACATAGGAAGATTCTCCCTCCAGCAGAGGGCGCTGTGAGGAATCTTCCTATGTGCGCGCCGTCCTCCTGTACTGTGCGGAGCATGCTGGGAGCATGTAAGTATGTCTGTGTATGTGTATGTCTGTGTGCATGTCTGTGTGTGTGTGTATGTGTATGTGACACGTGTGGGGCCGGAGCGCTGCTCCGGCTCCTCATGTGTAATTTCTGCAGCACGGATCCAGCGGCATCCTTCACCCGCCGGATCCATGCTGCCGCTAATGTGATAGAGGCCTTAGTCAGACTATTCACTGCGGCCAGGGAGGGAAGGGGTGAGTGACTCAATTACATCATCATACATTACACTGATAAGTGCAATGCTCTTCTGTGAGAAACTTTATCTAGCCCTATACAAAGAACAATGGAGTATCCATACTGTTATCCCAATTCTACATCTACTATTATACTAGCAGATAGTATCTTCCCCTCATAGCAGTAGTAAACTAAACAATGGTTTTATCTCTGTGCTGACTGCTATAGAAGGACAATATTATGTATTTTTCAATGGTATGGTACTGATGAAATGAAAGAGAATATTAGCAAAAAATTATTTAATAATATTTCCTATTAATATTCAGTTCTAAAAAATACCCTTTTCTGATGTCGCCTTTTTGTAAAATTCATGTTTATTATGTTTGCAATATATATATATATATTGTTTATACATTGCTTATTGCTTCCTAGCAGCTGGAGGACTGCCTCATCTCCTCAGGGGCCTTCAGAAGCTGCATGGCTGCCTTGATAATATATACACACTTGATAGATACCTACAGCTGCAGTGGAATGGGAATAAATCCCATACTACCTAGTAATGGAAAGTCAATTGGAATTTGAAGACATTTCATAACCCACATCTAAAACTACTGTCTACTTTTCTATCACTACTTACCAAATAACTAGTCTCATTTTACAGCACTTAACACAACCCATAACAAAACCAGCCAGATGACTCACAGCACAGTTAGATACAGTTCCCCCATAACAATAGTAGTTAACATAATAGTGTAACATACAGTACCAGTGCCCCCATAATACAGCCAACTACAGTGCCCAGTGACATAAACAGCTACATTTTTAACATTAAAGGGGTTGCCCTGGAATACCTAACTTTTAACTGATGCCTGCAGGCTGCCTCTGTTAAGATTCATACTTACGTGCCACTCTGGTCCATGGTTTGTTTGCCTTCTCCTGGGCACGTTCAACTGCTCTGCTGCAGCCAATGACTGGCTTCAGCAGCAACATGTCTCTTGTGGACACATCATTGCTAAAGCCAGTGGTTGACTTCAGCAGAGCAGGTGATCAGGCCCATGCCCAGAAGGAAGTAGACAAGCCGGGGACCAGAAGATGGACACACGGGAGCCGGAGTACAGTACCAGGACACCAGTGAGCAGCTAAGTATGAATCTTTCAGTAGTGGAGGCAAGCTGTGGCCATCAGTTAAAAGTTAGGACGACCCCTTTAAACTTTCCTGAGTTAAAGGAAATCTGTCACCTGATTTGAGTGTATTAACCTAAAAGTATGGCTCTGTTCAATAAAGTACCTTCTCTCCCCCTGTAGTCTTCATTCTTTCCTTGGACTTTTGGTTTTCTTTTTATTTCCGTTTTTCTCATATGCAAATTTCTCCTGAAGGAGCCCAGAGGGGCGTTACTATCGATAAACTGAGCCCAGTAACGCCCCCCTCCTGTGCCCAGCCCGCCTTCTTACTCATCTAAAGCACTCCTCTTCAGAGCAGGAGTAACGCCCTCATTAGCATTCTAGGCCTCCGCCCCCCTCAGCAACGGCACGGCAGCTCTTGAAACAACTTCTCCAGCTTCCTGGCGCTCTCATCAGAAATCTGCCCGCTGCCTGCGCGATAGTACTACCCATCAAGGCACTAGCTTCAAAAGTGTCACTGGGCATGCGCCGAGCCCAGTGACGTACCAGCAGTGCTAAGCCCCATCAAAGAGGGAGGAGAGCGGCAGGAAGCTGGAGGAGTGGTTTCAAGAGCTGCCGTGTCGTTGCTGGGGGGGGGGCGGCGGCCTAGCATGCTAATGTGGGAGTTACTCCTGCTCTGAAGAGGAGTGCTTCAGATGAGTAAGAAGGCAGGCTGGGCACAGGAGGGGGGCGTTACTGGGCTCAGTTTATCGATAGTAACGCCCCTCTGGGCTCCTTCAGGAGAAATTTGCATATGAGAAAAACGGAAATAAAAAGAAAACCAAAAGTCCAAGGAAAGAATGAAGACTACAGGGGGAGAGAAGGTACTTTATTGAACAGAGCCATACTTTTAGGTTAATACACTCAAATCAGGTGACAGATTTCCTTTAAACTTCTACTTTATCCTCCTGTTCGGTTCAAATCCAACATGCCCAATCACCCCAGTCACCTCCTTGGACCTCAGCCACCAGGAGAGAGTCAGGAGGCCCCATACACAATAGATCACTGTCCCTCAACTCCAGTCCTCAGGGCCCACCTACTGGTCATGATTTTAGAATATCCCACAGAATGAATACCTGGGGTAAGTCCTCATGCATGGACACTAATTATATCACCTGCTCAATACTAAGGAAATCCTGAAAACATGACCGGCAGGTGGGCCCTAAGGAGTGGAGTCAAGGAACCTTGCATTAGATGGTACCAATCTAATGTGTATGGCCAGCTTTAGGGCTCATGTACACGGCCCGCATACGTCGGGTCTGCAATACACGGGCACTGGCCGTGTACAGCCCACATCACGGATCGCGGACACATTCACTTCAATGGGTCCGCAATCCGTGAGATGCCAAGCAGAGGCACGGATCAGACCACACCACGGAATGTGGTGTGCTTCAGTGGTGTTTCTGGCCGTGCCTCCACACCACAAAAATGTAGCGCAAGCACTATTTTTTTGCGGTGTGGACCATCGGATGTGGATCAAGGACCCCATTCAAATGAACAGATCCGCAATCCGAATCCGGCGGCCCCACTGTCAGTGCCCGTGCATTGTGGACCGCAAATTATGGTCCACAGCACGGGCACTGACTGCACACGTTCGTCTGCATGAGCCCTTACACTGGGAGACAGTTTTGTGAGTCCATTCAGTGACTGCACACATAAAACTTACCCCTTTCTACAAAGAACTTGACAAGACCAATAATTCCTGATCATTTTAGCCGGTAAAGAGACATGACATTCTGGAATTCTGGGACGGCAAGATCGGTGCTGAACTTGAATCGAGGACATGCATATATTTATTGCTGACACATATTTGATTGATTGGTCATTTTCTGTAGCTTTAAAATTGCAACTGTATACAAAGAATGTGTAAAACCCATCTTCTAATGTCCTGCTGGTACAGACATGGAATAATAGCCGGGTAATTACACTGACAGAAAAAAGAACATTCATTTCATTTAAAATTTTTCCCTTCTGCATTGACTACAGCCAACGTTTCCTATATCAATGTTATTATTTCATTTTGTAGGTTTTGCTATATCTTCTGGATTTGGCAAAAGAAAGCAGGCACGGTGAAAGCAATTAATCAGAAGGATGGATGCAGGCCAGAAAACTTTTTTTTTGTTGTTCTTCACCTTAACGTAGGAGTTTATCCTGAGATTCGATGGAAATTAATGGCAAGGAAATCAGATGAGAAACTGAGAGGGCAGAACTGTGGTGGATACTGGAGGTGGGATTCACGATTGGGTTTTAGGTTTCATAGCCTGAAGATTGAAGAAGTTTATAATTAACTTTAATATGGAATCATTGTACAGTAATGTCCACAGATTAACCTCAAGAGTGTCTCTGAAATAAATATATATATAATAACTCGTTTCACTGAGTTCCTATAGTGTGAAGTTTTATAAAGGGACTGTCCCAGCCAGACTATTCCGTCTCTGATTAAGGACCAGAGGGTGGGTGATCAGCAGATCGCTGCAGGTTGTACTAAGCGTACTCCATGTTACTTACCAGTCCCAGGTCTAGCCGTGCAATGCCCTGCTCTCTTCCAGCCCAGACTCTTTTCCTGCATGTTGGGTGGCTGCAGGAACCCAGTGCACACTGATGATGTCATCCTGATGAGTTATTTAAACATGGTCCGATGGTTTGATGTCACCTGATTTTTAAGTTTGCCACAGCATCCTAGCACACTAGCCACCACAATTCTACTATACCAGTTTCCAGTTAACACTGCTATGCTGGTCTGTAGTTAACTCTGCTACATCAGTCTTCAGTTAACCTGCTCCACTGGTCTCCAATTAAGGCCTCTTTCACACGAACGTTGTGGTTTGCGGTCCGCAAATTGCAGATCCGCAAAAAAAAAATGGATGTCATCCGTATGGCATCCGTTTGTTTTTTTTGCGGATCCATTATAACAATGCCTATCCTTGTCCGTTTTGCGGACAAGAATAGGACATGTTCTATCTTTTTTGCAGGGCTACGGAACGGGCATATGGATGCGGACAGCACACAGTATGCTCTCAGTATTTTTTGCGGACCCATAGAAATGAATGGGTCTGCATTTTTCATGTGAAAAATGCAGATTGGAGCCCGCAAAAAATACTGTCGTGTGAAAGGGGCCTAATTCTTCTACAGTGGATTCCAGTTAACCCTGCTGCAACTCTGCTATACCAATCTCCAGTTAACACTGCTACATCAGTCTCCAGTTAATTGTGCTACAACTCTGCTGCACTGGTCTTCAGGTAACTCTGCTACATCAGCCCTGCTGCATCAGTCTTCAGTTTAATTCTTTTGCACTCCAGCTCTGCTGCATAGGGTCTACAGCTCTAATACTCTGGTTCTCCAGCTCTGCTATACCGGCTATCCAGTTCTGCTACTCCAGCCCTGCTACACATGTCCCCCTGCTGACTGCACCAGCATTGTCTATACATGTTGCTCAAAATATACTATACCTAATGCTGAGTTCACACTTCAGTTATTTGATCAGTTATTTCCATCAGTTACTATGAATCAAAACCAGGTGTGGGTCAAAAACATAGAACCGGTGTAGGTCTTGCCATTACATCTCTGAGTAGGCTTCACTACTGGTTTTGGTTTACAATAACTGATGAAAATAACTGATCAAATAACTGAAGTGTGAACTCAGCCTAACAAGTGGATCCACCTCACCAGGTGAGAACATAGCGCTTCAGAGCTAATGTGTCTGAGGTGGTAAAGGAGTTGCTGAATGCTTTCCTTCCAACTTTTCTTTCTACCACAGGGTTCTGAATTTTGCTTTCTTCTAGGCTTTTCAGTTAGACCACATGATGGTGACAATCATTTTTCAATCCCTGCATTCAGAAGGTAAGTAGACACCAGGCTTCCCTGGGTCATACTGTATTTCAGGAGTCCATAGCCCTAGTGGTGGTATAATCTCCATGTCATATGGCGTTACATGTTGATAAACAGAACATAAGGGAACACAAAATCACTCTACTGCCTAATAGGATTTTCCACATCCGTGCCCTCATCTCACACATCTAACCAAAGTACTTAGGAAATCAGCCAGCCAGAACAAGGTACCACGGGAGAACCTCGATTCCCAGGCACTGATCCTCAAAGTTATTACCCAGCATTAGATGAAAGGGGGTCATTAGACCTAGTTCACACCAATCTGAGCCATGTCTGATCACTTTACAGAAGACTATGAAAGGTCATTTAACCCAAACCAAAAAGTTCCTTCATAAATTGTCTATACTCATCATACACATATACAAACGTGTGCTGATCCCACAATCTAATGTGTATGGGGGCAGTCAAACTGTCCAAAAAATCTCTGTCAGGTGGGGATTTTGGATTTCCACCTGCTCTACCTTTTGACCCTCCAGGAGAAAAAGGATATCACCTGGCTACATTGTAAGGGGTGAAATTTAAAGTGATAATCTGCAACAGAAATTGTCAATTTTTGCGTGGAAAAATTCTGTAGCATGTGGGTGACATATGTTTTAAGGGGTTGCTCCATGACAACAACTGATCCCCTATCCACAGGAAATGGGATACATGTCTAACCCCAGTGGTCGGACCCCTGCCGATCACTACAATGGGAGCTTGTATTCACCGTTTGATTAGGCATTCAGACACACATGCATGTCTGCCGTGCCATTCTACTCTATGCGACTGCCAGAAACAGCTGAACACTTGAACTCCCCTATCTCCGGCAGCCCCATAGAGATGAATGGCATGGCAGACATGCATGTGGGTCTGGTTTTCTACTTAAAGGGTATCTGTCAGCAGATTAGTATCTATGACACTGACTGACCTGTTACATGTGCGGTGGCAGCTGAAGGCATCTGTCTTAGTCCCATGTTCATATGTGCCTGTATTGCTGAGAATAATGAAGTATTAATATATGCAAATCAGCTTCTAGGAGCAACGGGGGTGTTGCAGTTACACCAAGAGGCTCCGTTCTCTCTGCAACTGTTGCACATGATTTAAAAAATAGGTCATTTTATGATGACACATTCCTTTTAGGGCTCAGGGACACAAACATATTTTTTTTTGTGCACGTTCCATCTTTTTTGCAGCCTGTATGTGGAACTATTCACTTCCATGGGGCCGCAAAAAAACGGAAATGACTCCGTGTGCATTGCATTTCCGTATGTCCGTTCCACAAAAAAAAGGCCTAATATTGTCTGCATTACTGACAGGTATAGGACTGTTCTATTGGGTGCTGGTATCCGAGTTTTGCGGATCCGCAAGGTCTTGTGCAGGACCTCTCACCACTCCTGACATGCCTGTCTAATAGCGACATGCATTCCCCATGTAATAACAATTCTGGAGCATCTAATCTTATGGCTCTATGTTGTGCCATTCCTGTATTATTTCTACTAGAAGTTATGAATGAATTGCTAGCAGTCTGCAGTAAGGGTACAGGGGAAGGGTAACCAGTTGGGGGCGTGTACCTGCACAGTCTGACAATGGCAGCACTGTTTGGATAGAGTGAGTCCCAACTTTTTACCACCCCTCTGTACCCTTACTGCTGACTGCTAGCAATTCATTCATAACTTCTAGTAGAAATAATAAAGAAATGGCACAACATACAGACATAAGAATAGATGCTCCAGAATTGTTACTACATGAGGAATGCATGAAGATATTAAATCAGACTTGTCGGGAGTGGTGAAAGGTCCTCTTTAAGCCGACACCTTTAATCGGCTTTCTTTTGTTACAGGACATCACGATGTGTTAAATTTGAGTTAAGAGCTTGATTAACTCAGCTATATCTGTACTGTGGAGGTGATGTAAATGCGGCACTTCACCCCCACTAGAGATCAGGTAGTTCTAGGGAAGGAACACTTTCTTTCCTACAATCGTCTGCTCATCAGCACAGTGTAAATGCGCTAAAAGTCAGAATGTATTACAAAACAACCTCCAGTCATGAAAGACGCAATTCAAAGTTCCTTCTCTTAAAGGGAACCTGTCATCAACTTTATGGTGACCTCACTGAGGGCAGCATAAATTAGTGACAGAAATGCTGATTTCAACGATGTGTCACTCATGAGCTAATAGTAAGTGGCTGCTGAGAACCAGCATCCAAATCATTGCAGCCCAGGCCTTGAAAAGAGTCATATCTACCTGAGAAGAGTCATATCTACTTGAGAAGAGTCATGGTTATTCATAATCTCCTGCTCTCCTGCCCATCTGCTGATGATTGTCAGTTCTCTCCTAGAGAGATAGGGAGAAAACTAGGTAGAAGCCTGTCAGTCATCAGCAGGTGGGCGGGGAGAGCAGGAATTCATGAATAACCAGGACTCTTCTCAGATGGCCGTGACTCTTTTCCAGGCCCAGTCTGTAATGATTGTGATGTTGGTTCTCGGCAACCACTTACTTTTAACTTATAAATGACAGACTGCTGAAATCAACTCACCTGTCTCTGCTTTATGCTGCTGTTAGTATGGACAGCATAAAGGTGATGACAGGTTCCCTTTAAGGCAACAATGGACTTCTATATTTTTTCTGACAACTACAAACTTGCCAATTGCCATACTGTTAAAAGACAATGGAAACTGCCAAAACTACACAATGACCATTCAGACGCTGGCACTTCAGAGTAACAGTAATGTGCGTTTCAGTCTAGTGCTCTTAGGTCAAAAACTCTTCAAACTAAAGCACTGTTCTTCAATATGAGAACAATGTCATTTTTCTGCAGCTACATAAATCCATTTTAGAACATTGTTAGGAATGTCTGAAAACCGTGATCAAGTATAGTGATAACAGTGACAGGTTGTATGCAAGTGACCAGTAGGGCAGTGGTCTCCATCCTGTGGCCCTCCAGCTGGTGCAAATGACAACTCTAAAGGCCTTCACACACATTATACTATGGTTGGCCAATCGACCAACAGGCCAAGGTGTATGGGAAGCTCCAGACTACACTTTGCTTCTTTAAAGTACATGCTCAATCAAATCTAACCTGCATGTGTATGGTGGAGTCAGGAGGAACAGCTGTCGGCTTTTTATGGCTGAAAGTTATTGAAGGTGTATGGGCACCTGGCCAGATACCAGTGATAATCCTGTATAGGCTCACTAGCTAGGTTCCTGGTTCTTGGATTCATTTGGATTGATTGTCTTTTGACCACTCTCTGTCTCACATGATTTGTACTGTGCATCCCGTCTGGTTCTGACATTGGCTTGTCTTTCGACTACTCTCTCTCGTTTTTTTATTGCGCTATCTGCCTGGTTCTGACCCATTTTTGTCCGACTATCCCTTTGTGTTGTCTTTTGGTGTCTGTCTGTCTCTGCACCATAGTACAGTAGGGACCGTCAACCAGTTGCGGTCTTGCTACCTAGGACTTGGAATGCAAGTAGGTAGAGAAAGCGGGCTGGGTTCCAGGTCAGGGCTCACTGTCTGTGTCTATTCCTATCCAGAAGTGTTACACTACCATTTTATTTGATACTCTTTTCTACTTAGCGCTAACGTGAACTGTGCCTAATTTATTAACAGGCATATGTCACAAAGATTTCAATTTATGCCAGTTTCTAATGTAAATTATTGTAGACTTTCTTGCAAAGTCCTAACCATGCTATTCCCACTTTTCAAAAAAGTGGCAAGGGTGATGTAGAAATGCAAAAGCTCACTTGAAAACCAATGTAGTAGTTATAGTAAATCCCCTCCACCCCCACACTATTAAACTCCTGGCAGGTCATATGCCCTGGATGTTGGGTATAACATTAGCAAATACATACTATGGAGCAGGCTGATGACTGGACTACTGGGCTATAGATTTGTGTATATAGGTCAGCATACAGGAATTTATATGAAGGACACAAAACTTATATTTCATCAGCATATATCACAGAATCTCTAAATTAAACAATCCAGGCATTAGATTAAAGGGATTCTTTAACCTCAAAAATCAGTTTCAAAGTAAGCATTCTGTCATATAAAACTGAACCATAACTTTCTTGTCAAAATCTGCTCCCCTAATCCTGAGAAATGCTGCCTTTTATTTTTATGCAAATAAGGTTTTCAGTGCACCCTGGGAGGAGCCATCCAAGAGACTGGTGTGCCATTGCTATGCCAGAACACTGCCTAGCACCTCCCCCTCTTGTTTGATTGGCAATCAATGAGACTTCAGAGGCAGTAGCAATGATGCAGAGGAATACAGGTACACTGAATGAAGTAGCCCACAGTGCACTGAAGAACGTTATTTGCATAAAAATAAAAAGAAGCCTCTCTCAGGATTAGTGTACTGGACTTTTACAAGAAAGGTGCAGTTATGTGTTAACATAATTTATGCTGAAACTGATTTTTGGAGCCAACAGACAGTCTTAAAGGGGTTGTCTCACTTCAGCAAATAGCAGTTATCATGTAGAGAAAGTTAATGCAAGCCACTTACTAATGTCTTGTGATTGTCCGTATTGCCTCCTTTACTGGCTTGATTCATTTTTCCATCACATTATACACTGCAATCCATCAGCGGTGACAATGCTTGCACAGTATAGGAAAAAACACCAGCCTATGTGTTCTCCCACAGTCCCAGCCACCAGAGGGACGGCACTTTTCACATCAGCATTGTATGCAAGCATTGCGGCCGCCTTTTTTTTGCTACTGGATTGCAGGGTGGCCCCTTAAAGGGAACCTGTCATTTCCGAAACACCCCCTGAACTAGAGTAAGCGTTGTATAGTGTAAGTGATGCTGAATCCGAATATGTAAGATTTATCTTCATACTCACTTCCATTCTGATTCTGTGCTCCCACAAACCTGCAGTAAAATGCACTCAGTGGACTCCAGTGCTCACTCACATAATGGAGAGGACTCAAAGAAGAGTCCACTGAGTGCATTTTACTGCTGGTTTTTGGGAGCACAGCGTCGGAATGGAAGTGAGTATGAAGATAAAACTTACATATTCGGATTCAGCATCACTTACACTATACACCGCTTACTCTAGTTCAGGGGGTGTTTCGGAGCTGACAGGTTCCCTTTAACTCCTGGAAACGAGCAATGTATAATGTGATGGAAAAATGAATCCAGCCAGCAAAGAAAGCAATATGGACAATCACAATACATTAGTAAGTGCCTTGTATTAACTTGTTCTACATGATAAATACCATTTCTAAGTGGGACAACCCTTTTAAATGTGCCCATTCAAATCACAATTATCTAAAACCTAGAAAAGTAAAACCCTAATTACTATTACAGTAGATACAGCGGATACGGTACAGCACTAACTTTGGGAAAAATCCTGCACTTTGTGTTTCCTCCGTTAAACATTAACACACAGATGTCGCAGTAAGTATGCAGCACCCGGTGACATTTGTCATATAGCTCGTCATTATCAGAATACACGGCAAGCATTTACAAAGCTGCCAATGACTGCAATAAAACCCACTGCTAAACAGCGCACAGCAGGTGTCACAGGACAGTCTGTTGTATAGTCCCTCGTAAAAGGGTAAGTCACACTTGCATATTCTGGAATTTCATCACAGTGCCTAGCAGTAACCTGTAGATAGTGATTCATTCTCACTAATCGGATGCATACAAGCAAATACCATGTGGCACCTGGATCACCTGCAAATACATCATTCCAATGGCTCCAAGCCTACCTTTACAGTCCCCCTGGAGACCATTATGTAGGCAATACACAAACCTCCATGACAATAGCTCAACTGTAATTAGAACAATGCAAAATAATTATAATATGAACATAATAAATGATTCATACACCAGCGCTCAAGAATAAAGCAGCACTGTGCAGGGCAAGCAGGGTCGGCTCCTTCACCTCTGCATCGAAACACAGAATTTGTTGTTCCGCCTGGACTGTCTGCATTATTGTGGATCTTAAGCGTGGGATAGCTCAGGCTTTATAACACCGGAGGGGGTGAAGGGTTGGTATGTAAGACGCAGACTCAGGCTTGGGTGAGGTTTCCATAAATCTAGGGCTTCATGAATGAATGTTGTAATATATAGAACGTATATATGGATGTAAGATCATGTGCCCCCCCATTACAATGACCCTCTTCCAAAAGTGACTGTGTGGCGAAACTTCTTCAGGAGCTGGCGCACACCTCCTCAGTATACAAACCATACACAGCACAGGTACCATACTCTGTAGACCAGGGTTCAGCAACCTTCGACTCTCCAGCTGTTGTGAAACTACAACTCCCAGCATGCAAAGCTGCTCAACTGTTCTCTGAACCTTCATAGAAGGGAATGGAGCATGCTGGGAGTTGTAGTTTCACAACAGCTGGAGTGCCGAAGGTTGCTGAACCCTGCTATAGACTGTGTCCTTCTGATGGCACCCATACCATGGTCGGCAGTGAAGGGAACACAAATACCTCACACACCAGCGTGAATACAAAGACTATCCAACCTGTCAGTGAACATTACCTGGCTTCATAGAGCAAGCTCTGGACGTAGTCTGGAGGGCAAAGATGGGTTGTTTCCACCTTGTCTGCATGCTGTGTTGCTTCACATGGAGGTCTCAACCTCCTCTGTATCACCAGCATTAGAGGAAACGGATACAAAGTCAGAGAGTTGTACTGTATGATGGGCGGGTTCTGTATTTCCTATGTTACATGCGAAGCCCTGAGAAACAAAACAGCAAAAAAACAAACCAACCAGGCCGGTGCTCCTGTGGGAACCAAATCACCCCCTCTCCTTTTTTTTCAATCTACGAACAAAATTCTAGAAAGGCAACAAATGTCATAAGAAAGCAGGCGGCGGTGCTTGCCAATGAAAACAGTAGTTTCCTATTAGTCACAAAGGTTTTATTAATATAGGAATTAGTGGTAGCAGAATGTGTCAACCACGACCATGATCTTTATCTCAAAAAACACAACGAAACTAAAGTAGTAAAGTTTTACTTTCTTACTTGAGCTATATTATCCCATAAATAGGGAGTAGACTAGTATCAAGCTCAAAAGGTAACGGGGTTATCCAACTCCATCCCTCCACAGCCACCTCCGCAGGTCCTGGGTATCTGGGAATCAACATCTTGTTGACAGGGACTCATGTGACGGTTACAGCCAATCAGCCAGTGATTGCCTGCAGTAGTCACATGCGGCCTCAGGATATTGATTCCCAGAGAGCCGGAACCTGCGGAGGCGGCTGTTGAGCAATGGAGCTGGAAGCCAGTGGTGGGGACTAGGTAAGTATGACCAACACTGAGGGTCTGACCACTCTGAATGAGTCTAATAAAAAAATGTAAAGCTAGATAACCCGTTTAATACTAAGAGGCAGTGGCTTAACTTGAAGCTTCTATGCCCCAATACAACATCTTTAACAGCATCTACTATGTGCCATTAATAAAACTGTCTTTTTGTATAGTAGAGGGACCAGTGGGCCTCCTAACCCTGTCCATAGACATTCAAAAACTGTTGGCTGAATGATGGTCCAGCTGACAGTTCTCTCTCCCAACTCCCTCATACACATACACTCTGGGTTCGGCCAAATGCGTATTCAATGGGGAGAGGAGAGACACTTCCAGCAGGTTATCTTCTGAGAGATCATTTCACTGGATCCTTCTCTCCTCTGACATTATCTGCTGGGGGAGAGTCAATAGCTCCCCATACACATTAGGTTGTCGAAACCACAGGTCAAGCATTGATAAGAAATAAAAACTAGTCCTTAAAGGGGTTTTCCGAGACTTTTTAACTGAGCATCAATCATCCTCTGAGCACTGTGACTTTCTTGGAGTATTCCCTTGACCAGTGACGTCATGTTCATCAGTCACATGGCCTAGGAGCAGCTCAGCCTCATTGAAGTGAATGTGGCTGAACTGCGATACCAAACACAGCTGCTGTACAATATACAATGTGCCGGTGCATTCTCAACCAGATGATCAGCGGGGGTCCCAGATGTTAGATCACCACTGATCAGATACTGATGACGTATTCTCAGGACAGGTCATCGGTTAAAAATTTTTGAAGTCAGCTATATTAACCCAAGGGTCAATCAAATAATAATAATCATAATGGAGATTAATATAAAAACAAGTCAAAAAGTTAGGCCGCAAAAGAAAAAAGTCTATGTGCTCTTGCTTTATGGATCCTCGGATGTGTCCAGCCCTGTTGTAATGTGTTTGGTAGAACATACTCCAGAAAAAATTTGGCATTTATCTTTCTTGGGAAGAAAATTGATTTGGTCACATTTGATTTTCAGAGGAAGTTTCTATGATTTTCACTTGGCAGCATGTTCCCGCTCCTCCAAGCCAATTATGTATGTTAAACGGCAAGTAACCTTTGTGGCTAGCTGGGGTCAGATTGACTTTCTAGCCCTCCCTGACTGTATTTAAAGAGGACCTTTCACCACTCCTGACATGCCAGTTTTAATAGCTTCATGCATTCCTCACTAACAATTCTGGAACATCTATTCTTATGGCTCTATGTTGTGCCATTCCTTTATTATTTGCACTAGAAGTTATGAATGAATTGCTATTTGCCTTCAGTAAAGGAACAGAGGGGAGGTGACTAGTTGGGGGGGTGTACCTGCACAGACTGACTCTAGCCAATCAGTGCTGCCATGTTCAGACTGTGCAGATACACACCCCCAACTTGTTACCTCCCCTCTGTACTCTTACTGAAGACAAACAGCAATTAATTCATAACTTCTAGTGCAAATAATAAAGGAATGGCACAACATAGAGCATAAGAATAGATGTTCCAGACTTGTTTTTACGTGGGGAATGCATGAAGCTATTAAAACAGGCATCTCAGGAGTGGTGAAAGGTCCTCTTTAACTTTCTACCACATAACTGTAGTAGTAAAACTGCCCTTTATATATAAAAACTTATGCCTTGTTCAATGGCCCCCTACACTAGAGGTGCATCAAATGATCCATAATGCTTATTCCAAGCATGTTACTCTTTAATGTCTATATAATTAGAAGCTGGAAACTGTGGGAAACATAGAGATAAACATAGTTCTGTCCAAAAAAAAAATATGGTGAGACGCGGCTAAGATCCAAAAGTTTAATAGTGCTGAAATAGCTTTTCCATCATTGGATTGTGACAGCGCCATGCCACCCTGTGTCTTCATTCCATGGTTTATAAAGCACAACCGCAAGCTCAATTTGTCTCGGAAAGCTTCATTCCTATGACTGAGGCTGATAATCTGTTTCTCTGGTCACTATCTGTCTGCTGCGTTCACCCTCTGTTTGCTTCGCTGTGGTGTTGACAGCAGTAATCACATTTTGCACATACCACTGGCTCCATTATTGCCCAACAGCCTCTGGCTGGTTGCCTAGGCCCCTTATTATTCCACGTGTAGCCAAAAGAGAAATGTGGATCAACAGAGCAGTGAAAGCAGCAACAGAGGGTAAAACAGTCATGCAATCCTTACTGGGCTTCGAAGTAAACGGTTACGGTAATTTAGGATGCAGTAACCCCTAACAGTACAAAAATCGTACCAAGTAAATTCAGTCTAAAACGTAACCCTATAAGGGCTCATTCAGACGGCCATATGCTGTCCACAAAAATCTGTCTTCAATGGGGCCACGTCCTGATTTTCAGTGAAAAGTATAGGACATGTTTTATTTGTTTTGCGGAGCCATAGAGCGGAAGAAAAGGGCCCCATGGAAGTGAATGGGTCCACATCTAATCCTCAAAAAAATGGATCCGCATTTTTGCAGACAGCATACGGCCATCTGAATGAGCCCTAACTATAATAGTCCTTGCTAATAAAGATTTAGAGGGACATTTACTAACACCGGCAATTTAGGCGCCGGTCTTAAAGGGGTTCTGCAGTTGTTTAAAACTGATGATCTATCCTCTGGATAGATCATCAGCATCTGATCGGCGGGGGTCTGATCGGCGGGGGTCCGACACCTCTACAAAGACAGGTGTAGAAAATGATAAATCAGAAATGCCTGTTCCTGCCCATATCACGCCCCTTTTTTCCACCACCTCGGAAAAGTGGCATGAACAGGGAAAAGTCGCAGATTCAGCAGCAAATCCCCTTTGTGACCAAATCTGCAACAAAAGTACACCAAAAGGTGGCGTACCTTCATTTAATAAATGACCCCCTTACATTCTAAACAGCACAATAAAAGGTTAAAAACAGTATTCCAATAAAAAATGAATTCTCCCATATACAACAAGAGGGACGTTAGTCATCTGTTAGTTTAAAGTCGCTGTCCGTTGGGATAAAACTTTTTAGAAAAGGGCCAGAATGGGTTAAAAAAATAAAAGAAGCGTTACACACCTCCCCAATCCTCCACTGTCCCAGTGGTCTTACCAGGTCCCAGTGGTCTCCATTTTCTGGTCCAATTTAGACACACAGGAAATGCCCACTCAGCTAATCACTTGCTGAGGCGGATTACAATGGCAGATCAGTGGGGACATGGTTCATTGGGATGGTGAGATGAGTAATGATGCTCTTATTTTTTGTTCACTCGTACTGCTTCTTTTCTAAAATATTTTATGCAGCCAGACAACTCCTTTAACTCCTTTAGAATTTTTTACTCCCTGCCTCTCCAGAGCCATAACTTTTTTCATTTTTCAATTCAGATAGCCATATGAGGGCTGGTTTTTTGCAGGACAGGTTTTACTTTCTCTTTCATTTTCAATTAATTTCCATTATATTGTTTGCCTACGGAATACATATTTTTATATTTTAATAGTACAATCGTTTTTGAACACGATAATGCCTATGATGCTTTTTTATTGTTTATTTTAACTTTTATTTTTTATATATTTTATAAAACTTTTTTTCACTTTTTTAAGTCATCCTAGGTGACTTTACCAAGCAGTCGTTAGATTGCTACTTGTATTCTGTGATGGATATTTATCCATTACAGAATACCTCATTCAGTATATTCCAGTGCAGTGCTGCCACCTACAGGCCTGTATTAGAATATATCGGCAATAGGCATAGGAGCCTCAAGCAGGCTCTGGCCTATCACTGTGATATACCAGATTCTCCTATCTCAGTCAAGGGAAGCTGTTAACATATGGGAGCACACGGTTACCGCATTTTCACCACTCAGATGCCGTGGTCACTTTTGTCTGCGATCAGCGTTATCGTCAATCACAGACATTACACCCAGGCCTCTGCTGTGTAAAATAGCAAAAACCCAGCAGCTATGGCACCCACTGCGCTTGTGAGAGGGCGCCATATTTAAAGACTGGACACCTGCCGTACATTAACAACAAAAGTTCTTAAGGGGTTTAAGAGGACTTGTCATCACTGCTGAAATGTCTGTTTTAAGAAATAATATTATTCTGCAATAACAACTCTGGAGCATATTTTAATATAACTCTATTTTTTTCTGTTCCTCAGTTATTGCCACTAAAACTTTATTAATGAATCTACAAGTGGATTTTACCAGTTGGGGTGTATCCCTGCACAGCTTCCAATATACCACACTATCCAATCAGTGCTGGCAGTGTCATCCCTCCACACACACACACACACTGGTAAAACCAAGTTGCAGATTCATTAATAAACTTCCAGTAGCAATAACTGAGGAACAGAACACAATCGAGTTATATGAAAAGATGCTTCAGAATAATTATTGCATTGGGAAGTAGTTATGAAAACAGACACGTCTGAGAGGTGACAGGTTTTCTTTAAAAGGTACCTACAGTTCTGATACTTTCTGTATCCCCGGCAAGGAGCTTAAAAGTGACAGCTGTAGGTGGTCCTGACAGGCTTCCTATGTTGTACAGCTGCCTAAGCAACCTGACTGCCACTTTCCTAAATTTTGTCGCTTTGCGGGTAGGTTCACACAGGGTTTTTTGGAGGAGGTTTTGAGTCAGATTTACCTACAGGTTTTTCAGCCATTCTAACTGCTAATCATTCCCCAATGCTTTATACTGCAGCTTTGCTTGAATGACTGATATATATATATATATATATATATATATATATATATGACTGATACAGGCCCATCAGGGCAGAATTATTATGAAGTACAAAAAACTAAAACTATAGTGAGAAATTGATGGATCTTCTATCGCAATCAGACGTTACAATTTCAAGGAGTCAGTAGGATGAATGACACTTTATCAGGTTAGCAGTTTTATTACTTTTAGCTGTAGATAAGTATTTGATTTTTAGACCCTCTGACAATGTCAGTTCATTGACAAAGTTGAATGAATGCTCTGAATAAAAATATAAAGTAATCTAAAACACATGCAACATTTCTGAAGGTTCAATCCAAGAACAGGGTGCGAAAATGTAGTAGACTGGAATCACCTCTTGTTGCTCTCAGGTACCTGGACTGGACTGCTTTTAATGGCAGCTTGCAGCGCTGGGGTCGTGTCCTTTTACAGGGACCGAGGATCAGGGAAATTACCAGGGATGATCATTCCTACGAACACTCATTCCCAATAGTTGCCTCATTCAACTGTGCCGCTGTTCACCCGATGAAAAAACAAAGGCACATAAAACGAGTGCTCGTTGGCAGCAGATTGACCTGTGAAAACAGGGATTGGCCTCACACAGAGATGATGATTGCTACATGGAAATGCAGTTCTCACCTCTGCTCACCATTAGACTCTTATCAAGAACATTCAGTTTGTTCCCAATAACTGCCTGGGCATCGACCCTTGTAAAAGTGTCTTAACTTCATTGGCGGAGTAGGTATCTCTAGGCATTTCCAACGGCAGTGGAGGATCGGTGAATAACTCCTAACCACATAATTAGATTACATTTAGGTTTTTTTTGAAGTCGAGAACCATGGGGTCACATAGGCTCGTGTAAGATAAGAGCTGTAGGCTCAAACAGTAGAAGATTTTTGATCAGGACAAAGATCATACATATTAGCTACCAAACTTCAGCATGACCGACTGATCTTTGTAAGTGTTTGGGGGCCTCCTGTCTCTCTCCTGATTGCAGATGTCGGAGAAGAGAAGGACTAGGCTGTTAGATTTCAACATGTCTAATTCTTTTGTTTTTAGGGGAGATAAGCCAACACCCTAGGTATCTGGCAGTGGCTTATGCCCCTCTCCAGTTTGTTCTCCGGTCTGAAGACGGAACGGAATGCTTTCAGGAGCATTCCGTTGTCTTCAGTTCAGTTTTGTCCCCATTGACAATGAATGGGGACAAAACTGAAGCGTTTTTTTCCGGTATTGAGCCCCTATGACGGAACTCAATACCGGAAATTAAAAACGCTAGTGTGAAAGTAGCCTAAGCGGAGAATGTACAGAGAGGTTGGGTTTGTGAGCTATGTGATCTGTATGGCCAGTCTAAAAGTTGCTTAAAGGGCTTGTCCCATTTAAAGGGTTTGTCCTTGTCTTTTTTTTTTCCAGAAACAGCTCTACATCTGTCCACATAGACAGACATCACAGAGTCTGGTCTTAAGGGGGTCTTGTGAAATCTGTAAGAATCCCACTCTAACGCAATCAACCGCCCTATCTGAACGACCTCCATATATAACATTTCCACCGCTGGCAAAAGTGGCCGTCGCAGAGTGATAAGCAGACCACCTTGACTATCCAGACTGGGAAAGAAGAGGTTAAATGTATTACACGCACTGGATAAAGGTAGTAATAATGGGGGAGATTTATCAAAGTGGTGTAAAGTAGAACTGGCTTAGTTGCCTACAGCAACCAATCATATTCCAACTTTCATTTTTCAAAGGAGCTGTCCAAAATGAAAAGTGGAATCTGATTGGTTGCTATGGGCAACTAAGCCAGTTCTACTTTACACCACTTTGATAAATCTCCTCCAATGCGTTTGCTGCTCTCCATTAAAGTCAGCTTTTTCTTATATCATTTTTAGTCATCCAAATATATGTGGTTCTTTTTTGCCAAAATCATAATTTACCCTATTTTTTAATTATGGTTTATAATGATGAACAAACTGTCAGCCCCGCAGCCTGGGGGAAGGGATAAGTTAATCACTTGGACTCAGACAGAGACTGCAAATTAAACTGCCCTTGCCTCTATCTCTGAGAAATACAAGCCCAGGGGGGCTGATGAATGCTTCTTCCGCCCTGTCTGGCGTAATATCTAGTAATTATCCCTAGTTACATCTCCTCTCAGGTGAACGGCGTGGACATCGCATTACTCTGCAGCAGTTCTGGTAACTTTTACATTGTGCTAGATAATTTAGTTCTGAGGCGGACACCCCTTGGATAGTCTAGTGTTTCTCCAGCATGGGGGGGGGAGTTCAATTCATTTTGCCTCTTTCTAGGAACAAAGGGAATCAAACAGACAATGGAGCAGTGGGAAGGGAGGTCTCGGTAATGAGATGCAGGACAGAAATGGGTCAGTTACTTATGTATTTGTGTCACTGCATAAAAAGCCTATTTTTTTATTCTGTAATTTAAAATAAAGGTTAGAAATATTCCCTTTTTTTATAGTAAGGCCGAGGCTTTTGCTCATAAAAAATGACACGCCATTTCAGCTTTATATAGTAAAATGCCCATAATAAGGCATCCAGCAGTCCAGAAATTCGCAAGTTTAGAACTGCGCAATCGGAATACAATCTGTAACTGCACAAAAGCAAAGGAAGAAGACTGCGTAGAGAGTGAGGAGATGAGCAAATTCCTCTAATGCACTATTTTTCACAACCAGTTTGCCCGGTGATTATGGATTTCTCCATAGACAAAATTACCCATTCCAATACAGTAGGCCTTGTTAGAGATGGACACTTTACACTCAATATTTATATAAAACAATTTTTAAGATTTTGTGGCTGTTTTTCATTTTGGCTGCAGTAAATACAAAATATTGTCCTTCGGTAGCGGTCAGCAGAGAGAGATGCAACTGCTATATAGATAGGTAACCCACTGTCAGTTTACAGCTGCTGTGAGGGGAAAATTATATCTGCTAATATAATAGTAGCTGTAGAATTTGGAAAACAGTATG
This sequence comes from Rhinella marina, assembly GCA_900303285.1. Taxonomy (NCBI): domain Eukaryota; kingdom Metazoa; phylum Chordata; class Amphibia; order Anura; family Bufonidae; genus Rhinella; species Rhinella marina. Next base: position 370,634 of record ONZH01021942.1, on the reverse strand, counting down.
ACAGCTCTGTTGTTCTCTTGATAGATCTGAATAAAGATGCCCCTATCAGGGTAATTTGTGATGCTCTAGTTGAGTCACTCATACCCTTTCCTTCTCTGGCTGCAGTCAATAGTTTAACTGGGAAGTCAAGTGAGGCTGTCGGCCATGCTAAAAGTCCAAACAAAGGAGGAAGTTCAAGAGCCAAGACAGGAAGTAGAGTGCACGGAGTGGCTTCAAAAAATTATATCCAGAAAACCATCCACTTGTTTTTTGTAATTTTTTTTTAACACATCGAATAGTCACTTAAATTGATGTGAGTGGCCCTTTAACCCAGTCAGATATAATTCCAGCAGTTAAAATTATTATATATTGTATATTCAACTCAAATGTGTTGAAAAGTGTTGCCCAAGGGTTTTATGCTGATGACATATCCTCAGGATAGGTTATCAGTATCTGATTGGTGGGGGTCTGACACCCGGAATCCCTGCCAATCAGCTGTTTTAGAAAGCCTCGGAGCGCAGTGGCATCCTGGCACTTTAGCCTAGTCCAGTGATGTCACATTTATCGGATATGTGGCCTAGGTGCAGCTCACATGGCCAAGCTGCATTACCAAGCACGGCCACTATACAATGTACGGCACTGTGCATAGTAAGCTGCGAGGAACGCTGTTACCTCCTCAAACAGCTGAACGGCGGGGTGCTGGAAGTCAAACCCCAGTTGATATCATATTGATGGCCTATACTTAGGATAGGTAAGCAATATGCAAATCCCATTGTGTTGCAGATTTTTACCACTTTTGTCTAGAATGCTACACCGGTGTTTCTATGCCATCCCCCTGCTGGAATGCCTTGACAACTTTTTCAAAAAGTTGCAAATCATAAATCTGTCTATAACCGTAAAGTAAGTTTTGGAAGTCCACGGGACCTTCAGTGTTGCACTCCTTGTTTAGGTCTTGCATGAAAGCACTACAGGGTGGGCCATTTATATGGATACACCTAAATAAAATGGGAATGGTTGGTGATATTAATTTCCTGTTTGTGGCAAATTAGTATATGGGAGGGGGGAAACATGACCCTCTTCCCATTGAAAAAACTAAAGTTGGATCCAAAATGGCCAACTTCAAAATGGCCGCCATGGTCACCACTCATCTTGAAAAGTTTCCCCCCTCCCATATGCTAATGTGCCACAAACAGGAAGTTAATATCACCAACCATTCCCATTTCATTTAGGTGTATCCATATAAATGGCCCACCCTGTATATTAACTACTACACCACTCAGCGCTCACCAGTCCCTTTTTTTTTTTTTTCGCAACAGTCTAATTTTCAAAGCTCTTAACATTTAGAAGACACCATAATCTTGTTAAAGAATGACATTTTTGTGCGGCTGATAGAGACTGATAAATAGACCCTTCACGTTTTATGAGCAGTAACAGAAGACTTGGTTCCGAGCACAGCGGTCTCTCTCATTAAGTGCATGAGACGAAGATCCACAAACTGTCTCTGGAAATGTTATTTTGTGTTGTCCTCCCCCGACAACATCTGGGTGTTTCCACTGCTCGCTATGATGAGAGGAGAATCTGGAATCTTCACTGACCTGAATTACAAGATTCAATTGTTTTCATATTGGCAGAACACACACCGGGAAATCGAGCAGTACAATGCTTTCTTCTATGCAGACCGGGTGCCAGGTTTTTATTAAAGCCTCCCAAACTGGGAGAAAGGTAAAAATGAGCATATAAATAAGCGCATAGAAACAAATTTGGCCTATAATAATTACAGACTCTGGTTTGTATACACTGGCTTAGGGTACGGACACACACCATGCAGTTTTGGAAGCCAAAACCAGGAGTGAATTGAAAAAAAATAAAGTCGTATCTGTCCTTTACACTAGGCTTGAGCAAATCGAGCTTTGGATCATAGATCCGAAGTCGATTTGTTAAAAAACGTACGTTTTTAATACGCACGTTTAACGCACGTTTCCGTACAGCATTAAAATGTATTGGTTCTGTGGAGCCATATGTTGTCTCGCCCGAAGTCGCATGAGACTTTGATGAATTACTACTGTATTCTGTGGATTTAAAAACATTTTAAAATTTTATGTAAAGTGAGCTTTGGTACGGTCCAGGACGGTCCGTGAAAACCCGGACCGTGCTCCTTCTGAGGGCAGGAGCGCACAGCGTCATTGTTTGCTATGACGCCGTGCGCTTCCTAAGGCCGCCGCTGTACAGTGATACACTGTACACGCTCATGTACAGCGTATCACTGTACAGCGGCGGCCTCAGGAAGCGCATGGCGTCATAGCAACCAATGACGCCGTGCGCTCCTGCCCTCAGAAAGAGCACGGTCCGGATTTTCACAAACCGTCCCGGGCTGTGCTCCACGGTCTTGTGAAAGGGCCCTAAGGGTCCATGAAAACCAGGGACAAAACGCGGACGGCATCTGTGTTTTGTCCATGTTTTATGGACCATTGCTAGGAGATGCTCTAAAAGCTGTGCAGTGTCCAACGAATACGGATCACACAGACCAAACACGGATCCTTCACGGACATATTCATGGATGAACCACTATCATGTCACAGGTGTCATCACGGACGTTCAAATAAAGTCTGACACTGGCAGCGCTGATTGGATAGTGAGAGGGACACACCTGCACAGGGTCAGACTGGCCACCCAGAGTACCAGAGGATCCTCCGGTGGGGCCAGGCTCTGCCAATAATGGACCCATAATAAAACAGGCCCTTGAAGGTCCTACATACACGGGTGGGCCCTCAGGCCACAGGGACTTCTGTCTGACGCTGCAGCTGAAACTGGTAACACCCATCTGGGCCTTCACTGCAAACTGCTAGCAATTCATTTGTAACTTTTAGCAGGAGTAAAAGAGAAATGGCACAACAAAGTAGTTAGGGCTTGTTCACACATCAGTTATTTGATCAGTTATTTCCATCAGTTACTGTGAGCCAAAACCAGGAGTGGAGCCTACACAGAGATCAGGTATAATGGAGATATCTGCACCTGTTCTATGTTTTTGACCCGCACCTGGTTTAGGCTCACAATAAGGCTTCATTCACACGACCGTATGTGTTTTGCGGTCCGCAAATTGCGGATCCGCAAAAAAAAACGGATGACGTTCCGTATGGCATCCGTTTCCGTTTTTTTTGCGGATCCATTTTAACAATGCCTATCCTTGTCAGCAAAACGGACAAGAATAGGACACGTTCTATCTTTTTTGCGGAACGGACATACGGACATACGGAAACGGAATGCACACGGAGTACCTTCCGTTTTTTTTGCGGACCCATTGAAATGAATGGTTCCGCATACGGTCCGCAAAAAAAACGGACACGGAAACAAAATACGGTCGTGTGAATGAAGCCTAACTGATGGAAATAACTGATCAAATAACTGACGTGTGAACAAGCCCTTACTAAGGCCTCATGCACACGAACGTGAACAGGTGGTCAACGTGAACGCAATAAACGGGCACCGGCCGTGTGCAGCCCGCATCACGGATCGCGGACCCATTCACTCAATGGGTCCGCGATCCGGGAGATGCGGAGCGGAGGCACGGATCGGAACACCACGGAAGCACTACGGTGTGCTTCCGTGGTGTTTCTGGGCGTGCCTCCGCACCGCAAAAAAAGTAGCGCAAGCACTACTTTTTTGCGGTGCGGACCCTCGGATGCGGATCGAGGACCCCATTCAAGTGAATGGGTCCACGATCCGCATGCGGTGGCCTCACGGTCAGTGCCCGTGCATTGCGGACCGCAGTTTGCGGCCCGCAGCACGGGCACGGCCGGAACACGTTCGTGTGCATGAGGCCTAAACCAAACCTGTCAGGAGAGGTTATAATTGTCAAGAGTAACACCCACAGGGGGACAATGTTACCCACTCTGTTCTACATTCTGGCAGTAGAATCATATATATACATTTACATGTGTGATCAAATTCATCCTTTTTTGTTCAGTAAGGACTTGTTTACACATCAGTTATTTCTATCAGTTAGGCCTCACGCACACGAACGTGTGCCGGCCGTGCCCGTGCTGCGGGCCGCAAACTGCAATGCACGGGCACTGACCGCGAGTGGATCGCGGACCCATTCACTTGAATGGGGTCCGCGTTTCGCATCCAAGGGTCCGCAACGCAAAAAAGTAGTGCTTCCGTGGTGTTCCGATCCGTGCCTCCGCTCCGCAGCTCCCAGATAGCGGACCCATTGAAGTGAATGGGTCCGCGATCTGTGATGCGGCCTGCACACGGCCGGTGCCCGTTTATTGCGGACCCGCCGTATGTGGACCGCAATACAGGCACGGCCGGCACACGTTCGTGTGCATGAGGCCTTATTGTGAGCCAAAACCAGGAGTGGAGGCTACACAGAGATCAGGTATAATGGAGATATCTGCACCTGTTCTGTGTTTTTGACCCGCACCTGGTTTTGGCTCACAATAACTGATGGAAATAATTGATCAAATAACTGACGTGTGAACAAAAAAGTGATAAAATTGGGCAGTGCACTTATAAAGTCTCCAAAAATCACACCCAGGTCTACTCATTTTCTTGCAAACCATGTGGCCTGTTTCAGAAACACATCATGTTTTTCCCATCCATTTAGCGTATACAAAAAAACATATACGTTAACCGATGCCTCAGACTGATGCCATACAGTGACATCCGTTCACCATAGAGTTCCAGCGCAAAAAAAAGTATAAGTTATGTGATGTGCTACGCTTTTGTATCCTTTTTTCTTAAAACGTATATGTCAAACGGATGGCAGAAACATGATGTGAACCCACCCTAAGGGCTTCATGCACACGAACGTGTGCCGGCCGTGTGCAGCCCGCATCACGGATCGCGGACCCATTCACTTCAATGGGTCCGCGATCCGGGAACTGCGGAGCGGAGGCACGGATCGGAACACCACTGAAGCACTACGGTGTGCTTCCATGGTGTTTCTGGACGTGCCTCCGCACCGCAAAAAAGTAGCGCAAGCACTACTTTTTTGCGATGCGGATCCCATTCAAGTGAATGGGTCCGCGATCCGCATGCAGTGGCCTCACGGTCAGTGCCCGTGCATTGCGGACCGCAGTTTGCGGCCCGCAGCACGGGCACGGCCGGCACACGTTCGTGTGCATGAGGCCTTAAGCCTCATTCACACATCCGTGTTTCACGGACGTGTGCTGTACGTGTTCTCCACGGACAGCACACGTCTCCATTCATTTCAATGTGTGTATTCAGACATCAGTGTTTTAGCACGGTTCGTGGGTCCGTGTTTTTAGTACTGATGCATGTCCTATCTTGATCCGTGTTCCCGGATCCCTCACGCCCATTATAGTCAATGAGTCCGTGAAAACCACGGATCCCTCACGGATGTCATCCGTGTTGCATCCGTGTTTCACGGATCATTAAGAAGAGATGCTTTGAAAATTATTTTTCAGCTGTTCAGTGTCAGTGAAACACGGATGCAACACGGATGGCAAAACACGGACCCACGGACCCAACATGGATCCTTCGCGGATAGCTCCACAGATGCCTCACTGACCACCTGTTCACGGATTTGAGCACGGACACGGACGTGTGAATGAGGCTTAACACTGATACTACGCAGCAGATATATAACCTGCTCACAGCCGGGAGGAAACCTGACAACAAGCTGCTGGTGGATAGAGACTTGCAGCAGGCACTGCGTGTTTACCCAGCTGGCTTTTACCCAAATCTTTTTTTTTTAAATGTTTTTCTTAAAGGAGCGATCTACAAATGCTGTATACATGTGAAATTTACAAACTTGTTAATACTTACACGCGAGTGAAACCACACATTCAGGCCGGATTAAAACACCGTTTATATACACTTGCTGAGGCCTGTAAAATGTATTAGCAAGTGGTTAACCAGAAGGGTGGAGGGTTAGTTCCACTGTAGACACATGTAATGAAGTACTACCACTGCCCGCTTTTATATTCTAAGAGTGGATGTACAGTAAAATTTACAGGTCCAGTCATGTAAGGTCTCCTTCTAGTATTCCTATTTCCAGGTGTGTTATTACCATAGTCACATCACCTCCTGTACACCAGGGATGTCCGCAGCATTTACAATCAGCTAAACAAGTCCTACTAAAACCACCCATTATTAGTCATTTTACTCAGCCCCATTTTAATGTACTCTATAAACGATTCACCGGTAATCTTTACCAGTTTAGCTGTGAATTATGGTCAGTAGTACATTGTGCCATAGCAACCAATCAGATTCATCCTTTCATGTTTCAGAGCTCCTTTGGAAAATGAAAGGTGGAATCTGATTGGTTGATATGGGCAACTAAGCCAGTTTTAATATATTTCTCCCACTATACTCCACTGTTCTGGAGTAGGTTTGAGCAAATCAGGATTTGAATCATAAATCCGAAGTCGATTCGTTAAAACACTTCATTTGTAATGCTGTTTCCGTACAGCATTAAAATGTATGGGCTCCATGTAGCAAAACTTTTTCTCAGCCCAAGTTGTGCGAGACTTCAGTAAATGACTTTGGTATTCCTATCTGCGTATAACATTTTAAAACAGGAACCCAAAGTGGGCTTTGGTACTGGCTGGTACCTCGGTACCAAAGCTGACTTCATATTCCCAACTGTTTTTAAATAAGCAATGCGTTTCTCACTGAAGGAGATTTTCACGCGCGTGAAAAACGCATCAAAACTCATTGCATCCAGCGTGGAAAAAACTGAAACACTGAACACAATCGCAGACAAAACTGACTGAACTTGCTTGCGAAATGGTGCGAGTTTCACTGAACACACCCTGACACAATCCGTATCGTTTGTGTCAAAAAGGCCTGAGGCTGAGTTCACATGACCATTTCATTTTCCATTCTTCTGACAAATCTGAAGAGCAGGAAAAAAAATGGATTCTGTACTTTAGGCATGCTTTATGAACATGTTGCAACCGTTTTAGCCATTTCTGTTTAAAATCCGTTATTTTTGATGGAAAAAAAAGTCAAGTCCTGCATGCACAAATCAGAGAGGGGAACCAGTGGCCACAATGAGGGCAACCAAAGGAATGCAACCCCCAGGCTAAAAATGCCCACCTCTGTCCTAGAGTGATTTAGGTTCACAGTCAGTCATGTGCTGCATATCCGTACTAAGGCCCCTTTCACACGGGCGAGTTTTCAGCGCGGGTGCAATGCGTGACTTGAACGCATAGCATCCGCAGTGAATCCTGACCCATTCATTTCTATGGGTCTGTGTACATGAGCGTTTTTTTTCACGCATCACTTCTGCGTTGCGTGAAAAACGCAGCATGTTCTATATTCTGCGTTTTTCACGCAGCTCTGGCTCCATAGAAGTGAATGGGGCTTCAGTGAAAAACGCATTGCATCCTGAAGCAAGTGCGGGTGCAATGCGTTTTTCACTGATGGTTGCTAAGAGATGTTGTTTGTAAACCTTCAGTTTTTTATCACGCGCGTGAAAAACGCATCAAAACGCATCGCACCCGCGCGGAAAAAACTGAATAACTGAACGCAATCGCAGACAAAACTGACTGAACTTGCTTGCAAAATGGTGCGAGTTTTCCTGAACGCACCCTGAACGCATCCGGACCTAATCCGTGACGCTCGTGTGAAAGAGGCCTAAATGGACTAAAGCAAAGTTAATGCTCTACAGATATCTCCATTTGGTCACCAACAGTAACCTCAATCGTTCACCCATGCATCTGTAAAAGTAATATGGGCGCTCCACGCGAGCCAAATATCCTAATTAGGACAGAATCATGTCGAGTGGTGAATTAGTGGTCGCTAAGCAACATATCCTCCTGCAAACATATCCATGTTAATAAATCATAGGACATTCACACAGATCTTAATTATCACGAAACTGAAGGGCTTCAAGATGACAAGGAATATCTCTGCCGTTAATCCCTTACTAACCATAACAGCTGCTCGCTAAAGACCCAGACCCTCAATTCTGCTTCCGCACCAGCAAATCATGGGAAATTGTTCGGTTACTCGTAATAAGTTGGACATAAACTATACCCCGACTCCCCATGCACATGTTTGCTTAGTTTGGCTGAGCATACATGTGTTTTCAAAGGCAAGAGAGGAAAAAGCTGCTCCCAGATAAACCCAGAACAAAAGTATTAGATATTGAAAGTCAATTTTCCCGATCCTTCACTGCCCTGACATCATCTGTCGGGGGAGAATTCTGAGGGCCCCATACATATTCGGCTACTTTCACACTTGCGTTTTTGCCTGATCCAGCATCGATCAGCAAAAACGCATCCATTCTGATAATACAACTGTCTGCATCCATTATGAACGGATCCGGTTGTATTATCTTTAAAATAGCAATGACGGATCTGTCATGAACACCACTGAAAGTCAGTGGGGGAAGGACCAGTTTTCCATTGCATCCGAGAAAACGATCCATCCCCATTGACTTGCATTGTGGGTCATGGCGGATCAGTTTTGCTACGAATCTCAGGACGGAAAGAAAACTGCAACCTGCTGCGGTTTGCTCTCCGGTATGGAATCGCAACCAAACGGAACGGAATGCATTTTGGAGCTTTCCATTCTGTTCAGTTCAGTTTTGTCCCCATTGACAATAAATGGGGACAAAACTGAAGCGTTTTTTTTTTCTGTTTTTGAGACCCTATGTTGGATCTCAATATTGGAAAATGTAAACGCAGGTGTGAAAGTAGCCTTAGATAGGCGCTCCTACCTGTAACCTCTACAGAAATGTCTGTTTTAGTAACTACTTGCATCCCCACTGTAATGACAATTCTAGTGCCTCTATTCTCTCTATTCACTCTATGATGTGTTATCCTTTATTATTCCTGCTAGAACTTATGAATGACTTACTAGCAGCTTGTATTGAAGGTTCAGATCGGTATTACCAGTTTGGGGGGGGGGTGTTCCTGTACAGTCTGACACTATCCAATCAGTTCTGTCAGTGTCAGACTGTGCAGGGACACACCCTAAACTGGTAACACCCATCTGGACTTTCATTGTAAACTACAGGCAATTCATTCATAACTTCTAGCAGGATTAAAAGAGGAATTGTACAAAACAGAGTCATAATAATAGATGATCCAGAATTGGCACGATGATCCAGAATTGGCACGATAGGTGACAGATCCTCTAAGAGCATTAGCAAACATGGAGAAAATAATAAAAGAGAAATGGAGGAAAGGCAGAGACCCGAATTTCTAGCAAAAAGCACCATTAGTAGACCAGATATCACCAAGAAAGAGATGTCACAATATTAAAGGGGTTGTCCAGCCTTTAGTAAGTGTAGGCCTATCCTTTGGGAGCAGGACTGTAGTAGGGTGCTCACTCCGCTCCAATATTGAAGTTGCTATGTAGCGCCAACAGTGGCGTGGGGTGTCCGACCCCACTGAACAGCTAGTGATGGCCTATCTTGAAGATAAGCCAAGACAGCTGCTGCCAAGGCCAATAAGATAATGGGTTGCATCAAAAGGGGCATAGATGCCCGTGATGAGAACATAGTCCTGCCACTTTACAAATCACTAGTCAGACCACACATGGAGTACTGGGTACGGTTCTGGGCTCCTGTGAACAAGGCAGATATAGCAGAGCTGGAGAGGGTTCAGAGGAGGGCAACTAAAGTCATAACTGGAATGGGTGGACTACAGTACCCTGAAAGATTATCAAAATTAGGGTTATTCACTTTAGAAAAAAGACGACTGAGGGGAGATCTAATAACTATGTATAAATATATCAGGGGTCAGTACAGAGATCTCTCCCATGATCTCTTTATCCCAAGGACAGTGACCATGACGAGGGGACATCCTCTGCGTCTGGAGGTAAGAAGGTTTGTACACAAACATAGAAGAGGATTCTTTACGGTAAGAGCAGTGAGACTATGGAACTCTCTGCCTGAGGAGGTGGTGATGGTGGTAAGTTCACTAAAAGAGTTAAAGAGGGGCCTGGATGTATTTCTGGAGGGTAATAATATTACAGGTTATAGTTACTAGATATGGGTTGTTGTTGATCCAGGGAGTAATTCTGATTGCCTGATTGGAGTCGGGAAGGAATTTTTTCCCCTAAAGTGAGGAAAATTGGCTTCTACCGCACAGGAGTTTTTTGCCTTCCTCTGGATCAACTTGTAGGAAAACAGGTCGAACTGGATGGACAGATGTCTTTTTTTCGGCCTTATAAACTATGTTACTATGTTACTGTGTTACTTACTAAAGGCTGAACACCCCTTTAACCAAAACTTAAAATAAAATATGCATCACTTAATACGATGGTTAATAAAACACGAACGTACAGTGTATGGGCCGATGCTGTAAGTGTAAAGTGTGTTCACAACCTTTAGATACAATGGAAAAGATTAGGAATTTCTACAGAACGTCTAAGGATTGTTCAGTCTAATCATTTAGACGGCATTGATAAATGTATGCCTTTGTCTGCGGTTGGCATGTTGCCATACGCAAGCAAGGGTTAAAAAAACCTCAGGGTCACCAGCCACACTTTCAAGGACAGTTATTTTGTTCTCTCAGGGTTGTCAGGCTGATCTGGTTGAACTGCCTCTGCACTCTGAGGGCCTCATGCAAAGACATTTTGGCTCCGAAACCATCCATTCAGAGGGAGAGAGACTTCTGCACATTGTATTGAGATCTGGGACGTTGCCAGTGCCACGTGTTCAAAGACTATGCACTCAGCTAATGCAAAGTATCCTAACCAAGGAGACCATCTCAATGAGGAATATTAGAAATGAGAATCAGTATGGAAAGAATACAATATACAGGGTGGGCCATTTATATGGATACACCTAAATAAAATGGGAATGGTTGGTGATATTAACTTCCTGTTTATGGCACATTAGTATATGGGAGGGGGAAAACTTAGATGGGTGGTGACCATGGTGGCCATTTTGAAGTCGGCCATTTTGATTCCAACTTTAGTTTTTTCAATGGGAAGAGGGTCATGTGACACATCAAACTTATTGAGAATTTCTTGGTGCTTGGTTTTAACATAACTTTATTCTTTCATGAGTTATTTACAAGTTTCTGACCACTTATAAAATGTGTTCAAAGTGCTGCCCATTGTGTTGGATTGTCAATGCAACCCTCTTCTCCCACTCTTCACAGACTGATAGCAACACCGCAGAAGAAATGCTAGCACAGGCTTCCAGTATCCGTAGTTTCAGGTGCTGCACATCTTGTATCTTCACAGCATAGACAATTGCCTTCAGATGACCCCAAAGATAAAAGTCTAAGGGGATCAGATCAGGAGACCTTGGGGGCCATTCAACTGGCCCACGATGACCAATCAACTTTCCAGGAAACTGTTCATCTAGAAATGCTAGAGCAAGATTGTGCACCACTACATTACTGGTGTCAGGTCCGAGCATTCCTAGATGAACAGTTTTCTGGAAAGTGGATTGGTCGTCGTGGGCCAGTTGAATGGCCCCCAAGGTCTCCTGATCTGATCCCCTTAGACTTTTATCTTTGGGGTCATCTGAAGGCAATTGTCTATGCTGTGAAGATACAAGATGTGCAGCACCTGAAACTACGGACACTGGAAGCCTGTTCTAGCATTTCTTCTGCGGTGTTGCTATCAGTCTGTGAAGAGTGGGAGAAGAGGGTTGCATTGACAATCCAACACAATGGGCAGCACTTTGAACACATTTTATAAGTGGTCAGAAACTTGTAAATAACTCATGAAAGAATAAAGTTATGTTAAAACCAAGCACCATTGTTTTTCTTGTGAAATTCTCAATAAGTTGGATGTGTCACATGACCCTCTTCCCATTGAAAAAACTAAAGTTGTATCCAAATCAATGGGCAATCAACAAGTGGTTAATGTGGTAATGGCCAACTTCAAAATGGCCACCATGGTCACCACTCATCTTGAAAAGTTTCCCCCCTCCCATATACTAATGTGCCACAAACAGGAAGTTAATATCACCAACCATTCCCATTTTATTTAGGTGTATCCATATAAATGGCCCACCCTGTAGATACCACTGACAATGGATGACTTCAAGAAATGTAAGCTGCATCACCACATTAACCACTTGTTGATTGCCCATTGATTTAATACATTTATGGTCCACTACGAACCCTACAAGGTAGAATATATATGATCTGCAGGGTTTATGGCTACATGAGCCATCACAGCAGTCTACAAGATAGGTACCTGGCTCTTAGCTAGACAGGCCAATATGGCATGTTATAGGATGGGTACCAACGGGACTGTTCATTGACTCCACCATCCATCTGCTGGCCCCTACAACTACCCAACAACTACCACTACCCTCCTCCTGGCTCTCCCCCTGTGGGTCGCTGTATATGGGGACGAGGAATCACTGCTGTGATTTTGCTTGTCCCCATAGAGAATCATTGTTTCTGGGCAGAATCTGCCGCTCAAACAATGATTTAGGTGACCTCATTAGCAGTTCTTTCATCTGATGAATGAGGGTTTGATCGTTCATGAAGTGATTGTCGTCACCTTGACACAGGCCAGTTATCAGGAACAGGAATTCCTGAGAATGCTCCTTCCCAATAATTGCCCAGATCATTGGACCATGTAAAGGGGCCTTTAGTAAGTTGTGGGTGTAAGTGCTAAACAACTTGATAACACCATCAAAGTGGCAAAGACTGTATACAGTTTCACAAGAGGAAATAGTAAAGAATACACTGATGTGCTATTTTCAAAGGCAGCATTTGCCTACAGTCAAAAATAACAAACAGTAAGCAAATATTACACAAGCAAATATATGGAGTGTTTGCATTAAATCTAGAGCCAAACTAGGACCATGTGACAAAGCTTCAGGAGAAAGGTCACTGTTCTACAGGCTGCATGGCTGCTCAATAGTTGGTGTTGTTAAAAGTTCAGCCCTAGGGGTTTTTCTGGCAGACCCCTGATCCCTGTCGCTGGGTTCTTTCTCTCCCCTGCTGATCGCCAGTCTCCCCACATCAACATCCGTCAACAGTGGTGATGAGTGCTTCATGCATCATATCACTGGGTCACATCACGCATGGGGATCACATGAACACTGCGGCGACGCCATGTGATCCTTGTCAAACCAGATATCGTAAGCATGATTCCCTCAGCAGGTCAGGCCACTTGGGGGTGGGCTGTCTGCCAGAAGGGGATGAACAGCCCCATTTAAGGCACTGGAGTTGAATCCAACCAGAGTTACATCTGTATGAAGCATGTATGTTCTCCACATGTTTGCGTGCGTTTCATCCCACACTCCAAAAACACATTAGTTAACTTGACACTGGGGCGGATTGGGACTTTAAAGTATCCCCGGAAAAAATCCTAAAAGTGGCCCCAGGTTGTAGGACGGTCCAAATTGACAGAAGGCGGGACAACACAAATAGGCATTAATGTATATTTGAAAACTGAGCTAGCCTTGAAGGAATAACTAAAATATAACTTTTATTAAATAAGGTAATAAAATCTAGTGAGACAGTAGATAGACAATGGAGATCAGAAAATGGCTGGCGTGGGTACTGCCTAGACCTCAAGGTGCTCAATACAGAGGTTATTGGGGGTCATGAAGCATTTTGGGACCGAGTGCTTAGTACATATCACAGCCTATGTAAGCTATCCCTACATCCCTAGTCTGGGGAGTTGGTGGATGCTAGCTGGCTGTTTGTTGGAGCACTCGCCCTGATAAGAGCGACCGCCAGCCTCAGGAGCCTCTGGCCTACTAAGCTGAACCCTAACGCCTAACCAGAGTAGTTTCTAACTAGAATAGCTTCGACACGTTTCTAATTTCCATAGGGTCTTCAGGAAGCGGCGTTTCTAGTCATACAGAGAATGGCAGTGGCGTAAAGCAAAAGCAAATGCCTACCTTTTAAATACACAAAGGGGTAACCCCTCTTAGGGGGCGCCCAATTGTGTCAGGAGTAGGCAGCATTGGACAAAATGCCGGGATCTATATTGATCACATCTTACCAGGCGCGGACTGGGAACTTAAAGTGGCCCTGGAAAAAATACTAAAGTGACCCCATTTTGTAGTCTGGTCCAAATTGATGGAAGGCAGGGCCAGCAATACCATATTGTGGCACATGAAACTGCCCCAACGTAGCCAAATATCACAGTCCATCACAAAATACTGCCAGCAGCACAAAATACATCCCCAAAAAACTTCCACAGACCGGCCGCGAGGAGGGCTCAGGTGGCCCCCTGGGCATCGCCAATCCGCCGCTGCATCTTATGTCCGTTTGTACAAACTCTCCCTTCCTACGTAAGGGATACCAGTTACCTACTTCTAAAGTTGGAAGGGTTACACATGGACAATGATACAATGCTGGCATCCATTGATGTGGAAGCTCTCTACAGCTTAATCCACCATCACCTTGGATTGAGGGCTGTAGGGAGCTTCCATTCCACAAGGGAGGTGGTCTTCATGCCACATAACCAATTTATCCTGGACCTTCTCGAGTTTGTACTAACTCTTTAACGGACGCTACTACCACCAGCTCAGGGGCACTGCGATGGGCAGTTCTTGTGCACCATCGTTCGCAAATTTGCTCCTGGGCTGGTGGGATTCCAATCACATTTGGTCAGATGACCTCAGAGGTACATCGATGACATTTTCATCTTATGGAAAGGTACCCAAGAGTCCTTTTTCCAGTTTGTCAAGGTCATCAATAACAACCAATTGGGCCTCAAATTCACGGCTTCCTGCGACAAGAACACCCTTTCCTTTTTGGATGTCTGTATTGAAAGGGGCTATAATAACTATCTCTACTAGCGTTTTCTGCAAGCCTACAGCATCCAATAGTCTCCTTAGGTGGGACAGCTCACATCCCTACGCTTTAAGCAAAGGCATCCCCAAGGGGCAATACTACAGATTAAGTCGAAATTGCTCCAGTATGCGGTCCTTTTTAAAACAATCACAGGAACTCAGAGAGAGGTTTAGGGACAGGGGTTATCCCGATACTATCCTATGCCAGGCCTTTAACTTGGCCTGTTCCTCTAAGAGGGAAACCCTTCTGATCCCTAAAAGAAAGGACTGTGATGGACCCCACCTCAAGAGGATCATAGGTGTCTTTGACAATGCCCATGTACAAGTCAGACAGATAATAAAAAAACACTGGGACATCCTCTATGCAGACCCTGAACTGCAGGATGTAATTGGACCAAACCCGCAAATAACATACCGTAGGGGACGCAGTTTAAAGGATAAACTTACCCACAGCCATCACTAACCGCCCCCACCTAAAGAAAAATTGGCTAACTCATCGCCTGATCGGTATGTTCAAATGCGGTAGATGTATAGCCTGTGACCAGGTGAGAGTCACAAAGAGTTTCATGTCTTCCCATACTGGCATCACCTACCAGATCTGAAATTTCATAAATTGCCAATCATCCAGTGTTGTCTACTTGGCACAATACAGTTGCCCGCTAGACTACATCCGGAAAACTAAACGGGAACTGCGTCACCGGATCAGGGATCATTTTAACGATACTGTGAACAAGAAAGACACCTCGATAGCACATCATATGAATTCTGTACATGGTAGTAACATGGGATGCATCAAATTCATAAACATTTGCCATATCCCAGAACCCCGTAGAGGTGGAGACTGGGACAATACTATCTTACACAGTGAAGCCAGATGGATTTTTAGGATGAAATCCTTGACACCCGATGGACTCAATAAGGCTCTATCTTTCAAACCCTTTCTATAAACTGGACTTTACAGTCATGTGTTAAACATGTCTAGCCCCTCTTAAAGAGGACCTTTCTCCTCACCTGACATGTCTATTTTAATAGCTTCATGCATTACCCCATGTAATAACAATTCTGGAACATCTATTCTTATGTCTCTATGGTGTGCCATTCCTTTATTATTAGCACTAGAAGTTATGAATGAATTGCTGTTTGCCTTTAGTAAGGGTACAGATGGGTGGTAACCAGTTGGGGGTGTGTACCTGCACAGACTCACTCTATCCAATCAGTGCTGCCATTTCAGACTGTGCAGGGACACACCCCCAACTGGTTACCTCCCCTCTGTTCCCTTACTGAAGGCTAATAGCAATTCATTCATAACTTCTAGTGCAAATAATAAAGGAATGACACAATATAGAGCCATAAGAATAGATGTTCCAGAATTTTTATTACAGGGGGAATGCATGAAGCTATTAAAAAAGGCATGTCAGGAGTGGTGAAAGGTCCTCTTTAAATAACATCTGTGATGACTATACCCATTCTATGGTGTTTGTACATCTTAAATGAAAATATTTACGACATACATTATTTTCTTTCACTAAAACACTTTATCACAACTCCCATAGGGTTAATTCGTAAATTCATATTAGGTGTTTGTCACCTCGATTACCAACGCTCTACAACATATGCTGTATTTATCTTCCATCTACAGCGTATATCGCGTTAAACGTCCACAACTTACTGTTATCGATATATCTATACCTTATAACTATTATGGATATATCTAGACTCCATTTAACTTTCTTCTCTTGCCATCACTCCTTCCATTATTCTATAGCATGGAGAAACTATGGCCGGGGACGTGCTCTGTGATCCCCATAGCAACAAGTCCGCCCCTCCTCGCACATCACTTAGTCAGCTGACCCGGCGCTGGTAAAAGCACGTGATCGGAAGTAATCCCGGCCGACACCTCGCACCTGCAGCGAGTGACGTGACAGGATGAGAGGCGGGGAATATGATTTAAAAGGTAGGCATTTGCTTTTGCTTTACGCCACTGCCATTCTCTGTATGACTAGAAACGCCGCTTCCTGAAGACCCTATGGAAGGGAGAAACGTGTCAAAGCTATTCTAGTTAGAAACTACTCTGGTTAGGCGTTAGGGTTCAGCTTAGTAGGCCCGAGGTTCCTGAGGCAGGTGGTCGCTCTTATCAGGGCGAGTGCTCCGACAAATAGCCAGCTAGCTTCCACCAACTCCCCAGACTAGGGATGTAGGGATAGCTTACATAGGCTGTGATATGTACTAAGCACTCGGTCCCAAAATGCTTCATGACCCCCAATAACCTCTGTATTGAGCACCTTGAGGTCTAGGCAGTACCCACGCCAGCCATTTCTGATCTCCATTGTCTATCTATTATTTAACTAGATTTTATTACATTACTTAATAAAAGTTATATTTTAGTTATTCCTTGAAGGCTAGCTCAGTTTTCAAATATACATTAGGGCAGCTCCTGGGCTTAGAAGAAGTGCAATTGACTAGCACTATCTTTTGTGTTATTAATAGAGATGAGTGAGCATGCTCGGGTGCAATTTTCGAGTATTTGCGTACGCATTTTAAAATCGGTACGCTAATGCATACGCATATTTTAATCTGTACTCTAATGCGTACGCATTTTAAAAATTTGTACGTTATGCGTAAGCATTTGTGTACAGATTAAAATATGCGTATGCATTAGCGTACCGATTTTAAAATGCGTACGCAAATACGTGAAAATTGCACCCGAGCATGCTCACTCATCTCTAGTTATTACCACAAACATTGCAAACTACCGCCCCACCAGAACCATATACAACACAGCAGCACAATATACTGCCCCAAAAGCTGTCCCTCTTCCACTGTTCCACCTCCAGGTCTCTCTGATTAAGGTTAGATGTGGGCCAAAGCAGTTGAATTCAGGGGGCATGTGGGTTGCGGCATAGAGGGGTGCTTGAGTGGCCCTCTGGACATAGGCCCACTGGGAAATTTCCCTGTAAGGCCTATGTCCAATCTGCCCCTGATGTCTGTAAAGTTCTGCACAACATTTTCTGGCTATATAAATGAACAAAATAAACCTGTAACTTACAAGTGATAAAAATTCCAGCCAATACATATTATATCGGGGAGATTGTTGACATCCCTATAAGTTCTGCTTTAGGTCCTCTCTACCAGTATATGAGGCCACTTTATCAGAATAGATAATATAAAGCTTTGACCTGCCTAGATATGCAGTCTGTGTGGGCACGTAGGTTACTCCAGCTTCCCCTGCTGTACAGGGTACCGAAGACGTACTTTTTGGTCATCAAAAATCAGAAATGAAAAATTCAGTTCTAATTCACATTTTAGGTCACCCGGGGTGTGTTCTGTTTTTCACTAACAACTGTTGAATTCATCATATAATTAGGAAAATATGAGCCATATGACATAAGTGACCGCACCCTGCTTACAAAATAATACTGGGCTACATATATAGAATTCAGATTGACCTCCAGAGAGGGGATTTTACAAAGTGTAACTGTTATATAGTAAAAAACAAACAAAAAGACTTTACAAAGAAAACAGTTTGCATCTTATTTGCATCGGTTTGCAAATTGCATCTGAAGATAGCAGTAGACATACTAACATACTAAACACTAAGTCATAAAGGGGCTTTTCAGGATTTTAACTTTGTAGACATTATGGGGGAGATTTATAACGCTGGTGTAATGTAGAACTGGCTTAGTTGCCCATAGCAACCAATCAGATTCCACCTTTCATTTTCCAAAAAATGTGAAAAATGAAAGGTGGAATCTGATTGGTTGCTATGGGCAACTAATCCAGTTCTACTTTACACCAGTTTGATACATCTCCACCTATGTGTGATTACGCAGCACAGACACACACATTTGCTTTGTGTAAAGGGGTATTGCAGGATTTTATTATTGAAAGATCATCTATATTTGATCAGTAGAGGTCCAACATCCCAAAGATCAGCTGTTTCACGGCACCAGAAGATACTGACGGAACAGCACAGCTCCGTTCACTGTGTATTGGAAAGAGCTGGATATTGCACACATAATATCAACACAGTTACATGTGTGCACAGTGACCCCTGACATGCGGTGGCCTAAAAAAAAATTAATTCAACTCACAAGGGCCTATGAAAGGCCACCATAAACTGAATACAGCCTCAGATTATGATGACTCCGGCAACAGCGTTAATCAATGGTGGATGCAACTGGCTGGAAGCAGCGCTGAACACAGTACAGTACTAATGTGAAACACCCATAGATACAGTAGTAGCAAGATGTGAAACACCAAGGGATACAGTAATGACAAGTGTGAAATCAATGTGATAGAGTAGTGGTAAGTGTGAAAACGGGGATAGTGCTATTGGTAAGTGTGAAAACAGGGATACAGTAGTGGTAAGGGTAAAACACTGAGAGATACAGTAGTGGCAAATGTGAAACACAGAGGGATACAATAGAAGTAAGTGTGAAACACTGAGGGATACAATAGAGGTAAGTGTGAAACACTGAGGGATACAGTAGTGGTAAGTGTAAAACACTGAAAGATACAGCAGTGGCAAAAGTGAAACACCCAGGGATGAGGTAGTGGCAAATGTTGAAATAGAGGGATACAGTAAATGTGAAACACCAAGGAATACAGTAGTGGTAAGTGTGAAACACCAAGGGATATAGAAGCAACAAGTGTGAAAGACCAAGGGATACAGTAGTGACAAGTGTGAACACAGAGGGATAGAGTAATGGCAAGTGGGAAACACAAAGGCCTCTCCTGACATGTCTGTTTTAGCAACTACTTGTTTTCCCCTTGTAATAACAATTCTGGATCATCTATTCTTACACGTTGTGTTATGAATCCTTGAAAGTTATGAATGAATTGCTAGCAGTATGCACTGAGGGTCCAGATGGGTGTTATCCAAGGGTGGGGGGATGGGGTCCCTGCACAGTCTGACACTAACAGAACTGGCTGGATAATGTCAACTGTGCAGGGACACGCCCCCAACTGGTAACCCCCATCTGCTACCCTGTTTCCCCAAAAATAAGACCTACCCCGATAATAAGCCCTAGTGCTATTTTGCCCTGTTTTTGAAGTAGACTTAAAATATAAGCCCTACTCCAAAAATAAGCCCTAGTTACATTGAGGATACACTGAGAATAGGGTTACAGTCCAAGCCCGGCGGGAAGGGGGGGGTGCAGAGCCCCGCAAGTGATTTAAATGGCCAGTCAGGGCCTCTCTACTGGTGACGCTACCTGCGCAATGCTGCGTACTATAGTACGCAGTGCTGCGCAGTTAGGCTACTTCCACACTAGCGTTAGTACGGATCCGGCGGGTGAAGGGACCCGCCGGATCCGTACTGAGTAATACAACCTTGTGGATCCGTAATTCCGGATCCGGTTGTATTAGCTTTTAAACGGATCCGGAATAACCTCTATTGAAAGTCAATGGAGGACGGATCCGTTTACAAGTGTGTCCACACCAAACGGATCCGTCCCCATTGACTTGCATTGGGGGTCATTCCGGATCCGTTTAGGTGCGGATAACTAGTACGGAGAGCAAACCGCAACATGTTCAATGCTTTCAGGAGCATTCCGTTGTCTTCAGTTCAGTTTTGTCCCCATTGACAATGAATGGGGACAAAACTGAAGCGTTTTATTCCGGTATTGAGCCCCTATGACGGAGCTCAATACCGGAATTCCATAACGCTAGTGTGAAAGTAGCCTTAGTTACCTATATACACACCTATACCCATACCATATCCGGCGCTGCAAGACGTCTCCCCTGTGATGATCCCGCGAGACGTGACCTTAGCGCTGGGTCTCGCGGGATCACGCTGGTTGACGGGATGACACAGCACACGTCGGATGACAGGATTGGAAGAGAAGAAGAAGTCCGGAGCGGAATGTAGGTAAGCATATTTTTTTGTCTGTGTGTGCACAGGGGCCCAGGGGATCTCTGCATACACACTAAACTACTGTACATACAGTGTCTGCAGCCCCTAGTCTCAAAGTACAACGCTCAGTATACACAGTATACACTACCAAGTCCTTTTGCCAGGACACAGGTCATACAGCAGCCACAACCTGGCTTTGTCCCCAGCTCGCAGCCCACAAGGGTCAGTAAACACAGACATCACAAGGCTAACAGTGGACGTAGGGATCAATATTAACGGTCCCCATGGTATAAGGTTGCAAATAACTGCCGTGGGCAAAATTTTAAACCTGATTGTCTAGAAGTCCTTTGCAGTTATCAGGGCCCAAAGTAAGGCCTCATGCTCACAGCCGTAGTTTCAGACCCATTCATCTCAATGAACACAATTGCGCTGTCTGCATCCGCACATTTGTTCCGCGGCTCCTCAAAAAAATAAAACATTTTCTATTCTTGTCTGCTTTTCTAGAGACGGGTGCCATGGGCGGCACGCTCACGGCTGGGATCTGTGTTTTGCGAATCCGTAACTTGCAGACTGCAAAACACTTACAGCTGTGGCATGAGGCCTTAAAGGGAACCTGTCATCAACTTTATGCAGCCCATACTAACGGCAGCATAAACTAGAGACAGGTGAGTTGATTTCAGCGGTCTGTCATTTATAAGTTAAAAGTAAGTGGTTGCTGAGAACCAAAATCACAATCATTGCAGACTGGGCCTGGAAAAGAGTCACGGCCACTGGAGAAGAGTCCTGGTTATTCATGAATTCCTGCTCTCCCTGCCCACCTGCTGATCACTGACAGTCTTCTACCTAGTTTTCTCCCTATCTCTCTAGGAGAGAACTGTCAATCATCAGCAGATGGGCAGGAGAGCAGGAGCTCATGAATAACCATGACTCTTCTCAGGTAGACTGGACTCTTTTCCAGGCCTGTGCTGCAAGGATTATGATGCTGGTTCTCAGCAACCACTTACTTTTAGCTCATGAGTGACAAACCACTGAAATCAGCATACTGTCACTATTTTATGCTGCCCTCAGTGAGGTCAACATAAAGTTGATAACGGGTTCCCTTTAAGCACAGTCAAGAATTGGAGGCAGGTAAAAGTATATTCACCTGTAGCGGTTGAAAAGCAGTTGAAATATGTTACATTAGTAAAAAATATAACGGCACTGAAAAGTGTAGCAAACATTTTTCCGATTAAGTTTTTATTGCACCTCAACTGCTACTTGTGAATACGCCCTAAACAGAGTTTCAGCTACGAAGAATTACTTTTAGATCTTTGTCAAATACCACGGCAGACACTGCAATGTGGAGAATATTTCATGTCATAAAATAGTTTAGAGATGTGGCGTGGCTTTATCGGTCTCTTTATTGGATCGGTATGAGATAGCAGCGAGGTTAATCAGAAAGGAGAAGTTCAACAACCTGCTGGTGACATGAAAGATCAAGTTATTATGTAACCTGCCCAAAAGCAAAAGATATCAAATGTAATAAATCTTATCTCCGAATAGACCACTTGATGTATACAGCTCTAATGCAGAACTATGTGTCTCCCTGGTTACAGACTACAAACAAACCTTGTGTAGTCTGATCTCGCATCCACACACATCCATGGGTCACCTACTTCTTGCTAAAAAACACACATGTCTAGTA
Source organism: Rhinella marina (assembly GCA_900303285.1). Lineage (NCBI taxonomy): Eukaryota > Metazoa > Chordata > Amphibia > Anura > Bufonidae > Rhinella > Rhinella marina. The sequence continues at coordinate 348,413 of ONZH01021942.1, read as the reverse complement.
GACTTGCGCTTTTTTCATTTACACACACATAAAGATGGAAGACTCGGTGTCATTAAATGGATCTTCTACACATTAGGCCCTGGACTTGTGAAGACAAACATGAAAATATTTATCATGTGCCAACCAAACCATGGGTTTGAAAGCTGCTCTTCATGTTAAAAGGAGAGGCAGCATTTGTAGATATGCTTTTGCATTTTGACTGGGAAGTGGAAGTGGTAAGACCTCTGTCCCTGATGTATAAAGGGAATGTGTCCAGAAAATGACCTATTGTTTAAAGGGGTTATCTCATCTTAGACAATGGGGGCATATCGCTGTCTTATAACTGTGGTTCCCACCATTGGGACCCGCACCTATATCGAGAACGCAGCTCCGCAAAATGGTGGCTGGAGGACTCCGGTCCGGCCACCAAGCACTCTCCCCACTGAAGTGAATGGGAGTGCACTGCGCATGACCGGCCACAGCTCCCATTTACTTCTATGGGCTACACGGAAATAACCGCGCCAGTGCTCGGCTATTTTCGGCAGCTCCATAGAAAATGAATAGAGGGCAGCTGTGCCTGCGCAGTGCTCCCTCCACCACCTCCGTTCTCGATATAGGTGCAGGTCCCAGAGTGAGACAAGCACCTTTCAGACAATGGGGGCATATGGTAGCAAGATGCCCACATTGAGAATGAGAATAACCCTTTAAATCAACTTTTTAGAATTTTTGTTGTTGTTTTTTTTTTTCGTATTACCATCTACATTTAAAAAATATATACGGTGTATATGAAGTTTTTACACTGGCTACTAGGTCTTAAATATGTCAAGACTTCCTGTTCCTTTGGGTCATAGACACAATAGTCTAGAGGAGATTTTTTTTAGGTATGCTCTTTCTGTCAATGGAATCCTGTCAATGGAATCCTGCCTGTGATGATAATGAAATGACTGCTGGAAAATTACATGTACAGAATAGGAAGTCTTGGCATATTTTAGGCCTAGTGGTCTGTGTAAAAACTGCACAATTTTAGGATTTTTTTTAAAGGGTTTCTGTCACCAGTTTTTTCGGTATGAATCAGGCTGACATTAGAGATGTGCTAATGTCACCTGATTCCAAATATATATCTGTTTTATTTACTGATGCCCCCATTTTTATATAAAATGAACTTTTATTTTATGCTAATAAGGCCTCTAGGTGCAAGGGGCGTTACCCCTGCTCCTAGAGGCTCTGTTGATTGACAGGACCAGGCAGAGAAGGACCTTGCAAGGACCTTCAATGATGTCATGACCATGTGATCAGTCACATGGTTTAGGAGGAGACAGGCTGTTTGTGTGATCCTAACCATGTGACTGATCACATGGTCATGACATCATTGAAGGTCCTTGCAAGCTATGGTGAATGGAGTGTTTCTTCTCTGCCTGTCAATCAACAGAGCCTCTAGGAGCAGGGGTAACGCCCCTTGCACCTAGAGGCCTTATTAGCATAAAATAAAAGTTCATTTTATATAAAAATGGGGGCACCAGTAAATAAAACAGATATATATTTGGAATCAGGTGACATTAGCACATCTCTAATGTCAGCCTGATTCATACCGAAAAAACTGGTGACAGAAACCCTTTAATTATAGATGTCATCGAAAATTTAAAAAAAACACCAAAAATTCTAAAACAAAATTAAAATAAAATCAGTTTAACATATCATAATGAAGTGTTCTGGCAGAGGTGTAATTCTGTTTCAAATCTGAACTCCTATGACACTTTTTTGTAACGTTTTCTACATTTTACATGAGTTCATATTACCTTCCAAAGCTAAACAGAAGCATGTAACAGTGACAAGTGGGTATCCATGGCTTGTGGCATATTCTCAATGTCAAACGAGAGAAGGCATGGCACAGGGCCAGTGCTGTCGAGAAAAGCCTCCGTAATAGAGTTACTCTCACACTGGATTCTAGCAAGATAATGGGACAAGTGAGAGGAAAAGAAATCACAGGTGGCCAAGGTTGGCTGCAAATCTCTGAACTAAAAAAAAGAGCTTACCGCAGAGAACACAACAGAGATGTAAGCAAGAATGAAAGTTTAATTGGAAAATATGGTAACTTGGCAGCATAAAACCACTGGCAGCCTAGACAACTACTCGGCTATATGATCAGTAGATATATTATAGTTTCTATAGAACTTTTTGTATAGTATGACATGTGTTCATGAGAAGGCTTTTTCGCAAACTACAAAAATGTTTTACAACTTTTTTTTTTCTGGACATACTTTACCAGGAGTGACTTTGTGAACCACAATACAGTATAATATTATATAATAGACTACCGTATTTTTCACCCTATAAGACGGGGAGAAAGAAAGGGGGAAAATGCCCCTGCGTCTTATGGGGCAAATACTAATGAGCACTTCTATTATGGAAGCACTCATTAGTATAGGGGACCGGGGAGCGGTGAGTGCAGTGCTCCATTTGCCGGCTCTGTATTCACCACTTCCTAGTCTTCTCCTGTAGGCTGGCCTCACGCTGTGCAGCATCAGGTCATAGCACAGCAGAAAAACCAGGAAGAGCACTGGGTCTCAGGAGCGGCGGCGTCCAGAGCAGCAGAGGTACGTTAATTTTTTTTTTGGTGTGCTCTTAAAGCTAATTAACATGAGGGTCTGATCTGAGGTCTGAATAAGGGGGAGGGGTTATATTCACATTGGTGCTCAGATCTGAGGTCTGATTGGGGGTCTTTTTTCACACTGGGGGTCTGGTTGGGGTCTTATAAACATTGGGGGCCTGATCTGAGGTCTGATTTGGGTCTTATTAACATTGGAGGTCTGAGCTGAGGTCTGATTGTGGTCTTATTAACAGGGGGAGGTCTAATGAAAATTATTATTTTTTATTATTTTCCGCCTCTAACACCTAGGTGCGTCTTATGGATAAGTGTGTCTTATAGGGTAAAAAATACTTTCCCAGGGCAGTAGTTTGGTCACTATTTGGCATCAGCATTTGAAAGCTGAAAACAAAAGGGGAACAAAGATGAGGAGCAAGAATTGGACTTGCTCCAAATTTTGCCAGACAAAAACTGATGCATAATACTGACCAAAGTGTGAAACCAGTCGATTTGAATGCCTGAGTCATGGAAAAATAGAAATATTGCAGCAAATATTTCAGATCTAAGTCCTACATCTTTGTACCCTGTCAACACCACCAAACCATGCCTAGCAGACAGTAATCTCAAGATAATATTGTGGTTTAGAGCCAGTGACACAAATTACACCAAGAATTGTTCCAAAATGTAGTGCTCACAGCAAACTGTCTCCATGTTAGGGCCACAGAGTGGCCCTGTGAACAAACAATCCCCTTAACCCAGATCATGTACATGTAGGTGATTTTCCTATGAAAAATTACTACAGTTTTCAAACCACCTCCGGGATCTGAATACTTTTGTAATTGCATGTAATTAAAAATACCGCATAGCCACTGAGTTATTCAATAAAATGTATCTGTATAGCGCCACCTGCTGTTTGCTCTTTTTCTCATTTCTCTGTCCTGATCACTGAGATGGAAGAACATGCTCAGTTCCATCCTTCAACTGCCACCAGCTACAGCAGAAAAGACACCATCAAGAAAGTGCACGCCCCCCTAAGCTGCCAGCTTGAAATAAATCAAGCAGAGCAATTGGAGCAATGAATGGGCAGATCTCTGGATCCATGTGAGGTACAGGGCTGGTTTAGTTGGATGTTTGTTGGAAGGAGACTGTCAAGTATAATATCAGATTTCTTTTTACATTAATGTGGACAAGGACTGATGCAAGTGGTCAAATGTGGACAGGGACTGATGTAAGTGGTCACAAAGTGGACAGGGACTGATGTAAGTGGTAACAATGTGGACAGGGACTGATGTAAGTGGTCAATGTGGACAGGGACTGATGTAAGTGGTCAAAATGTGGACAGGGACCGATGTAAGTGGTCACAATGTGGACAGGAACTGCAGTAAATTGTCACAATGTGGACAAGGACTGATGCAAGTGGTCACAATGTGGACAGGGACCGATTTAAGTGGTCAAATGTGGACAGGGACTGATGTAAGTGGTCAAATGTGGACAGGGACTGATGTAAGTGGTCACAAAGTGGACAGGGACTGATGTAAGTGGTCACAAAGTGGACAGGGACTGATGTAAGTGGTCACAAAGTGGACAGGGATCGATGTAAGTGGTCACAATGTGGACAGGGACTGATGTAAGTGGTCACAATGTGAACAGGGACTGATGTAAGTGGTAACAATGTGGACAGGGACTGATGTAAGTGGTCACAATGTGGAACAGGGACCGATGTAAGTGGTCACAATGTGGACAGGGACTGATGTAAGTGGTCACAATGTGGACAGGGACTGCAGTAAGTGGTCACAATGTGGACAGGGACTGCAGTAAGTGGTCACAATGTGGACAGGGACTGATGTAAGTGGTCACAATGTGGACAGGGACTGCAGTAAGTGGTCACAATGTGGACAGAGACTCATGTAAGTGGTCACAATGTGGACAGGGACTCATGTAAGTGGTCACAATGTGGACAGGGACTCATGTAAGTGGTCACAAAGTGGACAGGGACTGATGTAAGTGGTCACAAAGTGGACAGGGGAAGGCCGATGTAAGTGGTCACAATGTGGACAGGGACCGATGTAGTGGTCACAATGTGGACAGGGACTGATGTAAGTGGTCACAATGTGGACAGGGACTGATGTAAGTGGTCACAATGTGGACAGGGACTGATGTAAGTGGTCACAATGTGGACAGGGACCGATGTAAGTGGTCACAATGTGGACAGGGAGGGACTGATGTAAGTGGTCACAATGTGGACAGGGACTGATGTAAGTGGTCACAATGTGGACAGGGACTGCAGTAAGTGGTCACAATGTGGACAGGGACTGATGTAAGTGGTCACAATGTGGACAGGGACTGCAGTAAGTGGTCACAATGTGGACAGGGACTCATGTAAGTGGTGTGGACACAATGTGGACAGGGACTCTGATGTAAGTGGTCACAATGTGGACAGGGACATGTAAGTGGTCATGTAAGTGGTCACAATGTGGACAGGGACTGATGTAAGTGGTCACAATGTGGACAGGGACTGATGTAAGTGGTCACAATGTGGACAGGGACTGATGTAAGTGGTCACAATGTGGACAGGGACTGATGTAAGTGGTCACAATGTGGACAGGGACTGCATGTAATGGTCACAATGTGGACAAGGACTGATGTAAGTGGTCACAATGTGGACAGGGATTGATGTAAGTGGTCACAATGTGGACAGGGACTGATGTAAGTGGTCACAATGTGGACAGGGACTGATGTAAGTGGTCACAATGTGGACAGGGACTGCAGTAAGTGGTCACAATGTGGACAGAGACTCATGTAAGTGGTCACAATGTGGACAGGGACTCATGTAAGTGGTCACAATGTGGACAGGGACTCATGTAAATGGTCACAATGTGGACAGGGACTGATGTAAGTGATCACAATGTGGACAGGGACTGATGTAAGTGGTCACAAGGTGGACAGGGACCGATGTAAGTGGTCACAATGTGGAGAGGGATTGATGTAAGTGGTCACAATGTGGACAGGGACTGATGTAAGTGGTCACAATGTGGACAGGGACTGATGTAAGTGATCACAATCTGTGTATAGTTGAAATATGTGAATGCTATATAGCTAACATGAAAAATAATAAGAAATTAAATGTAAAATATGCGTTTAAAAAATTATGTAGGTAAATGGCAGACCCACTGACTTGAATGAGTTCGCGATCCGCAACATACAGCCAAAGAAAGGACATGTTCTATCTTTTGCGGTGAGGAGGCATGGACCGGAAAGCCCACAGAAACCCTTCATAGCGCTTCCATGGGTTTCCAGTCTGTGCCTTCGCTCCACAAAAGATAGGTGAATTCCTATCTTCGTTCATATCTTGCGGACCTGTTCAACTCAATGGGTCCACATCCGCAGGTCAGTGCCCATATATTGTAGACCATCCGTTTACGTTCTGCAATACGGGCCCTGAGCCAGTACGCTCGTGTGCATGAGCCCTAACAAACATAGCGAGTCTTAAAGGGTTAACAAGCCAAGCAGTAAATGCTAGGAATTTACTGCTCCAAATTCTTTCAGTAGGTTTCCTAATATATCACAGGGATCATTCCATCCTCAGCGTGGTAACCGGGGTCTGGTGAAATGTCTTATAATAGGCGGACAGGACATAAATGGTCATTGTGGGGGGAGAGGTCAGATTAAATAAACTGTTATATTAAATGTGCACAAATATACTTATTATTATTATTCTGTAAAGTCCTATTCTGAAAGATACCGTACAAGTCAACTGAGATATCTTACCTGGAAATATGATTAAATGAGTTTACTGGGACTACAATACTGATGGCCTTTCCTCAGGATACATGATCAGTATTTGATTGGTGGGGTCTGATTCCTAGTCCTCCACTGATCAGCTGTTTGAAGAGGCTGCGGGGCTCCGGTCAGCAATTCGGCCTCTTCCTAGACCAGCGATGTCACCTTCATGGGTCACAGGACTGTACCTGCCACAAGATCGTCTCACCATCTGTTGTGTATGGGGTCTCCTGAGTCCAATGGCCAAGGCTAGGGGGCAGAAGAGTCGGGCATGCTGGATTTCAACATGCTCAATCCAGGAAGATAAACTGGTATAAGAAGTGTCTAGCAGCGGCCTGCACATGCATGCTCAGCCTAGTGTATAGAGAGAATCATGAGACATAGCTGTGGCGCTAATGCTCATTGATCTCATGTGTATGACCGGCTTGCTTTACTTATGGACGCTGAGCTGGCCGCTAAACCGTAAAAGGCACCTAGACCACAATACACTAATTTCACAGTACAAACGAGGATCCTCCACAACTTTCCAACCAGTGACTTTTTGTACTGAAACACCCCGACCAAACCCATCTAAAGCATTTCATCCTTAATCATTTCCATAAGAGCATAAGAACTGAAAGCCGGGCAACTACTTTCTACCAGTAAATTGGATTACTACAAATTTATCGCTATAAAGACGTAACTTTAAAATTAGCATTATAAAAGGAAAAAGAAACGTCCACATTAAAGCGAAATAGATTGACTCCGAACGGGTAGTTAAAGGCCCCCTATTAATTTCAAATGATTTTAGTGGCGTATAAAAGGCCAATAGCTGAAAGGGGAGTTGAGCTTTTGGGAGGACTCGCTGACAAGCTGCCGTGATTAAACCCAAAGGCAACAAACTAGCTGATATTTTTGGCTTCAGATTAAGAAAATTTACATCAAAGCTAAGAAATGCAGTTACTGAAAGGCGACGAAATGTAAAGGTTGTTAAGTGAGATGACTGCACTAAAAAGCAAGCGGTCCTTAAAGGGTAAGAACATTTTTACAAAAATGTTGATAAAAAATACCATACTGTGATGTGTATACAGCGTCTATGCAGACATATGCGTCTCCATGGTAACAGACTACAAACAAACTCTGTTTAGTCTGCTCCCGCAGCCATAAAAACACTTCTATCTGCTCCATCATCTTACATGCTCTCTTATGCCAGGTTCACGTCAGCGCTGTGAACTCCGGCACTCTGTTCTGCTCACTGTATCCGGCATACTACGCATGGCATTTTATGTCGGAAAAGCGGCCCGATCACTGTCGGATCGCTTTATAGCGAATCAGGATCTGGCGGTACACCGTGGTATCCGCCATGTTCCACCTCTGGAACAGACTGCCAGAGTTCACAGCGCACAGCATATGTACGTTGAAGCTCTCAAACCCTATGACAAAATCAGGACCAGCGGTGCCCCACTTACCATGTGTCATTCATAATAATGGTGTCTTCAAATGTAGCATGGTCCTCTCAGGCACCAGGACCTATTTGTGACCGCGACCTCTGCTCTCCCTATAGCAATGTCCCTGTGTACAGACATCAGGGTTCCTACTAATGGTTGAAGAAGCTAAATGTAAGGGCTCATGCCCACAATCGTGTGCCGACTGGGCCCGTATTTTGTGGACCCGCTGTCCTGACACTGCATCACTGATGCAGACCCATTCACTTGAATGAGTCCACAATCCGGAAGGTCAGTGTGGAACGGAGGCACGGAACCCCAAGGAATGCACTACTTTTTTTCTGTGGGGACCATCGGATGCGGATTGCGGACCTCATTCAAGTGAATGGGTCCATGATCTGTATGAGGCAGCCCCACGGTCGGTGCCTGTGCATTCCAGACAGCAATTTGCAGTCTGCAGCAGGGGCCTGGCCAGCACATGGCTGGTCGTGGGCATGAGGACTAACAATGCTAAACTACAGTGGTCCATACATGAAGTGCAGGCCCGTGTGTTTACATGCAGCATTCCTGCTGCATGTGAACAATACATGGAGATCAGTGGACAAAAGTTGATCAGAAATGAGTAATAACAGGTATCTTAAAGGGACATGCTGAACACCACAGCCAATATGGCTGCAGAGCTGCTGTCAGTATGTACTGCAGGTGACCACTGGGGCGGAAGCTGCAGACACATGACAGTCAGTGGGGGAGGAGGCTGGGATTTAAAAAGTAGGTGAGGGCCTATCTGTTAAGCTGGATTTACGTGGCCCAGTTTTCGGTTACTATGAACGCTTGCTCCCAATAATAGACCTGTGTAAATGTGCTGTCAAGCAAAACTTTCATGCAGCACATTAAATCATCGTTTCTGGGCAGCAAATTGTCCTGAGATCTGCTGCCCAGAGACAATGAATCTGTATGAGGGTGAAAGGTGGTAGTAGCCATTGTTTGTCTTCATACATTTTAAGTGATTGCTGCATGTAAATGCACCTCTCACCTCCACTGACAAGCAGGTAGTTATCGGGAATGAACAGTCCTAATAAATGCCTACCAGGTCGTGATATCCAAACCCAGCATTATTGTAAACCATATCAAGCCAGAAAACCTCTTTAAGTGCTTTATTACACTTCTTGAAGAAAAACACGGAGACGCATGTACTGACGCTGAGGTGACACTGTGACCGACAATCCGTTTGTCCGTTCCGTTGCATCCACAAAAAATAGAATTATGCATTACGGACAAGGATAGGACTGTCCTATTATGGGCTGGATGTTCGCCCTCCACTATTCATGGGCTCTTGTCGACTATTATGGGTGCAACAAATTTACCACCACTATTTTTGGCACAAGACAAATGGAGGCAGCCATAAGGTGGAGGAAAGGAGACCAGAGTGGTGTGAGCTGCAACAAATCTGTTATCTATGTCTACAACCACACTCAGATGTTACTTTGTACGACCTGGTTCTTGCCACATTATTTAAGAATATGACTTTTGTGTTTCAATTTCACAACATTTCCAGTATCGTGTTTGGCTCTGCCTGAAACATCCTGGTTTCCATTCAGAAGCTGAAAACGTATTGATATCTGAGGTCACTTTCACACAGTCAGTGTTTGTTCAGTGATTTCCATCAGTGATTGTGAGCCAGGATTAGAGCTTCCACAGACATAAGGTATAAGGGCTCATGCACACGAATGTATTTTGTTTCACTTTCCATTCCTTTTTTTACAGGTCCATATGTGGAACCATTCATTTCAATGGGTTCACAAAAAAACTGAAATGACTTTGTGTGCATTACGTTTCTATAAGACCAGCTTCAGACGAGCGAGTTCCCTCCATGAAACATGCTTCGTGTGGGAGCGTGAATTCCCATGGTGAATGATTTATAATGCTGTGTGTTTCTGCCCTGACACAACGCCATCAATACAAATCATTACAGTGGAGGTCGGGCAGAGACACACAGCATTATAAATCATTATAATGCTGTGCTGTCCATTCAGAGGAGCAGAGTTCGCTACAGAAATTCATACTCCCACATAGGACGTGTTTCACACAGTGAACACGCTCGTCCAAACTGACCTAATGCTAAAAAACTGCATAACTAGGCGTCCTCTGTGAGCGAAGGAGCATACATAATCCAGATGATACAGTTCAGGAGCTGTTCACATACACGTTATTCATCTCCATTGTTTGGCTCCATAGGAGCAGAACAATGAGGATGACGGCAGTGCCGAGTCTGTCACTGATGCCACTGACTACAATTGGTTCCGTCAAGTTTCCTTTATGGTGTCTCATTTTACCTGACCTGCTGCTCTGTTTTGTCCAGACTGTGCCTCAGAATCTGCGACAAAGGCACCTAGCATAGCATTCAACTCGCATGTGAACACAGCCTTATCTACACTGAAACATTGTAACAAACTATCGGGACAGTAGAGAATTTTGCACTTGCAAAGTGAAATGTGCCAGATTTCTCCCAGTGGATGATAAATCTGACACTGCTTTAGATTGTCTAAAGCCCCATAGCAGAATAAGTAGGGGGCCCCAACACCTAGCAGAAATGAATGTATTAAAAACAAGTTTTGCTGAACCTTTCCCACAAACTACATATCAATCTGCTCAGCTTCTCCTGCTCTATTACCTGCTGCCTGCAGATGGCGCTGCATTTTCTGGAGTCAAGTTCCCTTCAAGAAAAGATCAAATAGATTCTCACTATAGTAGAATAGTAATAAAACATCCAACTGTTGGTTAAGTGCTACCGTAAACGAGGAGACAATGAGGCAACGGCTGCATCACTTACACTGGATCTCAGTAATCAATAAAGGTCCACAAAGGAAGAGTAAGGATGGCACTCACCCGGCACTCAGTAATCAATAAAGCAGAGATAACACGTAGCAGGAATCACAACCTACCAGATCGGGACTTGATGATATCGCTGAACTCATTGTTCTGTTCTCCATCAGATCTGTCCAGCTGCGCCCCCACATTGGCCATTTTTCAGATTCCAGGGACTTTCTTTGAACTTTCTCACACTTCACAGAAAGATAACGGTGGGCATGTAACTGAGCGGAGTGGCTGGGCAGGGTATAGAACCTGAAAGAGATTGACTTGTATGAGTTATGGGAGGCTATACACTTGTGGTTTTTCCCATTCACACAGATTAGTAGTACATTTTTTAGGTCATTTATCAAACTGGTGTAAAGTAGAACTGTTTTAGTTGCCCATAGCAACCAATCAGATTCCATCTTTCATTTTACAAAGGAGCTGTCAAACGTGAAAGGTGGAATCTGATTGGTTGCTATGGACAACTAAGCCAGCTCTTCTTTACACCAGTTTGATAAATGACCCCCTTTGTGTATCCATATACTCTGCTAAATGGACATATAGGTTCAAATTAACACAGTATTAGCCGATTTTGGAAAATCGCTGTGGTTTTTGTAGCTTTTTTTATTAGGCATTTTGTGGAGTTTTTAGCGTCTTCCCGCCGCAGCCATTTTCCGGTTCTGCATTTTGGTTTTTACTCGCTGCCTTCCAAAAACCATAGCTATACTTTCCCATTTACACAGGCGTAGGAGGGCTCATTTTTTGCAGGAAAATATTTCATAGGATGTACTGGGAAGATGTAAAAAATTATTAATGGGTGGAACTGAAAAAAAAAACGCAATCGAGCCATGGTTTTAGGGGTTATGTTCATACGGTGTTCGCGATGCGGTTTCTTTCTGAGCGGCGATCTGTAGTTTCTATTGATACCAATTTGGGCTATGTATGACTTTTTATTCATTTTTCCTGGATGGGAATTCACTACTTTTTTTCCCCATGACAACGTACATAACAGTTCTTTTATTATTTTTGTATGTAAAAAGGGGAAAGGGGTGATTGGAATTTTTATTCTTTTATTCTGTTTTTTTTTTAACTTTTTTTTTAACTTCATTTTTAAATTCAATGGTGCTCTGCAGCTCCAGTGCTGATTTTTAGAGAAGAGTTGATCAGACAGGGGTGCTGGTCTGTCCTAAAAACAGAAACTTTACTATGGCAGGCTTCTGGCTGTCATAGAGACTGAGCGGAAGGAGAAAGAGGGGCATCACTGAGAACTGAGCCTGAGCCTGTTCCCGGTAAATGACTGCTTTTGACCAGGCACTATCATTAAAAACCCTGGATCCATGTCAAGAAGGGGTTAATGGTGTTTTTTTTTTTTTTTTTAAAGTCTTATATTGTTAGATAGGAAAGTCACTTTCTCTGAATGAAAAAAAATACATTGGTAAAAAAATGCCATGCAAAAAAACACCAGACGCAGAGCATGCTCTGATTTAGGCCTCTTTCACACGAACGTATTTTTTGCAGACTCCGATCCGCATTTTTCCCATTAATTTCTATGGGTCCGCAAAAAATGTGGACAGCACACCGTGTGCTGTCTGCATCCGTTGCTCCGTTCCGTAGCCCGCAAATAAAAATAGAGCATGTCCTATTCTTGTCCGTATTACAGACAAGAATAGTACTGTTCTATTAGGGGCCAGCTGTTCCGTTCCACAAAAAGAATGCACACGGATGCCATCCGTTGTTTTTGCGGCTCCGCAATTTGCGGACCGCAAAACACAACGTTCGTGTGAAAGTAGCCTTAAAGGGGTTGTCTGGGTTCAGAGATGAACCTGGACATAACCTCATCTTCACTCATTTAGTATGTATGAGTGCAGCATCAGAGCATTTCTCGCCTTATGCTGCATCGCGCAGGGAAAGGGCTTTTTCTTTACTACCGGTGAGTATGCTAGGTGGAAACTTTCACCTAGCAGTGATCCTGTTGACATCACCGCCACAAATGGGCAGTCTATAGTGCTGCCCTAAACTGTTTTAGAGCCTAGAATAGCGCTATAGACTGCCTATTTGTGGCGGTGACGTCACTGGGATAACTGCTAAGCGGAAGCCTCTGCCATAGAATAGTAAACAAAACAGACCACAGCTCTGAATCTGGACAACTCCTTTAAGGAAAAGAAGCCACTGAACCCCCCCAAAAAAAAACACAACTTGTGTCAAAAATGTTGCTAAAAAATTGCAGGTTTGCGCTGCGTGCAATAATTTCATAGTCTTCCATGTAAGGCCTCATTCACACATCAGTGTCACGTGATGACATCAGTGACAAGATGGTGAGTGGTTCATCTGGAAGGATGCGTGTTTGGTCCTTGTGTCCATTTTTGCCCTCCATGTCTCATCCCTATTCCACAGACATTGCTCAGCTGAAAATGAATTTAAACAGCTTCTCCTAGCAACGATCCATGAAACACGGACAAAACACGAATGACATTGTGGTTTTTTTTTCACAGACCAACTGACTATAATGGACGTGATGGATCTGTAAACACAGACAAAAATAGGGCACACTTCAGTGGTGTAACCGCAAACCCCTAGATAGCGGTAAAACACAGATGTGTGAATGCACATATTAAAATTAATGGCTACATGTGCTGTCTGTGGAGAACATGTACAGTACACGATCCAATCCATGTTTGCTCCGCGTCTCTGTTTTTTGCTCTCCATGTGTCATCCGTTTTTCACAGACATTGCATAGCTGAAAACTCATTTTAATAGCATCTCCTCCTAAGGCCTCGTCCACATTTCTGTGTCAGTGACCCATCCGTGAAAAAAAGCGTACGTGTTTCATCCGTGAAGCTGTCCGTGAAGGATCCGTGGTTGGTCCGTGTGTCCGTTTTTCCTATCCGTGTGGCATCCGTATTTCACTGACGTTGCTCAGCTGAAAATTGATTTCCAAAGAATCTCCTATTAGTCATCAGTGAAAAACGGACGCACCACGGACACAACACGGATGTGTGTCAGTGATTTTCACGGACCCATAGACTTCAATGGGCGTGCTTGGTCCGCATCACGAATCAAAGTAAGGCATGTCCCCGTGATTTTTTTACTGACCCACGGTCAGTAGAAAAATGCTGAAATGTGAACAGATACATTTAAATCAATGGGTACGTGTGCTGTCCGTGAAAAATGCGGACAGCACACGTCAGTGAAAAACGGAAATGTGGACGAGGCCTAATGGTCCATTAAACACGGATGGTATCCGTGTTGCATCTGTGCTTTTCACGGACCCATAGACTATAATGGGCATGATGGATCCGTGAGCACGGAAAAATAGAACATGTGTCCGTGCTAAACCCACAATCTACCTACTGTGCTAAAACACGGATGTGTGAATACACAGATTAAAATGAATGAGGACGTGTGCTGTCCGTGGAGAACATTTACAGCACACGTGAATCACTGATGTGTGAATGACGCCTAACATTTGGGGCTAGTGATTTACGTTTCCTAGGGCAGGTTATTAAAAAGGAAAGAATAAATTTGGTTAATTATCGTAGGTAATTGCTTAATTACCACCAGTAATTGCTAAACCTTTGCCTGCAGTATGTTTTATACTTTAGTACAGTATGTTAGTACTTTACAGTACTTTAGTTTTACACAGCATGTTTTATAGAGTCACGTAGCTTTTTTATTTTTTTTTTTTAATCAAAAGTCTAAAAACATTACTTAAAAAGAAGTTTCAAAATTCACTTTTCATCTGAAAAGGATCTAAATATAGAAATTCCAGGGGGCTGCCTATAATTAATACTGACTGTCCACTCCTAGCTTTATTTTTGGAGCTGAAGCGTAGAAAGCTTCAGATTACTTGGCCAGGAGGATCTTGGAGAAAGGGAGAGGTTCCTGCTATACCTTCTTGGAACATATCTGCAATACAGTTTATCGGCCGCTCGAGGCTACTTGGCCTGGAACCTGCGGCAAGGCTACACAATCATGGAGGACAGGGGATCATGGAAACTGGTGGCCTACAGGCATCAGTATTGTCAGACTTCTCTGTTGTGCAAAAAAATCTATCAAATCTTGCACACTTTTTGTGAAATTTGTTGAATTTTAGGCTGCGGCTACATGACAACACGTGTCGATGTGTGAGGCAAGTCTAAGAAAAGTGCAACCAAAAACACTTGTCCAACTGGCTGTCAGGCGACTATATTGGAGCTGTCAGCTGTAAAAACATCTCAGAAGAGTCACATGCAAGTCACATGTCACACGAGACTTGCATTGTGGTCTACAATGGCAAAGTTGTGACCAAAAATGAAGTGAATGGGGACTGGGCTGCAGTAAGGCCCCATTCACACGACCGTATGTATTCCGTGATCCCTATAAAAACGGAACGGAAGACATACGGAAAGTCTTCCGTAGTGTTCCGCAATTTTGCGGACCAATTGACTTTAGAGGGGCTACGGACGTGATTTTGCGGCCAAGTATAGGACATGTTTTATTTTTTTTGCCGAGGAACTTCCGTGAGATACGGGATGCGGAATGCACACGGTGTTCTATCATTTGCGAAATGGACATACTGGGGTCCGCGATCCGCATCCGACAGTCCGCACGCAAAGTAGTGCTTGCGCTACTTTTTTGCGCTGCGGAGGCAAGGCCAGAAACACCACGGAAGCAAACCGTAGTGCTTCCGTGGTGTTCCGATCCGTGCCTCCGCTCCGCATCTCCTGGATTGCGGACTCATTGCAGTGGGCATGCCGTGTGCATGAGCTCCTTATTCACATGTCTGTGCTCAAATCTGTGAAAAGGTGGTCAGAATTGTTGAGCGAACTTGTGTTTCAAGTTCGGCGTACAAGGTTCGGGTTATCTAAGAGTTTGATATGGATTCCGCTACCACAGACCATAAAACTTATAGTCCGTGGTAGTGGAAGCCATATTGGAATTCTTAGATAATCCGAACATTGCATGTCGAACTCGAAACACAAGTTCGCTCAACACTACTGGTCAGTGATGCCTCCTTGAAGATGTCCAAAGGATCCATGTATGGTCCGTGTGTCCATTTTTACTGTCCGTGTTTCACGGACACTGTGCAGTTAAAAGATAATTTTCAAAGCATCTCTACTTAACAAGTAGTGAAACACAGACGGCATCCGTTTTTTCACGGACCCATAGACTATAATGTGCGCAATGGATCTGTGAATATGGACAAATAGCGCATACTTCCATGCTAAAACCACAGATCCATGGAATGGGGAGGACACGTACAACACACGTACATGGAACACTGACGTGTGAACGAGGCTTTAAGCAGCAGATTTTCCACATGTAATACATGCTGCGTGCATATACCTTTACACATAGCACCCGATGGTCACGCATTTCCTAAAACCTTCTAACCATCCCTTGGTTCATTCTATAAAGCGGCGAGCACTAGGGACGCGGTGCCACCTATAGGAACACACCATTGTCTGGGACACCTTGGTCGTTCTCATATCGGTTTTTAACTTTTTACCTCCTGTTACAATATGTAACCATATGGCGCGCCTTACAAGCCGCAATGTTGATACAAGCCTCATACGCTTCCATCTGTCATACTCTGTCACCAATCACAACCTGCTGACTTTCCTCCATGTGTTGTGTAATGTTAGGCGGCTCCTGCTCCTCCCCACTGCCATTCATTACCCCCTATACACGGCAAGGCACAGGTCTGTGTGACTGGCACATTGCTGGACAGGACTATCATGGACAGGAACACAGGAGTCACAGGAGACACTTGACTGACTCGCACATGGAGGGGTGACCTTCTTTCCTGCCAAAATAAGGAACTACCAGAGCAAGGACTGCAGAGAGCACCTTGTAAGTCATGTCCTGGTGCAGGGAGCACCCCCCTCCCGGTGAAGGGAGCACCCTGCTCCCGGTGCAGGGACAGGAGCACCTTGTCCCGGAACAGGGGGCACCCCCCCACCCCTGTATGCAGCGAGCACTCAGGCTCTCCACTGACACGGACATGAATTATTCAGCACTGTAATCTTACCTGGGAATTTTATTCTCCGGCACAATGTGCAGTCACTTCCTAGAATCCTAGGAGGCACTGAGATCCCAGCGATCTAGAGGAGGGATCCACTCACAACATCCCGGATTCCTTCCTGTGAGAGAATTCTTACTTTTTACAGCTGCTCCTCCCTTCACTTGGCACAGCAGGAAAAACTTGCAGCTGTCCGCTTACAGGAAAGAGTTAACTTTTCCTGTGTCTGTGAAGATTTCCAGCGATCCACACGATCCTGCGCTTGCTCGTAGGATCCGACGATCACCCTCTGCACCCGATCTTTTCCTCCGATATAAGTTGCATGGGTCTCCGCAGCCGTCCTGTGCGCTCGGGGCACTCTCCCAACTTTGTACTCCAGGTTCACAGTCGTAGTTCACTTGGACGGCGGTGCGGTCGGCTGCGACGAAACCGAGAGAACGTGGCACAGACTTGTCTCGTCCCCGCCCACTCCGAATACATGGCCCTTCAGTGTGTACAGTAGGATGGGAGGCCGGCGTGCGCCATCTGCTGGACGACTCGTTTATGATCCTACTGTACCTGCGTTTTTCTATAATCTTTATTTCTATAGCGCCGCCATATTCCGCAGCGCTTTACAATTCAGAGGGATCATGTACAAATCAAAATACCTCACAAAATGACAGGGTATTAAATAAAACACTAGGAATGAGATCCCTGCTCACAAGAGCTTACACTCTATGAATAAATATAACCAAAGAAAAACCTGTTGTGGAGTCCACAAAAGGTTCTGTACCCTTAAAAAAATCAATTTTTACTTCCCAGATCCATAACCTTTTTATTTCTCAGCTCACATAGCCCTATGAGGGCTTGATTTTGTGGAGGACAAGTTGTTCTTTCTAATGGAACCATTTAAAGGGGTTATCCACCCCCTATAATGACCTCCCCAATGCCTGAGCCCCTCGTATGCAATATAATTACCCCACTCCCCGTTCGAATCCGACCAAGGACAATATCTGCACGGAGTTTGTATGATCTTCCCGTGTTTGCGTGGGTTTTCCTCCGGATACTCCGGTTTCCTCCCACACTCCAAAGACATACGTACTCATAGGGAACTTAGATTGTGAGCCCCATTGGGGACAGCTTGATGCTAATGTCTGTAAAGCGCTGCGGAATATAGTAGCGCTATATAAGTGCGTATAATAAATCAATAAATCTCCTCTTTGTTTGGACCAAAATATCCGGCGACGAGAGGGAAGAAAGGTGCATGACAGTTCTCTTAGCTTAGTGGAACAGGCAGAAGCAGGAGCCTGCTCCACTAATCCTGGCATAGTACATAGGAACAGAGTACCTATGTACTATGCCAGGAGTTAGTAATTGTCCAGGGAGCATGGGCAGGAGCAGAAATGTGCGCTCCTGCTCGTACTCACATCGGTGCTGCTGCCCATTCATAAAATGAGTACTCCGTACACCGCTGAGCTGTCAGCAGTGTATGGAGATCTGAGTTTTAAGGTTTTTAATGTGCTTTAGGGATGTAAAAGTATAGTAAAAATAGAAAATAAATGAAGTATATTAGAAAAAATTTTTTAGGGGATTAGGGACAACATATTAAAAATGATTATAAAAGTTTAGTTACTCTTTAAGGGCTCATGCACACGAGCATGTGCAGTCAGTGCCCGTGCTGTGGACCATAATTTGCGGTCCACAATGCACGGGCACTGACAGTGGGGCCGCCGGATTCGGATCGCGGATCCATTCACTTGAATGGGGTCTGCGATCCGCATCCGAAGGTCTGCACTGCAAAAAAGTGCTTGCGCTACTTTTTTGCGGTGTAGAGGCAAGGCCAGAAACACCACGGAAGCAAACCGTAGTGCTTCCGTGGTGTTCCGATCCATGCCTCCGCTCCGCATCTCCCGGATTGCGGACCCATTGAAGTGAATAGGTCCACGATCCGTGATGCGGGCTCCACACGGCCGGTGCCCGTGTATTGCAGACCCGGCGTATGCAGGCTGCAATACAGGCACAAACCGGCACCGGTCGTGTGCATGAGCCCTAAGTCAGATGCCAGATCCTTCCTCCCATTCTCTTTCCTTATGTCGCCAAACACTGCTACTATGTCCTGGTGCAGCTCCACAGTTTTTTCCCATCCAATCAACCTGTAATGTCAGGAATCAAGGAGCAAGATAGTGTTGATTAAAACAAGGCATATCAAATATAAAATTCCACTTTCCCAGAGTGCATCCGACCTAGGTTTCGTCCCTCCTTCTTTAAATACCCCCCGAAGAAGGAGGGACGATACCTAGGTCGGACGGGCTCTGGGAAAGTGGAATTTTATATTTGATATGCCTGTGGACTGTCTGTGTAAACACTTTTATTGCTCATTATGTAACAGTTCTGGATCACGTTTTCTTCGAACTCTGCTTTGTCACATTACTATGTTATTCCTCTTGGAAATATAACTTCGCTGTTACCTGATTAAAATGCTGTAGTTTGTTTTCCTTTTTTTTTTGTATCCGATGCTTCATTCCCGAGTGATGATACTTTTTTAAATATGCAAATTAAGGCTTTGGTGCATTGAAGGCATCATCCTTGCTCTTGTTGCACCCAAGCTTCATGCCTTTCTATGACCAGTCTCTCCCTGCCTGCTGTGCCACTGCCTGGTCCTGTCAATAAAAGCAGCAAGGAAGAAGATAGCTACAGAAAGGGGTAGAACTTGGGTATAACAAGAGCAATGGTTCACCTTAATTTCACCTAATTTGCCTATAGGAAAACATACCATCACTTGGGAACAAAGTCTCAGACCGACAAAAGAGTTTTAATCAGGTGAACCACAGCTATGTGTCTATGTAAAGTGTTTAATAGTGAGGTCAACGGTGACAGATTCCCTTTAAAAGTAAAGTTATCATACAGCATGAAAATGCCTTAAAGAGGTTGTCCCATGAAAAATATTCTACAGTTTTCAGCATCTGGATCGGAATACATTTGTAATTGCATGTAATTAAAGGGGTTGTCCGAGTTATTTTTTTGTCATATGTATGTTTCTAACTAATCAAATACAACAGCTTTTCCAGCAATTTGTGATTCTGAAGCTGCTGGTTTCCCAGATTTCACTCAGGGTCACATGACCTGTGATGTCAGCTTCTCTGCCTGCTAATCTCATATTTGTGCACAAGCACATAAGAGTCTGTACACGAGATGTCACTGTGCTGGCCACGCCCCCCTGCTCTGCCAGGCTCTTGCTCTCTGGATTCTTTCAGATAAAACATTAAGGCCCCTTTTACACAAGCGAGTTTTCTGCACGGGTGCAATGCGTGACGTCAACACATAGCACCCTGACTGAATCCTGACCTATTCATTCCAATGGGTCTGTGTATATTATGTCTGATTTTCATATTTTACATTACTAATGTGATAACCCCATTAAAAACAATCCTCTCAAAAAATGGTGGAGTTACTGGTTTTAATTTTATTCAACTCCCCCACCTTAAAAAAGTTTCAATAAAAAAAAAATAAAAACTGTATATTAGCTTCAGCAGCTCCTTAGACTCGGTGCAAACTGCGATTGAGCCTCTTAACATCTCTCTCCAATGGAAAGCCCCGACATATACCACAGTATAGGCATACAGTAGGAAGAAGGAAAGTATAGTCAGCTGTGCTTTTCTACTCCAATGTAGTACCTGCAGGGGCGGATTGGCCATAGACCTTACAGGGAAATTTCCCGGTGGGCTGATGCCCAAGGGGCCGCCTAGGCTCTTCTCACAGCCGGCCAGTGGAAGTTTTTGGGGATGTATTTTGTGCTGCTGGCAGTATTTTGTGATGGACTGCGGTATTTGGCTCTGATGGGATGGTATAATGTGCCACAATATGGTATTACTGGCCCGCCTTCCATCAATTTGGACCCAACTACAAAACAGGGCCGCTTTTTGTATTTTTTCCAGGGCCACTTTAAGTTCCCAGTCCACCCTGAGTACCTGCCTGTAAGAGGCCAAAAGGACACATATATGACTTTTATTCACGGAATGGAGCCCTATGGATACATTTGACATATACGTCAGGAGCTTTTCCCAACATGTACTCCAAACATAGGGCTCGGATACAGTCTGCACGTTTGCGGTCACTAACGCCATCGCTCGTCCCTATACTAAATCATTGCTTGCCGGCAGTAGAGGCTGTTTAGACAGCACAATCTGCTGCCAACAAATGATGATTTAGGTGTCCACATGAAAGATCATATTACCTCATACTTCACTTAAATGGACAGTGACTTTCCCAGGATCAGGGAGGAAGATCCCAATCCCCCAGACCCCCCCCCCCCCCCAACAACAGAACACTAACAGTAAGTAGTCAGTTCTATCCTTAACTAATTCCACTCCTATCATCTTCTATAAATTTTTGAATTTTTGGGGATGTATTTTGTGCTGCTGGCAGTATTATGTGATGGACTGTGGTATTTGGCTCTGTTGGGGTGGTATAATGTGCCACAATATGGTATTTCTGGCCCTGCCTTCCATCAGTTTAGACCACACTAAAAAACAGGGCCACTTTTAGTATTTTTTCCAGGGCCACTTTATGTTCCCAGTCCGCCCCTGACATTAAGACACCATATCCTTCCTACTACCTATATACAGTGATGCACCACCAATGAGGCCAGCAAAGAGGGGGGCCGCAGATTGGCAAAATGAGCGCTTTCATTGTGGCAAAGGGGTTAGGTTAAGAAATTGTCATGGTGGGCGCCGTTTCAGTTTTTGCCTCAGGCAACAGAAAGGCTAGGTGCACCCCGGCCTATATACACTGTACTTTTATATGTTAACCCAAGTTTTGGGGGGAAGGGGTTATGGGTATAGTTTAGGCGGTAATTGAATATTGTCATTTGTACCAACTTCTGTAAGGACAGGTCAGTGCTGCCAACCTAAATTTTTATTTTTTTCTGGACAATTTATCCAAAAATTATGGACAGCCAACATTTTTTTAGGGGAAATTGTAAAACTATACTGAATTATAATTAATACATATTATATTAGTAATATAGCTCAGATACTAATAATGAGCACATTACCACCACTTACATGCCAGGTAACAATTACTTTTATAATAACATATAAACTGGGTACAAGCAGATCTTAGGTGGGCATCCAGTTGGGAAGTCAGAGCAGTGGAGAGACAGCTTGTGTCTGCTGATGGGCTGCAAGAAAGTCACTAGGAATGTCTCTCCAACCTCTCTACTATATTATTGCATTGCGTATATATTCTTAGAGGGATAGTTTCTGATATACCTGCACCCTACTGATGGTTTCCTTTTATACTGTAGCCAGTAGTATACTGTAGCCTTTTATACTGTAGTCCAGTACCGTGAATGACATGGTAAAGAAAAAATCTGACCAGAGAAACATTTTTACTGTGTAGCAGTTACAGAAGAAACACCAATCAGTGTTGACAAAAATATTGGTTAGAAAAAACTGCTCAAATATTAGTATTTACTAATTAAAACTTTGGCTTATGCCAGAAAATTCTATAAAATACTAAATATTTAGGTGAATGGGAATTGAGCTGCAGTCAGAACCGCCACTATGCACTACAGACTGATTTGTTTCCAGTACCGGTGGCTTCCAAAAACAGCTGATTATGGGAGTGCCTGGTGTCTGATGACCTGATGACTAATTACAAGAAAGTCAAGAAAAATAAAGGGGTTGTCGCATGACAACAGCTCATGCCCTAATTGGTTGGCAGGGGCCCTGACAGTCAGACCTCCCTTGTTTCCCTTTTGAATGGAGTGGTAGACAAGTATTCATATCTTCTGAAGCTGCCAGAAACAAACAAAATTAAGATTGAATTTGGAGTTGGCCTTCGCCATAAGGGCGCCAACTCCAAAACTCCTGACCACTAAACCACCTAGTCAAAGCTATCATTAGTAACAGGAGACAGCGATTGCCAATTTCATTATTCAGACTCCACATAAGGGAAGACACTATAAAGTGTCACATCCCTGGTCTCCGATCTCACCGAGAGCAGAGACACGGGAGAAGCTAGTAAGGGACCAATCAGAGTGTGCAGACTTACCAATCAAAGTGTCAGTAGTGGTCAAATGCTGGTATCAGGCTATGATCTCCACTCTGGAGATCAGAGCCTGAAATCAGTTATGGTCCTCTTTGTGCCCCTGTACCCCTGATACAGCCATCAGCCTATTGGATCTTGAAGAATCAAGTGGGATTTGTCAAAAAAAAAAAGTGTAAAAAAAAAAAAGTAATAGAAAAATATTTCCCATATCCGTTAGAATTGATTAAAAATGAAAAAAATTAAATAAAATAAACTATACATAATTGGTATTGCTGCGTCCGTAACCTATAAATCTATGATCTATAATGTATAATATAATATAATCTATATAATATCTAATATAATCTATATAATATCTATTTAATATAATCTATAATCTATCTATAATCTAAAATCTATCTATAATATATAGTATAGATCTATGATCTATATCTATAATCTGTGATCATGTCACTAATCCCATGTGTTGAACAGCTTAAAAAAAAAAAGATTCAACATGTCACCTCACACCCCCCCCCCAAAAAAAAAATTGAATAAAAAGTTATCAAAATGTCATATGTATCCCAAAATGGTACCAAAAAAACTATCGAATATCCCACAAAAAAGCCCTCACACAGCTACATTAGTGGATAAATAAAAACATTGTGGATGATATATGGTGATGCAAAAGTAGTAAAACATGAAATGTGAAAAAACTATTTAAATTTGGTATCGCCATAACTGTATCAACCGACAGAACAAAGTTATCATATCATCTATACCGCATGGAGAACCTCACAAATAAAAAATAAAAAAATAGACAAAATGGCAAACTTTGCTCACCTCACCCCACCTCCCCAAAAATGGTATAAAAAGTAATCCAAAAGACATATGTACCCCAAAATGATACTGATAAAAAAAAACTACAGTTTATGGATGCTATGGATGTTAGTAGATGGTGATGCAAAATATAAGTTATTTTTTATACAAAAGTGACTTTATGCTGAAAAAGTAGTAACACATCAAAAACTATATAAATAATCATAATAAAATATGATAAAATTATCATATCATATACTGTATACTGCATGAGGAATGTCATAAAAAAACAATGACAGAATTGCAATCCCAATCACCAAAAAAATAAATAAATAGGAAACAATTTCAGCAAATTCCTTGCTAGAAAATCCTGACGCTGCACTTTCCCTTCTAAACGCTGCGGTGCCCCTAAACAGCAGTTTATGACCACATATGGGGTGTTGCTGTATTCAGAAAATGCATAACTAATTGTGGGGTGCTCTTTCTCCTGTTATGCCTTGTGAAAATAAAAAATTTGGGGCTAAAGCAACATTTTTTTGGAAATAGAATGAATGTTTCATTTTCACAGCCAAGTGTTTCTAAATTCTATGAAAAGCTCGTTGGGTCAAAGCATTCACTTCACCTCCGATCAGTTCCTTGAGGGGTGCAGTTTCCAAAATGGGGTCACTTTTCGGGGGTTTCCTTTCTTGAAGTTCCCCAGGGTCTCTTCAAATGTGCCATGGCACCCGAAAACCATTCCAACAAAATTGCGATGCTTTCCTTCCTGTTTCTGGAAACTGCAGAATTAGGGTAATAGATATTGAGGTTTGATTTTCTGTTAACTCTTGCTGTGTTACAGGAAAAATGAATTAAAATGGAAAATCTGCAAAAAAATAATACATTTAAATTTCACATCCATTTTGCTTTAATTCCTGTGGCACACCTGAAGGGTTAACAAAGTTTGTAAAATCAGGTTTAAATAAATTGAGGAGTGTAGTTTCTAAAATGGGGTAGTTTTTGTGGTTTCTATTATGTAAACCCCTTAAAGTCACTTCAGAACGGAATTGGTCCTTAAAAAACAGTTTTGAAAATTTAAAAAATTGCTTCCAAAATTCTAAACCTTCTAACATCCTAAAAAAATAGAATGACATTTACAAAATTATGCCAACATAAAGTCGACATATGGGAAATGTTAATAACTATTTTGCAAGGAATCACTATTTGTCTTAAAAGCAAATAATTCAAATGTAGAAAATTGCTAATTTTTTTTTTCAAAATTTGGTATTTTTATACATATAGATAAAACATATCAACTGAAACTCACCACTAACATGAAGAACGATGTGTCATGAGAAAACATTCGTAGAATCGCTTGGATAAGAAAAGGTGCAAGTAAAAAATTTAGTGATTTTTAGCATTTTTTATGTGGAAAATGAAAAAAAAAGCTTCAAATCTGCCATTTTTTTCCACACGCAATATGTATGAATGAGGTCTTAAGGAGTTTTCCCATCGCAGTAAATGATGGCATTCCCTAGCAAATCTTTTGAATCAAGAGAATGCAGTGCACGTTTAGGGGTGGTACTGGTCAAAGGCTGTGCGTATTTTTTGTCCGGGTCCATTCTATATTTTTTTTGCGGACCGTATGCAGAACCATTCCCTTCAATGGGGCCGCAAAAAAAATTGAAATGACTCGTGTGCATTCTATATGTCTGCATGGCTGTTCCGCAAAAAAAATAAACCATGTCCTGTTATTGTCCACATTAGGACAAGGATAGGACTGCTCTATTAGGGGCCCGCCCTTTCTTTACGCAGAATGAACGCAGCCGGTATTTGTGTTTTGCTGATCCACAACTTGAGGACTGCAAAACACCAATAGTCGTGTGTATGAGCCCTAAATCTCAGCAGGGAAAACCTACAGGAAAAATGTACTGCCACACTGTAAACTCTTATTCGGGGATCCAGCAAAATAGTCTACAATCTCCCCAAACTACAGTAGAAGCAGAAACTGGATAAGAAAGATTTGGCTGCAAATTACAAAAATTCTCTTCTATAAATATTCATACTAATTCATATTTTTATGTCAATTTCGCCAATTATATTACAGTGATGAACGCCATGGGAAGATGGATTGGTGAATCTGTAGTATCCCTGGAACTGACTGCAGATTTTTTTACACTAAATGTGAAGGGAGTTTTTGTCCTGCATCTCCTATTGCCCAAACAGTTTCAGCTAAAATCTGGAGCTGGCATTTTTACCACATTAAAAAAAAGGTTAAAAAATACACCACTAAAACCAAAAGTGCACAAACGGCATTAAAAGGATTTTTCAAGAATACAACATTATAATTGAAATATTAAAATTACACTCTTACAAAAAAAGGCTCATTGGCCACTTTTGGGTAGTGTACTGCTTGGTGAGAGATTGTTGATTGGTGGCATACCTCTAAGACACACTTGCAAACATTTTGCTCAGTTGATAGACTTTGATAGGGCGTATATCCTCAGACTTAGAAAAGCAGGATGGTGGTTTCGACAACTTGCACGCCACCTAGGCCATTCTCAGCTAGCAGTGGTTATGTGAGGTCTCAAGCACATGGTGAACAGACAGACTACTAGTAGATCATTTGATCCACCAACAAGCATGAGCAGTTCCCACAGTTTTGTTGTCCAGCGTCCAGGTACAAGTGGCACCTTCATTAAATACCCCCATCTCTGGCCAGACCATTGCCGCCAGACCATTGCCAGACATTTGGCAGAAGGAAATTTGGTGTCATGGCAGTGGTGTTGTGAACGAGAAACCTGGACTGCTTTGGACAGGAACTATATTGTCTTTAGCAACTAATCCAGGTTCTGTTTGGGATCAGACGGTCAGATTCAGGTATGGAGGCCTCATGGTGAGCGCTTCAATCCTGCTTTTGCTGTCGGGTGAAATACTGCCCCAACTGATGGTTTGATGATCTGGCCAGCCATCACATATGACAGTCAGTCACCCCTAGTAATGAAACGAGGGAGAGTCATATCACTACTCAGTGATATGTGCAGGACACCTGCCGCCATATGTGTTGCTTTTTAATGGCAGGGCTACCAACTAGCATTTTTCAGCAAGATAATGCTCATCTGCACACAGCAAGGATTTCCTAGGAATGTCTCCGACAGATGCTCCCTAGGATGCCTTGCTCTGTAACGTTCCACAGTTCTTGCTCCACCTAATATGGAGAGGGAATGTCTGCTGCAGAGAAAACAGTGTGGCAGGTGGAGCAAGCCCTGTGAAACATTACAGAGCAAAGCATGCTGGGTTTGGTTAGAAAGCCCAACAGGAAGCTGGGGAAACAGGAAGTTCTGCATGTACGCATCCTGCCAGAATGCAGTGATATTGAGAAAAAGGGAAGGAAAGCATTGGCATTAAACATAAAATGCCAAAGGGGTGGTCATGCAGTGTTTCAGATACTCTAGGCCGATTAAAAAAATGTCATTAAGAAATCGAAAAACCCCTTTAAGGGCACCAAGGTTATATTCACACGCGGCAGATTTGTTTGAGAAAATGTTATTTCTGCCCCATCTGGATCAGAAATCCAAGCACATGCTAGATTGTGAATTTCTGCAACAAATCTGCCACTAGTAAATATACCCTAAGGCTTCCACTATAGGAGATAGTTCATATGTGCTAGAACTGCAGCAGCAGAAAACACCCCAAATAAAACACTGTGAAACCCTTTATTGAATACACAGTTTGTGAGTGTTTTTATTTTTTAACTTACAGCTTAGTTCACAAGAAGTTTATATTATATTAACAAACTTAAATACCCACACAGTACCACCGAACGACCATACATTTGCCTCTACCAAGTACTAACATTAATGTCCAGTATTTTAAGAATCTTTGCAAGTTTACAGCATTAAATACAAAAGTTAACATGTCCATTGTTTTTTTTTTCTAGATTATTCTGTGCTGTGAGTTGGTTTTAGTTGGTGGACCCATTGAAATGAATGGGTCTGTATCAGTTCCACAAAAAATACAGATCGGATGAGGAGGAAAAATACACAGAGCAATTTTCAATACCAAGCCTCAGACACACAGGAGAATTTATCAAAATGAACGCCAAGTGACATGTTCAACCATTTGGGAAGACGTTCTTAGACGTTCAATGATAAGAGCTGGAATCTGACTTGTGATTGGTTGCAGGAGTCATATGTCCCTCTGCCAGAAAGTCATTGCTGGACGGGGAAGTAGAGAACATTAGCGGGACTGGGATAAAGTGTTAGTATGGGATGTGCTTAGCAGGTTTGAGAATCAAGTATTTTCATGTTTTTAAAAGATTCGGATAAGTCTTCAGCCGAAGGTCGTTTCTTAGGATCACGTGACAACATTTTGCTGATCTCATATTTCTGTGGAAACAAAAAGATAAATGAGAATAGAATATACATGGGTACAGCTGAAGGTAAAAACCATTGCAGGGTGAAATCCATAACCGATCGAGAAATAATCTGCCTGGTGATTTGAAAATCCACAGTATGACATACAAGGCCGTCCAAAACCTGTCCCTCCATACATCTGTGTCCTGATTAGGGATGAGCGAACTTTTGAAAAGTTCGGTTTGATTCGGCGAACTTTCGTGAAGTTCGGACTCGTACGAACCGAACCTAAAACGAACCTTGCTATAACGGCTGAATAATTGCAGCTACAATAGCGGGAGTCTGATAGGGTATAGTTTCATTTTGTTGCAGTTGCTATTAGAGATGAGCGAGCATGCTCGGCCAAGCATGCTCGAGTGCCATTTTTGCGTATTTGCGTACGCATTTTAAAATCGGTACGCTAATCATACGCATATTTTAATCTGTACGCAAATGCGTACGCATAGTGTACAAATTGTCAAAATGCGTACGCATTAGTGTACAGATTAAAATATGCGTATGATTAGCGTACCAATTTTAAAATGCGTACGCAAATACGCAAAAATGGCACACTGTTATTTCTGTTATTTTAACCAGATTCGTTACGAACTTTCTCAAAGTTCTGTGACGAACCGAACTTTTGGCAAAGTTCGTAACGAATCTGGTTCGTTCCGTTTCGGTTCGCTCATCCCTGATCTCCCAGTACCTTCCCAAGCATAACTGATCATCACAAGACCTGCTTCTCTACTCTCCTCTTATCACGTCTTCTCATAATAACCTCCAAGATTTCTCCCGTGCAGCCCCCATATTCTGGAGCTCTCTACCTCAACATATCAGACTTTCACCTACAGTGGAATCCTTCAAAAGAAACCCGAAAACCCACCTCTTCAGACAAGTATACAACCTACACTTACCCTGCTGCCAGGGGTGCACCACCAATGAGGTCAAGTGAGGCAGTCACCTCAGGCACCGCCAGGTAGAGGCAAGAGAGGGGCAGCCGAAGGGCCATGGGCTAAAGGGAAGGGGTTAGGAAATTGGCATGGGGAAGGGAGGGACATCATTTTAGTTTACGCCTAAGGCAGAAGAAAGGCTAGGTGCACCCCTCCCTGCTGCCACTATACTGCTGTATGAGCAGGTTTACCCTCACCTACTGCATGTTTCCCCCATAGCCTGTAGATTGTAAGCCCTCATGGGAAGGGTCCTCTGTACACCCTTTTTCATATGTACAACACCATGGAATGAATGGTGCTTTAATAATAAAAAATAATAAGCTCTCAAATCTGTACATATATTACTGCAGAGTGTGAATGGGCTTTTGTAAGACCGCATTCACATGCCCTGGACCATACTTTTTGGTGCAGAATCCACACAGAAAATATGACATAAATATACCATTTGTGAATATAGTCTACTAACTACTTGCCTCCAAGGGGTGCTGCTCTTCAAATTCTCTAGGAAATTCACCTTTCTGTAAGTCGCGCCATAACTTAAAGAAAAAAAGCAACAATAACATTGTTAGAGCAACACAGTAATTTGCAGAATAAAACAAAATGGGGATTTTAGTTACAAGGGTTAAAAAAAATCAGTCTGTTGGCAGAGCATCACTTCTCACTGAAGCCCTTTCTCTGACCTCAAACATCCATTATAGGTAAACTCTCATCATATGGCTTAAAATGAGTGTTTATGAGCTCAGGAGATCAGAGATAAGGCTTCACATGGCCAGCCAGCTGACAGGACTGAAAAGCCATGCTCTGCAAACAGACTAATATTTTCTAACCCTTGTAACTTAAAAACAGCTGAACATTTTTAATAAAGACCAAATGAAAAAATATTTTTATTACAAAATGAGTAAAATGCAGTCAAAATAAATTGCCCCAAGGTGCCCATAGCCTTTAAGGCAACATGAACTTACTGATAGTTTCCCTTTATGTATTTCTTGAATTTCATGGCACATCTATGATTCTCTTTCAAAAATAAACAAAACTTACAACCAGGTATTTTGACTTATTTGAAGTTTATGGTTCCCCATGCTAAAATAACAAATGACCACCTACTATTAATTTCTCCTGTCCAAAGCGAATTATCCACAAAAGTTCAAATAATATTAAACCTAACGGGTATATGTCAACTTCATTTTCGTACTGGTTGTTATCTTTCTGTGGAAAAACAAAATATAAAAGACAATTAACATGACCAGAGATACAATCATAGGGGAGGATTTATCATGAGCACAATACTATATGTGAACTCAATTTTGCTTGAGTGTCCGTTGACATACTTTGCGCCAAATTTATCAAGTGTCACAAGTTCTTTGTTAAACTTGATGCATCTTTTAACCTAACACTTTTGTCTAGAAATTGTGAGAGATAGGTTTTTATATATATTTCGTAAAACCTGTACTACTCATCTTTGACCACTAGATGGCAGCTAATTAGCTATGTGAGTCACGTGAACACTCTCTTTGTTTTAAGGTTTTAAGACCTCTGTAGGGGGGGGGAGGTTGGAATGTTAATTTGCCTCTTTCAAATTAACCAGTGAACTCAGTGTTGAAGTTGCTGAACTACTCCCTTATGTCAAAGAACCAATCACTCTGCTTAAGTAACACCCATTTTTGTCTATGTCATACCTACTATTTAAGTGACTGTCTCTTTAATAAACTCTCTCTTGCTTGGGGGATGTGAAGTATTTTCTATGAAACCAACTTGTGTGTATGGTGTCATTGTGAAAGTTGTACTCATACTTCCAATCGATTTGGCACCACACAAAGAAGGCAGAATCGTGAGAATTGCGATAACAAATGGCGTCCCTGGGGGGCAGATCAGCTTGAATATCATCAATTCAACCGTTGAAGAGGGACTTAAGCTGAACTATTAGACGAGATCATTTGCTAGCAAGGTAAGAAAGCTTCAATTATGGCTGATCTGTCGTTTAGAACGAAGAACCCTATAAATTCCTTCTTTGTGTGGCTCTTCATGTTGTATTGTTGTGCTGAGCCAGCGGAAGTTTTTTTTTAAAAAATCACTTGTATCCTGTGACCTAGAATGAAACCTAGCCGAGCTCTGACGAGAGTTTTGGTAGAAGAGTGTATCCCCTCATCGGATGAGCCTAGATTGTGTAGGTTTGAGTTTTCCCTAATTGGAAGAGCCTAGATTGTGTATTTTTGAGGTTCCCTTAACTGGATGAATTTTTCTTTTTTGCTTATTTTATTTTGTGGATCCCTGGTTAAGAAGAGTCTAGGTTGTGTTTTTATGAGGTTTCCCTTTCAGGAAGATGTCTAGTTACTCCAGTCTTTTTTACTCCACACACCTACTGGAGTGATTATGCGACTTAAAACAAAAAAAGTGGAGTGCCAATTTCCCCATTCACTTTTCAAAATTGTAAGTGTGAGTGGCGTAAAAATGCAAAAAGTGGTAATTTTTTTGTGTTCGAGTAACCCCTAAAAGGCGGAAAGTCCTTAGTCTGCATCTTTTTGACACCAGAGTGCAGGGTATGATCAATTTCCCTGAAATTCTTTATCTGAATCACATGCTTATAAAGATCTCCAGTTCATGTTTCATGAGAAAAGTGTTAACCTTAAAGGGTTATTCCAGCTTTTATGTCAGTTTTCAATTTGGTCTGTAGAGTGCTGATCATAAAGTAAAAAAAAGTCACCCACTCACCTGCTCCCTGCGACTCTGCTCTGGCACTGCTTGTCTGGTTCCTTCCAGTCCCGGGCCTGTAAACTTCCAGACAGGTTGATGTGCACCACAGTGGCCAATCACTGTCCTCAGGGGTGATGTGCCCCCAAGCTGCACATCACTGCTGAGTCACATGCTGCTTGTGGACAGGTGATTGGCCACAGTGGCACTCTTCACTTTGTCTGGATGTGTACAGACCAGAGACCAAAAAGAGGCGGATCAGACCCTCTACACCAGGGGTGCACAACCCGTAGGCCGCGGCCCACGCATGTACGCATACGGCCCCCAGAGCCATGGTTTGCGGCCCCTGTCCTGCTGAGCAGGAACACAGCTGATCGTGTGATCAGCTGTGTTTCTGCTGAAGCGCCGCACGACGATTGAAGACAGCGGCTGCTCCTGCACTGCCGCTGGAAGTGATAGTGAGGGAGACGAGAAGGCAGAAGCACTTTATCAGATAGATGAGCAGCTTGGCGCAGAGGAGCACAGGCCTGATCAGCTCTGCCTTCTAAAAACCCCCACAGGAGGCTGGTTTTCCCTGTAACTGGGGCTCCTTTGGATGCCCTAGTTACAGTGGAAATAGTACAAAAAAAAGTTTCTCATTGTCTCCCAAAGGTTTTTCAGTGACCTCTTGGGGACAAATTATGTGGAATAAATATATATAAAAAAGTTAAAACTATAAAAAAATGAAAACGAAATAAAAAATACAATTAAATTCAAATAAAAGAAAAAAAAAGAAATATGTGTCAAAAAATAGAATATTATAAAATACCATAAAAATAAAGGAATAATTGCAAACTAAGAGTGTTCACTGCCCCCTAACAGTCTTTTTATGACCCTTTGAGGAACATATGTGACAAAAATATATTAAAAAAAATAGAAAGTTGTAAATTACATAAATAAATAAAATACAAATAAAAGAATAAAATAAAAAGGAAAAAAGTGCAAAATAACAGAGCGGTCATTGTCCCCCAACAGTCTTTTTATGACCTCTTGGGGGATATATCATGTAGCAGAAATATATTAAAAATGAAGTTAAAAAAAATAAAATAAAATAAAATAAAATAAAAAAAATCCTAAAAGAAAAACACCCTGTGTTACTGCCCTATTCACGTGAAATTATACATATTATATAACAAAATGGCCTACACAAAATAGGGACCTAATTCTAATAATTTATTTTGGTGTCAGTTTGCATAGTTAAAGAATAAGGAGCTATAGTTTGAAAAAAAAAAATACTTTTTAAAAATGTTTTGTACAGTTTCCCCCAAATAAAATTGCTAAAAAAATAAATAAAACAGCCCTATGTGTCACGTAAAAAATTGTTGCAAAAATTATTTTGGTAGTTTAACAAGATAGTTACAGCCGTTTGAACCACTTGTGCTAAATCACAAAAAAGTGTCTGGTCATTAAAGGCTTAACCAATGAGCGCCTTCCCACTAGTAAGTTAAAGCTGTTACTGGTTATTGCAGGGCAGGAAGCGGTAATAACTAGTGAGCTCCGGCCTCTGCAGTGAAGGAAAGCGCTTACTAGTTATTGCAGGGACCCAGTAACTGGGGGGCAGAAGGCGGTAATAACCAGTGAGCGCCGGCCTCTGCAGTGAAGGAAAGCTCTTACTGGTTATTGCAGGGCACTTATAACTCGGCGCAGAAGGAGGTAATAACCAGTGACCGCTGGCCTCTGCAGTGAAGGAAAGCGCTTACTGGTTATTGCAGGGCACCTATAACTGGGGGCAGAAGGAGGTAATAACCAGTGGGCGCTGGCCTCTCCAGTGAAGGAAAGCACTTACTGGTTATTGCAGAGCTCCTATAAATGGGGGCAGGAAGAGGTAATAACCAGTGAGCGCCGGCCTCTGCAGTGAAGGAAAGTACTTACTGGTTATTGCATGGCCCCTATAACTGGGGGCAGGAAGAGGTAATAACCAGTGGGCATCGGCCTCTGCAGTGAAGGAAAGCGCTTACTGGTTATTGCAGAGCACTTATAACTCGGCGCAGAAGGAGGTAATAACCAGTGAGCGCCTGCCTCTGCAGTGAAGGAAAGTACTTACTGGTTATTGCAGGGCACCTATAACTGGGGGCAGGAAGAGGTAATAACCAGTGAGTGTCGGCTTCTGCAGTGAAGGAAAACGCTGTTTTATGAATAGGAGGCAGGATGGAAGGAAATGTCACCACTTTTCAGCTAAAAATTATTTTTAACAAGTTCCTGCAGCATGGCCTTTGAAACAAAAGGTTTATACTTACCTGCTCCCCGCTGCTCTGGTCTTCTGCGGTGCCCCCGCTGCCTCAATCTTCCGGTCCCCGCACTGTTTACACCTGGCAGTGAATGGCCATGGTCACATGCACCTCTTAAGCCAATCACTGGATTCAGCAGTGACACACTGCTTGCGGCCACATCACGCTGAAGCCAGTCATTGGCTGGAGCAGGGCAAGTGACCATGGCCATGCACTACCAGGTGTAAACAGCGCGGGGACTGGAAGATAGGAACAGTGCAGAGGACCAGAGCAGCAGGGAGCAGGTAAGTATAACTCTTCGTTTTCAGGGGCCATGCTGCAGCACAATATTCGGGACAATTACTGGGAAAAAAAATGTTCATTAAAGTGCTCATATGTTATATCTGGCCGGTATAATCGTGCCACTGATCAGTCGATAAACAGGGAATCACTCGTTTGTTGGCTGATTTGCATATTTTATCAGGATGAAAGATGTACAATTATCTGCAGCACATCTCCCTGTGTAATCAGGGATGGGCCACCAATAATCAATAAAACTAAATGAAGGCGGAATGACTCTGGTAGTGATCATTCCTCCCTATTCACTTGCATGGGCTTGTATAATACGCCGATGCAAATGAGCGCCAATCGACATTTTTTTTTTTATTTGCGGCCCCTTGAAATAGAGCGATGTGACAATGCGGCCCCCAGACCAAAAAAGGTTGTGCACCCCTACTCTACAATGAAATGGATCGGCAGTGAGAAGATGAGTGGGTGACTTTTTAACTTTAGCATCAGTGCTCTACTGGGCAAACTGAAAATTAACATAAAAGCTGGAATAACTCTTTAAGGTGCCCATACACATAAGAGCAAAGTTAGCTGAACCCACCAACTATAGCGAGACTGGCCAACTATCTTAAAGGGGTTGTCTCATCTTGCCTAATGGGGGCATATCGCTAGGATATGCCCCCATTGTCTTATAGGTGCGGGTCCCACCGTTGGGACCCGCACCTATATCGAGAACGGGGCCCCACAAGGTGGTGGCTGGAGGACTCCGGTCCGGCCACCACCAAGCCGGCTCCCCATAGAAATGAATGGGAGCGCACCGCGCTTGCGCGGCCACCGCTCCTATTCATTTCTATGGAGCCGACGGAAATAGCCGAGCCAGCGCTCGGCTATCTTCGCCGGCCACATTGAAAATGAATGGAGGCGGTTGCGCATGCGCAGTGCGCCCCCGTTCGCTTTCGGGGCCCCGTTCTCGATATAGGTGCGGGTCCCAGCGGTGGGACCCGCACCTATAAGACAATGGGGGCATATCCTAGCGATATGCCCCCATTAGGCAAGATGAGACAACCCCTTTAAGTGTATGACTATAGCTCGCCACTATTAGCCGTCTTTACTTGTAACCCCTAGAAGATCTACATGCTAATGTTCTTAGTCTTGTTGTCTTGCACCAAGGAAGCCAGGTTTCACCAGTAACATCTTTTAAACAAATATTTGGACATGTTAAAGATAGCATGTATATCAGGGATCAGTCACCTTTGGCACTCCAGCTGCTGTGAAACTACAACTCCCATAGAAGTAAATGAAGCATTCTGGGAGTTGTAGTTTCTGAACAGCTGGGATGCCAGAGGTTGCTGATCTATGATGTATACACTACTCACAAAAAGTTAGTGATATTTGGCTTGTGGGTGAAATTTGAGGATGAACCTAAAATGCCTACCTTTACAGGTGAACTTAAAGGGAGTCTGTCAGCACGATTTTGCATATAAAGGTAATGCCACTACTGAATTCAGCTGAGCATGTTGAATTCAAAAATGTTATTATTACAGTTCCTAGTAGTAGATTTAATGCTGAAAAAACGTTTTTTATAATGTGTCAATCACTCACATAAGGAGCCCAAGGGGATGTGCCCAGCCACGTTCGAGCCCGGGCTCGCCGAGACAGTTGGAGCCCAGGACCGCCCACCTCATTAACATTCACTTCACTGCTTCCAGCAGTGAAACTCCGTCATCGTTGTAATCCCACGCATGCGCAGTACCTTCTCTGAGGCCGATGCCCGCAGACCGCACGGGCGCAGACCGCTTTAGGTACTGCGCCTGCGCGGGATTACAACGATGACGGAGCTTCACTGCTGGAAGCAGTGAAGTGAATATTAATGAGGTGGACGGTCCTGGGCTCCAACTGTCTCGGCGAGCCTGGGCTCGAACGCGGCTGGGCACATCCCCTTGGGCTCCTTATGTGAGTGATTGACACATTATAAAAAACGTTTTTTCAGCATTAAATCTACTACTAGGAACTGTAATAATAACATTTTTGAATTCAACATGCTCAGCTGAATCCAGTAGTGGCATTACCTTTATATGCAAAATTGTGCTGACAGACTCCCTTTAATGTAACCTTCTCTAAACTTTTGAATGCTCATATCCAACTGTTCAATGTTTCAGTACTTTTTGCACAACTTGCTGTTCTCTAACAAGGAGCTTAACAGCAAAATTCACAACAGGTGTTTGATCCATGAATCACCCAATAAATAGCTCGCCATTGCGAGGCTACAAGCAGGATGTTCTCAGATGGAAGTGGCCACTGAGCTTAGAGTGTCACAGAATGTCATCAGCAGGTTGCAATAGCGATACAGAGAGACTGGAAGAGTCAAAGAAAGGCAAAGAAGTGGAAATCCTACACTGATGACCGCTTCATTGTGAATAACGTGCTGCGGAACCGAATGATGAATGCCAGACAACTCCAGGCACATTTAAGGGAGGTCAGAGGCATCCAAGTGTCACGTCAGACCATTCAAAACTGTTTACATCAGCGTGGTCTGCGTTTCACTATCTCCAGTCTTCTAGCTATGCCAGGAAAATATTACGTCACGTAACACCCAAGAATGGACCCATTTTAAACCACTTATAGTAGAGCCCAGCTCCCACAGAGCCGCTATTACACACACATACAAATTCCTTCATACCCCCAATGATTATAACAAGTCCCACCTCTCTATCACTAAATGGCACTTGGATGACCCTGGTCACACGCTCCCTGATAGGCCAATCAGTTCAACAATCCCTTCATTTCCTCCCGACTGCTAGATATGTGGAAAAGCTCCTTAAATTAATCCATAGGGCATATATCACCCCCATAAGACGTTATAAAATGAGTATCTTCCCCACTTCCACTTGTTTTAAATGGGGTATTCTTGGGGCGAACTTATATGGCAATGCTCACAAATACAACGGTTCTGGGTCGAAGTTCACAAATTTACCACCCAACACCTAAACCCTAACACCCCTTTGATTCCATGTGGGAATTATGGGCTATATAGATAAAACACAACACAATATACCCAAAAAGGACCTGAAATTATTACACATTATTATATTATGGTTTCAACCGCAGTGAAAAAAGCAACATTTCAAGTCTGGAAGCAACCGCTCCCCCCTCATTTAGTCTTTTCTCTGAGAAGTTATACTGGATTCTCTTGATAGAGGTGGTCCAGCAGAAAGAAAGGAAGGTGAAGTCTTTCTTTACAGTACGGAGTAGATACATTGCCCGGCTTCCTCAAGAGACTCACTCTAAACTGCACTCATGCTTTTCTTTGACTACATGGTACCAGACTCGTATATTGAGAAATGATCCCCCAATTTCTGTCTCTTAACCTCTCACTTCAAAGTCCTGACATTTATGATACCTTTTTATTCTCTTCTTCGGCCAAAAGTGGGGGTTTGTGCATTACTCCTGTGCCTGCAAATAATAGGCACACCGAGACCAGAATGGGTTGCAGAATTTTCGGAGCCCTCTGAGATCACTGTGATACTGATTAGATTTGCGGAGGGGGGGGGGGTCACTGTTCAGTTAGTTGGTTTTATTGGTTGGGACATTCATTTCTCATATGCTGACTTGTCTACTTATACTTATTTCTCGTGGGCTACGGTCAAGAGGGCCACCCGAGCCCTCCACACAGCCGCCGGCCATGTACATAATGATCTCATGCTCTCAGTATTAACTAATGTAGGAGCATCAGGTTCTTATGCACTTGACCAATGGTGATACAGTTGATGAGGCACTAGATTGTGCTGCACTATGGTACTTGGTCCTGGTGGGGTGGTATTTTGTACTGCACTATGGTATTGCCTACTTATGCTGGCTCTATCTATTTGTGTTGCCCCACCTTCTGTCAATTTTGACCTGCCTACAACATGGGGCCACTTTTATTTGTTTTTCAGTGCCACTTTAAGTTCCCGGTCTGTCCCTGAAGAGCCCGCAGCGAGTCATGTAATCAGAGAATTTTGGTAAAGCCTGGAAAACTCCTTTAATTTTATGTCCCTACTCCCTGAGAATTCCTCCAAGTATTTCAGCAATACAGGTCTGAGATTAAATGGGCCTTACTGTATATCAAAAGACAGAGAATAGATAATCAGATAATATAAGCAATACATTATTTTCTTACAGAAAAACTGATAATTTTTTTAACCTTCTGAACATGGGGGGGAAAATTAAAATAATGCTGATATATAACTACATACCAAATTAGAAGAAAAAGAGCTTTGTAATACAAAGAAAATATTCACCTGTTCTGGAGCCATATAGCTTGGAGTACCAGTTCCACGGGTTCGCTCAAGTGCTTTCTCCTCTTCCTCACCAGTCATTCGAGTCACCAGGCCAAAATCTCCTATTTTCACTATCATGTCTTTAGTAAATAATATATTTCCAGGCTATAACATAAGTGTTATCATTAGTTTTGTGAAGGGAACCCAACATGTACCATTTAAACACTTTCTGTTAATCTGCACCCCCGTTTTACCCTTGCAAGTAAATGGAAAGCTTCATTCAAAGAATAAAGGTATACTTTCTCTTTCGTTAAAGGCTATGTACACCTTTGGGGGCAATTTTTTTATTATGGCATTCTACTCATTTGGAGCTAAAATAATTGTTTCAATTGGTCTTTATTAAAAATGTTGTGCCTTTTTCCCTGCACAGCTTTGATTTTTTTCTAGAAGCAGGATCTGAATTTTCTTTCTGTCCAGTCAGCCCACCTGATGTGGCTCCTTATCTCTGATCTCTAACCTTATAAACACTCATTATAGCTCAATTCTTATCTTACTGATAAGAATGTGGTTTAAGTAAGTGCTTATGACCTCTTAGTAGTTTAGAGATAAGGATTATTAGATGACCACATAGTGAAAGTGAAAGTACCAGTCACTCAGTTAACCCTTTGTGACAGAATGGCTTAATATTTTTAATAATAAAAATTGGCCATGAAGGTGTATGTATCCTTTAATTTAAAAAAAAAAATATATATATATATATATATATATATATATATATATATATATATATACTCTGTATATATATGTATATATATATATATATACACACACACACAACAGATGTAGGCAACCATGTTCTTTGACATCAGTCATAATATATAAGTAATAATACAATAATAGATTCTCATCTCAGACATTGATGGCATACCCAAAGTACATGCCATAAATGTCTTATAGATAAGGGTTCCACCTAACTATACAATGGGGGTCCACTGATCCTGTCCCAACTAACCCTGTCCTGCTTAACCTGCATCCAGGGTTTATGGAAACACCTAAGCTAATTGTGCTGTGCTGTTTCCATAACTTCCATAGAAGCTTACTGTTTCTGCATGTGACAAATTTCAAAGTGTAGCTGCTGCTCCTGAAAAAAATTCTAGAAGTGAAACCCACATCTATAAGACATTTACGGCATATCCTATGGCATAAATCCCTTGCCCCATACTGTGGCATAAAACATGATTGAGCTGAGACTGACAAAGTATAAACTGCTAGTGTTGCTTGGTCAATAATCACACAACCAAGGTGGTGCACCCTTTATTTTGGGTTCTGTAGAAAGGTATATGTTGAGGCAGGGTCACAATAAAATGCTGGGTGGCATCTCCCCTTGCTGCGATACGGTCTACCACTCTAACATGGTAACAGTCATTAAGATGCTAATATCCTCCTGTGTTATGTCATTCCAAGCCCTTTCAACTTGGACCTGTAGTTCAGCCAGGATGGTTGTTGACTACTGTGCATGGGAGATCGGTTGCCCCATGAAGTCCCAGACATTCACGATGGGGAAGAGATCTGGTGATCAAATGGTCAGGGGAAATGCTGGATACTCTGAAGAGCCCTTACCTTACATTCAACATTAAAAGAGCTTTCAAAAGCTATGGATCGAGATCAACCAGAAGATCACCCTTTATTAGTCCAAACTGGCTGAAGAAAAAACCTCCATGTTTCTATTATCCATATTTATTATTATTATTATTATTATTATTATTATTATGATTATTATGATTATTAATAATAAAATATAGCTTCTTCCCCTCGGATAATATATATTCAAGGAGATAGCAACCAAAATCTTTTAGTTTCAAAAACTTATTTATTGGTTTGATGGCAAGAGTGGAGAAATTGTACATGGTGTACAAGAGTACAAAATGAATAATCAAAGTTCTCCTATAGTATTGTACACCTGAACGCGACATGAATCCTTGCAGACATCAGAATATATTGAAGAAGCTTATAGGCAGTGTTGTTGAATGTTGGCGGCTTAAGGCCTAATAGATATGGGTTTAGGTGTCCTGGAAATGGCTAAGTCCTTTTGGGTCAGATATTTTTCCACAGCCCCTATGCAGACCTAGGGATCTCCATAGTAACAGACAACAAACAAACTCTGTGTAGTGTGAGTCTTTATACTAACGTACATTTGGTTGAATAACAAGGCTTTTTTTTTAAGTTACCATGGAGACACATTCTAAATATCAAAAATGTTGAAGTAAGGCTACTTTCCCATCCGCGGCGTATATTCCGGCAGGCTGTTCCGGAAGAGAACAGCCTGTTGGATGCAAATGAAATACCCGCCAGCCCCATTAGGTACAATGGGGTCTGGTAGAGATTCAGCCACATTACGGCAAAAATGCTAAGAATCGTCCGGACACAAACCAATGCATGCTTCTGTTTGTATCCGGCCGATTCCCAGCATTTTCTGCCAGATTAGGAGGCCAGATTGCAGTGCAACAGATGTGAAATTAGCCTTAAAGAAGCAAAATCTTAATTTCTTAGGGCTCATGCACAAGACCGTATGTATTTTGCGGTCTGCGTTCATTCAGTATTTTGTGGAACGGAGCAGCTGGCCCCTAATAGAACAGTCCTATCCTTGTACGTAATGCGGACTATAATAGGACATGTTCTATTTTTTTGCGGAACGGAAATACGGATTACGGATACGGAATACGCACAGAGTAACTTAAGTTTTTTTTGCGGACCCATTGAAATGAATGGTTCCGTATACTGTCTGCAAAAAAAACGGAACGGAGACGGAAAGAAAATATGTCCGTGTGCATGAGGCCTTATCCTGCTTATATTTTTTAGAATCAACAAAATGGATATGAAAAACACATATTTTAGTCTTATAAATATCATTCGGATATCTTGTATAAATCAAACTCACCTTCAAGTCTCTGTGGATAAGTTTTTGAGAATGGATGTATTTTACTCCTTCAATTATCTGACGAAAGATGCGAGAAATCTCTAACTTTTTAACTTTGTTCTGCAAATTCCTCTCCTTGATCCATTTTTTTAAGCTCCCATTTTCACACAGTTCCATTTGAATATAAAGGCATGTCCCTGTTTTTTTACTAAAGTCACTGCAAAACACCAAAAACAAAAGTTTGTAGATGTTGTAAATGTGTTTGTTAATCTATTTTTGTGCACCAATGTTTTTTAGATTGAGATGTGGTTTGTGGGCAGATTTACTAATCATAATAGAGTGCAAACTTGACAGGCTTAAAATACCATCTACCGTGTAATTAAGATGGCTCCCGTGCTCCTTAAACAGCTAGCAAAGTGATATACAAATTATAAAAAATAAATATAGTCTTAAAATGCACCAGATTTAGATGCTGAATGATAACTCTAGTGTAACTTTGGCTTACTTTGAGACTGAATTTTGTGTCAGGATTTTGGAACTAAATGCATCTTAAGCCACAACCTTTACCGTAAAACCATGCTCCTTCAGTGGACGAGAAGCAGTGGATTATTCTTTTTGGATTACTTTCTTCACAAAATTGCACCAAAATTTACTCCCTTTCCCAATTTTACATATAAAAATAAACAATGAAAAACTAAATATAATTGGTATCACCACATCCAAAAATGCCCAAACTATTAAAATATGAAAGTACACTCCCTAACATTAAAATTGCAACTAGTGATGAGTGAAGTGCACTTCAGATGTTACATCCGAAGTCGCTTTGTTCAAAACTTTGGATTAATACTATAAGGAGATTCGTCTCTGTATAGTATTAGAATGTATGAGTT
Source organism: Rhinella marina (assembly GCA_900303285.1). NCBI lineage: Eukaryota > Metazoa > Chordata > Amphibia > Anura > Bufonidae > Rhinella > Rhinella marina. Next base: position 306,356 of record ONZH01021942.1, on the reverse strand, counting down.
AAATAACTTTGGTAATTAATTTTTAAAGTGGAAAACCACTTTAAAACTTGAAACCGAACTCCGGTTCAGTTACTACTGGTACCTCAGAACTGAGTTCGGTTTCAAGTTTTAACGTGGTTTTCCACTTTAAAAATCAATTACCGAAGTCATTCAACAAAGTCACGTACGACTTCACAAATAACTAACTTTGGCTCATTGCAGCCCATACATTCTAATACTATACGCTCATCACTAATTGTGTAATATGGAAATCATATAATTAAAGGGGTAAAGTAACTTAATTTTTGAAAAACTGCATTAAGGCTGCAAGATGTGACCCAACCAGAATCCATACCTACACATATAACCAGAGCTTCATTTTAACTTGTAATCCATTTGTCTAGCGCCTGTGTGAGCCTGCAGCACACTGACAGTATCATGGCTCCTGATTTTTCCTCACAAAACTACAAACCCCACAATCCCTAGCTTTCCTGCTATGAGTGTTGCTGTTTACTGATTGGCTGCCTGATATACAGTCTGGTCACGCCCCCTCTACTCAGTAATCAGCAGCACACTAACATTTAGCTACAGAATTGATAGCAACACACTGAGCATGCTCGACCTAACAAAGGCTCAGGACTACAGGTCGATGCCATGGTAACTTATGAGGAAGCACAGTGGGTAGCAGAGGAAGAAAACTACTTTTATAACTACTGGACGGTAAATATGTGAAATTGACATTATATTAGGTAATGATTGATGATAAATTGCTCTAAAACATAAACACAGCAAATACCTCATACATAAATAATTTTATAGGCATGTTAACAAATCGAAACTAAACCTACAAACTTCGCTCACAAACAGCGCAAGAAACTATATGCCATACATATTATATTAAAAATATCAAAAATGTATTACATAAAAATTTCATCACAGATATAAAGGCACATAACATATGGGACAAAACATCAGACCCAAAATACTGGAGCTGAGTCAATTCACTAACCATTAGTGCTAGTATCCCCGAAAAAAATATAAAACATGTCCAAAACAAGGCAGCAGAAAGAAATAGTAATGAATAATAAGAGGACACCATCCACCTCTCAACTGATGAAGCAGTGTAGGTGAAAGGCGCGTTGAGGTGTTTGCTGACCCTGGTGCTCTGCTACCCCTGATCATGTCCATAGGTGGGTGGTTTGTTATGTAGTACTATCTGTATGTTGAGTTGAGAGGTGGATGGTGCAGTTTTGAAAGCCAAAATCAGTCATAGATCATATAAGGAAAATATAAAGGACAGATACAACTTTATCTCTTTTTTTAATTCAGTCCTGGTTTTGCTTCCAAACCTGTGTCAAGAAACTTGAACATGTGGCCATACCCTTATGTTTCTGGCGCCAGCAGCTGCTGCACACAGCTATTTGGTGGCGGACCCCCACCAATGTGGACAATCCCTTTAACTTTTTTCTTTCCTTTTTTCATTCATTTCAAAATAAAGTCACATGCTAGAAGTAATAGAAGCTGAACCTTGCATTAAAATGCATTGCTCTTTTGCTGTAGATACATTTAGACTGTGCAACTGAATGGATTCCTACTGATGCTTCAGTCAAGCAACAAACGTCTGCCTTAATGTAGCCCTGCTAAGAGAAGTTCATTGTGTTTAAGTACAGTAAGTAAAAATAAACTTTTTTTAATGACAAAAAAAAACATTTTCTTGATCACATTATTACCTTGAACTACTGCCGCTCTCACTGCTGTCAGGAAACTCAGTCCAGGAGCCCAACCAGGCGTTGTAATAACGGACAATGTGCTGATGCTCAAGGCAGGCTAAGACTTTTACTTCATCTAGAACTTTACTAGATAAAAATAAATGATATCAATACTATCATTACTGTATAAAAAAAATGTTACATAGGGTTTAAAGCTGTTGTCCACAATTTTTTTTTAAATCCTCCCACATCCATGTGTTCACATGCACCGCTGCAGCCCATGACCAACCACAACGGTGACTTGTGACCCCCATGATGTGCCACTTGGGACACATCACCGCTGAAGCCATTCACTGGGTGCAGCAGTGCATGTAACGCTATCCATGTAGAAAATTGAGAAATGGAGACTGGAAGACCACTGAAGACAGCCCTGGAGTCATCGAGGTAGAACAGAGTGATAGGGAACATGTAAGCATAGATTTCTTCACAGGTACCGCGTGGGGAGGGGGGAAATATTTAAAAAACTTCTGGATGTTTAATTGAAGAGCGGATGCTAACACATCGATTAGTCTCATCAGCAGGGTTTCTTCACCTGTGGAGGCCTGTTCCCAAAGGTGAAGAAGCGCCCACCTGCCTGTTGATGGACAGGGCCAGACATCTAGCCTTGCCCTGACAATGTGGGCCCTGCACTGCTGCTCCAAGTAGCAGCACAGGTACCGAAACTCGATTTCAGCTTAGATAGCAGTAACTGCTCTTGTGCCACTACCCAGAAGACAGCCTCTCCTCACAGGCCTCCCACACTTTTTGAGGCTGCTGCCCTATGGATACATATTACAAGTCATAACTACATATTACATTCATTATTGTCCTTGAAGGGTATTAATTACCTAACCTGGTATATCTATAGCATAACTAGTGTAACTAGCAATATAGTCTAGACTCTAGATCAATTTAAAAGCTTCTTGAACACGGCAGATGCATGTGTATTGAGCCTTCCAAGGGCACATGGAGTCCCTACTTCACAGTACTAGAGATAACATACCCCCATGCATCACATGACACATTGAGGAAACGTCCCCGCTGTGGCTAGTGATTGGCTGCACAGGCACACATAACCCCCATTAAATAGGATGTTGACGAGCTGGACCAGTGTGCGGCAGCGGAGGACCAAAAGAGTTATAACCCAACGATGTGGAACAGGGAAGTATAATACTTCCTTCTTTCCCTCTACAGGTCTGGCAATCCGGGGGTCCCTGAAGTTGAACCACGCCTTTAAACATAAAGTCTAATTTCTTTGAGATGACAACCCATAACGGCACGTTAAGTAATCTTTAAGAGTTGTAGTTTTGGCCTCTCATAGAAGATGACCAGTATTATACTGGAACTGTGACAAGATTGATTTTTATAATACTGCATGATACTTACTTGTCCCGCACTTGTACTACTTTCACAGCATAGAATTTGTCATCGATGAGTTTCTTAGCTTTTACCACTTGACCATAAGCTCCTTTATCAAGTTTGCTGATGCTGTCGAACTCTGCCATCGGATCCACAAGACTTAAACAACAAATATTTCTTAGTTACAATGGACTATTATTCTTACAGTTAAACGAACTGGTCAGCTCTTTACCAAATTCAAATTAAAGGGGTTTTCTGGGACTATCTGGGACTATCTTCAGGAAAGGTCGGGTGTGTGTTCAACATCCGGCACCTACACAGATCTGCTGTTTCAGGCAGCCTATATATTGAACAGTTCCAGTTCCATCCACTCTGTGCCGGGGTACTGTAGCTCAGCTCCCATTCAAATGAGTGGTAGCAGTATATCAGCTCTGGAAACTACAAGGACATAGCCTTCCATTCACTGTATAGTTTCCAGCACTGGCAGCTGCCGGAAAAAGCTGAATGGTGGGGATGCAGGATGTCAGAACACCACCAAATAACATAGAGGAGAACAGCAACATTAGTTCCATCTGTAAAGTACTGTACATAATATACTATGAAAGTGTTCTATTGTATTCTGCTGACATCTACTGGCCATTTCTCCAAACTACCACGTTCATACAATATATTAGGTCAAAACTAATTGGGGCACTTCTCGTGTCTGTCTACACATTGGACACAGGGTTCTTATCTGGCATGCCATTGTATTATAATCAGATCATTTGTGCAATGTATGCATTTTGAAGAAACTTCTAATCATAGCAGTAACACATTTCTTCTGTGGCCTTTTCTGATTTAGAGTATTCAGTGTACTAGCAAATTGCATCAGCTATTTATTACTCCATGCCATCCCCTTTCCGACCTGGGAAAGCTGTGTAGCAGTATGTTTTAGTGCACCTCCCTCATCCATATTAATTACCATTTTATATACTTAAATATCCTGGTAATTTATTAAAGAGGACCTTTCACCACTCCTGACATGCCTGTTTTAATAGCTTCATTAATTCCCCTTGTAATAACAACTCTGGAACATCTATTCTTATGTCTGTATGTTGTGCTATTCCTGTATTATTTGCACTAGAAGTTATGAATGAATTGCTATTAGCCTTCAGTAAAGGAACAGAGGGGAGGTGACTAGTTGGGGGTGTGTACCTGCACAGACAGAGTCTATTCAATCAGTGCTGGCATTTTCAGACTGTGCAGGTACACCCCCCTAACTGGTCACCACCCCTCTGTACCCTTACTGAAGGCTAATAGCAATGCATTCATAACTTCTAGTAGTAATAATAAAGGAATGGCACAAGTTTTGCCATGGGACCATATGACATCTGTGTATGACCTTGTTTGTATTCTGTAATTCTCTCCATATAGTGTTCTACTAAAAATCTTTCATTATATTACATGGAAAATAATAAGAATGTTACCTTTGTGATCTTTTTAAACCACCACTTCTTGAAGATTCAAATGACCCTCCCTAGGTATAAAGCGATACACTATGTTACCAACCATATAAAGGTATGTTCACATGCACACGTTTCTGTACATTTTCTTAAAGGGTTGTTCACCTTTTGGGACCTTTTCTACAGACCCCAGAGTGTGACTAGACCTATGGTGGTGAAGCATACTCACCTGATCCCCGCCGCTGGGTTCGAGCTCCATCATTACTCCACTGGCTCTGTAGGTCCCGAGTCTCCTCGCGTCAACATCCTATTTAAGGCTGGGTCACATGACCACTAGATGTTGACGGAGGGAGACCCGGGACCTGCAGAGCCAGGGGAGTAGTGATGGAGCTGGAACCCAGCGATGGGGATCATGGAAGTATGATTCACCACCACGGGTCTGACCACGCTTCTGGAGTAGAAATGGTCCCCAAATATGAACAACCCCTTTAATCATTTGAACAACTGGCATCTGAAGTGTATGATATACCACAGGAAATGTGAAATACACTTACAATCTGATCGCATGCTATGCTTATAGCAAGCAGGCATCCATAAGATTTGGATGTAGATATACCCATGACAATTAATGCATGCACATCATGGGATCACTGATACCAACAGCAGCACTGGGGGTGGATCTTAGCATTAGTAATGGTATATGTACATTGTGTATTTTATATTTTATGTATATTCAGAGTTCCCTTTTATTTGAAATATTTCACCTTACCCCTGAATCAGTACTTGTTGGTTGGTTTCCATGCCTGAAAGGACAGAGAAGACAAAACTTATGTTCATTATTACAAAAACTGTGGCAGACATGGCCGAGAGAGGAAAATCAGATCCTAACTAAGGCCCCATTCACACGACCATATTTACATTTCCGCATCTTATCCGCAATTTTGCGGATAAGATGCGGAACATACGGACCCATTCATTTTTCCATAGGAGAAAAAAAATGCGGAATGCACACCGTGTGCATTCCACATGCGTATATCACAGAAGATCTCCCACAAATAATATAAAGCATGTCCTATACTTGTCTGCATGCACGGACAAGTATAGGCATTTTGAATGGGGCCGCCCGGCGTGTGTTCCGGGTGGTGCGGAACACACGCCGGGCGGCCCCCCGTATTATTGCCGGTCTGCATTTTTGCGGACCCGCAAATATACGGTCGTGTGAATGGGGCCTAAGGGCTCATTCCGACGGCCAGATGTCGTCCGCAAAAATGCGGCTCCTTTTTTTTGCGGATTACATACTGACCCATTCACTTCTATGGGCCCTTTTTTTCCATTCCATGGCTCCGCAAAACAAATGAAACATGTCCTATACTTGTCAGTGAAAATCAGGACATAGCTCCATTAAAGTCTATGGGTCCGCAAAAATACGGATCCGTATTTTTGCGGACATCATACGGCCGTCTGAATGAGCCCTAACAGACATCTTCATGATTGCAGTGATACAGGTGAAGGGGTATACACCATGCTCCTGCTTCAGATACTGCTCTTATTACAATATGCTTGTAAAACCAAAGTATAAAGAAAAAATGCAGCTCTAGCTTTACAGAACACAGGAATAGCGGGTTTAAATCAAAGTCGCTACCATTTTTAGGGAGACTGGAAAATGTTCTATACATAACCGCACCATTAGGGCTCATGCACATGAATGTGTGCGGGCCGCAAACAGGGAGTCCATATTATATGGGCACCAGCCATGTGCGCTCCGTATCACGGATGCAGACTCATTCACTTGAATCGGTCCGCAATGTGCATGGAATGGATCGGTGCAGAGCAGAGTCACGGAGTGGAAGCCCATGGAAGCACTACAGAGTATTTCCGTTGGATTTCGCTCTATTTCTACATGTTCTATGTTTTTGCGATGTGAACAGAATCTTGCAGATCACAGACCCAAGTGAATGAATGAGTCCGCATCCACAAACAGCAGGCAAACGGCCAGTGCCCATTTATTGCAGACCGCTATTTGTAGTCTGCAGCACGGTCCACACACATTCTTAGTTACAGACACTAGTCAAGTCACTATAGTGGCAGCTGTAATGACAGCACCCATGAGTACTGCCTATCAAGGTGCCCCGTGGATAGCATTTGCCAGCATGTTTTATTAAGAAAAAAACATCTTAGTTCAGCATCTTTGCTTTCAGCCAGTAAGTGACGTGAGCAGCCAACAAACTGCCAGTCACCTTCCTTCTGTGGAAGCAGTTAGTGGTGGACTGCTTGTGTTGGACCTATCCCTTCCAGCTTGGAGGTCTTTCTGCTTGCCTGTGAGTCTCGGAAGCCTGCTCTATGTCAGGAGACTCTGAAGCATTCCAGCAGGGTTGATATATATATAAGCTTAAAGGGGTTCTCTGGGAATAATTTAACCCCTTCACGCCACGTGTTTAAAGATGATGCCCGCTCCTGAACAGAGCGAGCGTCATGGCCACGGGTGAACTGCTGATTCATACAGCAGTCACCCGCAACTGATGTCCACGACTGGCAGTAATGCCAATCGCGGACATTTAACCCCTCCGATGCCATGGTCAATCCGGACCATGGCGTCCGAGGGCTTAAAACACCGGAAGCGCGCGCTTCCGGGGTTGCTCCAACTCCCCCATGTGGCGATCGGAGGAGCTGGAGCATGTCTGCAGCAGCCCCTGTCATATTGAATGACAGGAGGCTGCTGCATAGACTTTCCTATGGAGCCCTTCTGTGTAATAGGGCTCCATAGGAAAGCAGTAAAATCCTCATAGACTCCGATGCTAACGCATTGGAGTCTATGATATAAGCAATCAGATGATTGCTTGTAATAGTTCCCTATTGGAACTATAAAAAAATTGAATAAAGTTTAAAAAAAAATAAAAAATAAAAAACATAAAAGTTCAAATCACCCTCCTTTTCCAAAAATAAAAGTAGTAAAAAAATAAAAACGCAAAACTATACAATTTAGATATTGATGGAGTCGTACTGACCTGTAGAATGAAAGTAACTGGTCAGTTTTTATGCACATCGAACGCCGTAAATAAAAAACCCGTAAAACTGTGGCAGAATTGCGTTTTTTGCAATTTCACCCAGTTTGGAATTTTTTTCCCGCTTCCCACTACATCATATGCAATATTAAATGGTGGCGTTGCAAAGTACAGCTTGTCCCGCAAAAAACAAGCCCTCATACAGCTATGTAAAGAGAAAAATAAAAAAAAGTTATCGCTGTATGAAGGCATGGAGCGCAAAACGAAAACGGAAAAAAAAAACCCTGCCGGGCTGAAATAGTTAAAATAGCTGCCAACAACCTGTCCTAAATTGTAAGGAGGACTGGTTGGCACTACTTGCAGAGCTGCCTGGGGTGGGGTGAGGTGTCGGGTTTCACTACACACTAGGGTCTGGCATTTGCCTTTACTACAAATTGGTGAGTTTTCCTGTCAGGCTGCTCAGCCATGATGGCATATTATTGGCAGGATCATGTCATTACCATCTTTATAGAGCAGTGTAGTGTGCAGTGACAGCCCAGGCCCTCACTTCTCTAGGCAGCTCTGCAAGTGGTGGCAACCAGTCCTCCTCACAATCTAGAACAGGTTGTTGGCAGCCATTTTAAATCATTCCCAGAGAACCCTTTTAAAGGGAATCTGTCACCAGCAATCTCCCTACCCAACTGTTTGTACAGACTGTAGTTCACCTGATTAAAATGCTGTTAGTCTTTTGTAACAGCTTAAAAAGCATGTTCTGATCTAGATGGCCTAGTCACAGTGGTATACCTTCCCTGGAGGCAGACCATGCGACTGCTATGGCACCTGGGGGAAGGGAGGCCCGGCTCTGAACACTGTTCTGGACATGAAAACTCAGTCTTCATGAGGGAGGGATCTTAGTGCAAAACTTTTACAGTTTCCAAAACTCAGTGCAAAACTTTTGCAGTCAATGGTAACTGTATACATATATATATATTTTATATATAGCCGCAGACATAGGGCAAGTTATATGGGGGGATTTGTCAATGTATTTGTGCCAGTTGTGTGGTGTAAATGCATTGAAAAATATGATGATCAGAATGAGTGCCATATTTATAAAGCCTCTGTTCTACTGTTTCAGACATATAAGTCAAATAAAGTACGTGGTGCTTTTTTTTAAAAAAAAAAAAAAAATCATAAATTCTTCATGTTCCACGGTTTCATGGACATGCGCATACTGGGAAACTCGTTGGGTTGGGGTTGCCAATATTAAGTTTTGTGATGAAGCCCTCTGAGATGTATGCGTGCCTAGTCAGGTAAGGGTTTTATTTTGGGTTTATTCCTAACAAGACACAATCATGTTTGAGTTCATTGTTTGGTTATGACATCACATTGCTGCCTAGCAAATGCTATACGCTTTGCCAAAGCAAATGATATATTGTCAGCTGTGCACAGTGGGTACATGAGAAGTAAGTGCACAGTGAGGTTATGAGAAGTAAGGGCCCCATACCAAGGATCAAACCAGGCCCGCCACACAGGACAGAAGGGTTTCCGCCTAAACCCCTTTCAACAGGAACGTACATAGAAATGAAGGGACCCGATAGCAAAAAGAAAAAGTGAGCGCGCTAACGTCACCAAAGGTCTTTTTGCAGGGGAAAGAAGAAAGAAGACACCGACTGCGCGAACAAGCGGAAAAGGTGAGGTTTTTTTTATTATTTTTAACCCCTAAAGGCCACTTTAACTATTATTTTCTGTTATAACCATGTTATAACGGAAAATAATAAAGGGAAGTTCGGGTCCCCATCCCTGGGGTATATGTAATGATCAACCCCCCCCCTCTCCCCGGAAAAAAAAAGGTGTCCTCCATTTAGGAATTTCATATCTGGTCACCCTACCCATAGCAGTCGCTTGGTCTGCCGCTATGGTAGTTACACCCCTGGCCCATGCATCACATTGGTACATGCTGCATACAAATGCCTAAATAATTAAGAACTCACCTCTGAAGATTTGAAGGGGTCATGCCTGAAGAGCGACGTTGAGACTAAAGTAAAGAAACATTAAGATTTTATTGTAGAAATACTGACACATGCAAAACTTGAGCTAGAATAAGTCAACATCTCATAATCAGAGGCCCCTTACACAATATAATTTAGGGTCACACACACCCTGCTATTGCTGATCTAGCTTGGTCTTAGGGTTTCATGCATTATAATCCCTGGTGGTGTGTAGGGGTTAATAGCAATAACCCTGGTGGTAATAAAAGGGTAGACATATTATTGGAAGTCTACAGTAGTGAGGTTTTCAATACCATAGTTTCTGGTTGTCTAGGGAAGTACAGGGGAAACTGTAATTTCCCTGGTGGTCTAGGCTAGTGAAGGAGCTATTGCCAACATCTCTGATGGTCTGGGAAATAAAGGCTTAAAGCATATATGTTTATTCATTCACAGTACTTATCAGGTTAAATCCAGCATCCCTGGTGGTTTTAGAGTAGTCCAGAGCCTATACTAATAAAGGGTTCATTCCTATCTGGTGTCCTATAGTTACTGTCCAGTGTGGTCCTGCTGTGATATGAAGATGAATATGGTCAGCTGCTCTCAGGCATGTAGCTTCTTCCTGCTGATCCCAGAAATCATTGCAGGCAGAATGTGGTAAGGGCTGTATCATGCAGCTGTGATTTAAGAGATGATCAGTTGTCTAAAGGATCAGGCAGAGCAATTCATAAACTCTCTGCCCAATAATTAAGTAGATGATCTAGAGTGTCTGGTGCCAGGCCCCCTTGACTTCTAGGCCTCCAATGCAACTTTTGGGCTTGTGATTCTCAGTTGCTGTAGACATACTGTAACAATATGGTGACCCATGCTGAGCTATAGAAATCACTGGAAATATGAAATGAGTGGCAGGTAAAGTGTATTACCTCAGAAGTAAGGGGTTCATTGCTATGCAGTCCGCTTTCTGACGATGGCTGAATGCAACCATTGTTGATAGAACTGTAAGAGAATTCATAAGAATAGCATTAGCCTCAAAAGCTTTCAAATATACACGTGTGAACGTCTGCATTTGTAGTAATCAGCGTAAAATCCACATGAATGGCATAACACAAAGTTTCTCAGCAAAACATTGCCCAAAGCATCACACTGCCTCTGCTGGCTTGCTGTCTAACCATAGTACATCCTGGTGCCATCTCTTCCCTAGATAAGCCATACATAGCTGGCTGTCCACATGATGTGAAAGAAAACATGATTCATCAGAAAAGGTCACATCTTCCATTACTCCATGGACCTGTTGTCGACATAAGTCTACGCAGCCCTATGCAGAAAGCTGTGATTCACTATCTGTGTTCTGATGCCTTTCTATCATAGAGCATTGACTTTTTCAGCAATTTGGAAACAGTCTTTCTTCTGTGGGGTAAGAGCCAACGGACTAGTGTTCAATCCCTGTGTGGATCAATGAGCCATTACATACTTGGAACACCCTACATGAGCTACCATTTAAGTGATCCAGTCATCTAGCCATCACAATTTGCCACTTGTCAAAGTTGCTCAAAAAGTTCTTACCTCAAGGCAGGAGAGAGTCCAGTAACTGAGTCATCTATGAAAACTTCTGGCAAGTTCTGCAGGAAATATTATAAGAGAAATAATTTTATTTATCTGTTAAAGGGGTTGTCCAAGTTATTTTTTTGTTCTTTATATGTTTCTAACTTGTCAGGTATAACAACTTTCCCATATACTTTGTGTTTCTAGAGCTGCTGGTTTCTCAGAGTTGACTGAGGGTCACATGACCTGTGATGTCACCTTATCTCTCTGCTCTGTGATGTTTAGTTCAAAAGCCTCAGAGTTCAGATAACAGTCTGTACACAGATGTCACTGGCCACGCCCCCTTTCTTTGCCGGGCTGCTATCTGCTCTCTTCCTGGTTTCCTTCAGATAAAACATTAACCCCTTCAGCCAGAACACACTGAGGGCTCAAGGCTTTACAACAAGCAGTAGCTGCTGCAGTGAGAGGAGACAAATGCTGGGCACAAGAGCTGTAGAGAAATTGTATTGTACAAGAACAGGTAGGGAGAAATTCCTGTATGTATTAGCAGTGTCATTGTACAGCTGGGACTTGTAGTCCTACACATACAGTACAACATGCTGCTGAGTACTCCAGCAGGCAGACATGTCACTCAGCACTTGTATTCATTCCCTTTGCAGAGAGGGGGGGAGAAGGGGGAGGGGCTGAGATTGTTGTTATTGCATGTAAACAAAGACCAGAAGAGAACCAGGGAAATGAGGAAATATGGATTTTTTTTTGCCTAAAACTTGCTTAACTTAGTTATATATTGCTGCCCATCAGATTTACAGTGCTATATATTTTTTGTCATAACTCGGACAGCCCCTTTAAGTCCCCAAGCCACTCCAGTCCTGATGCATGGTGTTTTGTTTTGTTTTTGTTTTTTTAATAAACCGTTTCCTGGCAGTCACTAATTTTTCATTTCCAGTTGGACAACCCCTTTAAAAACAGACCTGGAAAATTAATAATAAGAATAAACCAACATCTTTGCAATCAGGCGATGATTGACCATAGACCCTAGAGGGAAAATTCCCAGTGGGTCGATGCTCTGGGGCTACTGGAGCCCTCCTTATGGCCGCCAGCTGGATACCCAACAATCTGAGTCTCTCAGTAGTAATTATTGCTAGGAGCATCTGGTACTTATGTGCCTGGCTGGTGGCCACAGGTGTCCTCCTGAATTCAACTGGATCTCAGTCCTCAAGACTGTGATACAGTTGAGTATATCAGAGGGGGTGGCAGTATTTTGTATTGCGTTGTGTGGTTCTGCTGGGGCGGCATTGTGTGCTACACTATGGTATTGCTGGCCCCACCAACTTCTGTTGTCCCTGCCTACTTGTGTAACCCTGTCTTTCAATTTGGACCCGCCTACAACATAGGGCCTCTTAGTTTTTTTCCAGGGCCACTTTAAGCTCCTTGCCCGTCTCTGTTTGCGCTGCCTTTGTATGGTTATGTAAATAATGCTTCAGTATGCTCAGCATATATAAAGAAGGAAATCATACCCGGATATCATGTGGAAACTCATTTTTGAGGTCTTTTAGTGCAAGAAATGCGGCTTCCTTTTTTGCCAGTTTCTTTGTCTTTTTCATACTACTTTCTGGAAAACTTTTAGCTCCAATCTTCACTGCGCAGGAAAATCTGCATATTGATATAAAGAAAGAAAAATATCAGTCACTTTAGGTTGTTACCTTTAGGCAACGGCATAAGTAGGGCATCACCTGTGGGGTGCCAAAAAGTCACTTCTCCATGGAAAGCATACACTCACCGGCCACTTTATTAGGTACACCTGTCCAACTGCTCGTTAACACTTAATTTCTAATCAGCCAATCACATGGCGGCAACTCAGTGCATTTAGGCATGTAGACATGGTTAAGACAATCTCCTGCAGTTCAAACCAAGCATCAGTATGGGGAAGAAAGGTGATTTGAGTGCCTTTGAACGTGGCATGGTTGTTGGTGCCAGAAGGGCTGGTCTGAGTATTTCAGAAACTGCTGATCTACTGGGATTTTCACGCACAACCATCTCTAGGGTTTACAGAGAATGGTCCGAAAAAGAAAAAACATCCAGTGAGCGGCAGTTCTGTGGGGCGGAAATGCCTTGTTGATGCCAGAGGTCAGAGGAGAATGGGCAGACTGGTTCGAGCTGATAGAAAGGCAACAGTGACTCAAATTGCCACCCGTTACAACCAAGGTAGGCAGAAGAGCATCTCTGAACGCACAGTACGTCGAACTTTGAGGCAGATGGGCTACAGCAGCAGAAGACCACACCGGGTGCCACTCCTTCAGCTAAGAACAGGAAACTGAGGCTACAATTTGGCACAAGCTCATCGAAATTGGACAGTAGAAGATTGGAAAAACGTTGCCTGGTCTGATGAGTCTCGATTTCTGCTGCGACATTCGGATGGTAGGGTCAGAATTTGGCGTCAACAACATGAAAGCATGGATCCATCCTGCCTTGTATCAACGGTTCAAGCTGGTGGTGGTGGTGTCATGGTGTGGGGAATATTTTCTTGGCACTCTTTGGGCCCCTTGGTACCAATTGAGCATCGTTGCAACGCCACAGCCTACCTGAGTATTGTTGCTGACCATGTCCATCCCTTTATGACCACAATGTACCCAACATCTGATGGCTACTTTCAGCAGGATAATGCGCCATGTCATAAAGCTGGAATCATCTCAGACTGGCTTCTTGAACATGACAATGAGTTCACTGTACTCAAATGGCCTCCACAGTCACCAGATCTCAATCCAATAGAGCATCTTTGGGATGTGGTGGAACGGGAGATTCGCATCATGGATGTGCAGCCGACAAATCTGCGGCAACTGTGTGATGCCATCATGTCAATATGGACCAAAATCTCTGAGGAATGCTTCCAGCACCTTGTTGAATCTATGCCACGAAGAATTGAGGCAGTTCTGAAGGCAAAAGGGGGTCCAACCCGTTACTAGCATGGTGTACCTAATAAAGTGGCCGGTGAGTATATATCAGTACATGGCTAGTGCCCTGGGCAAAGGAAAGCCTATCAACAGCTCTGTCTCCAGGATTAAATTTATCTGCAGACTACATACAACATACAATACAGATCCCAGACCCTGGTCTACAGAATATGGATACTGTCCGGGTTTGCAGACCCATTGACTTCAATGGGTCTTCGGTCTGCATTATGTGGGCGTGTTCTATATTTTTGCGGAATGGCTGTACAGATGCGGAAAGCACATGGATCAACCGTGTGCTTTCTGTATCCATATGTTTGTTCTCCAAAAAGATAGAATATGTCTGCAAAATGTGGACCACAGACCCATTTAAAGGGGTTCTGTAGTTTTTTCAAACTGATGATCTATCCTCTGGAGGTTAGATCATCAGTTTGAAAGAACTGCAGAACCCCTTTAAGTCAAAAGGTCTGCAAAAAAAATGTTTCATAGAACACAGACCACATACATTTTTTGCAAGTCCACGATTTGCGGACCGCAAAACTGATACAGTTGTGTGCATGAAGCCTAAATGTAATCACTAGATACTGTATTTTGGTGCAAACCAGTGACTTAGTATTCAGTATGTTATTTTGGTATCAAGTCAGGATTTGGTCAGTTCGAAAAATTATCTCTTCTGCAACTGAAATTACAAACTGGACGATTTCCAAATCATATGAAATTTGTTTGTGTGATTCTGCTAATTAAACAAAGAAATGAACCTTGCATCCTGTCTCAAGAACATGTGTTGTAATTTTTTTTTTATTTAAATTTTTAAAATGAAAATAAATCCATCCTTTGTTCTTAAAGGTGCTGACCCATGAAAAAATATTCTATTTAATTTTCAAACCAGTACCTGGATCTGAATATTTCCATAATTGCATGTAATTAAAAACGTATTATAGCTGCTTTGTTATATCTGTATAGCACCACCTGCTGTTTTTTTTATTTCTTTGTCTGACTCACTGATATGGCCGCACATGCTCAGTTTCATCCTTTAACTTCCTCCTGAGCTGTGATAGAGAGAGAGCTGCAGCAGAAAGCAGATTCCTCCTGAGCTGCAGCAGAAAGGACACTCCACTTGAGCTGCCAGCTTGACATAAATCAAGCAGAGCTATTGGAGCAATGAATGGAGGTAGCTATGGATCTATGTGAGGTACAGGGCTGGTTCTAGGTTTGTTAGAAATAGATTGTCATGTACTATATGTCTGATTTTAATTTTTTACATTAATTATGGGATACCCTTTAAGGGAGATAATCTGCCACCAGAGTTTGCTGGCTGCTGTATATTCCCTTCACCCCACCAAAGACTGGTTGAGAATACCAAGCATCACCACCAAAGGTGTCAGGAGGAACAGCTGTTGGCCACACAAGAGTTGGCTGACATGGCCAACTTCAGTATGTCTGTTGCAACCTTTCCTGATAGGGCTGATAGGAGGTCTGATGGGGGCACAGTGGGCTGATATAGGGGCAGAGTGGGCTGATCTGAGGTCTGATGGGGCACAGTGGGCTGATCTGAGGTGTGATAGGGGCACTGTGGGGGGGGGGGGCACTGTGGGCTGATAGGAGGTCTGATGGGGGCACAGTGTGCTGAGATAGGGGCAGAGTGGGCTGATCTGAGGTGTGATAGGGGCACTGTGGGCTAACATGGGGGCACAGTGGGCTGATCTGAGGTCTGATAGGGGCACTGTGGGCTGATATGGGGGCTGCGTGGGCTGATCTTAGGTATGATGGGGGAACAGTGGGCTGATATGGGGGCACAGTGGGCTGATCTGAGGTATGATGGGTGCACAGTGGGCTGATCTGAGGTCTGATGGGGGCACAGTGGGCTGATCTGAGGTCTGATGGGGGCACAGTGGGCTGATCTGAGGTCTGATAGGGGCACAGTGGGCTGATATGGGGGCACAGTGGGCTGATATGGGGGCACAGTGGGCTGATATGAGGTCTGATGGGGGCACAGTGGGATGATCTGAGGTCTGATGGGGGCAGAGTGGGCAGATTGGGCTGATATGGGGGCTGAGTGGGCTGATTTGAGGTCTGATGGGGGCTGAGTGGGCTGATCTGAGGTCTGATGGGGGTCTGAAAGGGCTGATCTGAGGTCTGATGGGGATCTGATCTGATGTCCTGAAATTTATGGGGGGTCTGATCTGATGTCCTGAAATTTATGTCTGATATGAGGTCTGGTGAAAAATATTTTTTTCTCATTTTCCTACTTTAAAATCTGGGGTGCGTCTTCTGCAATTCTGCACTTGCTGTAATGGAAACCATCATTATATGCACTACCTTCCTGGTAATCAAGTGTTCTGCTGGTACATATGCACAGCAGCCTGTCTGAACAAGCAGAGCTGCAGCTTGTATCACCAAAGAGGTTTCATTTTTCCTTTAACATAATTAACCTCATTGATTGCTTCACTTACTGAGGATTATGAGATGGTCCAGTTCGTTCACCATCCACAAAGTCAAGAGTCCATCTTTGCTTTTGGCAGAATTGATCGAGTAATGAGACAAAGTTCTGATGATTCTGCCAATAAAAACATAGCAAAGTCTAAATTATAATCTGTTTTCAATGTGAATGTGTCAGACGTGTCAGATTCCCAGTTTCATGGATTTGTTATATGCAGTAGATACAAACCATTATGATGTTCCCTGACTATCAAATATGGACTAACATGAACCTTACTAAATACCTGTACTGTAAGGGTATTTTAAGTGCTGATTGGTTCTGTCCCCTTTAATTTTGTCTCTTTTATATTACTTTTAGAATTCTGTGTATGGATATTCCTTGTAATTCATTGTAATGTAGTACCTATCCTCCATTGTGCTGATAAGAGCACATTCCTGAGTAGTGATCTTAGAGACATATCTCAGGACATGCCTGATGCACATCGGGAGCAGGGCCGAGGTATATAACTCTGGTTACACACATACATTATGGAGGACTCCACTTGGGACTTCATCCTTGGTAGGATGTAAGCATTGATTTGCCCCATCTTCTGTATACCATTGGATGTCGCTTATGTGGATCCCTACTCCATTTTGCATATTTAGGCTAGTGATGTTTGTTTACTTTTTATTATTCTGTATGAGATTTGTATGTGTTATCATATATTTAATCACACTTAGTAAATATATTTATTCACTTAGCCTGCATAAGCTTATTCATTCTCAAATCGTTGAATTCACATTAAAACAATACCATATTATTTTAGGACAGAACAACAATGTATAAATGGCTAATATAATGGCTTTCAAATAAAGGGTGCTCACTGCACGAATAAAATATTCTAGTAGAAAATATCTATAAAGTGCCCAGTTGCATATGAATTCCAACGTCTGGGACATGCATCGATCTCCAAAATATACGTTTCCCAACTGCTTATCCTGCCTGGTGCCACAGCGACTTGGAGTGAAGAGGTTGCCTCCATCCACTACTATGTTCGTAACGAATATAGCTGAGAATGTGTCCTGTTGAATTTATGTTAGAAGCATCAGAACAGCCAATATGTGAAGGACAAAAGTTCACAGGGGAGCAGCAGTACATTACCTAAATAGGTATGTCCAGTTAATCAGAAGTAGGACTCAAAGGGACCTATGGGTGCAGGCAGTCAGAAAAAGACTCAGGATAGCTGAAACAAAGCTAATGATGCTTTCTGGTGAATAAGCACACTATATTTTTTTGAACTGAAGGAGAGCTCCAGATCTTTCTTGGAGGTATGTGAAGGAGTTACACAGACTCTACAGCATCAAAATGATATTTAGAAAGTTGATCAGTTTTGCACTTAGGGGTTAAGGGATACGGACACCTTCACAATGCAACATTACCATTTGCTTCCTGTACGTCTTAGAAATGCAAGGAATTGCGTAATAAATACACGTTATTAGTCACTTTTCTGCAGCTAATACCTCAAAATTTGCAGATGTTGAATCAGCCAATCCATTTTGAGAAACCACTCTATTACCACTGATGTCACCACCGACGCTAAAAAAGAAATATTCATTCATATTATTAAAGCAATGGAAGTACATGGCTGCTTTCGGCCATAAATAACACCACCTCTGTCCATGCGTTGTGTCAGATATTGCAGTTCAGCTACATTGCAATGAATGGGGCTGTGTTGCACTGCCTGTCACAACTAGTAGACATGTGTGATGGATAGCATTTATGATTTTCCAATCCTGTGCATCTCTTTACATCCGCACCAAGACGGATCCGGAATGACCCCCAATGCAAGTCAATGGGGGTGGATCCGTCTGGTGTGACCACAATGGTAACCGGATCCGCCCTCCATTGACTTTCAATGGAGTTCATGACGGATCCGGCTACACATACACACAATACACACATACAGACATAGACATACACATAAACATAAACATACACAGACATATACACAGACAAATACACATACATACATACTTACATGCGTCGGAGGGACAGGACGGCGCGCACAGGTGACGATTTCACCAGGCGCCCAGCAGAGGGCGCTGTGGGGAATCGTCACCTGTGTGAGCCATCCTGTTGCTCCGTCGCTCTGAAGACCTGCCGGGAGCATGTAAGTATGTATGTATGTGTATTTGTCTGTGTATATGTGTGTGTGTCTGTGTGTGTGTATGTATGTACTGTGTGACATGTGTGGGGCCGGAGCGCGGTTCCGGCTCCACACATGTCGCTGTGGCAGGCCTGATCCGTTACAATGCAAAGTATTACAACTATCATTAGGACCTTGTCAATTAAAGGGCTTTTATCAGCTTTTTTCTGACCCTTGACAGTATTAGGTAGGTGAGTGTGAAGACGTTTAAAGGGGTTGTCTCACTTCAGCAAATGGCATTTATCATGTAGAGAAAGATAACACAAAGCACTTACTAATGTATTGTTATTATCTATATTGCTTCCTTTACTGGCTGGATTCATTTTTCCATCACATTATACACTGCTCGTTTCCATGGTTACAACCACCATGCAATCCAACAGTGGTGGTCGCGTATACACACTAAAGGAAAAAGTGTCGGTCTCTTTGGTGGCCAGGACAGTGGGAACGCACATAGATCAGTGCTTTTTTCCTATAGTGTGGAAGCACGACCACCGCTAATGGATTGCAGGGTGGTCATAACCATGGAAATGAGCAGTGTATAATGTGATGGGAAACATGAATCCTGCCAGCAAAGGAAGTAATATGGATAATAACAATACATTAGTAAGTGCCTTGTATTAACTTTCTCTACATGATAAATGCCATTTTCTGAAGTGAGACAACCCCTTTAAGCATACCTTGAGACAGGTTATTTTCGTGACTGAGGAAAACAAGTTTTAATCCCCATGGCGCTGTGGTTGCAAATGTTCGATAGGTTGTATCTTTGCGTGCAGTGCGCCAAGCTTTCTGAACACTCCCCAAATCTGCCTCCCCCACCAAGAGACCGCTAGAACCATAACTCAAAGCAGACAGAGGGGTTGGAGAGTGTTTAGTACATGCAGGGGCGGACTGGGAACTAAAAGTGGCCCTTAAAAAAAGGTTAAAGATGGCCCCATGCTGCAGGTGGGTCCACATTGAAAGAAGGCACCATAATTAGACGGGGACCACAGAAGTAGGAGGGCCAGCAATACCATAGCCAGCCATATACCTCCCCAACTGAACCAAATACCACAGTGCAGCACAAAATACTGCCACCTGTGCCACAGTATTAAACTGTATAGCTGTCCTGAGGACGTCAGTACAGTTGAATTCAGGAGGGCTGCTGGTCAGGTGAGTAGGAGAGAATCAGATCATTATGTACCCAGCTTGTGGCAGTGAGGTGGGCTTGGGTGGCCCTCCTAGGCATCGGCACACCAGGAAATTTCCCTGTAGGGTCTATGGCCAATCCACCCCTGAGTACATGCCAGAGATGACAGAAGTGAATGAGGCTGTGTTGCTGTTCCTGGCATAGAAGGTGGTCATGTGCAGGAAAAATCAGTGAAGGAGTCACAAAATTGCAGATCCGCAAAAACATGGATGCCGACCAGTGTGTGTTCCGCAATTTGCGGAACACACATGGCCACCACCCCATACAAAATGCCTATTCTTGTCCATATAGGACATGTTATATATATTTTTGCTGAGCTGCGGCTCTCCGCAATGTAATGCCACCCATAGAAATGAATGGGGCCGTATCTATTCTGCAAAATTGCCGAGTAGATGCGGCCCTATTTACACGGTCGTGTGAATGGGCCCTAAGGGTCACACTCTGTACGGAACATTGGAGGCATAACTTGGGAGGATCTAGGCATACAGTAGTGTATTTCACCCATAGGTTCCCATGTTCCAAATAAATCATACACTGCAATGTATATGTTTTTTTTTTTCCTCTCTATGGAACAGTTAAGAAAAAGGTATATCAATGTATACTACCCCAGTGCATGGGGAAGGAAACCCTTTTGGCATTCATCCAGCGAATGGGGATCTATGGATAAATTTGGTATATACACTGATGCAGACGCCAAAACAACACTGAAAACATAATGTAAATAGGTCCATAAAGGTTTTTACAGCATACATCTAAATGTTATCTAGGACCCAGACATAATCTGTCTGGGGAGAGTCGAGACCTCAACATACACATTTGGTCCCCGGTCTAATTAGGTTGCGGGAACTTCTTGGATCACATGCTGTAAATGTGCACATGATTCTAGACCAGTTACAACCCACAATGTACTTGGGTTGTTCCTGAGCAGTCAGGCAGCCTAGGGTGCTGACCGATCACAGCTCCCGAGACCCTAGGCTGCCTGACTTCGCAGGAACAACCTAAGTATATTGTGGGTTGTAACTGGGCTAGAATCACATGCACAATGTACAGCATGTGATCCCAAAAGTGCCTGCAACCTAATTAGACGGGGGAGTGCAGTGCTGGAGTGCAGGCCTGGTGGTGCTGGTTGTGGTGGTGGGGCGTGGGTCGGTTTTATGTGGGATCGGAAAGATTAAATTTTCAAAAATAGATGTTGGATAACCCCTTCAAGCCTTAAAATTAGCCCCTTTTGAATGAAATGTGTAAAGTTCAAACCTTCCAGACAGAGAAGAATTTTCAGATTCAGACTCATCAATGAAAACTTCAGGCAACTCCTAGAAAAAGAAATACTTGATGTGGTAAATCCATTAACGGCATCATAATTTAAAGTCAACAGCAATATTTTTTGTTAAAATTCTGTACTTCTTTTTAATGAAATAGAAATTTCTTATTAATGGAATGTATTATTTAAGTCTCTCCCTTTCCAAGTGGGAACAATATGATAATAAAGTTGCTGGACTGCAGACAAATTAAAATTCATCACAGTAACCATAGAAATCTATGAACTGGAACTCCCATTCTTAAGGGTGATTTACACGAACCAATAATTGTCCAGATTATTGGGAACGACCGTTCCTGCGAACACTTATTCCTGATAATCTGGCCATCTAAATGTGCCACCAATCACCCAATGAAAGATGAAAATGCTGATTCTGTATGGGGACGAGGGATCGATGCATGTAAATGGATAGTCTCCTTCACTGAATGAGCAGGAAGGAACGCTTCCTTCCCGACAATCAGCCCGTCTAAACCCGCCTTTAAGAGTCACACATTGGGACAAAGTAGGGTTGATCTCTTCCTGACAAGGTTACAACTCTTTTCAAATAGCATTAGAGGCTTATCCCCTATAATGACATACTTGATACGGATGAAGAAGACCTATGTCTATCGAGCTCAACCAGGGAAGGAGGAGTGTGAAGAAGAGGACGAGGAGAGGAAAAGTGTATTTAAGCCATGTTTATGCCAATAAGCCAAAGTCCTAAAAAATGACTTATGTGCTTTATATATTTGCATTTCTATTGTTTTGTTCCTATTGTCACAGGCCTTAAGTTTGCCATACATGTAAGAGAAAGGTAGGTTGGACCTGCTATCAGAGGGATTGGTGGAAGATCTAATGTGTATGGGTACCTTTAGGGTGATTTCTCATGTACCAAATGTCACCATCTTTGTGCTGTGTGGCCAATCACCATACAGCAAAGTGTTAACTACAGTGTATTTGGCAAGATGGTGTCTACAGATGAAACAATGTGTCTACAAATGAATCAATGCAACATCTAGCACATTGTTGGCTGAGCCTGCAGCTTTTGGCGGGGCTGGCCACAAGTGTGTAGGTATGTTGAATTTCAATGCTCTATCCAGTGGCGTACATAGATACAAGGTGCATGCAGAATAATTAGTGCCCAGATACCTAACATAACATGTACTGTATTCACCAAGAGTATACGGTAATTTGCCAGGGGCATACCCAAAGACTCCCTAGGTCAGCACTATGCTACACAGCTTAGTGTCATTGAACACAGAACCAGTGCTATGAATCCCATCTCCTGTATCATTTATAAATAAGTTAAATTAAAAGTTCCCGACTGTCATGAGGTTCATTTTTGAAGTACGTTTTTTCTTTAGTTTTTGAAGCTGAACTTTGTCCTAT
This sequence comes from Rhinella marina, assembly GCA_900303285.1. Classification (NCBI taxonomy): domain Eukaryota; kingdom Metazoa; phylum Chordata; class Amphibia; order Anura; family Bufonidae; genus Rhinella; species Rhinella marina. Next base: position 283,872 of record ONZH01021942.1, on the reverse strand, counting down.
ATTTAATTATTAGAAAATGATGTATTACCGGAATGTCATTTGGAAACTCTTTTCTGAGCTCCTGTAGAGCAAGATAAGCTGCCTCCTTTTCGGCTTGTTTTTTACTTCGTTTAGGTCTTGTTGGAGGAAAGTCTCTGCCTCCGAATTTGGCACAGAAGGTAAACCTACAATAAGACATTCATATATTTATAATGTGACTGTTGTTGCCGCAAAGATTGAAATTGCAAACTTTTGTGCCCCTATTCACTTAGAATTGGACTGTGCAAAAGGCCCTTGAAACAAGTATATATATTGAGGTCTGTAATTGCCCTGTGGTAAAGAACCCTTAAGGCCCCCTTAGGGTAAATGCACATGTTCAGGATTTATGTGTGGAGAATCCACACTGAAATTCGCAGGGAAATCCGTACGGAATGTGGATTTGAAGCGGATTTTCCTCTTCCCATTGAAGTGATTCGAGAAAATCCGGTTAGGAAAAATAAAATAAATTGACATGCTGCTGATTTTGGTATATTCAGAAATACTTACTCATGATTGTGGGCAGGTCCTGTACAAGACACTTGCACAAAGCTGAAACTTTGATTTTTCTTCTGAGATAATTGATGGAGTAGAGCAATATAATTTGGTTGACACTACAGAGCAAAAAAGGAAAAAAAACACACTAGTAATAGGAATGCACAAAGACATACAATATCAGCTTGTAAAAATATTAAATCCTAAACCACAAGAAAAAAGAAGAAGTTCAAAAAGTTCATGAGGGTGATATTTGAAGTCAGTTTTGCTTGAGTCTGTGTTGGCGTACTTTGAGTCCAATGCATCAAATGTTGCACGTTGTTTGCTGAAATACAGTACTACTCCAGTTTCCAGTTGCTGGAGTGAGTTTTTGACTTTTTTTCAACTTTTTTAATCAAAAACAAGCATTTCACATTCAATTCTTAATAAAAGGCCCACTGTTGAAAGACGCAACCAAACTATTGAGAGGTACAGGCCTCTAAATGCCACCTGCACATGTTGCAGAATATTTGTGGTTTTTTTACGCGGATTCCCATGTGGAAAAAACGCAGAATATTACAGTACCGGCAAAGTGTATGAGATTACACTAATCTCATGTACACATGTGCGGAAATTGACCTACCTTGCAGTTTTCAAATTTAATAGCATTGTCAGTTATGTTTGTGGTTTTCGCTGCGGATTTGATTTTATCCTTTTCAATGGAAGGGTGAGATCTGCGGCAAAACCGAATCAAATCCACACCAAAAACCACTGTTAGACATTGCAGATATTGGTGCACATATGCTGCACAAATGCAAATAAATCTGCACAGAAATTTATGTGGATCTTATGTGTTTAAGTTGCAAATGTCACAAAACCAAGCATAAAGCCTTTGTAAATGACACCATTATGTTTTTGTATCGCACATGCATAGCTTATTGTGCAGGTAAGGGTAATTGACATTTTTCTCCTTCCATTGATTCCATTGTCTATTAACTGAACTCTACTATCAGTGTAGATGAAAAGTAAAAATCATTCAGTTACAGGAAGGTTTATGATAAGGTACCAGGCTGGTATTATTGACATAGGGCAAAGATGCCCATACATCTTCAATAGCTGGTGGCCAAAAGCTTGTTCATCCGATACCTATCTTTCTGACTTCCCCATATAGATATACAGCTTGGCTAAGCATGTACAGTATGTGTTTTCAATAGAGAGGAGAAAGCTGCTGCCAGACACCTCGGGCATCAACATATCTCCTATGAGAACAAAAGAATCGGGTGCTGAAATTCATGAACTCCCCATACACATTAGATTGTGTCCAGACCTACTGAAAATGGCAGATTCAGCCTACAGTAGACCAATGAGTATGGGGCGTTAATGAGTCACTGAGTTTTCAAAAAACTTTTGATATGTCATAGATGCACATTTCAAAAGTTTTGATCGGTGGGAATATGACTGCTGAGAAGTCCATGATTCAGAGATCGCTTTCTCTCCCACTTCGCTTCAGAGGGCAGAATTGAGATGGGTCCATAGACGTCTACTGAGCCTGTCTCCTCTTTCTAGCAATCGTGGGGATATCAGCACTCGACCCTCCCCCTATGAAAACTTTTTTCTCTATGACATATAAAACATTTTTTTTAAAACGTTGTGACTATTTACGACAGTCCATTGATGACTCTTAAAACCAAAAAGTATAATGGTATTTGAGGTCTATAGTATAGGGCATAAAGGAAGGAAAACTCAGAACTCACTATAATTTCTTGATTTCCAAGAGCTTGCAAAGCTACCCTGGCAGCTTCAGTCTCTGCTGACTTCTTTTTCTTGGCTCTAGCTTCTCCGACCAGTTTATTATCAACGAAAATTTGACAAACAAAGCTTGAGAAAGAAAAGAAAAAGTTACAAGCTATGTTCAAATAAAGACTCACCTTAGGAAGGGTTGAGCCAAAACTATGTTAGATCATGCTCAACATAACAATATTTCCACCGATCAGATACCCAGAGGATAGGTCATCAGTATGAAATTCTGAGAAAACCCCTTTATAGTAATAAAAAAGAAATGTGCTCCTGACTAGATTTTTCTGTTACTTATTTGTTATGGTACCCCCTGGTGTTCGTTTGATTCCTAGACCCCAATGAAAAGAATATAAGAAGCTTTGTAACTAGTATGTAACTGCAATAACTAGAATCAGGAGAATTTGAGAGAAATTAGCCCTACAGAAAAAATAAAAAACATGACGTATAACTGGGTGTTGTATCACGCCATTCCATTCCACTCCACCAGGGACATAGCTATAGCTAACTGCACCCAGATCCTGGTGCCTCAGAGGGATCAAATGCCCATCAAATGTAGATGGTACATAAAAGATTGAGGCCCTTTGACAGATTTTGCACTGAGCCCATAGAGCTTCAAATTACGTCCTGGGTTCTTTCCTGTTTAAAATGACCTTCTGACCATTTCCTCTAGTTTTCTGCCCCCCATCTCTTGAGCTTCCTATTAGTTACATGTGTTTCTATATAATGCATGCAGATATTCCCTCAAGTAATGTGACTTGTAAATGAATATTGCTAAGAACTTACACACGATCATGTGGTGGTCCTGTTTGTTCGGGTATTTCAAACCTAGGTGGTGTCTTGCCATTTTTTTGGCAGAACTCTAATAGCTGTCCTTTGAAGTTTATCTCCATGTCCTTGGTCACAGTATAAAAGCCTGTGAATAGAAACCAATAGCAATTAGCAATTTTAAAATAAAATTAAAACAAGCTGAAATATTTTGGATTACGTATAGTACAAAACGCAAGAGAACAATATATGCTGAAGAGAATATGTCACTTAATTTTACTCTAAGTAGACGATGGCAATGCTATGTAGTGCTGCCCAAGATAATCAAAAGAACTTCAGAAAATGAAGATTGATTGGTATATTATTGAGGTCTCAAAGTGCCCAACGAGGCGTGAATAATGGTTCCAGGAGTTGCATGATGATCATGACATGACAGAGGAGGAGACGGACTGGATTCCACAAGGAGAGGTACTAGGATCGAGTGAAGAGGCGGTCTTGGGCTCTTGAAGTAGGTGCTTGGGCTTCTTGTAGGAGGCTCTTTTGGCTCCTGGAACCATTATTCATGCCCCACTGGGCACTTTGAGGCCATACCAATCAAACTTTGTTTTAAGGATAATGAAATAAGTATAATGCTAACAAAGGTATGGTTTTGATTATGTTAGGCAGTACTACCTAGCATACACCAGTCTTGCTCCCCCTGCGCTAGGGTAAGATGTGCAGAAGCATCTTAATAAATTAGTAGCATCTCTGGCTCTTTGAGCGCTAGAAACTCAAGTCTATGCTAGGCAGGGGCTGGCATAGACTTGAGCTATAACTTATGCCAGTTTATGGCCTGTGCCAATTGCGGCATAATAGGTTTAGTAAATGTCCCCCTAGGCCTTGTATGTAATATTATGTTACCTGTCACTCAGCAATCTTTTGCTTCAATCTGGAGAAAAAATACTTTGAATCTATATGCAAAGGAGCAGTTATGTGCACCAAAGGCGGGCCCAAGCCATTGTGTGCACCCTTGTTCCTCTTGCTTCCTGTCAGCATCTCCCTTTCCTTCCTAATGTTCATGGTCAGGTTGTTGCATAGTCATCTCGCCTTACCCTGTCAATCTAGAAGCTGGCAGAGAAAACAGGAGAAGCCAGGGTGCACAGAGTGGCTTGGGTCTGCCGTCGGTGCACATAACTGCTGAAGTGAAGTGAAAAGTGTCATTACATTCGGCTGAGCTAGCCCCTCAAGGCATGGTGCCTGGTGTAACAGTGCATTTCCTGGGGACAGACTAACTATAAGGGCTCATTCAGATGGCTGTACACAAAAATGCGGATCTGTTTTTGTTTTTTTTTGCGGATTAGATGTGGACACATTCACTTCTATGGGGCCCTTTTCTTCTGTTCTACGGCTCAGCAAAATAAATAAAACATGTCCTATACTTGTCAGTGAAAATCAGGATGTGGCACCATTTAAGTCTATGGGTCCACAAAAATGCAGAATGCAATCCGTTTTTTTGTGGACATGCTGAACTGTCCACAAAACAAAACTGATCCGCATTTTTGTGGACAGCATATGGTCGTCTGAATGAAACCTAACACTCATAATGGACCCCGCTATACATGCTTAAAGGGGTATTCCGGTAAAGTAACTTAATTTTTGAAAAACTGCATTAAGGCTGCAAGCTGTGACCCCACCGGAACCCATACCTATACATATAACCAGACCCCATACCTATACATATAACCAGACCCCATACCTATACATATAACCAGACCCCACACCTATACATATAACCAGAATCCACACCTATACATATAACCAGAGTTTCATTTTACCTTACAATCCATGTGTCTAGCTCCTGTGTGAGCCTGCAACACACTGAGAGTATCATGGCTCCTGATCTTCCCTCACAATGCTACAATCCCCACAATCCCTAGCTTTCCTGCTGTGAGTTTCTGCTTGTTCATGAGTGTTGATGGTTACTGACTGGCTGCCTGATATACAGCCTGGTCACGCTCCCTCTGCTTACCAATCACCAGCACACTAACAGCGCAGTTCCGGCCCCACACGTGCACCTGCGGCAGCACGGATCCGGCGGGCTGTTCACCCACCGGAACAGCCTGCCGGAGCCCCGTGCCTCAGGTGTGAAAGTAGCCTTAGTCTAAAACATAACTTATATTTATGATAACCGGAATACCCCTTTGAATGACTTATTGACTTGATATGCATTGGTGGAAAACAACTTGCCACTATAGACATTCATGGCTTATCTACCCCAAGCCCACCACTGACTGACAAAACAGGGGACCACCTACCAGTCTGCCAGGCGAAGCCATTCTTTGGCAGAAAATGTGACAAAACCTTTTTATATAATCTCCTCTCACAAAGTACGCTTGTGTGATAAGGTCACTGTCACCCCAGCCCCATGGCACAGCTCTCTGATAAAACTCTGGCTATTCAGAATAATGATTGCAGGACATTAGTAAGCACAGAGTTCATCACTATCCAAAGAGTTGGACCATGAAGCTGACTATTATGGTCCATGGCTCAGGTCATATAGATTGTCGTTTAGAATTATTAATAAAACTTCATTAAACATGACTATTGTGATTCTCTGTGAAAGGACGACACTTATTAGACATCTCGTAGGATTAATCTGATCTGTGTGTTGCATTACAGACTACGTCTACTCAATACATAGTTACGGTTATGAATAATAAAAAAGAAATTACAACCATTACCAACCCCAGGAGAGACTCACCTGTCTCCTGTGCTCTCCGCAGATTCTCTGCAGTTTAGTTTTCAGGACAGAAGGCTTTCCAGCGAGAAAAAGAAAGGGCACACCCCTTGCACTCTTTCCTTGCCAGTACGTAGTAGTGAATCAGCACTCCGAGTGCAATGTTTGGTGCTTTAGGAGTTAATTCTGAGTGTGACAAACCACCTACGGGGCGGAAATAGGAAGAAGCCAGCCTCCTATATTAGCTGTGCAGTGGCTTCCCCCGTCCACATCAGATTCAGTTTCGTTTCTCCTGTGCAGGCTATGGAAGCTGCTAGAAGGAGACATTGAGTTTCACTTAAAAGGGCAGGAGCGATATTATACGTCATCTGCAAACAACTATTCTGGTATGTTGTAGATCTAAAGTACACTGTAGGGGAACAGTCACGTTCAACATGGTGTCTGAGCTGCAGGTAGCATGTTATAGAGCAGTAGGAGCTGAGTGTATGTATATATATATATATATATATATATATATATATATATATTGTGGTAATGTACACGGGTGTGGGGTGTGTATCTCGCCTGGTTTGTCAGTTTAGCCGGGTGAGAACTGAAATCCAGAATTGGTAAAGCTTCAGCAAGGCATAGTTGCTGGAGCTGGGTTTGTTTAAAGTGCACGGGCTGGATTTATTGGACTGGGAGACAGGTTGGAAGTGGGAGTCTTCCAGTCCACACACCCCTAATCCCTCACAGGTTTTCCCTGGCCCCAGGTGAGGCCAGCTGATTCAATTAGGCAGGGATAAATCAACCTGCGGTGTGTCAGTCTAGGGGAGAGGAACTGACCCTGGAAGAGGGTAGAAGCCAGTGGGGCTTGAGTGGTCTCAGCCAGGAGAATTGAGGGGCCACGAGGCTATGTGTAGCCTGATCTCTCCCCATGTATGGAATTGTGTTTGGTGAGGTCACAGCCTGGAGACTGCTGGACCAGACGGCTGAGGAAGCCGCACCTTCCTAAAAGCTGTGTGTGAACTGCGTTTTTTCTAGGTGAGTTAGCTAGAACCTGTGTTAGTCCAGCCGGGCAGGTGTTATTTTATGTTTTTGTGCTGAAGAAGAAAAAAAAGCAGTGTTGGACTTTAAAACCCCCGTTTTTTTGGTGAGGGTCACTATGATGTCTGGTGTGGCTGTGCAAAGTCCATATAGTGCCCTTGAGCAGCTGATAAACCAGCTGATGAACCAGCTGATGCAGGACTGTTCAATGGAGGATCATTTGATCAGGAGATCTGCTGAAAAAAATGAAAGGTCCTGCGAGATGGTGATTGGGGGAATCCTGCTGGGGGTTACTCTAGATTCCCGCCAATGAGTGTCTCGAGTTATGCCTGATGTTTTGGACTTTCTGAAGAGGGGGCCAGAGACAGACCACAGTGTCGCTGACCTTTGAAACGGGCTATGGCTCTGTACAGTGGGAGCTTTTGAAATGTGAGACCCTGGAGGTGGAATTCGTGCTGGGCACAGACTTTCTGTGGTTTTGGCGGCTATGGAGCGGAGAGAGTGCCTTAAATGGTGCGGCTAGAGAATCCGAAGAAAAGTCTACAATAGAGTGTGCGACTCATCGTCCTGAGATAAAGGACTGGATTCAAGGCTCAGGCGTTTCCCATAGCAACCACTGGATTGAGGAGTTTGCCTGTGAACGTGTGACCAGGAACCAGGGGCTGGAGGTTCCCAAGATCCCGAAGAAGGAGGAGGACCTTGGGGGGAGATGTCCCTGGAGCACCAGCACCCTCATCTCCTGGGTGTGCTGATACAATGTGATAATGAGAAAGGCTCTGGAGGTTGGGCGTGGTGCTGACCAGTGCCCTGGTGCCTCAGAAGCTGTGAACTGTGGTGAGAGCCGGCGGCAATCGCTATGTGCCAAGACGGTTGGTGTTGAGACACGGGGACTAGAGACTGCGCCAAAAATGTGTGATATTGTGGTGGATGGCAGTCCAGTCCAAGCGTTGTTGAACACAGGGAGCCAGGTGAGCCTGGTACATGCCAGCTTGGTAGCTGGGGACTATGTGTTAGACAAACACGTGACTGTGATGAACATTTATGGGGATAGCGAGTTCTAGCCTGTGGTTCTCGCTGAGTGTGATACTCCAGTCAGAACTGAGACTTATGAACTCTGGGTTGCAAATAGGCTCATGCATGATGTAGTGTTAGGCCAGGATTTCCCCTTGTTTTGGGAGTTGTGGAGAAATGGACACTTCTACAGAAAGTGGTGAAACTCCTGCAGAACCGGTACCTATTACTTTAAGTAAAGCTGTAAGGGAAATGACCATTGGAAACAATGGTGTAGATAAGGTGGAGAGTGAATCTGACAAGCAAATTGAAGTGCATAATGAAAATGTGGGGTCATATGAGATATGTAATGATGATGATGACGACATCCCTTTTCCTTTGCAGGCTGAGATCATGGAAGAAGCTTCCCCTGCTGGTAGAAATGTATATAATGTAGAAATGATGATTGATGCTGCGAGCACACAGCTGAGGGAACCTGCTGTGATAGATCTGCAGGAAAGTGTGGCAGTGTTACAGGGTGTACCACACATCCTAGCTGCAGATACCATATTTTTTGCCCTATAAGACGCACCTGCCCATAAGACGCACAGGTTTTAGAGGACCCAGGTTTTAGAGGAGGAAAATAAGAAAAAAAAATATTTTGAACTAAAAGTGTGTTAAAATGTTTAATAAAATATCAAAACTGTATTTTAATAAAGAAATATGAACAGCAGCATCAGCAACAACAAACAAGTGAGGATAAACCAGGACATTACAGTACATCTCTAATCATCAGGGAACCCTATGAATTCCTCCTCACTGCTGTCCACATTTACAAGGCTCAATTCGTCAGAATCATCTTCAGCATCTTCATCGTCTTCAGGGTCTTCATAAAGCAGGCTGTCGTCTGATTCATCTAAGGCGTTACTGATGCCACATTTTTTAAAGGATTTTATGATGATGTCATCTTTCACAGCTTCCCATGAGGACTTCACCCACTCGCATACTTGGGTGATGGTGGGCCTCTTCATCCGTTCCAGTGGGTGTCAGGTCATGATTCCCTGCTGCCATCCACTTGCTCCATTCCTCTCTCATAAACACTTTGAACGGTTTATTGATTGAGATGTCTAGCGGCTGTAACTGGCTGGTAAGGCCCCCAGGAACCACAGCTAGATGTGTCTTGGCTTCCTTAAACAGATTTGTTGTGTTTTCAGTGATGTGTGCCCTAAATTGATCAAGTACCAGCAGGGCCGGTTTCTTCAGAAGCCCTCCAGGGCGTTTGGGCCACACCTTTTCTATCCATATTCGCATCCCATTCTCATCGGGAATCATGCCATCACCGTGTGCCAGCAACCCCTGCCTTGTGGACCGTAAATTGCAGTCCGCAATGCGCAGGCACTGACCGTGGGGCCGCCGCATGCGGATTGTGGACCCATTCACTTGAATAGGGTCCGCGATCTGCATCCGATGGTCTGCACTGCAAAAAAGAAGTGCATGCACTACTTTTTTGCGGTGCGGAGGCATAGACAGAAACCCCACGGAAGCATCACTCACCAATGGGTCCGTGTGTTGCGGACCTGCTGTTTACGGGCTGCAATACGTCCACAGCCGGGTAACGGCCTTGTGCATGAGCCCTTATTGGGTGGATCTGCTGATGGCAATGTTAAGGAGGGGGGGGGGGGAGTGATTTGCTGTCGGACACTTCTGGGGTGGCTAACACCTATTGGGGGGGGGGGTATCCAGTGACACAATTATGGGAGGCACTTTATTTTTAACTTTTTTACAGTAAATCCTCTTTTTATTTGTATTCTTCAGCAGCACTGTGCACTAGTCTTGTACTGTACAGGGCCGCACGTAGAGTGGACCAGTCACATGGGACGACGTAGAGGCGGAGCAGGCAAGTATGAATGGAAAGCCTGCTCCCGCCCCAATCATCTCACTGCTTATAGTAAGCGCTCCGCCCATATTTAGGCAAATGGGCAGGAGCGCTGCTGGCAGGGCTCGCCCCTGCACACAGAAGGACCTCACTTAGAAACAGAAGAACGGTCAGCTCTCCCATAAAGAAGCCCCGCCTGCTCTCCCCTCCAGAACCCGCGGCTCTCTACCGCTAATGAAGCCCTCCTCAACCCTCCACACGCGCGGCGGGCTGCAGATAAAAGGTACAATAGGGGTACAATGTCGGGATCAATGTCTGGTACAACGCAGGCTGTTGTCCTTACGCAGTACAGCCTGCGATGTACCGGACACACGCAATGCAGCGGCCGTTTTTTTTTCTTCCTGTATTCGTCCTATAAGATGCACTATTGTTTTTTCCCTACTTATGGGAAAAAAAGTGCATCTTATAGGGCAAAAAATACGGTAAGCAGTCTCCACTGTGTTCTGTGGTTAGTGAGCTGGGGTGCAGGGTTGATGAGGGTGTTGTGATGCACAACGTAAACCGTGCATGTGCAAGACAGCCTGAGCGGGTTCAGGATATGAACCTGGCCAATGTGGGAATTGGCTCGTGTGCCCCTAGAGGCCAGGGCTAAGAATGATAAGAGTGGTATAGGTGATGTATGTGCTGTGACTGATAGCAGGTCAGAGAGTGACGCTGCCATGTCAGTTTCTTTGGAATCTAGTGTGGTTGCTGGTAGCAACCAGGTGTCAATTGTCAGTAGTAACCTGGAGAATAATACCGCTAAGGAAGCTACAGTCAAAGCTGTAAATAATACAGATCTCCAGGTAAAGCAGATCCATAGTACCTCCTCAGAACATAAAGAAAAGAGAAGCAGAGGTAAAGGAAGAACCATGAACAAAGTAGGCAAGAGCAGAAGCCGGAGCAGAGGGAGAGGGCATAACAGAGATTAGAAACTCAAGAGAAGTGTTGAGTGTAAAAGAGTAGAAGGAGAGGCTGTTAGATGGCCACCGAAGTCACTTAGACACCTTCTACTAGATAGAAAATTTGTGTTGGTGATAAACCAAGCTCTGCTGGCCTGGGTGTGGCAGAATAGGGGAAAACATGTGACACTGGCCTGATCTTCCGAAGGCCACGATACGATGTGGAGAAATGCCCAGCCCTCCGGTCTGGAGAAGAGGGGGGTGGGGATATGTGGTAATGTACACGGGTGTGGGGTGTGTATCTCGCCTGGTTTGTCAGTTTAGCCGGGTGAGAACTGAAATCCAGAATTGGTATAGCTTCAGCAAGGCATAGTTGCTGGAGCTGGGTTTGTTTAAAGTGCATGGGCTGGATTTATTGGACTGGGAGACAGATTGGAAGTGGGAGTCATTCAGTCCACACCCCTAAATCCCTCACAGGTTTTCCCTGGCCCCAGGTGAGGCCAGCTGATTCAATTAGGCAGGAATAGATCAACCTTCAGTGTGTCAGCCTAGGGGAAAGGAACTGACCCTGGAAGAGGGTAGAAGCCAGTGGGGCTTGAGTGGTCTCATCCAGGAGAACTGAGGGGCCACGAGGCTATGTGTAGCCTGATCTCTCCCCGTGTACGGAATTGTGTTTGGTGAGGTCACAGCCTGGAGGCTGCTGGACCAGACGGCTGAGGAAGCAGCACCTACCTAAAAGCTGTGTGTGAACGGCGTTTTTTCTAGGTGAGTTAGCTCGAACCTGTGTTAGTCAGAGCCCAGCAGGTGTTATTTTATGTTTTTGTCTTTGAAGAGCAAATAAAGCTGTGTTGGACTTTAAAACCCCCGTGTGTTGGCAGAAATCTGTGATGGCGATCCTCCCCTAAAAGCAAGTGATCCCTTAAAAAAAATATATATATATATATACACACATCTCAATAAATTAGAATATCATCAAAAAGTTTTTTTTTCAGTAATTCAGTTCAAAAAGTGAAACATAAATTGTATAGTCATTACAAATGGGGTGAACTTTTTCAAGTGTTTATTTCTGTTAATGTTGATGATTATGGCTTACAGCCAAGGAAAACCCAAAAGTCGTCATCTCAGAAAATTAGAATAATCAACCCAAAACACCAGCAAAGGCTTCCTAAGCCTTTAAAAATGTCCCTTAGTCTGGTTCAGTAGGCGACACAATCATGGGGAAGACTGCTGACTTGACAGATGTCCAGAAGGCTGTCATTGACACACTTCACAAGGAGGGTAAGCCACAAAAGGTCATTGCTAAAGAAGCTCGCTGTTCAGAGTGCTGGATCAAAGCATATTAATGGAAAGTTGAGTGGAAGGAAAAAGGGTGGTATAAAAAGGTGCACAAGCAACAGGGAGGGATTGTTAAGAAAAGGCCTTTCCTAAATTTGGGGAGATTCACAAGGAATGGACTGTTGCTGGAGTCAGTGATGGTTTGGGGAGCAATGTCATCTGCTGGTGTAGGTCCACTGTGTTTTATCAAGACCAATCAGTCAGTCAGTGCAGCCGTCTACCAGGAAATTTTAGAGCACTTCATGCTTCCCTCTGTCGACAAGCTTTTTTGGAGATTGAATTTTCCATTTTCCAGCAGGACTTGGCACCTGTCCACACTGCCAAAAGTACCAATACCTGGTTTAGGCTACTTTCACACTAGCGGCAGCACGGATCCGGCACCTAAAGGGTGCCGACGGATCCGTACTGCCGCTGACATGTGTGGAGCCGGAGCAGCGCTCCGGCCCCACACATGTTGACACATACACAGAGAACATACATACACATACATACTTACATACTCCAGCCCGGGACGCCGGCAGCACGTCTTCACGCGCCTCCTGAAAACGTCATACCTGCGCGCAGGAGGCGCGTGAAGACATGCTGCCGGCGTCCCTGGCTGGAGTATGTATGTATGTCTGTATGTTTCTCTGTAGCCGGATCCGGAATGACCCCCCATTGCAAGTCAATGGAGGACAGATCCGGATTACTGGTGTGTCACACCAAACGGATCCGTCCCCATTGACTTGCATTGGGGGTCATTCCGGATCCGTCTTGGTGCGGATGCCTGGACCGGAGAGCAAACCGCAGCATGTTGCGGTTTGTTCTCCGGTCTGAAGACTGAATGGAATGCTTTCAGGAGCATTCCGTTATCTTCAGTTCAGTTTTGTCCGCATTGACAATGAATGGGGACAAAACTGAAGCGTTTTTTTCCGGTATTGAGCCGATATGACGGAACTCGATACCGGAATTTAAAAACGCTAGTGTGAAAGTAGCCTTAAGCACATCACTGTGCTTGATTGGCCAGCAAACTCGCCTGACCTTAACCCCATAGAGAATCTATGAGGTATTGTCAGGAGGAAGATGAGACACCAGACCCAACAAGGCAGACGAGCTGAAGGCTGCTATCAAAGCAACCTAGGCTTCCATAACACCTCTGCAGTGCCACAGGCTGATCACCTCCATGCCACGCCACATTGATGCAGTCATTCATGCAAAAGGAGCCCCAACCAAGTATTGAGTGCATTTACTGTACATTTTTTACTGTGTAAAAAAAAAAAATGATGGTGTAATATAATATTCTCATTTTCTGAGATAATGATTTTTGGATTTTCCTTGGCTGTACGTCATAATCATCAACATTAACAGAAATAAACACTTAAAATGGTTAACTCTGTTTGTAATGACTCTATATAATGTATCTGTTTCACTTTTTGAATTGAATTTCTGAAGAAAATTTTTTTTTGATATTCTAATTTATTGAGATGCACTTGTATATAAAGCTGAGTGTATGTATGTCCGCTAAAGGAATCTGCACTGTCGCATTTACAATCACAAAATTTTGCACAGCCACCTCCTGTGACTCGGGGAACGTCATAGACTATATTTTGAGTGGAAACTTTCACCCCACGTTTTTCAATTATTTGCCAAAAAATACACTTAGTAACCTAACCGCCAAACTCCCAGAGCCATTGTCTGTTTGCTGTTGTGCCAGTTAGCCTGGATATTCCTCAGGTTGCATATAGCAACCAATTGCATCTCGGCTTCTATTTTGCTACAGGTCATTAAAGGGGTATTCCCATCTCACAAATGTGGTTTGTATAGTTAGATATAGCCATACCAATATTATTACTAATAGAATGTATTTATATAAAATGGACCGTTTAGAAGATTTCCCTATTTGTATTTCCATTGTCCCACACACATCAGTCAGGCCGTTGCCCTTAGTTACGACCACCGCCGCCTTGTTCAAACCTGCTCTGAGGTAACTGCTGTATTCTGAGCGCACATTACATGAACATGCGCAGACACATCTTAGGGTACTTTCACATCTGTGTTTTGGACGCTACCAGTCCAAAAGACGATGGTCAGGATCCATCTAAAACGCAGACTTTATAAACGGATCCTGCTCCGTAGAGATGAACAGGATCTGTTTCTCTGTGTTTTGGAAGTGCAGACAAAAATGCTACAGCCCTAAGATGTCTCCCCGCATGCTCACACAATGTGCGTTCACAATACAGCAGTTACCGCAGAGTGGGTTTGAACAGGAGCAAGCCGGCCAGCACTGCTACATGGCTGCGGTGGTCGTAACTACGGGCAACAACCTGACTGATGTGTTTGAGACAATGGATATACAAATAGGGAAATCTTCTAAAGGGTCCATTTTATATAAATACATTCTATTAGTAATAATACTGGTATAGCTATATCTAACTATACAAACTACATTTGTGAGATGGGAATACCCCTTTAATATTAGCTCTGATTGGTTGCTATAGGCAACGGAGGATACTCTTAGTATAAGACAGTTTATGTGTGAGTTAATATGATTTCGATTGCAACGCTTAGCCAACGTTGTTATAGAGGCTGATGTAGCTCACCTGACCTTAAGTGTATACTAATTCTGTGGGGTTTTATATACTGTCAATTAAAGACAATAATGCCCCGCTGTGGAGGTCTTTGTTAGGGGAGTGGGTGGGATGTTAGGTCACTGTTAAAGGAGCTGGCTGCTATGAAGGTCAAAGTTAAGGGGGTGGGCTGCTGTGGAGGTCACATTTTATAGTGGCGGTGCACTGTGGGGGCTTAGTGTTAAGGGGTGGGGGCTGTAGAGGTCACTGTTATGGGGGATACTGTTGACATCTTTTAATGACAAACATTAAATGAAGTCAGTGGAGCGCTCCTTAGTGCAGCCTTTACCTCCACACACTTGTGTCATAGCCTTTACCTCCTCCATTTGCTCACACTGTGGTGAACACTCACTGCTGGCTGGAAGCTCAGGAAAGGACCTGCGAGACGTCATCACACTGGAGCGCAGGTCCTGTCCTGAGCTTCCAGTCAGCAGTGAGCGTTCACCACAGCGTGAGCAAATGGAGGAGGTGAGTGCCTTTTTTTTTTTTTTTTTTGGCAGAAGAAGAGAAGGGGGCACTAATGGGGGCGTTATTCTTCATGGGGGGCACTAATGGGTGGCATTCTTCCTGGGGACACAAATGGGGGTCATTATTCTTACGAGGGGCACTAATGGGAGCATTTTTACTGGGGCGCGCAAATTGGGGCATTATTCTTCATGATGGCATTATTGTTCCTGGGGGCACATTCTTACTGGGGCACACTAATAGGGGCATTTTTCTTACTGGGGCATTATTCTTACTTGGGGGTACTAATGTGGGCATTCTTAGAGATGAGCACTAATGCCCTATTGTTACTGGGGGCACTAATGGGGGCATTATTATTGGGGGGGCACTAATAGGTCCATTACTCTTATTGGGGGGCATTAACACTGGGGGCATTACTATTACTGGGGTGCATTAATATTATTGGGAGCCACTGTATGACAGCGACTTAACACCCCATTTAAGCCATGCCCCCACAGCCACAGCCACACCCCCTTTGAGGTGTGGCTTAACTTGTCCAGTATTTTTTGGCAACCCTAGCTGTAGATGACACCGTTAAGGGAGCAGAGTGCTTTGGAGGTCACAGTTAAGGGGATGGTCCGCTATGGAGGTAAGTGTTAAGGAGGCTGGGTCTTAGGGAGGTCACATCTTAAGGGAAGTGAGCACTGTGGAGGTCACTGTTTAGAGGGCAGGTTATTGTGGAAATCACTGTTAAGGAGACAAGGTACTGTGGAGGTCTCTAAGAAAGGGGCGGCTGCTGTGGAGGTCACTGTTAAGCCAGCTGGGTACTGTGGAGGTCACTGTTAAGGGGCAGGGCACTGTGGAAGTCTGTTAAGGTGGAAGACAGCTGTGGAGGTCACTGTTAAGGCAGTGGGGTACTGTGGAAGCCACTGTTAAAGGGGCGGACGCTGTGGAGGTCACTGTTAAAGGGGTGGGCGGTGTGAGGGGGTCACTGTTAAGGGGTAGACCGCTATGAAGGTCACAGTTAAGAGGGTGGGGTGCTGTGGAGGTCACTGTTAAGGGGGGGCGGGCCGCTGTAGAAGTCTTTGTTAGGCGGGCAGATCCTGTGTTGTGGAGGTTACTGTTAAAAGGGTGGATTGCTCTGAAGGTCAAAGTTAAGGGGGTGAGCTGCTGTGGAGGTCACATTTTAAAGAGGCGGGGAACTGTGGGGGGTCAGTGTTAGAGGGCGGGGTGCTGTAGAGGTCACTGTTATGGGGATATTGTCGATATCCTTTAATGACCCTCACAAACATTAAATAAATAGATGAAATGTACCCGTGCAAAGCCAGGTCATCCTGCTAGTGTGTGTGTGTAAGTATGTGTGTGTATGTATATATGTATATATATATATATATATATATATATATATACACACTGTAGCAAGGCAGCCGCAGGGTTAACAAGTTTTGAGAATGACACAAATATTATATTTTCACATGATCTGCTGCCCTCTGGTTTTTATGTGTTTGTCAGATGTTTTTATCACATACAGAAATATAATTGCAATCATATTATGAGTAACAAAAGCTTATATTGACAGTTAGAATGAGTTAAAGGGGTTATCCCACGAATAATGTAAAAAATGAAAATCAGACATCATATAGTACATGACAACCTCTTTTTAACAAAGCTAGAACCAGCCCTGTACCTCACATGGATCCAGAGATCTCCCCATTCATTGCTCTTCTAGATTTATATCAAGCTGGCAGCTTAAGGGGAGTGTCTTTTCTGCTGCAGCTAAGGGGGCGTGTCTCAGCTCTCCCTATCACAGCTCAGGAGGCAGTTAAAAGTTGAAACTGAGCATGTGCGGCCTGCTCAGTGAGCAGGTCAAAGAAATAAGAAATTAAGTGGTCCTATACAGATACATGTCATTGAATAACTCAGTAGCTATACAAAATTTGTAATTATATGCAATTACAAAAGTATTCAGATCCAGGTGCTGGTTTGAAAACTGTAGAATATTTTTCGTGGGACAACCCCTTTAATGCAGCAAGTCAATATTTGAAGTGTTGACCCTTCTTCTTCAGGACCTCTGCAATTCTCCCTGGCATGCTCTCAATCAACTTCTGGACCAAATCCTGACTGATAGCTGATAGTTCTCAATGGGATTAAGATCTGGGGAGTTTCCAGGCCATGGACCCAAAATCTCTGTTTTGTTCCCTGAGCCACTTAGTTATCACTTTTGCTTTATGGCAAGATGCTCCATCATGCTGGAAAAGGCATTGTTGATCGCCAAACTGCTCTTGGACGGTTGGGAGAAGTTGCTCTCGGAGGACATTCTGGTACCATTCTTTATTCATGGCTGTGTTTTTAAGCAAGACTGTGAGAGAGCCGATTCCCTTGGCTGAGAAGCAACCCCACACATGAATGGTTTCAGGATGCTTTACAGTTGGCATGAGACAAGACTGGTGGTAGCGCTCACCTCGTCTTCTCCGAATAAGCTGTTTTCCAGATGTCCCAAACAATCGAAAAGGGGATTCATCAGAAAAAATGACTTTACCCCAGTCCTCAGCAGTCCACTCCCTGTACCTTTTGCAGAATATCAGTCTGTCACTGATGTTTTTTTCTGGAGAGAAGTGGCATCTTTGCTGCCCTCCTTGAGACCAGGCCTTGCTCCAAGAGTCTCCGCCTCACAGTGCGTGCAGATGCACTCACACCTGCCTACTGCCATTCCTGAGCAAGCCCCCGCAGCTGATACACTTTTAAGAGACGGTCCTGGCGCTTGCTGGTCTTTCTTGGGCGCCCTGGAGCCTTTTTGGCAACAATGGAACCTCTCTCCTTGAAGTTCTTGATGATGCGATAGATTGTTGACTGAGGTGCAATCTTTCTAGCTGCGATACTCTTCCCTGTTAGGCCATTTTTGTGCAGTGCAATGATGACTGCACATGTTTCTTTAGAGATAACCATGGTTAACAGAAGAGAAACAATGATGCCAAGCACCAGCCTCCTTCTTAAAGTGTCCAGTGGTGTCATGCTTACTTAATCATGACAGATTGATCTCCAGCCCTGTCCTCATCAACACCCACACCTGTGTTAATGGAGCAATCACTGAAACGATGTTAGCTGGTCCTTTTAGTTTCAAAAATATATTTATTGAAATGATTGCAAAAGTTTACAAATCATCAATAACAGAATGAATGATAAACAGTATACATAAGCATGGTATCAATGTACTCGCTGCATTGTATTATATCAGAAAATATTCTTTTGTAAGAACATCTGTCAATTAAACTGAACTATTAAAGAACAAATTGGTCTGGTTGTAGTTTTTGGCATGTTTATAATATAACTATTCAAAAAAAATGAGAAACGAGAAACTTGGTCCTCAGGGTCATTCCCGGTCAGAGGAAGGAGGTAATAGGAAATAGAGTCGCATCAGAGGTCTTCTGAATTCAATGTATTCGGTCAGAGATGTTAGCTGGTCCTTTTAAGGCAGGGCTGCAATGATGTTGAAATGTGTTTTGGGGGATAAAGTTCATTTTCTAGGCAAATATTGACTTTGCAAGTAATTGCTGTTAAGCTGATCACTCTTTATAACATGCCGGAGTATATGCAAATTGCCATTATAAAAACTGAAGCAGTAGACTTTGTAAAAATTAATATTTGTATCATTCTCAAAACTTTTGGCCATGACTGTATACTACTTGTTCAGAGTTTGGAAATACACCCTAAGCTGACGAAGACCACACTATTTTATATGATAATGGTGTGACCGCTTCAGTGCAATATATAAAATATGAGATCTAGCCTGTTCACATGTGCTGTGCCTTACCTATATAACTGAAATGAATGGAGCTTGTTGCCTGCAAGTGGATGAAACTAGAAGCAGCACAGAGATTTTGAATTTCCACACTGAGGATCATAGAGGTATGGATCATTGTGAGACTGGAATGCCTAGGGCCCACCAGTAAAATTCATTGCATGTAAGTACAGCTGACCTGACCCCAGTTTTCAAATCTCTAAAACTGCACCTGTCTCCATTCAGCATCCAAATGTATGGAGTTCACCGCAGTGAAACTGGTTAAGTCCGTTTAGCATTCGATTTTACAATTTGAAAACCATTTTAAAACTGCAATCCGAAGTACCAAAGCCAACTTCACACTGCAGTTTTAAAATGGTTTTCAAGTTGTAAAATCGAATGCTGAAGTTCTTCACTGAAGTCTTGTGAGACTTCGGACTTAATGAATTTCACCTTGGCAGAGCCCATACATTTGGCTGCTGTATGGAGACGGGTCTCTGTATAGCAGCCCCTGGCTGGTGATGATTTGAATTTCTGCCGCATAGTTCCTCAGCTGCGACTAATTATTAAGAGGCGTTTGCCTCTTAATAACTTGGGTTCATCCCACTCATGCTCAGGGGGATCAGGACTGGTGTATGGTAACGCCAGTCTCTGTGCCTACACGTTATGCCAGCCATCCTATGCATGTCTAATAGTAACCGGGGTAGTTTGTAAAATCTACCCAGTTTTTTATATGAAGATATAAGCAAGTTTAGATGCTGACAGTGCAGGCAGTATACTGTGCAATATGCAGGGGATGAGGGGACTAGGGCCCACCCTGAGAATACCCTGAGCCTGATACAGAATAAAGGATATCATGAAGTGCTTGGGCATCTTGGTCATGGCACTGCAACCTGTAAAAGAGAACACTGAGCGCTGAAAACACAAAAAAAGGCTAAATAAAAACAAATATGAATTTTGTTCAGATTTCTATGTAATCGGAATTATTCCAGCATACAACATAAAAGCTTAACCAAAAAAAAGAGGCGCCTGCAAGTACAAAATTAGAAAACTTTCATGGATTAAACACAGCAATACATAAAAAAGACAATGATATTTAGTGTAGCTTATTGAAGAAACATTAGAACAAATATGTACAATAAGAGAAGAGCGTGAAGCCAGTCCTATGACGTTCTTAATCTTGACTCGCCCATGATCTCTCTATAATAAAGACCCTTGCCGCTTGTTAACAATTTAGTGACTGTACAGATTTCAGCTAACCTGACGGTACTACACTAGCTTTCCAGTTCACACTGGGACATTGAATACTGACAGCTCGGATGGAACAAGTGTTGAAGGTATCTGCTGCCACCTTCAGACTAAACCTTTAGACTAGGGCTATGTGGAGACTTATGGCGGTGCGGCATTAGGTATGCAAACGTTGCTCTGCCAAACGCTCCTAATGATAGAGAATATGGCGACACAGAAATCCAGTGGGTTTGGGATTTTTGTAGTGTTGTGGTTGGAAAACCTTGTGGATCACAACACGTATAGTAATGCTGACCATATGTGTTATTACTGGGCGCTATACACAACTTTTACATATAATACTACGAGCCTAGGAAGACAGCAATGGTAAAAATCACTTTTTTTTTTTTTAATCAAAATTTATATGCAGTGCAGAGAAAACGTAACATGTCAGGAAGCTAGCTGAAATGAGCTGCCATCCATTGTTCCTTATGGCCAAGAGCAGCATCATCCTGTATAACAACAAAATGCTCTAATGGAGCATATTATAACAAGGGTTAGTTTACAGAAGACATCCCCTTAAAGGGAATCTGTCACCAGTGACCTCCCTTATCAAGCTGTTTGCATAGACACATAGCTGGGGTTCACTTGATTAAAACGCTGTCTTTCTTTTGTTGATCTGAGACTCCTTCCCCAGTTAAGATACTATGTAACAAAGATTAGGCCTTTGGTGCAATGAGGGTGTCACCATTGCTCTTGTTGCACCCAAGCTCTGCTCCTTTCTGTGGCCAGCCCCACCCTTACTGCTTTAACTGACAGGTCCAGGCAGTACAAAGCAGTATAATAGATATGTTGTGGTGCTTTGAGTAGGGTTCCCACCCTTAACATTACAGTTAAAGGGTTTATTCTGAAAAGATAATGATGACCTATACTCAGGATAAGTTATCATTATCACATCAGGAGTGGGTCTGAGTCCCGGCACCCTCGCCTATCGGCTGTTTCAGGGAGCCACCACGCTCACCGAAACTCTAATGAGCGCAAAATACACCTTTCAAAACACAGCACCATACATTGTACAGCGGCTGTGCTTGGTATTGCAGCTCAGCCCCATTCACTTCAATGGGGCTGAGCTGCAACTTGGCCATGTGACCGAAGTACGGTGACGTCACATGGCCTAGGAAAAGGGTGCGGCACTCACAGAGCATCGGCCTCTCCTAACAGCTGATTGGCGGGGGTCCGGGTGTCAGACCCCGCAGATCTGATATCGATGACCTGTCCTGCTATGAGAAGAAAGTGTCAGTGCTACAGAGTATGCGCATATTCTACTGTGTGACTGCACATCTTCAGTAGCGCTGACATCCACTTACTCTCTTCTTCTCATAGCGGCATTAGTTTGAAAAAGGTCTTTATAGACCGAAATATCGTTCTGCTTATAAATGTGTGTCTATGCAAACACCGGGAGGTCGCCGGTGACAGATTCCCTTTAATGCAATCTTTAAACCATTTCTCATCTGTTAATTTGCACATATATTAAAAATCAAGACGACTTTAAAACATAATTTTGACAGAGTCCCTTCATTACAATAATCCCTTTTCTATAGCAAATAATGCAGAGTAAGGCCTCATTTAAATGGCCGCCTGGGCCAAATCACCAAGTTGCTGTCAATCCAATTGAAAAGAGGCGACAGGGGTCTGTGTTACACCCAGAATACGCAAAGCCATAGGCCTGTCTAAATGAGGCCCAAGAATACGGTCTGCCCTTTAGGTCAGGGGTGATGGACTTGGCTGTTAACATCCAGCTTTGTATCCAACAGTCTTAGTTGCCATTTCTCACACACACAGCTGTATATGATTTTCAGGATCCTTCCATTTTTTTTTTCTCCCTCCCATCAATAGAAAGTGCTATTCTCATCAGCAAAAACAGACATAAAAAATGCCTGCAGTAAGTTTTATAGGTCGGGCACACGGATCAGTGAAAATAAAGGGATGTGTGGCCACACTAAATTGTATGGGTCAATCTGCTATCCATGAAAAAAAAAACGGATGGCATACTGAAGCAAAATACACGTGTGCATGAACCTTGTGCTCTGTACAGTATTGCGATATAAGGTAATTTAGCTAGTAGTTATTTTACGCTAGGATATGTCCATTAATAGAAGGTAGCCATTTTAATCAATATAAAGACTCTAGGTTATTCAGATGTACAGTGTATGATGGGATCAGAGGAATATCGCCAATATGATTGGTTGCCAGATCTCATATTTCTTTTCTACCAGGCTCTGACATCATACAGCTGAATGTCTCCATGAACGGTAATCTCATTGATCTTGGCCAAGTCTTTAAATCGGTGCTTATACTCCAGAAGATGATGTCCATTAACAGCAACCCTGTACTGGTGAGCTTCACAGTAGATGAGGAGCTGCAAAGGAAAAAATAGCGGTGTGATTAAAGATACTTATTAACATCCCTGATTCATGGTCAGAAGAGTACTACAACCGCTCTGTAGACACAATACACCATCTGCCATTTATGGGCTACCACACTGAGCAGTCTACGAACTCCAAGCGCTATGGGGTCTGTGCTGACAAGTGGCCCAGCCATTTTAGTACAAAGTCATAGTGTATCCATGCAGTCACCACTAGGGGGACCTAAGTGCATAAAGATTTTTTTTTTTACAGTTTTAAATCTATTGACGTTAAAGGGGTCGTCAGAGATAATGAAAAATCTTTTGCAAGCCCTCCAAATGCCTAAAAATAAAGAAAATTATGATACTCGCCCCTTTGTGGCGCAGGTGTATTGCATGTGACCACTGAGCTAAGGACAGCGATTGGCTGCAGCAGTCACATGCTGTATACCAGCACATCACTGGTGCAATTTGTAAACAACCACCAGCCGGGTGAAGGGTGCATATAGTGCTATATAGGCCATTATTAAAGAATTAGACAGAAGCTCTTATGTGTGTCTTGTGTAAACCTGTTTTATTTGATATGCAGTTTGTGGGTTGTCTCCTATTTTGATCCCTTCTTCCCCTCAAATATGGTTTTCCTAAAGAATCCTATATTTCCCATCATGTCTTGCTTTGCAGAGGAACAGAGTCTCACCACACTGTACTGTGTAAGGGCAGCCATGACACATAAGTACTGTCCCCTCACACTGCAGAATCTCCACATTTTCCTAAGTAATACAGCATGAGCCTGTCTGCCCTGTCAGCATGCAGGAGGCAGAGAGGCCAGAGTGACGCTACATCCCATAGAACTACACTGGAGAGTCAGCACACACAGATGGTACAGACAGGAGGTTTATAGAACTGCAGCTAATCACTGTATACATTTACCTACTATATATCTGTACCCCTGGTCCTTTAGATAGGGGAGACACTATATCCTCAGCAGAACACCGAGGTATACAGGGGAACATGGAGTGTGGAGAGGAGAAGGGCATGAAAGGTTTGAATGGTGATGATGTCATCCTGTAGTTCACAGGAGGTCAACCACATGGGAGAGACCAAGTTCCTGTCTACACATAAGGCTTCATTCACACGTCCGTATGTCATTGCGGATCCGCAAAACACGGACACCGGTCATGTGCGTTCCGCATTTTGCGGACCGCACATGGCCGGCTTTATAATAGAAATGCCTTATCTTTACCGTGGCTTTGGATAAGAATAGGACATGTTCTATTTTTTTGCGGGGCCGCGGAACGGAAGTGCGGATGCGGACGGCACACTGTGTGCCGTCCGCATCTTTTGCTGCCCCATTGAAAATGAATGGGTCCGCACCCGTTCCGCAAAATTGCGGAATGGATGAGGACGCATTTTACGGACGTGTGAATGGGGCCTAACAGGAAGCTCTGGGCTGCTGGTTAGACTTGAGGCCACATGACCAGGTTCCCCTAATGAACTGGTTCAAAATGTATAGATTCAACTGAATAAGGGCTCATTCAGACGGCCGTATGTGCTTTGAGGTCTGCAAACAGCGGTACTGCAAAACATGGATACCGTCCGTGTGTGTTCCGCATTTGGCGAAATGGAAGGGCCAGCACTATGATAGAAATGGCTATACTGACAAGTATAGGACACGTTCTATCTTTTTTGCGGGGCCACGGAACGAAAGTACGGATGCGGACAGCACACGTTGTGCTGACTGCATCTTTTGCAGCCCCATTGAAATGAATGGGTCTGCATCCGTTCTACAAAATTGTGGAATAGATGCAGACTCAAATATACAGTCGTGATGAATGGGACCTTAGTGTGTAACAAATTATACTGCTAGAATACTGGTGGTGAGTTAGTAATGCCGTATATGTAAAAAATAAGTAAAAAAAACCTGGAGTGCTTCTTTAACACTCAAAACTATTCTGTACTATTAGATAACTTAACCTGGGTTTTTTTTGTGACCTCACCACTGTTAGCTATATTTTCATGACATGGAGATGTCACTGCCCTTACAACACATCTATCCATAGTAGAGTAACAAAACTCAACCAACCTCAAAATACATATCTGGAAAGAAGGGGAATTCACATAGTTGCCGCTCTTCTTCTCCCCAACTATCGTACAAGTATGTGTTCCTCACAAACACCTTCTCCTTCATTCGTGGATTCAAGTGCAAAGCGATGTCCCTGGAGCCACTGGGCTTAAGATTAATGGCGAAGCTGTCAACATTGAAAAAACAGAAGCATGTAATTAAGGTAACAGAAAAGCAGACCACACATGGGTGGCATCTGTGTGCTGTCCACGGTTTTCATGGACCCACTGGAGCAGATTTATTAAGACTTGCATTGTGAACGCAGGTTTTAGTTTGCTCTGTGCTAGCAGAAGATGCAACAAATTGATTAAGAGGCGCACGCCTCTTAATTTGTGGCATTTTCCTCTGTCCGTGTGACAGAAATGAAATAGACTCCAAACAGAAGCGTAATGTGTGACAGTTTTTTGATGTACACATAACTGAATGAGTTGGGACATGGAGTTCCCTCCTGCCCACATCCCACCGACTTTTATGAGTGAAGATCACTAGAATATGTCCAAAATGTCCGATAGGTGCAGATCCCACCCCTGGGACCCGCACCTATCTCTAGAACGGAGCCCAGAAAGCGAAGGAAGGTGCACTGCGCTTGTGCAGCCGTCTTCCATTAAAGGGGTTCTGCAGTTGTTTACAACTGATGATCTATCCTCTGGATTCATGTGAACGCAGCTTAGCCCCGCCCAGGCCAGTGATACTAGTCATGACGTCACTGGCCTGCGGTAAACACAGAGAAGGCCGTGGCGCTCCTGCAGCGCCGCTGCCTTCTCAAACAGCTGATCGGCAGGGGTCCCGGGTGTCGGACCCCCGCCGATCAGATGCTGATGATCTATCCAGAGGATAGATCATCAGTTTTAAACAACTGCAGAACCCCTTTAATTTCTGTGGGATTGCTGTGCAAGCGACGCCACCCCTCCATTCACTTCTATGGGGCTGATGGAAATAGCAATTTTTGGCAATCACACAGAAATTAATGCAGGGTCGCCGCTCATGCATGCAGCTCCCTCCTTCACTTTGCGGGCTCCATTCTAAAAATAGGCGTGAGACCCACTCCTATCAGACATTTCCTAGCAATATGCCCCCATTGTATGAGATGGGCCAACCCCATGGAGTACAATGGGTGCATTCTGTCCACAAAAAAGATCAAAGTAGTGCAAGTTCCCATGGGTAACTTGCACTATATATAGATAATGTAACACAGACAGCACAAGGATGTGTATCACTGACATGTAAATAAGGCCTAAGGCCCCATTCACACAACCGTATGTATTCCATGTCCGTATAAAAACGGAACGGAAGACATGCGGAAAGTCTTCCATAGAGTTCCGTAATTTTGCGGACCCATTGACTTTAATGGGGCTACGGACGTGTTTTGCGGCTAAGTATAGGACATGTTTTATTTTTTTTTGCGAGAGAACTTTTTTTCTCCTATGGAAAAATGAATGGGTCCGTATGGTTCCGCATCTTATCCGCAAAAATGTGGATTAGATACGGAAATGAACATACGGTCGTGTGAACGGGGCCTTAGGCTCTGCTCACATTTGCACAGATGTCCCAGGTACCTCACTTACATGCCTGCCATGCTGTACATGAGGCTCCATTTTTTTGATGTGAAGAATAGTGCTGCATGAACTGTTCTTCCTGTCAAATCTGCTGGGACTGCCATCAGAGGCTCCAAACAGCCGCAGCAGACAAACTACAGTATATACATTTGGCAGGCAGACAGACTAGATAGGCTGTTGACACTGACAGGCCACACGTAAAATTCAGTGGTGACATTCATAAAAATCAGTCACAAGAGCAAAATACAGGCACTGTATACCGCAGCGGCTGTCGGTAATACTGGTATATATTGCTGGTTTTTTTGGAACTATGACAGCCTGTCACACGGCATTTTCACAGGTTGCAATTTTGCTAAAAACTATCAGCATCTTATCAGCTGCGGCTAATAGCTGAAAATGAGGACAGGTCATGAATATTAAAGGGGTTCAACTTCACAGCTGAATGCAGACATATCCTTCTCCCTTCATTTCAAGCTCCGATGCCCTTCATTTCAAGCTCTGCAGCTTTTTCTGCAGATCCAGTGTTTTACAGGCTAGGGCAGCACTAAAGCCAGCCCATTAGTGCCGGTGATGTCACCGGGAACAATGCTAGGAGGAAGCCTCCGCCTAGCAGTGGAAAAATCTAAACAAAAAAGCCCTTGCCCTGCGCCTTGAAATGCTCCAATGCTCATCTCAGAGGGGCTGCCTGGGTGAAAACGGGGATATGTCCGGGTTCAGCTCTGAACCTGAACAACCCCTTTAAGACTACCCCTGCACAGTACCATGCAGATTATTCACCTTTTGGCGTTTTTGTTTACTTCACCCTTCACAACCACTGTTCTTCCTGGGCTCAGGGCATTAGGAAGCTTTCCAGTGTAAGGAATTTCCTACAAAAGAGAGATGAATAAAATCACTTATGGGATGGAAATACATACAAACCCTCTCACCACATGCCTTCCACTTCCAGCATATTACGGTGGCCACTTTAATACAGTGTAGGTTACACAGACTTGATGTTACCTGTTCTAAAGGCACTGTGATGAAATTGTAAACCTTTAGTAGGCAATCTGGTGGTGACATATTACGGTCGAACTGGAGACTTCAGGCACTTCAGAGGGGAATATAGGGCCAGCAGCAAACGCCAAACAAGCTGATGCCAGCACAGAGGAGGAACACCATGCCAGCACTGACATGAGGCGCACTCACACATGTGCAAGACTGCATTGCTTCAAATAGAGAGGAGGAGGGGATGTGGAGGATGCGGGCGGTGCTGGGCTCCTTCACAGTGGGCATGGCTGGGCCCCTGAAACCCCTTACTAGCCTAATTTACATATAAATAAAATGGAAAATGTATACTGTGGACGTGCTCATGATGATCTAGCTGCACATGTACACAGCTCTATAGGATAAAACAGAATCCCTTTAAGTTCCACCTAAGGGTGCCTGTCCATGGTGGGATCCGGCTGCTGGATCCGCATGTGGATTACCCTTAATTGCTGGGCCGCACCTATCAGTGCAGAATAGCAATCATTGTCAATCTTCATGCGGATCCTGTGGCCGGCACCCTACAAAAGACGCCCCTTGTGCCTAACATCTCATGTGTATGGTCAATCATAGTATCCTAATACGTATCAAGTGCATGTAGATCTACAACCCGTTCCCAACTATTCACAACTCAGTGGAGGACCGCAATAAAGAATACTCACAAAATGCAGGCTGTCCTGTGATGCCTGGTATTAAGAGGAGAAAAAGAACAGCGCTAAAGTATCTGCTGGATCACTGGTAACGATAAAAACCTATCAATAAGAAAAAAATACCTGCATGGAATTCATCGAAGTAAGTGCAAGAGATGTCGGCTGTGAGCCCTGCTGTATCTGGAGAAAGTAAGAAAAATGAAATACATTAGGTATTAGACCCCGGGGAATGTGTATACATATTCATGTCTATAAATATATATCGTAACTACCAGTGTAAAGTAGTTCCATGACCATATAAAATCACAGATGACCAATGACGATAGGTGCACACATATATACTGAATAGTGACATCATCGTGGTGTCTAGGTTACATGTAATCATGGCTGTAAAGAATATAGGAATGCTGCAGCAAAAAGGACACGCCCCCTGAGCGGCCAGCTTGAAATAAATCTAGCAGAACAACTGGAGCTATGTATGGGGAGATCTCTGGATCCATGTCAGGTACAGAGTTGGTTCTCTCCTAGGAAGAGGTTGTCATGTACTATAGGATTTTTGATTATCATTTTTACATTACTCATGGGACAACCCCTTTAAAGGGAATCTGTCACCAGCGACCTCCCTATCCAACTGTTTCCATAGATAGATAGCTGTGGTTCACCTGATCAAAATCCTGTTTTTCTTTTGTTGATATATGCTGATATATGCATATGCACATCCATTTCTACATACGTACACACCTTTATGCCATCTGGCATGCGTGCGCCGTTCAACCACCGGATGCAGAGATTGTTTGGCATGTTTATACAACCCAGAGCACGCAGATATCGGTGCGCGGCACTGTTGGGCCTTTCGCACTGCGGGTAAATACAGTATCCCATATCTATGATACAGTGGAATACTTATTTATATTGAGTAGGAGGTGTACATGTCACTGTGGACTTATTATTGGTGAACTATGACCCTGTATGATGTCATCACCAGGCTTTTGGTCTTGTAATGATGATGTCACCATATGTGTACTGTATCTGATATACACAAGCTTTAAAAAGGCTACATTCAGCTGAAACGGCGCCTCACTGAAATAAAGCTACCGCACGGTTTGCATCTACTTGGTGCGCTGACTTCATTATTTAGCTTGCGGACTGCTGAGTTGCTAGAGATGGACATGTTCCACTAGAAGGCGTGCACCTGAGTTGTCTATATACTCTGGAGTGTAGTCCACTGTATATACCACTCCTGACTTGTCCATTTTAGTAAAAACGTATATTCCCCATGAAATAATAATTCTGGAGCGTCTTTTTCCTGAACTATGAATTGTGCCATTCCTCTGTTATTCCTCCTGGAGTTGTAGGAACAAATTGACACTGGAGGGTTACCATGCTTACTAAAAAGAGGGTGTCACTAGTGACAGGGGCAATACCCAGTTGTCCATTTAGTCATACATTTCCAAAAGGAATAACAGAGAAATGACCCAACTCAAAGGGGAAAATGTATTATTTCCCCTACACCTGTTTTTGGCGTAGAAAAATCACAAATACACAGGATTTGTGCCATTGCAATGTTTCTAGTGCTGCTTTTGCCAATTTTACAATAAAAAGGTGGGCGAGTGCAAAGTGAGGATGCGGCCCTTGGCTCCGTCTCATTCACCATTATTTATGCCAGACACTGGAGTAAATAATAGCTGAAGTCTATGGCAGCTTTGATGTGATTTATAATGACGTCTGCACCTCGTCATAAATGACATGCCTCCTCCGCCAGTGCAGGCCCCATCAAGGCGGGCACAGCACACGCTAGCCTTGATAAACCAGGGCCAAAGTCTCAGTGTAATGTGATAATGTGCTGTAATAGACTTACTGTTTGGTAGGCAAATCCAATTTGGTTAATTGTCACCGTCCCATATATACCAAGAGTGTCAACTCTTTCCAGATTGATCCTATGCTTGTAGGTCAACAAGTGCTTCCCATTTGAAGACACCTTGAAGAAATAAAACAAAATGAACCAAGCACAAAACAGTCAATATACAGTAAATCTCCACTTGGGATGTAATCTGTGGCACCACAATACGCACAATTGTCGTGCGTTGCAAAGGTAGAAATATGCGGCATAAAAGAACATGCTGTGAACTTCCCATCTGCACTAATTTACTCTGTGCCATTTTTCTGTAGAGAGTGGATGAGATTTCGGTACATCCCAACCACTATGCTGGTGCAGTAAAACGCAAATCCGTGGCACTTCAGTCCTTTGTGGCCAAGATGTGAGAATAGCCAGGTACAGCGCTCAGCAGCAGTCCCATAGAGGGCAAGCATGCATGCTCTGCCAGTGTAAATGGCTCCCTAGGCTGGGTTTACATCTGTCTCGAAGCTAGTCTTAGGCCCGATTCAGATGACCGTGTTTCACGGCCGTATACGGGCCGTGAAAGCCCGGCCTGTGCTGCCGCAGAGGACGGGAGCGCACGGCGTCATTGGTTGTTATGACGCCGTGCGCTTCCTGAGGCCGCCACCGTACAGTGAAACACGGTCGTCTGAATGGGGCCTTATTGCAGAACCAGACACAACAGATGACAATTTGGCTCAAATGGGGCAAAGCAGCAGAAATGTTAAAGGGTTTCTGTCACCAGTTTTTTCGGTATGAGTCAGGCTGACATTAGAGATGTGCTAATGTCACCTGGTTCCAAATATATATCTGTTTTATTTACTGGTGCCCCCATTTTTATATAAAATGAACTTTTATTTTATGCTAATAAAGCTCCTAGGTGCAAGGGGCGTTACCTCTGCTCCTAGAGGCTCTGTTGATTGACAGGACCAGGCAGAGAAGAAACACTGCATTCACCATAGCTTTTAAGGACTTCAATGATGTCATGACCATGTGATCAGTCACATGTTAGGAGGAGACAGGCTGTTTGTGTGATCCTAACCATGTGACTGATCACATGGTCATGACATCATTGAAGGTCCTTAAAAGCTATGGTGAATGCAGTGTTTCTTCTCTGCCTGGTCCTGTCAATCAACAGAGCCTCTAGAGCAGAGTAACGCCCCTTGCACCTAGGAGCCTTATTAGCATAAAATAAAAGTTCATTTTATATAAAAATGGGGGCACCAGTAAATAAAACAGATATATATTTGGAATCAGGTGACATTAGCACATCTCTAATGTCAGCCTGATTCATACCGAAAAAACTGGTGACAGAAACCCTTTAACACCTTGTAACAAACAATACAGCCCCACTGGACAGCCAGACATAGGTGACCTACATAAACTGACCGAAAAAAATAAAAATAAATCTTACCTGGAATTTATTATGCAGAACCAGAAATATGACTTCAAACGGCGTGCCCTTTCTGAAAGGCATCTGGTATGTTTTTTCTTCCCAGCCCCATTTTTCATTTTGTAACGTGTTGCAGACTATGACCCCTGAACCTTTAAATCGAGGGTTGAAATGGAAGGCCACATCCGAGCGGGGGTTCTGACTGCTGCCACACTGGAAGTCTATCTGAAACCTAGGAAGGGGGAAAAAAAATTGGGGGACACTGGTCACTGTGCGAAATATTAACACAACTGGTTGAACGAAACGCGGGTCTGAAAATGTGTGTGCCATTTGTAATTCAGAAAAGTGGACATTTCCGAATCAAAAAGTTTTAAATAATGGGATAATGTATAGATGTCCATGGAAAAAAGGATACAAATGTATGCACATTTTGTGGTTGTCGTTCCTTTTTTTAACATATACAATTGAAGGATGTGCATACGTTTCAGTACGTTTGTGCCTGCTTTTTTTTTTTTTTTTAATTATGTTTTTTGTGAAACCTTTTTTTACAATTTGAAGGCATCATCTGAAAAAAAACCATATAAGTTTAACAGATGGAAATGTAATGTACTGTATTTAGAGTTGAGCGAACGTGCTCGTAACGAGCACTGTAGTGCTCGGATCCCCTGCACTCCGCTGCGCAGTCATCCGGATCCGTCCTCACCCAACTGCAAGTCAGTGGGGACGGATCCGTTTGGTATGACACACTCGTGTGTCATACCAAACGGATCCGCCCCCATTGACTTACAGTCAGGTGAGGACGGATCTGGATGACTGCGGCCATGTGAGCACAGGGGATCCGAGCACTACAGTGCTCGTTACGAGCACGTTCGCTCAACTCTAACTATATTATATTTCCATCTGTCTCTCACTCAAAAAAAGGTGTATGTTTTCATGAATTTTTTTTGTAGGACAGAAAGACGAGATATGCTACTTTATTCTGCGCTTAAAGAAGAACTCCCGCAAAAATTTTTATTCTCTGACCTGTTAGAAAGGTGCATGATATAATCTGTAATGATTGTCATTTTCTTATCAGTGACTGTTTCTGTGAGTAAAAACCTCTCTTCTTATTGTAGCTGGGTCATGTGACCAACTCCCTGACCTCCAACTGACCCAGGACAGAAAGCCAGTAACTGCTCTATTCATTCCTATGGGAGCCTCACTTTCAGTCTCATAGGAATACATAGAGAATTAGACTTCCTGTCCACACATAAGTCTATGTGTGAGTTGGTGGGTCTAATTGCTGGTCACATGACACATATAAGAAACTTCAGGATGATATAAGTGAAAAAATCAGACACTGGTAAGAAAATGACATTCACTACAGATTATATTGTGTACATTTCTAGCAGGACATGGAATAAAACTTTTGTCGGGAGTTCTTCTTTAAAAAAAAAAAAAAAAAAACACATCATATGGTAATGAAAAGAGTGACAAAGGAATCAAAATGATGCAATTGTGAACTACATTTGCCTATGTTTTTACCGTTTCCAAACTAAAGCCCGCCCATCAGTGCCGGTGATGTCACCAAGAACACTGCTAGGCGGAAGCCTCAGCCTAGCATGGGAAAATACAAACCAAAAAGCCTTGCCCTGTGTGATACAGAGCAGGGCAATATAGAGCATTGGAGCATGAAATACTCTGCTGTCAGAGGGGCTGCCTGGGTGAAGAAGGGGATATGTCCAGATTCACCTCTGAATCCGGACAACCCCTTTAGGTGTGCACCTATGTCTAGTAATCACTGCTCATCCACCTAGACTTGTAAGAGCCCCGGCGATTCCTTTGTCTATGTGGGTGATCCAGCATGGACCAAGCAACCTACACAACGCAGTGACAATAAAAAGAAATGCAGGTACTTGAGCTATAAAATGATTTTCGAAGATGATAAAATAAAAAAATTCTCTCTACAAGTACCTGTCTGCATCATGAGCTACAAAACCATGGATCACTACCATGGTTCCTGGTTCCAAACGTTCAAAGATTGTGCCAACATATGGGATGATCTGCAAGAAAACATAAAATAAAAGCTTCAGACAAGCTTTTTTCTCTACTACTTCTCAGTGTACTTCGAATGAACGTGATGAAAATGTCTAAAATCCCTGTCATACTGTGTGATCAGAGGGAGACCAGGCTACCATGCTAGGCAGCGGTAAGAAGGTCCAGCGATACTTGCCAGGGCACAGCAGGCTCTTCACTGCACAATGCCATATCTGATATTCCAGATCGAATCAGGCCAATCTACAGCCACACAAACATGGTCAGCGCTGGGTCAGTTAGTAAAGGGGCTGTGGTAACTTCTTACCCTAATGATTGGCTGTGGTTGGATACCTATGGTGGGGGAGGGGCTGCTATACTTACTGTGGAAAGGAGAGGGAGAGTTGTATGTGTGGATCATACAGGCTACTTACCTCTGCTTTATATTAATATTCCAAGTATGGATCACTAACATTACATCCCCAAAAAACTATTTAAAAGTATAATCTGCTTTGTAGCTGTTGGCCCCACAATAGCTCCAATGCCTGGGCTAGGGAAAACCTAGGTTTTGGTCCCTAACCTTCATGCATTTAACAGCCAGATACTTCATAGAACTGAATGGTGTCACTGCTGCAATTACTGGGTAAGGCCCTGTTCACACATCAGTTATTTCCATCAGTTATTGTGAGCCAAAAGCAGAAGTGAAGCCTCCACAGAGATTCGGTATAATGAAAAGATCTGCACCTGTTCTGTGTTTTTGACCCAAACCTGGTTTTGGTTGACAATAACTGATGGAAATAACTGACATGTGAACAAGGCCTAAGTGGGGAAAACCCACTTACGACATGCTAATACCTACTGCAGAAGTGGGGTGAGGTTGCTATGGCCTACTGGGTAAGTGGCGGAGAAAGTGGGGATGGGGCCATTGCCGCAACTACCAAGGGGAGCTCTACTGTGACCACTGAGGCAAAACCCGCCAGGCTTGAATGTTCCTGGATGCATTAAGTCGCAGGACTGATTGATTGATCTCATATATGAAAATGAATAGAGAGTGAGCATGAATGTTCAGGGCTCTCCATTCACTTATAGGAGAATCACAAAAACAGCTGATCCGCATTTGTCATACATTTATGACATCTTCTGTAGATATGCCATAAATCCCAAATACAGGAATACCCCTTTAAAGGAGTTATCCCATCACGTCAACCTCTGTCCACATACTCTATGCAATACAGCAGGGGAAATGTATGACTAAATCTAACTTCCCCTCTGAAGTAAAACTAATCGCGGAGAGTTTCTGAAGCCAGTCTCGTGGCGCTCAGCCGCTTCATGCTGCTGGACTGTGGGCGGCCTGATATCCTGACAGGCTCTCTGGTTGCAAACAACAATGGGGCTCATTTATTAGGACCATCGTTATGAATCGTTAAGACGCTGGTCTTACTAAGCTCCTGCACTGGCGGTAGATCCGCCAAAGTTACTTAGAGGCGCTAGCCTCTCCATAACTACGGCGTATCCAGCGCTGGTCTAAATGTAAGACAGCTTCCTTGTTGGCTTACATTTAGATCATTTTCTACGCCTTTGCGCCACAATCAGCGCCAGAAATATACCTAATATAGCTGTATTTCTGCTCATAAATGACCCCCTATACTGTAACCAGGGAGCCTGTTTGATTTCATGCTGGCCTAACCACTGGTAGGGTCATGGAGAGGCAAACCCTTTAACTACGGCCATACCACAAAAAAAAAAAGTTATTTTTTAACATTTGGCATCAAAAGCAGTCATTACCGGATCTAATATGGTCCGATGAAGTCCATCACTAGACATGGCGTTCCGTTAATAAGAGCTGTAAAAAGAAAAAAATAATATAATAAATGTGGCGCTTCATAACAAGTTATCCTTTTCTTATCATCAATCGTTCATTTATTTCCGGTCTTTTATGGGAAAACAGAAGAAACTTCATGCAGACGTTGGTTGGATCAGGGCTGTGGAGCCGGTAAGTCAGAGCGCTGGATGCACATTTAGCATCTCAATGATGTCGGATTTTATAAAATCCCTGAAGATCTGTCTTCTTCACTCACTGTCCTCTCCGCTGATTGGTTGCTCAGATGTATGATTTATAATGGACATTTGTCACGTGTGGTCTAGTAAGGGTACGTTTGAAACGTAGCACCGGACCCATCTGAGGGGGAGCAGATGTACATAAAATATCAATTCTGCATATTACAGTATGGTGGTGGGCCAACCTCTAGACCTCTAGACCTCTATCCCAGAGATTTACTATAGAAGTAAAATATACAAAGAAACAATAAATTCATATCATGCAAAGAATCATATAATACCACAATACCCGCATTGTCATAATGCCACCCAGCAGTTTACAATCACGAGCGCCTTCATGAAATTTTGCATCATATAATAAAAAAAAAAATTCATGCTTGGGCTATCACCCATGTCAAGACGCCTCACACCCCCTAACAGTAACATTTCAGGATGAGCAGGGTTCATAAATGTCCTTTATGCCAATGTCTACATGCATAACTCTTCACATAGTCACCAGACATGAAGAGACCAAAAACCTCTGCAATCTAGAAGCCATAAACATTCATGCTGTGGACTCGACAAATGTCTGGACTATGGGGGCAGCAGCTGGTGATCTGTGTAACTCTTCATTTTCTCACCCCTTTAGGGCACGACCACAAGGTCAAGTTTTCGGATGCAGTTTTGGAAGCCAAAAATTGGCTTCTAAAACTGCATCAGGAAAACTGACCGTTTGGCTGGACCCTTAATAGGATAAAAGAAAATCCGCTAAATGTAATAACCAGGCTGAATGTTTATCCTCACTAAACCTCTTCTTGATGTTTGACGAAAACGTGCATCATGGTAGTTCCGGTACCGTGACATTCATTTTCATCATGGTGATCTCACGGGTTCTGTAGTACACAGCTCTGCTCCTACTGCAACTGTCAGGATCGGAGAGAAATACAATCCTGGCAGCAGAGGTTGCAATAACGCCTGTACAAGCGTCACAGACTCCCTTAGACTTTTCCCAGCTTTTCATCAGCGCAGTGAGCGCTGTGAACGGCACAGGCAGTGCAGCGATGCTGTCCGTGCCTGAAATAACCAATAACAAAGCTCCTCACAACAAGGAGCTTTATTATTGGTTAGTTATTGGTGCGCCAGAGCGATACAGGTCGGGTGAGGAAGCCGGCGGGAGCTGGAAGGAGGAGGGGCTGGCTCCCGAGGGTGGTTGTTGGAAGGAGAGCTGGGCGCGCTGAGCATGGACCCTGGGAAACATGACAGGGCCGCCAGAGAGGTAAAGTGGCGCGGACTGATGTGACTGGTCCCCGGGAGAAGAGCTGCCCCCGGGCCTATGTTCACCCCCCGACCCCTGGGTGGAGAGGGGTGGGAGAGTTGTGGCAGTGAAAAGCTGTCAGTCTTCAAGTGAGTGGTTTCTCCCCCCGCAAGCATGGTTCTGTCTAGTCTCCCAGTTCTCTGCTCCCCCTCCTAATCACCCCACTAGTGACCATGTTCCTCCTGTCACCCCACTAGTAACCCTTCTCCCCCTCCTAATCACCCCACTAGTGACCCTGCTTCCCTCTCCTCCTGTCACCCCACAGGGAAGAAGCTGAACAGACTCCACCGACTATGATGGGATCCATACAGTTTCTGTTCGCGATCTGTCTTTTTACCAGACAAAAAAGTGCTGCACATCAGGCTTTTTTGTCTGGTCTTTCAACAGAATCTGCAACAAAGGCTCCAAATGCAGCCTCCAACACAGATGTGAACAAGTGCAGGCCTATATAGTATGTATTTTAATTACCGCAGATTTCGTACTCCTCCTCGGGTAAAAATACTCCTCAAAAATGGTCAGAGGAGTATTTTTACTCTTCTGGAAAAAATGTAGCCTGACCTCTGCCTGGCAGTTTAACCCCTTAGATGTCGCAGTCAATACTGCAGCATCTAAGAGGCTACACAGGGGGTGGGAGCTCCCTCTGTAAACCCCCTACAACACGTTTGGGGGAGGGGGTTGATGGTTGTTATAGTGTCCAGGGGGGCTTAACAATGCTAGCACTGATACCAAAATCTAAGCCCCTTTATTCTAGTTGCAGCATGACATATAGCATGCGTCCTTGCCAGTAAATGGGTTAAACCA
This sequence comes from Rhinella marina, assembly GCA_900303285.1. Taxonomy (NCBI): domain Eukaryota; kingdom Metazoa; phylum Chordata; class Amphibia; order Anura; family Bufonidae; genus Rhinella; species Rhinella marina. The sequence continues at coordinate 246,692 of ONZH01021942.1, read as the reverse complement.
CTAAAAATCTAGCACGAGTAAAGGATTATTCACATTAGGGTGCATTTACACGACCGTATGTATTTTCCAGCCCGCAAACAAGATGTCATTGTCAGTTTTTTGGCGTAAAAATACAACATTTTGTCGCCACTGGGGCAGGACTGTGACTGCTGCACATTCACAAACATTTACGTCATTTTCAGGCATAAAAGTTGTCAAAAAACTACTCCACTACGGCTACTTTCACACATGTGTTGTTATTTGTGGTATTGAGATCCAGCAGAGAATCTAATTTCCGGAATTAATAGGATCCGTTTTTATTTTACACATCAGGATGCATCTGTTTTGGTATGATGCGGTTCTGTGAAGTCAAAACGAAAAATAACAGATCCGTCACTAAATACATTGAAAGTCAATGGGTGACGGATCCGTTTTTTAGGCTCCTAAAAAACTGAACCGTCACCATTGACTTACATTGTTTTCAGTGACGGATCCGTTTTTATGTCCAGTCAGAAAATGCATTGTATTTTTCATTGTGCAGATGAGATTTCTTAAAGTCTACTTTGCTGCTACCATACAATGCTGCGGATCTGTATCCAGCCCGTGTGGACGTACCCTAAATTACAGAAAGATTGCTAGGCTACGCCATGATCTTCTGTCAAAGAACAACTGCACCCTCTCCTGACATGTCCATTTTAGTAACTACATGCATTCACCATGTAGTAAAAATTCTGGATCATCCATTATTATGGCTATGTTGTGCCATTCCTTTATTATTCCTTCTAGAAGTTATTAATGAACTGCTAGTAGATTAACAATGAAGGTCTAGATGGGCGTTACCAGTTGGGGGGTGTCCCCACACAGTCTGACACTGGCAGAAACCAGGAGATCATGTCAGACTGTTCAGAGACAATCCCCCAATGGGTAACATCCATCTGGACCATCAATACAAACTGCTAGTAATTCATTCATAACTTCTAGCAGGAATAATAAAGGAATGGCACAACATAGAGCCATAAGAATAGATGTTCCACAATCGTTATTGAATGGGGAATCCAAACAGATGCTAAAACAGACATGTCAGGATAGACTAGCTTATCGGTGAGGGTCCTACACCCCGCAACCCTCTGAGGTTTTGTCGCAGAAGCAGACAACTCTGTAATGGACTGAGCTCGTCACTGACTTCATAAGATTGGCGGTTGTATGAACATTAGATAGTGATGGGCTATTGTGGACAAGCCCTTTAATCAGGGAGGGTCTCACTGCCTTGACCCCCACTGATCTCCGGAACAGAGGAGTCAGATTCTGCTGGTTTAGCACTGTACCCCTTCATTCTAGGGATCTACATCATATAAATGTGGGTGACAGATCCTTCTTGCATTGCTATGCACCACTCATGCCTGGCTGTCACCACTTAAAAACTGCAGGCTATTTTTTTTAGTACATTATTTCCTGCCTGGGAGCAAAATTACTGACTAAACTCATCATAGTATTGGTGGTCTATACTCCTTTACAGGCAGCTATTCACACCTCAGCGTTATTTTACACTATCTAGTTGCAATGCGTCAGGTATACATGACTATGAGGACATAATACAGAGCACAGCACCAGACACGTCACATGACACATACCGACCCCCTCAGTCTTCACCGTGCGGTCCAAGCCAAGAGCTCGCAGTTTCCGTGTCCAGCCTCAGTCATGAAGGGGAGGACCGTGTACCGCCCATTGCTGAGCATATTCCCAGCGTCAGATTATCTTTTTCTCTGCGTTGTATATTTTAACTCTTGGTAATATTAGTACAAGATACTGTCCTGTCTCCCAAAGAAACTTGTCTCCACTTCAGGGGACGAAGGATCAGTAAAGTGGCCATGTTTATGGAGACCACTCCCTATTCTTTTCAATACTACGAGCTCTAAGAAAATGGCTGCTAGTAGAGGAACACAGTTTTTGTTCGCGTGTCAAGAAAACAGAGTGACGAAAATCTGAAAACTCCCCGCACGTCTCTGGGTCACGTGACGTATGTGAAATCGAAACTTAGAGTCGTATTACCGTCGTGATAGTGTTTGTGTGGAGTTTAGAGACCGCCTTGATTGTGTGGTAATCACACTGTCTACATACTCTTGTGTATGTGTCCTCCATGAGAATAAACTAGTACCAAATAATAACTACATGTGTGTCTGATCTTTTTTTTCTATATTTTTTCAGGGACATGATGCATTGCAAATGCGTATTTTCCCAAAAATGATGTAATAAAAAAAAAAAAAATAGAAAATTCAATGTGGTCAGACTACTGCTTTTAGACATAATAAGGACACTAAAATGTAACAGCATTTCATCTGCCCGAAGATGGCCTCAGGTTGATGTCACACCGAACATACCTCCAAAAACTTATATGGCATTTAGGGTGTGCTTTATATAATAGTCATGAGTGTTACTAGGGGTGTCATCTTTCCCATCAAAAAATACTGGCTAAGTTAAGGGGCCGTGGCATAACACAGGGTGTGAGGTCCCAATAATATTAATGCCAATTGCTCACTTGAAGCTCAGGACAGGACCTGCACTTCAGCTTGACATCTAACAGGTCATGTCCTCCAGTCAGCAGGGAGCGTTCACTGCAACGCGAGCAAATGGAGAAGGGGAGTTATTATTTATTTTTTTTTTTTAATTAACGCAAGGAAGGGGGGGGGGAGGTACAGCTGTACTAATGAGAGCTCCACAACAGAAGCACTCATTAGTAATAGCACCGGAAAATACCGGCAATTAATGTTACCGGTAGAAAAAATTTACCGGCAAGGTGACTAAAATACTGGCTTTGCCGGCGAGTTACCGGCCGAGTGACAACCCTAGGTGTGGCTAATCTACTATTTAGGGCTCATGCAGATGACTTAGTGCTGTCCTCATCCGTACTTCTGTTACGTGGCCCCACAAACAAGATAGAACATGTCCTATTCTTGTCCGCAATTTCGGACAAGAATAGGCATTTCTATCATAGGGCTGGCCATTCCGTTCCCCATATGGAGAGTAACAGGAGGTACCGTAGACTTTGAGGGGTGAGCCAATATATTAATTCCTTGTTCAAGAATCTACGTCTGTTAAGGCTACTTTCACATTAGCGTTTATATATTCCGGTATTGAGTTCCGTCATAGGGGCTCAATACCAGAATAAAACGCTTCAGTTTTGTCCCCATTCATTGTCAATGGGGACAAAACTGAACTGAAGAGAACGGAATGCTCCTAAAAGCATTCCGTTCAGTTCTCTTCAGTCTCCAGACCAGAGAGCAAACCGCAACATGCTGTGGTTTGCTCTCCGGTCCAGGCATCCGCACCAAGATGGATCTGGAATGACCTCCAATGCAAGTCAATGGGGACGGATCCGTTCGGTGTGACACAATAGTAAACGGATCCGTCCTCCATTGACTTTCAATGGAGTTCATAACGGATCCGTCACCCTGCACTTACCTGTCCTCGCAGCTCCTTCCAGCAGGGGGTGCTGTGGGGAATCTTCTCATTGTGCGCGCCGCCCTCTGGAGCTGCGGGGAGAGGTCGGGAGCGGCGGGGACAGGTAAGTTTAACCCCCTCCTACTCAAAATAATGTATGGTGTAGGTGTGGGACCGGAGAGCTGTTCCGGCCCAACACGTGCACCTGCGGCAGCACAGATCCTGCGTGATCCCTCACCCGCCGGATCTGTGCTGCCGCTTGTGTGAAAGTGGCCTAAACTGTATCGGAGACAATGGAAACATGTTCAACATCTGGCTGTTTCAGGAGTAGATGGAAAAGGCTGTGCCTTGTACTCTTGTTCAAGGATAAAGAAAATGGCACCATGCCAAAGGAAACTTACAGGTAGATCTTGTTCTCATGAAGGACCAGAAAGTAGAAAGACACGCATGGTCCATGGGACTTATGTCAAAGGCCTTTCCTGGGTTTCCAAGGTTCGTAAAGTGGGGATTAACCATTGCAAGACAAGGTGACTCTAAATCTTTCATCAGGCCTATATCTGAAGTTTTCTTGCTCTTATTTATAGAGAAGTAAATTGCTGTTAAATCAGAAGGAACCTTCAAAGAACTTTCAGTCAGCATAGGTGTTCACCATGGATATGTAACCCAAACTTGACAATCTCTCCAAACTGGTGTTAGAGTAGCTTCCTCTACTGATAATGAAGTTGTCAAGGTTCAAGCGATTCACCGGCCGGGGGACATCAAGCACACACAGAGTTGGTGTACAATAGAGTCCAGGTTTCCCCTTCCTCAGTGTTTATTTATACACAAATACACAAACACAAAGCCAATCAAAGATTTATGATATAGGACACTGACCAATCAGTTTACAGATGACAGGGCATGATAGCCTCATGTCAGGACAGAACGAGCAGGTTGTGGTGGAATGTGTGGACGAGGTTTGTGTGGTCTCGCCTTTAGCCCTTGGCAACCTAAACCAGTATTGTTGCCCACCACCTCCCTCCCATATACTGGAATGTCCTTAAGCAGTTGGAAAAGCTTGCTTAGAGACGAGATGGAGTCAGCTACATTAATAATTGTGACAAGATGGAGTCGGTTACTTTAACAATTTCCCTCTTTTTTTACAAACTCTTAAGACATTCTATCTGTCCCTTAGCCTGTCCCTTCATCTGTGATATTCTACCCCTATGATCCCAGCAGCCCCTGATGGTGGGACTCTGGGATCTCTGGAACCTTGCCCTGCCCTATTTATCCCTAATTCTCCCTACTACTAACTGGGTGATGATAACGAGGGGTTTCCGCAATAGACACAAATATCTAAAATGTTCGGGTTCCATCCGTCACACACCGGACATCTCCTTCTGTTGTTCTGGGTGAAGGGAGTAGGGATGATTGAGTTGTGCATAGGTTGAGTAAGCTGTAGCTCTTCCAGACTTATTTCATTGTAATTATCTATGGGCCTTGAAGAAAAGACATGGACATGATTAGTTGAAGTAATTTTGTTGACAACACACAAAACACATCTATAAAACAAATAAATCAATAAAATGACAATACACAATATAAATGTTCCCATCAATAGGGTGTGGAGTAGTCCTGAAGCCCACCCTCCAATTCCCTTAAACCAATTATTTGGATTCAGCCAACTAAGCCAATCCGGCCATTGAGGATTCCAGTCTTCCTCGGAGTTGACTTTTCTAAATTCCTCCTTAACTTTTTTTGCTTGTTCCAGATCATGCTTCACTTGCATCACTCCAGTTGGGTCGATGTAGTGACAGCAAGCAGGACCTACCACCTGGCACATACCTCCTTGTGAGGCTGTTAGATAGTCTAAAACTATGCTGTGCTGATTGGTAATCAAGACAAGTTGGCCCATGAGATTAGACGTTATATTCAAGGCGTCAAATACATAGTCAGTGACATTGTCAAATAATTCAGCTAATTTTTCTATAGTATGTGCATTATGTACGGCCAGCCCTAAGATTGTAAGTGAGAGTCCAAACTTCTTTTCCCAAGGGGTGTGTACCAGGGGTTTGACCTTAATTGATCTCTCAATATCCCTCTTATATAACATATGTTTGGGTATTTTACTGTAGGGAAATTCATCATCCTCCCATACCCAGGTAGCAGGCTGAAGTCTAGCTAGCGTACATGTACCTTGGGCTCCTACTGGCAACCATCGATATGCATTATGTCCACAAACTATATATATTCCTCGTGGCAGCTCGAACAGTGCCATTCGGTGGTGTGTCAACATAGCTGCTACATTTACTAGTTTTAGCGCCTCACTAAATAGACACCAGGACTCCTTGGTACTCTCTCCCATTGGGCTATGATAAAAGCAAGGACCACATGGAGATGACCTGTTGTCACAATCAGTCTGTTCCTGTATTGCCCCCCTTGAAATGCATGTATCCTTATCACCTTTTATAAATTTATGAGCCTGCTTCCATGTCTGGTCATGTATGGTCCTCCCAAGGCATCCTGGTTCCCAAAGAGCATCCCCACACTGTGGGTCTTTGGCAAAACTTATAGATACTGGTTGTTGGATGTGTCCTAGGTCCAAAGTTGTCACATTAATTCTAGTCCATCTCCCGTGGTTTTCCTCATACAGCATTATATGAGGATTCTTACTTTGAGATATGTTAACCATCCACCATGGGTTCTGAACCCACCCGGTTATTACCAATGGTACACTAGTATTAGCCCATCTCTCAAGGGGTACCGGGGTTAAATTCCAACACTGGGGGTCAAGTAACTCCTTCTCAGTGAGTGGAACAGCCAAATAAGGCATAGTTTTGGCAGAAATCGGAGAGTGAGTACATATCCAACAACCAGTCAAATTCGTCATTTTCACTATGGCCTGATGGTGTTTAATAAACTTATTGTCCCATTTCTTTTCAAGGACATCATTCATCCCTCTCACCCCAAAAAGGATATGTATTAACATGAGAGGAAGTAAACTTAGTAATTGGTGGAAGGATCGCATGACTGGTCAGTCTTGCTCAGGAACCTCTTGCAATGTGAAGCGTGGATCCAGTGTGCTTTTCCCTCCAACTTCACAGATGTAGGAGTAGTTAGCTGAACTTGGAAGGGTCCGTCAAAGCGTGGTTCAAGGGCCTTCCTGATGTGTCTTTTTACTACTACCCAATCTCCTGGCTTCAAGCAATGAGACCCGGACAAAGAATCAGGATCTGGAAGAGAACCATACACTCTGTTATGTATATGTAACAAATTCTGTTGCAGGGCTCCCACATATGAAGTGAGATCAGAATGTAACATTGGCATCTGCTGTGGAAAATACAAGCCTGTTTTGGGGGGTGCCCCAAAAAGAACCTCATAGGGGCTGAGGCCTGTTTTCCTATTGGGGGTGGTTCTTACTGAGTAGAGGGAAATGGGGAGACATTCAGTCCAAGGTTTTCTAGTCTCTGCCATTGCCTTCTGTATCTTAAGTTTTAACGTGCCGTTCAATCTTTCGACCTTGCCGCTACTTTGTGGGTGATAGGGGGTGTGCAATGCCTGCTCTATCCCCAACGCTCCTAGTATTTCCTGTAACACTGTTGCTGTGAAATGTGTACCTCTGTCGCTTTCTATAGTTTCTGGAACTCCATACCTACATACCACTTCAGAGAGGAGCTTCTTGGCCACCGTCCTTGCGTTTGCCTTGGCGACTGGCCATGCTTCCGGCCACCCTGAGAAGAGATCCACACAGACAAGCACAAACTCATACTGACCCACCTTTGGTAGTTGGATGAAATCAATCTGCAGTCGTTGGAACGGGTATGATGGTTTTGGGGTATGCTTAGGAGGGACCTTAATCATCTTTCCAGTATTATGGCAAGCGCAGATCAGGCATGCCTGAACAAAACGTGTAGTTGCGTTGTTGAATCCCGGGGCAATCCAAAAATTATCTACCAGACTTACCATGGATTCCTTTGAGGCATGCGTGGGTCCATGTGTCAAATGGGTCATCATAGGGTACAGGGCTCGGGGCAGACAAAGTTTATCTTCTACTGCCCATATTTCATCTTTCCTCTTTTCAGCCCCTTTTTCCTTCCATCTCATCATTTCCTCATTTGAAACCTGGTTCTGCATTTGGGCCAGTAATGACATATCCACCTTCCCTGTTGCTGCTGTGGAGTGGTACACTGCCATCACGGGAAGGGGAAGTAGAGCAGCAGCTTTTGCTGCTTCATCAGCCCTGCAGTTTCCCTTGGCTTCTGCAGAGGTATCTTTCGTGTGTGCCTTCACCTTGATGACTGCAACCTTCCTTGGCAACTGTAAGGCCCTGAACAATTGGGCAACCATTTCTGCATTCTTTATTGGTTTACCTGAGGATCCAACAAAGTCTCTACTTTTCCAAATAGGTCCAAAATCATGCGCTATGCCAAAAGCATACCTGGAGTCTGTGTATATGTTAGCAACTTGTCCTTCTGCCATCATGCACGCTGCAGCGAGTGCCTTCAACTCCGCCTCCTGTGCTGACATCCCAGGGGGAAGTGGTTCTTGGAGTAGTACTTCATGTAAGGTGGTGACAGCGAATCCTGTCCGTGGTTCTCCCTCAAGGTAGTACCGAGACCCATCTACAAAAAGCTCAAGATTTGCATTAGGTATTGGACTATCTGTCACATTGTCTAGCTCTTTAGTTTCTTGTTTCATTAGTTCAAAACAGTCATGCACGTCATCTGAGTCACTAAATGGGACTTCCCTCTTTTGACTCCTTTCCCATCCCAGTTGTACCTCAGTCTCTTGTTTTGTATCATCTCTGGCCTCATCATATCTGTTCTTTTCTTCCTCTGCCCTTTCTTCACTCCCCTCTTCTGGACCCAGTGGAAGTAATGTAGCTGGGTTCAGAACTGTGCAGCGTTTGATAGTTAAATTTGGAGGGGTGAGAAGAGCTACCTCATATTTAGTGAGCCTAGCAGCAGATAGGTGTTTAGTGCGAGCCTGGTAGAGTATCTCCTGTACGGAGTGGGGGACTTGAATTGTGAGGGGCCTATCAAGGACGATATCTGATACTTTTTCCTTAAGTAGGGCTGCTGAAGCTACGGCCCTAATACAGGATGGTGCACCTCTTATTACTGAGTCAAGATGTGCTGAGTAATAGCCGAGAGGTCTTTGTTTGGAGCCATGTAGCTGGGTTAAAACACCCTGTGCATGCCCCTTGGTTTCATGGCAAAACAGATTAAAAGGCTTGGAGTAGTCAGGAATCCCTAAAGCTGGAGCTGAGAGGGTAGCTGCTTTAAGTTTGTGAAAGTTCTGGAGCTCTTCCTCAGTTAAGGTAAAAGGTTGACCCTTGTGTGTACGTGAGATAGCATCATATAGGGGTTGTAGGAGTGATGAAGCTCCCAGTATCCATTCACGACAGTACCCCACCAGTCCCAAAAAGACCCTTAAATTCCTCACTGTTGTTGGGGGAGGAATTTTCTCTATGGCCTTTGTCCTTTCATGAGTTAGGTGTTTGGTTTTGTGCGAAATGCAGTGTCCTAGGAAAACAACCTGAGTTCTAGCCAACTGTAGTTTATCTCTAGATGCCTTGCATCCAGTATGAGCTAAAAATGTAAGTAAGCTTACTGACTCGTTAAGGCATATCGGTCTATCCTCTGCACACAAGAGTAAGTCATCCACATATTGAAGCAGTTGAGTGGAGGCATGTTCTGGTCTCCAACCAGCCAACACTTGTGCCATTGCCTCACTGAAAGCTGATGGTGATGTAGCGCCTCCTTGTGGCAATGTGGTCCAACAATATTGCTGGTTCTTATGGGTGAAGGCGAACATGAGTTGGCTCTGGGGGTTTAGTGGGATGGAAAAAAATGCATTGGCCAAGTCAATAACTGTAAAGTAACAACTGGTGGGAGGAATCTGATTCAGTAGGGTATGAGGGTTGGGAACAATGGGGGTGTCAATGATCATTTGTTTATTTATCTCTCTCAAGTCATGGACCATTCGGTATGTCATTGGGTGACCCTGAGAAGTCTTTTTCTTTACTGGGAAGAGGGGTGTGTTGTATGGTGATCTGCACTTGCGTAGGATCCCTGCCTTCAAGTACTCTTGAATTTGTGAGTCTATGGCTTCGGTTTGTTCCTTACTCAGAGGGTACTGCCTGATCCTTACTGGAACTGCACCGGATTTGAGTTTTATTTCTATTGGTGTAACTGCTACCTTTCCCACATCAGTCTTTCCTGAAGCCCAGAGGCAAAGTGGTACCATGTCTAGGGCTTTTGTATCCTCAGAATTAAGGGATTGGTCATCGGAAGTATTAAGGGAGCAGAATAGGGCACTAGTGAGTGCGGAAAGTATTGGTTCTGATAGGGGGCCTGTAACCTTTACTCCTTGCGGGGTGAATCTGATCACTGCTTGAATTGCAGTGAGTATATCTGCCCCTAAAAGGTTGACTGGGCACCCTTCAGAGACCAAGAATCTCCCACATAGTTCAGTTGTATCTGCTAGTCGTAAATTAAGGGGTTTTGTCTCAATCAATGAAGTAACATGGCCAGTCAAACCTGTCCCGGGTATTGATGTGTTTGACAAATATTTAATAGGAACCTCTGTTTTTCTGAGTACAGTTCTGGCTGCTCCAGTGTCCACTAGACAGCGCAGGACCTCCCCTTCGGGCAGAGTCAGATCTATCTCTGCGTTGGGTCCTGCTACTGGTTTTACTGTGGTGCAAAGTACTGTGACGGGATTGGGCACTGGATTGCCAATTTCCTAATCGTCATCTCCCCCGTCTTGAACGAGGTGGACCTGTGTGGTAATTTTGGGTTTAAAAGGGGGAAGATTAGGGCAATTACGTTTGATATGTCCTGCCTTACCACAATGGAAGCACAATCCCTTTATTTTTGCTACTTCTGGGTTGGGTTTGTTGAGGTTGGCTTGGTTATGTCGGTGTTTAGGGTATGTTCCAGTAGAAATTTGTGGAATCTGCATTTGACCAGCAGAGCTGGAAGGGTTAGTAATTGTGATCATAATAGGTTGGGGCTTTAATGCTTTCTTTTGTTTCTTTTTCTGATACTGATCCTCAATTCCCCTGAGGACTTGCAGTGACTGTTCCAAGGGAGTCAGGAGACATTCAGGGCGGGTAGCCATTAACTGGTCTCTGAAATCTGCTTGTAGCCCATTAATAAAACATGTTCGCAAAAGTTTAGCATCCCTAGGATTATTGGTATCATATCCTTGGTCTGTGAATATGATAATACAACGAGCATAATATTTATCTATTGTCTCACCATTGCCTTGGTGAGCTTCTGGGAAACCAGTGGAAGACTGGTCCGTAAGTAATCGGGCATATTGTTCCAAGCGTATCACCCACTGTTGTCCTGATTCTATAGTCTTTACGTTGTTAGGGAGAGGTTGGGCTTGATTTCCTATTATGACATTCTGTACTGACTCTGCAAAATGACTTCCTGCAGCAACAGCACATAATCCCTTCATGTCTGACCAGGATGCATCAAAATTTTGTTGTATGCGTAGCATGGCTCTGTAAAAACCATATGGGTTCTTGTGAGGATCAGGCAACCCATTAGCCATGGCAAGTTGCTCAGACTGACTCCAGGGTTTATACCATGTAGTGGTATCTACTCTGGGAGGTCTTTGCACATTGTTTTCATCAACCCCCTGCGGGACTGTGGTTGTCTGAGTCATAACTGGATATGCGTCTATTAGGGAGGGGTTTGTATGTGTAGAGGGGGCAACAGGAGGCTGCAGGACAGTAGGGATGGCAGATGGGGATGCTTCTGAATAACTAGGAGGTAGAGGGGGAGGGAGTGGGTTTAATCCCTGTGCTGTCAGACACTGTATGGGACCTCTCTGTGGGCATTGTTCACCACAGGAGGAGCAAAACTTCTCCTCTAAAGAGTGTGACTTGTTTTCTGTACATATCCAGTTACTGGATCTCAAGCTCCTCATATGTGGACGATCTGGAGATATTAGACTGACTATATGATTGACTACACTCTCCAGGGCCCTAGTGTCTATCTCTGTAGATTTTGGCCTTCCATCCTTTGTGGGTTGGGGTTGTAAGATCTCCCACCCTTCCCTAATTTCTTCCCTTGGTAAAGGGGGATAGATTGGAGCAATTGCCTTCCGAAATGGGTTATTCTGGCTCATCGGTGGCTGTGGTGTGATAGTGAGAGAAGAGAGTTGTGCTATGGGAACCGAAGGAGGCGGTGGTGCCTGTGGTTGAGCTGCACTTATTAGAGAAAGGTGATGGGACTTCCTGGCGGCGGTGAGGTGCTCATCATCAGAGTCTTGCTGCTCTACCACATACATGCCCTGTTGCCTCTTACCCTTTCTATTTATCACTTCTTCAGACACCTCTAACCATGCCTTCACCTTCTCCTCTACCCCTTTCTTTCCTATCCATTTACTTTCCTTTATCCTGAACGCTTGCCATTTATCAGGATCTAAACAGCCAGTCTTGGGCATTTTTCCCTTTCTTAACACTTCCCTCATACCTTCCACTGCCCAACCTCCCTTCAGTTCCCTCACAAGATCCATAGCACTTACTCCCTGTGGTCCTGACTTTGCCTCAGTCCACGTACCTGAGTATTTTTTGCTATTTTGTGAGCCCATGATCCCCTCCTGATAGGGTAGCTACTCCTACTCGCGGGATCTACTTTCCTAAGGGACCTCCCTGCCCCTTTTGAGGATTGGATTACTTAACACTAGTCCGTATACCTTGCTACGGCACCCCTTGCTCTGATCCTTGAGCACATATACAAAGTCATCACCGCCAGGAAATTTCTAAGATAAGGTCAACCACACCTCCTCCCTCAGCCTAACAGGACCATTCATAGAATAAAACAACACTGTTCCCCCACAGCCACTGATTTCCTGTTGCACAGAATAGTCCAAGAGCTTGTCTATGTCCCACTCCTTTAGATACAAATATACCTCCCTGCTAGAGTATATGTTTCCCAGGTTTATCTAATTCGGGCTTATGCATCAGTATATGAGCTGTATGGGTGTCTTAACAATATGTCAAGTACTGCATGGCAGACAATTTTACTCCACATGCACCATCTCTCACAGCAACCTCACACTCCCTTGAATCCTGTTCTAAGGTCTATCTCTCGCTCCTGGCTGTTTGCACCTCTTCTATGGGTTACAAATCAGTCTCGCAGAAGCGCTATCCCGACTCGTGGGCGGGAGTGGATACCCGTCACTTCTGCAAGGATCAACTTCTGATCTGATTTCAGTGGACCCAGAGATCAGGGGCCGGAGGGAACACCTCGGACAATGCCGTTTGGATGCTATCTCGGTCTTTATTCTGGGTCCACGTATTGGAATCACAACAGAAGCGCTCCTGTCATTCACTCTACTTTCATACACATAACCTAAAGTATCAACAGGGACAAATACGAGAAATAACAAATAACCTGAGGACAGACAAATGAACCTTGACAAGTTCCCTGAGATTCCCCGTTTCCCACCCAGACTGAAAAGAGAACTCACCCAGAGAGGGGAGGAGAGAAATCAGTAAGACAAGGGCTTACTCACCGCGGTTTTTATGTCTCTCCTTTCCTCTCGGGAGCTCTCTTCTTGCTTCAGTCAAGGCAGGTGTGATAGGGATCCCGGACGAGCCCCCAAATACTGTTAGAGTAGCTTCCTCTACTGAAAATGAAGTTGTCAAGGTTCAAGCGATTCACCGGCCGGGGGACATCAAGCACACACAGAGTTGGTGTACAATAGAGTCCAGGTTTCCCCTTCCTCAGTGTTTATTTATACACAAATACACAAACACAAAGCCAATCAAAGATTTATGATATAGGACACTGACCAATCAGTTTACAGATGACAGGGCATGATAGCCTCATGTCAGGACAGAACGAGCAGGTTGTGGTGGAATGTGTGGACGAGGTTTGTGTGGTCTCGCCTTTAGCCCTTGGCAACCTAAACCAGTATTGTTGCCCACCACCTCCCTCCCATATACTGGAATGTCCTTAAGCAGTTGGAAAAGCTTGCTTAGAGACGAGATGGAGTCAGCTACATTAATAATTGTGACAAGATGGAGTCGGTTACTTTAACACTGGTAAATATGTATTCTAACTTGAACTGGAGGAGAATGCTACTGCCAGACACCTCCAGCCATGGTCTATCTACTGAGATAAGGATTCGGTGTTGAAATTCAGTGTGCCTGTTCCTTCAGACCCTTGACATCACCTCTTGGGAGCTCCTCATACATATTAGATTGTTAGCCTGAAAATAGTGGTTTGGCTAATGATGTGGTAATGTGTATGGGGGTGGATTCCTTATTGGGGTGGACAATATCCTCTTTCCTGATTAATTTTAATAGGCATCATTTATAGGAAGCAATAACTTCATTTCATGTAAACAACAAATCACAAGGGGGTCACACTGCCTGATGTCCACCCCCCATACGGCACTGCGATCAGCTTGCCATTGACCATACAGAGACTTCTCCATCGTAGGGATCAGGCATCACTATTCTCTGGACTGATGGATGTCTGTATTATGTCCACAAGACTGGGTCATCCCATGGTTCAAGTGAACTGAATTTAGATCACCCCAGGGTTTAGCAGTGGGTTACTTCTCAGCCTTTAAGAAATAGTGTTGCACGTTCTGTGCCCCCTCTATATAGTGTCACATACTCTGTGCCCCTGTATATATTGCCTCTCGCCTGCTGTACCCCCTGTATAAAGTGGTTCTTCTCCATACATAATACAGGATGGGACTACACATGTCGTGCGACACTGCACCTAATGATTGTCCATGTTGTCGCAATGCATCACACTACATGCTGCAACTGTGATGCGGCAATTCCAAAAAGTCCAGACCTGATGGATTTTGCTCTGCAAGTCACAAGTCGCACATCACTTTTACTCCATGGACATTAATGTAAGCCACGTACGACACTCCTGCGACTTGGCTGTGTTTTTATAGTCAATTCACAGCTTTGAAATAGTCGCGCGACAGTAAGTTGCATACCAGTCGCACTTTTTTTTTTGTTGCGTGACTTTTCTGCAACATGTTGTAACACAAGTCACAGCCAACTCACATAAAAGTTACATATGAGTCACATGTAGCACACTCAATAGAGTAAAAGTCATGTGCAACACAAAATCCATCAGGTCCTGATTTTTTGCGACTGCCATGTTGCGGTTACAACATGTTGCATGTTGAATGCAACACCATTGGCAATCATTAGGTGGGATGTTTGGTGACTTATGTCACGTGACACATGTTGCCGTGTAGCCCCAGCCTTAGGCCTCCTGCACGCGACTGTATCCATTTTTGCAGTCCGCAAATGGCAGATCCGCAGATCCCCAGATACTGCCCGTGTGCGTTCTGAATTATGAGGATCGGTACGTCCTGCCCTCTGTTAGAAATGCCCATTTTTGTCCACAACACGGACAAGAATCGGACATGTTCTATTTGCATCCGATCTGCAAAAAATGCGTCTCAGATGTGGACCAATACTACAGTCATGTGCATGAGGCAATAAAGGGGTTTGGTCACTTTAGTAAATAGCATTTATCACAAAGAGAAAGTTAATACAAGACACTTACTAATGTATTCTTATTATCCATATTGCTTTCTTTGCTGGTTGGATAAATTTTTTTATCGCATTATACACCGCTTGTTTCCATGGTTACGACCAGCCTGCAATCCAGCAGCAGTTCTCGTGATCATGGGCGACCTAGTGGTAGG
Organism: Rhinella marina; assembly: GCA_900303285.1. NCBI lineage: Eukaryota > Metazoa > Chordata > Amphibia > Anura > Bufonidae > Rhinella > Rhinella marina. The sequence continues at coordinate 231,587 of ONZH01021942.1, read as the reverse complement.
ACCCCCACCAATCTGATAAGGGGATAACTTTAACTAACTAGAGAACCCCTTTAGGGCTCGTTCACATCAGCGTTATGCTTTCCGTTTGTGTTTTCCGTTATAACATGGTTATAACGGAAAATAACGGAAACCATAAGACGGAAGTCAAAACGGAAGCCTTTAGAGGCATTCCGTTTTGATCCGTCATAATAGAAGCCTATGAGAATCATAACGGATCCGTCTGAGTTCCGTTATGCAGAACGGAAAAAAAAGTCCTGTCGACAGGACTTTGTTTTCCGTCTTGCATAACGGGAACCAAATGGATCCGTTATGATTCTCATAGGCTTCTATTATGACGGATCAAAACGGAATGCCTCTAAAGGCTTCCGTTTTGACTTCCGTCTTATGGTTTCCGTTATTTTCCGTTATAACCACGTTATAACGGAAAACACAAACGGAAAGCATAACGCTGATGTGAACGAGCCCTAACTCTGTGGCTCACTTAGGCTTCATTTGAAGGCACAGATAATAGTCATAGGATTGGCTGATTCCTAATGGTGGGCGGAAGTCAGGATATTATAAGTCAGGGTGGGGCTGCTCAGGACAAGGATTGTGCAGTGTTCACAGGAGAGCAGCTCGGTGGGATCATCATGTCATCTAGAAAGAAGGCTGCGAAAAGAGATGTAGACAGGTCAGGATCAGTAAGGGTGAAAAGGGCATGATGAGCCTCCCCTGGCACTATATAGGCTTTAGTCAGTGTTTGGGCAGTAATTTCCATAGGTGATTTTGAGCCAAAACCAGGTGCGGGTCAAAAAACCAGAACAGGTGCAAATCTTTCCCTTATACCCTAGGACTGTGGAGGCTCCAATTCTGGTTTTGGCTCACAATCACTGATGAAAATCACTGACCAAACAAGGACTGTGTGAATAAGACCTTAGGCCTCATGCATACGACTGCATTTTTAGGGAACACACAGTGACCCATTCCTATGGGACCATGCTAACGTTCAAGGAAAGATGGCTCTTTCTATGGATGGGAGTGAGAAAAATGCAGAAAGAACATGGAAGGTATCTGCATTTTCTGGACTGAAATACAGATACAGCTATAAATGTCTGAAATGACATCCTTTATAAAAACCAAATCAAAATTATACTGCGGGAGATTTATCAAAACGGTTGTAAAGGAAAACTGGTTAAGTTGCCCATAGCAACCAATCAGATTCCACCTTTCATTTTTCAGAGCTCCTTTGGAAAATGAAAGGTGGAATCTGATTGGTTGCTATGGGCAACTAAGCCAGTTTTCCTTCACACCAGTCTGATAAATCTCCCTCCAGTATGTGCTAGATCTGACTTGTCCTTAGCCTGTCTCCACCATTGTACAGAGACTTAAAATTCCATGCATTGATGCTGGATAACCTAGGAGCATGGAGGTTGTTATATTCATGTCTGACACTTGATGATGTATAACTTTTCCTTGAAGCCTATATGACCTTGTTGTATACTTATCGATATGGCTTCATTTTTTTTATTTTTTTTTATCCTAATTGTTGCTAGCCCTCTTTGTTTTCTAGTCTGTTGGTAGGAGTTCAGATTTGTCACCTTCACACACTGCAGTTTTTGTTGCAGAAATTTCTGTGACTGAAATTCAGTTCTTATCATCTGAATGGATTGTTTTGGCGGCAAACACATTTTCTGCTAGCCCCATTCAGATGAATGGAACTGATTTCCAATCGCAGACAAAATCTGCTTTACGTGTGAAGGCGACCTACAGGCCAGTTCACATGTCTGATTTTGGAAAAATATACTTAATAAATCAGCATGAAATCCATGTTCATTTGGGGGTTTTTGATGCAGTTCTTTTACGTAGCTTTTTTTTTTTTTTTTTTTTTTTTTTACCAATGGGTGTTCACTGCAATACAAAGTTGCATTTTCAGCTCAAGGTTTTTGGCACGGATCCACACCAGAAAAGTGCAAAAATGCATGGGCTTATATGAAGCTGTTTTTTAATGCTTCCCATTCATTTCAATGGGAGACTCAGCGCAGATCCTGCCCCAAGATAGGGCATGCTGCATCTTTTTTCCACGTAAAAAAAAGCGAGTGCTGTTTCTCATTGTAATGATTCAGAGGCTGTTTTCAGGCGTGTTTTTTTTTTTTTTTTAAGCTTTTAAAGCTGGTTTTGAGGCAAAAAAAAAAAAAACATCCAAAATCAGCGCCAAAAAACTGTGTGAACTGACCCTTAGAGGTTATTCTTTTTCTGAGTTTCCTCCATAGGATGTAGAACCACTGCACCTATGTACCAAATGAAAAATTGTATACTAATTTATGTGGACTGAAATCTTTAATTATATCTTTTGTGGTTTTGTTGGCAGGAAGCATGTGCCAGAGTTGTTTGTCCAGATGCGTGACACGAGCGTCAAATGCATAGAAAGCAGCCTCTCCTGTACTCATAAAGAATATGAAGATCCCCTTAAAACTAAAAGGGGGTCTGATTCCTGCATGCAGATTATCCGGTGAGCTATGATACTGTTCTGTAGCGGATATGGATTTCATAGCCCATAGTAAAGGGGCTGAACTTCAAGAGGTTGTCTCACTACAGTAAATGGCATTTATCATGTAGAGAAAGTCAATACAAGGCCCTTACTAATGTATTGTGATTGTCCATATTGTCTCCTTTGCTGGCTGGATTCATTTTTACATCATATTATACACTGCTCGTATCCAGAGGTTACAGCCAAAAACTGCAGAGCAGACTATGCCATTGATGTCACGTGAGTGTGGGTTCCTGTCTCTGTCCCCAGAACGGGACCCGAAAGTGAAGATGAGCACACCTCAGTGCGGCTTGCTGTCATCCTCCATAAAGGGCACCTCAGCCACCACCAGGCAGGAGTCCCTAAAGTCCAGGGTGTGCCCCAAGGGGAAGACTGCATTGACTGCATGTGCAGCCCAGTGGGTGCTAGAGCGGAGATTAGCCACTGTGAGGAGTGCAACCCCTCTCATTGCTGCAGCCACCACCCCTAACCTCCGTCTCCATACATACATCCAGCGTGCCTCTGGTGGGCCAGAATGCTGCAAGATGACATCACTGCATCGTGTCTGCCAGCACCACACCTCTGGTTGCAGAGTGAATGGTGGGACTGACTGCTCTCTGCTTCATCATTGTATTGAACTGTATATGCAGAGCCTAAGGTGGTGCTGCTGCTGCTAGGGGGACACAGCCACCAGGGGACCCCCTGACCTCTAGGGCCCCACACAATCCACTACTCACTATTGTGAACAGGAACTTATTGGTCATCTTTATGTGGGGGGCATCATCACTGTAAGGAGGCTCATCATTACTGTTTGAGGGGCACAAAGGGGACTAGGTTGGATTGCGCATGTATGGACAGGGATTTGGAGGGGTTAGAGGCGAGGCTTAGTGTAAAAAAAAAAAAGTGCTGTTTCAAAGTTGGGAGCCATGATTAAAGCATTGCAGCTCCATGTGTTGTCTCAAATATGTGCACCCTTGTCTTATATATGATCTAAACAGGAACATTAGAAGATGAAATGGCATAATATTCATATATGCTCACTGTTCCAGTATTGGCCAGCAGGTGGCATCTACCATTGAGCCCCTGCCCAACATCCCTGTACATGTGTGGCAGATGTTAGCTCTTTAAAGGTGGTGCTAGCTCAGGGATTGTATTGATTTCATTTTTTTTTTTATAAATAAGTATTAGAACACAAGAAAAACTGTAAAAATGCATTGTCGGTGTAATCGTACTGACCTGCAGCATGAAGAAAACATGCCAGTTAACGAACCATAAAACAAAATAAAAAAAACAATGGTGGAATTACATTTTTGAACCCCTATATAGAATTATTTTCCAACTTCCTACAACATTGTATAAATATTAAATGGTTCTCAATGAAAACTTGTCCCACAAAAATCCAGTGTGAACGGAAAAGTACAGTTATAGATCCTGGAAGGCAGGAAGTAAAAACAAACGGAAATTGCTGTGTCACAAAGGGGTTAAAAGTAAAACTAAAGTGATAGTTATTTGTCCATCTGTAAGGTTTTTTTCTGAACTTTTGAAACAAAAATGTGGAAATACAGCTTCTTGTTTCCCTTATTCTTGGTCTGGTCTGAAGTTTAGCTTCAGGGGCGGATTGGCCATAGACCTTACAGGGAAATTTCCCGGTGGGCCGATGCCCAGGGGGCCGCCCAGTGGAAGTTTTTGGGGATATATTTTGTGCTGCTTGCAGTATTTTGTGATGGACTGCGGTATTTTCCTCTGTTGGGATGGTATAATGGGCCACAATATGGTATAGCTGACCCTATCTTCCATAAATTTGGACCCAACTACAAAACTGGGCTGCTTTTTAGTATTTTTTCCAGGGCCACTTTAAGTTCCCAGTCTGCCCCTGTTTAGCTTGAATTACTGTGCCTCCGCTTTAGACTGAGCTGTGGCATAGCCTGAAGCTGTATTCACATTTGCCCTTTTGGTTGCATATTGTCATGATCTAGCCCCCTCCTAAAAAAAAAAAGTGGTTTCACAAAAAACACTGTTTTTGCTGTGGCTTTGCAAACATTGCAGCAAAAAAGACACAAAAACAGTATGTGCAACTACATTAGAAGCTATGTTTGCACTATGCAGTTTGATTATCAACATTTTTGTAGCTGAAACAGGAATGGTCCAGATTTACTAACCCTGTAGATGGCTTAGACTGGCCGTCTAGACCTGGTGCAGGGATGGACTAGCTCTACACCAACTACTGGTTCACTCGCTTTGAGACAGAATTTTACACCAAAATCGTGGCTCAATTTTGGGGTAAAATGCATCAAGGGCCACAACCCTTTCCAATAAAGTCCCATCCCTTCCCACTAAGAGCCACCCCCTTTTGAGTAAGTCAATGGTGGGGGGGAGGTAGTGTAGAAACCCTTGCTGTGCCAATTTGCGCCACTTCTTGCACAGATTGTAGACACATTATTAACGATGAGCCAGTGTGAACTCCCACAGACCACTTTTTTTCTACAGCCATTGGACTGCAGTGTGGGACAGATCATGGACAGGTACGAAGTTTTGAGTGAAGTTTCATTCATTCTATAAATTGTTTACAGGAGTTTTCTGCTGTTGTATAACTGCTGCTTAAAGAGGACCTTACACCACTCCTGACATGTCTGTTTTAATAGCTTCATGCATTCTCCATGTAATAACAAGTCTGGAGCATCTATTCTTATGTCTGTATGCTGTGCCATTCCTTTATTATTCCTGCTAGAAGTTATGAATGAATTTCTATTTGCCTTCAGTAAAGGAACAGAGGGGAGGTAACAAGTTGGGGGTGTGTCCCTGCACAGACTGAACATGGCAGCACTGATTGGCTAGAGTCAGTCTGTGCACGCACACACCCCCAACTGGTCACCTCCCCTCTGTTCCCTTACTGAAGACAAATAGCAATTCATTCATAACTTCTAGTGCAAATAATAAAGGAATGATACAACATAGAGCCATAAGAATAGACGCTCCAGAATTGTTAGTACGTGGGGAATGCATGGAGCTATTAAAACAGGCATGTCAGGAGTGGTGAAAGGTCCTCTTTAAGTGATATGATGCAACTTTGTGTCAAGTCCTAGATCAGTTTGCTGTCGGTGAATAGTAACATTTGTTTATATCCAGAGTCTAAATAGCCTAAAAATGAAGTGCTGCATGAGCCCAATTCTCTCTCCTGATATATCCATTTTTTATTTTTTTAACAATGGCAAAAGAGCACAAATCAAAATATATAGTGTGGCAGCAGCCTGAGGCTGGTTGTTCATAGGTTGTTGTGTTTTTTTTAAGCCACATTTTTAGATGCTATGTGATGGTTAGTAAGAAAAAAAAAGGTATTTTTGACCCTTGGCATTTCTCCATTGCATGCTCTAGGTGTTTTTTCCCCATGTGTTGTCCCCATAAACTTCTGTATAGAAGAACAAATAAGGAAAAAAAAAGACACAAAACATAACAAAAGCTTGTGTAAATTTTAAGACCTTTTATTATAAGCCCCAAAAAAATCCCCCCCCCCCTCCAAAGAAAAAAATAAAAAAATAAAAACTTATTTTATAATGGCTCATTCTATTAGGGGACTTGCTATTAAAGCTTGTAATCTTTGAGGGTATCCTAACTAAAATATCCCTGCCATGCTCAGCCAGCGTTGGCCAGAATGCACCCAAGCAGCAACGTCGGTCTCGTGCCATGCATATGTATTTATGGATCATGTAGACATTGACTTTTTTTCTGCAGGTTTGGAAAGCAAATGAACCAGCAGCTGATGGATATGAAAACAGAACTTCAAACAAGTTTGTATTAACCAAGAGTTTGTGTTTTTAACTTTGCCAAATTCATTAGATTTTGTAGTTTTGTGCAGTCTGCAATATGGTGTTCTGTTGGATGTTGGAAACAGTGACTTGTATACATATTACAGAGCTGTAGGCATTATGTGTGCCTCTGTACAGTACTGAACTCATTACTAGAGGTTATACCTGTGGAAGGTGCTGGACTGCGTTACAGCCAGGGCCGGCCTTTGGGGTGTGCGACCCTTGCGGTTGCACAGGGCGCTTCACTCCCGGCCAGTTAAGGGGGCGCTCTGGCAGGGCCCGGCCTGCTCCTGTACAGCTGCGCGCTTACCCTATGAGTCATCCTGCGCATGTATGACGTCAGTCGCGCGTCGCTGCGTCACACATGCGCAGAAGGACTCAGAAGGTGGTAAGGGAAAGTTAGCGGCTGCACTGCTGTAAGTGCCCCTAAACAACGTGATGACCGGGGGAAGGGGGGGGTTAATTGGGAGCGGGACTATATACTTAAGGCCCCATCCATATACTTAAGGCCCCATCCTTATTTTATATACTTAAGGCCCCATCCTGTATAGGATAATAGAGATGGCAGTCATGGCACACATAGCTCACACATGATTAAACACCAGTGAGGGGTTTAGTGATGTGAGCTATGTGTGTGCCATCTCCATTATCCCATACAGGAAAATATAGTGACAGTATTAAAAGTCAGACTGTATAGAGCTATAAATACAGTGCAGAGATATATAGTGTGATATAGGACAGTATAGATATATATATATATATACTGTCATACTCTATATATCTCTGCACTGTATTTATAGCTCTCTATACAGTCCTATATCACTCTATATATCTCTACACTCTATTTATAGCTCTATACTGTATGACGTTAGTACTGTCACTATATTTTTCTGTATGGGATAATGGAGATGGGATGGCACACATAACTGACATCACTTAACCCCTCACTGGTGGTCCAGACTGCACATGTAATAGCGTAATCACCTTATAGTGTAAGGCTGTGTGCACACTGAGGAATGCTGGTTGATTTGAATGGGATGCGCATTCCGCCTGCTGATTCCGCCAAAAGAAGTGTCATGTCACTTCTTTCGGTGGAATCAGCGGGCGGAATGCGCGTCCTATTACATAGTAACATAGTAACATAGTTTGTAAGGCCGAAAAAAGACATCTGTCCATCCAGTTCAGCCTGTTTTCCTACAAGTTGATCCAGGGGAAGGCAAAAAAAAACCCTGTGAGGTAGAAGCCAATTTTCCTCACTTTAGGGGGAAAAATTCCTTCCCGACTCCAATCAGGCAATCAGAATAACTCCCTGGATCAACGACCCCTCTCTAGTAACTATAACCTGTAATATTATTACCCTCCAGAAATACATCCAGGCCCTTCTTGAACTCTTAGTGAACTTACCATCACCACCTCCTCAGGCAGAGAGTTCCATAGTCTCACTGCTCTTACCGTAAAGAATCCTCTTCTATGTTTATGTACAATCCTTCTTTCCTCCAGACGCAGAGGATGTCCCCTCGTCACAGTCACAGTCCTCGGGATAAATAGATGATGGGAGAGATCTCTGTACTGACCTCTGATATATTTATACATAGTTATTAGATCTCCCCTCAGTCGTCTTTTTTCTAAAGTGAATAACCCTAATTTTGATAATCTTTCTGGGTACTGTAGTCCACCCATTCCAGTTATTACTTTAGTTGCCCTCCTCTGAACCCTCTCCAGCTCTGCTATGTCTGCCTTGTTCACAGGAGCCCAGAACTGTACACAGTACTCCATATGTGGTCTGACTAGTGATTTGTAAAGTGGCAGGACTATGTTCTCATCACGGGCATCTATGCCTCTTTTGATGCAACCCATTATCTTATTGGCCTTGGCAGCAGCTCTCTGACACTGGTTTCTGCAGCTTAGTTTGCTGTTCACTAAAATTCCTAGGTCCTTTTCCATGTCAGAGTTACCCAATGCTTTACCATTTAGTATGCACTGGTGACTTGCATTATTCCTTCCCATATGCATAACCTTACATTTGTCAGTGTTAAACCTCATCTGCCACTTTTCTGCCCAAGCCTCCAGTCTATCCAGATCCTGCTGTAGCAGTGCACTGTCCTCTTCTGTGTTAATTACTTTACACAGTTTAGTGTCATCTGCAAAAATTGATATTTTACTGTGCAAGCTTTCTACAAGATCATTAATAAATATATTGAAGAGAATAGGGCCCAATACAGACCCCTGTGGTACCCCACTAGTGACAGTGACCCAATCCGAGTATGTACCGTTAATAACCACCCTCTGTTTTCTATCACTAAGCCAGTTACTTACCCTCATACAGACATTTTCTCCCAGGCCAAGCATTCTCATTTTGTATACTAACCTTTTATGTGGTACAGTGTCAAACGCTTTGGAGAAGTCCAAATATACGACATCCATTGAGTCGCCGCGGTCAAGTCTAGAACTTACCTCCTCATAGAAACTGATTAGATTGGTTTGACATGACCGATCCCTCATGAAGCCATGCTGATATGGAGTTATTTGCTTATTTTCATTGAGGTACTCCAAGATAGCATCTCTCAGAAAACCTTCAAACAGTTTACCCACAACAGACGTTAAACTTACCGGCCTATAGTTTCCAGGCTCTGTTTTTGGACCCTTTTTGAATAATGGCACCACATTTGCTATGCGCCAATCCTGTGGAACACTCCCCGTCAGTATAGAGTCCTTAAATATCAGAAATAAGGGTCTGTTGATTACATTACTTAATTCTCTTAGGATACGGGGGTGTATGCCATCCGGTCCTGGTGATTTGTCTATTTTAATATTTTTAAGACGTTGCTGCACCTCTTCCTGGGTCAGAGAGGACACTTTTAAAGGGGAATTTACTTTTATACTCTGCATTTCATCTGACATTTTATTTTTCTCAGTGAATACAGTGGAGAAAAAGTTATTTAGTAGCTTCGCTTTCTCCTCATCGCTCTCTGCTACTCCCCCCTCATTACTCTGTAAGGGGCCGACACCTTCAGGTTTATACTTTTTAGTATTTATATAATTGAAGAACAAAATGAATGGGATGCGCGCACCCGTGGCGGACTCCACCGGCGGATGTCCGCCCCTTTTCCTCAGTGTCCACATAGCCTAAGGTTAATTTCCCCATTTTACAGTCACTAACACTGAATCCCCACCAGTATAACAGCTCAGAGCACCTACTACCACTGCTAATGTCACTTCTAGAGCAATTATTAATTGGTGGTATAGGCAGCACTAATCCCCTAAATCCAATACCGTGTGTGCAAGACTCCAATAGATCACCTCAGTCCATTAAAAAAATAAATACGAGAAAAAAGGGGGGTAGAGACATACGTGAGGTCATCAATGTCAGATGACAGACTAGCTTTAGCAGTGCTGTCCATTGAGAATGACATTCTCCGGACACTGGACATGAACACCACGATTGATGAATTTGCAAGAGCAAAATCACGTAAAGTTATGTTCTGACGTCTTAGCAGCCAGTGAGTTCATTTATTTGTTGTACTTTCCACTGAGTGTCTACAGTATATACAGGTTAAATTGATTGCTTCCCTTTATTTTGTTTATTTATTGAATAAAGAATGTGTTTAATTTTCAGCACTTCTTCAAGTAAATATATATATAAATGGGGGGGGGGGGGGGCGCACAGGGCGCCATCTACCCTAAGGCCAGCCCTGGTTACAGCATTGGGAGAAATTTGAGAAAAGCCTCTATTAAAGGGGTTATCCCGTGAAAAGTGTGACTATGCAGTGAACAGGATATTTCAAATGAAGTATTAATAAAATATTGTTAGGTTCTTTCAGGTACTGTATATATTTTTCTCTCTGGTAGCGCCCCCTGCAATTTATCCTCCTGGTCCAACTTCTCCTGTATTCAGTGGTGGACCAAAGTGCATAGTAACATCCACAAAGAACGGGATGGCGTGAAGCAGTTTGCATTGTAAAGTGCATATGTGCAATCTACAGAAGACAATGACAGAAAACTTTTAACCCTTTCACTACCAGCGTTGTACATGTACAGGGCTGGAGTGATGTGGGAACATGGCACCCGCTCGCACGTGAAGTGGGCGTCATGGTCGTCAGATCTCTGCTGTTTCAAACAGAAGAGACCTGCAGCTAATTACCACAACTGGCAATAATGCCAATTGCGGTAATTAAATGCTTCAGGTGCCGTGATCAAGTGAGAGCATGAGACCTAAATGCGCAAAAACCAGGAAGCTCGCGCTTCTGGGCTTACTACTGATGCCCTGTGTGGCCAATCTGGGCATCAGTAGTTGCAGTGAACACTGTAATCCTCACTGACGAGGCTTACAGTGTTCATGCTGCAATTCTTATTTTGGCCACCTGATGGCAGGACAGGATAAGAAATGAGTGAAATTCACTTAAAATAGCATTTTAAAAATCCCTGATAGTTCAAAATGAAAAATTAAGAAACAATTTATAGGCTCATATATGAGCCTTAAAATCACAAAAAATAAAAAAAACTTAAATATATTAAAAAAATATAAGTTTAAATCGCCCCCTTTCCGTATAATTAAAAAATAAATACCTAAAGAACAATAAATATAAACATCCTGTGACCGAAAATGCCCATACTATTAAAATATATTTAAAAAATTCCAATACGGCGAATAGCGTAACGGAAAAAGGGTCAAAATAGTCAATTTGCCATTTTTTCATTGCTTCTCTTACCCCAAAAAAATGAAATAAAATGTGATCAAAAAGTCATGCACACTCCAAAATGCTATCAATAAAAACTACGGATTGTCCCGCAAAAAGTGAGCCCCTAAACAGCTCAGTAGACATAAGTATAAAAAAGTTATGGGGTTGGAATATGGTGATGTAAAAATATATATATTTTAGTTTACATTTATTTTTACACTATATAGACATAAAAAACCTATACATATGGGGTATCGTTGGAATCATACTGACCCACGGGCATGGGTCAGTTTTTCTGCAAACAAAACGCTGTGGGAACAAAACCAATAAAACGGTAGAGGAATTGCATTTTTTTTTCCAATTCCACCTCAATTGGAATCTTTTTACCGCTTCCCACTACATTTTATGCCACAATTAATGGTGGTGTTAAAAAGTACAACTTTTCCTGCATACATCTATGTGAACAGAAATATAAAAAAAGTTATGGTTCAAGGATGGGGGGGGGGGGAGAATGAAAACTGAAAAAACCTCTGGTAGGGTTTGGTGAGACTTTTTATACCGATGACCCATCCTCTACATAGGTCATAAGTATCTGATCGGTGAGGGTCCGATGCCTGAGACCCTCGCTGATCAGCTGTTTGAGAAGACACTCGCAGTAGCGCCACAGCCTTCTCTCTGCTCACCAAGCACAGTGCCATACATTGTATAGCAGCTGTGCTTGGTACTCAACTCAGCACTACTGCTAGGCCATGTGACTGATGAACGTGAGATCACTGGCCTAGGAAAAGCAGAGAAAAGGCTGGAGCTCTACTGCTAGCTCTGGTGCTTTCTCAAACAGCTGATCGGTGGGGATCTCAGTGTCTGACCCCCACTGATGAGATACTGACAACCTATCCAGAGGATAGGTCATCAGTATAAAAGTCTTGGAAAACCACTTTAATGAAAACTATTTTATTTGTACATGTAATGCAATAAAAGAAGCCTTTAAGCAGCACCGTTGTATTGTTTGTCTTTCATGTATTCTTTCTAGGAAACCTCTCCAAAGATGATGTTGATGCGTCTTTAAATGTGAGGTAGGTTTGTTTCCGTAGTCACAATGTGGGCAGGGGCATGACAACAGCAAGTTACAATACTAGTCGCACAAATGCTTATGGTGGTATGACCCTATCTGTGGCGCAACATCTATTGATACCCCAGCCTCACTTGCTATATTAGGCCATTACATTAGGCCAGTACTATTACACATAAATGGCCATCTATGTATGCCACATTTTTCAAAACCTGTGTTTTGTATGTTGTGTTGTTGGGGGGGGGGGTTTGGTACTTTTTTGCTGCATTGTGTGCATGGCATTTTAAGAAATCTTATTCACCACAAAGTAATATGTGGTAGTAATTTACTACAGTGACCAGACCTTGTCCCACAAAATGGGACTATAGTTTTGTGCATAGTTTTTTTTCTTTTCTTTTTTTTCTTTCTTTATCCCATAGACTATACTTTATTGTATGGTTGTTACTTAAGAATATGAATTGAGGCCGATTGCCCTGCTTAACTCTGACCTTAAGATTTATTCTAAGGTCTTAGCTAACCGCTTGAATAATTTTCTTCCCTTCCTCATACATAAGGATCAGGTTGGTTTTGTCCCTTGCCGCCAGGGGAGTGACAACACAAGGCGCACAATAGATCTTCTAGAGGTGGTCGCTCGCTCGGGAGAGGAGGCTCTGCTCCTTAGCCTGGATGCAGAAAAGGCGTTTGATCGTCTTGGTTGGCCTTTCCTATTTGCCACTCTACGTGCCTTTGGCATTGATGGAGCATTTCTACAGGCCATAGGGGGGCTTTACGCCTCTCCCTCAGCGACAGTCAAACTGCCACACTCAAATTCGGATCTGATCCGCATTTCTAATGGTACGCGGCAGGGTTGCCCCCTGTCTCCGCTTCTGTTTGCACTTTGTATTGAACCGCTGGCGGCAAAAATTCGCACTCACCCGGATATCAGGGGCGTCAGAGTGAAGGACAAAGAGTTTAAGTTGTCTCTTTATGCAGACGATGTTCTCCTTACCCTCACGGGTTTACATGTATCTCTCCCCAACCTTCAGACGGTTCTGCGGGAATATGGCCATTTGTCAGGGTACAAAGTGAACACTACTAAAACGGAGGCTCTACCGGTCAATATACCGGAAGCCCGCCTTGCACTCTTAAAGAACAATCATCGCTTCCACTGGAAGAATGATTCCCTCCGCTATCTAGGAATTAACATTACCCCAAGATACGCGGACCTTTATAAACACAACTTCCCTCCTATCTACAACGAGATTAAGATGCTTCTCTCCAAATGGCAGTCGTTGCCACTCTCCCTACTGGGACGTATTGCGGCCATAAAAATGACCATACTGCCGAAGATTCTGTATCTTTTCGAGACACTGCCCATTCCGGTCCCTCTGGGAGACCTTCGGTCCTTTCAATCTCACATACTCAAATTCGTCTGGGCACACAAAAGACACAGAATCCCTAGGTCAGTCCTTTTAGTTAGTAGGAGTCAGGGTGGACTGGGTGTACCGGATTTTATTAAATACTATTGGGCAGCCCAATTGCGTTTTGTACCGGCCTGGGCCTCTTTGCACCCCTTTTCAATTTGGATGCAAATTGAGCGGTTATGGCTGGCTCCAGTCCACCCTAACTCTATGCTATGGACGGGTTCTTGTACAACTATTCAGGATAGAGATCTGTTGGGTCCTATGAGAAATACCAAAATGATATGGCGTACTTGCAGTGCTAAATTTCCCCTGGCCTCCCGTAATTCGGCAATGACCTCCTTTCTGTATCACCCCTCGCTCCCATCTAGTCTCACAGGTGCAGCTACAAGGGTGTGGTTTCGAGCGAAGGTCTTTCAGTTTGCGGATATAGTGGACCCATATACTAGGGAACTACTATCCTTCTCTGCTATACAATCAAAGTATGACTTGCCACTGGAGGCGGCTTTCTTTTACTCGCAACTTAGACATTTTGCGCAAACCACATTTTTCGGGCTCTATGTTTCTCTTCCCACGGCCTTTGAGCGTATATGTAGAGCAGGGGTACATACTAAAGGCTTAATTTCTGGGATATACTCCATTCTGGTCACCCCCTATCCAGATAGGTTAATAAGACACTCGTACATGATAAATGGGAGGAATACTTGGGTAGAGTGCTCCCAGACTCGACCTGGAATCTCATATGGAGAAGGGCTGCTAAATCCTCCATGTCCGTGCTTGCTCAGGAGAATCAATATAAAATCTTGATGCACTGGTATCATACCCCAGCTCTTCTGCATAGGTTATATCCATCAGAGTCGGATAAATGTTGGAGGTGTAATTCCCGGATAGGGACTCTATACCACATTTTTTGGGAATGTCCTAATATACACCCGTTCTGGGTGACTGTTAATGCTTTACTTAAAGACATTTTCACTTATGTCTTTCCTATGGACCCTATTTTGTTTCTTTTGAACATTTTCCCCCACACTCTTCGGACTCACACTCGGAAGCTTATAACCCAGATCCTTACAGCAGCAAGGTGCCTAATCCCGAGGTTTTGGAAACAGACTAGCTCGCCGGTACTCTCTGATTTATACACTAAGGTGACTGAGATTCGCACCATGGAGTACTCTACAGCACTCTATCAAGACAAGGTTGATCAGTTTTATGCTATATGGGACGTGTGGGATGACTATTGGCTTACACGCCAGCCTTGATTTACCCGACTCTTCCTTGGCACACTGTTCTCTCTCCCACTCCCCCTCTTTTCCATCCCCCTCTCATTGTCCGTGTCTGGGTGTCTTTAGTTTCTATTTCTTTAATGTTGTGTCTGCTTGTTTGTATATGGAGAAAAAAAAAAAAAAATTATTACCTCCACAACACAACTTTATTTTATCACTGTCTAGGCGTCTTTTGCTTGCTTGGACATAATGGTATTGCCTTGCGTTACATTGTGCGGAATTTGATCTGTACCTTTATTTGACCTGAATGTCCTTGGATTGTGAATTTTCTGCTGTTCAATTGTGGATATTCAATAAAAATACAATTATAAAAAAAAAAAGAATATGAATTGAGACTTTTTTTTTTTTTTTAAAGAGGTTGTCCCATTACAGCTTCTTGCCAATCACTAGACCTGTGTTCCCCCATCTGAATGGAAATGAAGATATCCATGCTCCATTCAACTACAGAGGCTGCCAGAGATAGCTGAGCACCAGTCCTCCGCTCCATTCAAATGGGGGAACACAGCCCCCTGTTCTAGTGATTGGCAGGGGCTCCAGCAGTTGAAATATTTTGTATTTTTTTTTTTTTATTCCAGTGGTGCGAACTACCGAACACTATAAATTGACTTTTTTTGTTCCTTAGCCTGAGCATTGCTCGTGTGCCCTTAGAAAATGAGATTTGGTCTGTGAAAAACAAGGAGCTTGCCCTTATGAGGTGAGTAGCTTTTATGCAGCGAAGAAAATGGCATGGAGTCGTTTCTTCTACCTGGCATGTTGTGAACTGCGCCATTGCTTTATATGTTGTGCTGAACGTTTTCTCAGTCGATCATTTTCCTTTAGCACTGTGCTTGCATATTCCTGTGGGAGAAAAGATATGAGCCATCACTCCAAATGTACATTAAAGAGAACCTATCACCATGAACTACAGACAGCATGTTATAGAGCAGGAGGAGCTGAGCAGAGTGATCTATAGTTATGTGGGAAAAGATTCAGTACAACTTGTAATTTATACATTTTAAATAGATCCTCATTCTGACCTCTGTTATACACGGGGACAGGGTTATCAGTGATTGATAGCATTATCTGTATAAGGGCTCATGCATCCGAACGCGTATTGCAGTCTATAGATGATTGCATGTTAAATTCCACTAGTGGGAATTCAAATAAGTGTAAAAAAAAAAGGAAATGTTTTTTTTAAAAAAAATTGAAATCACTTCCCCTTTGTGAGGGAATCAAAATAGCTCATTCAGTTTTTTTTTTTTTTTTCATTACACCTCCCCCCAAAAAGTAAGAAAAAGTGATCAAAGTCATACAATACACCCTCCAGCATAGTATAAATAAAAACTAAAAGTTGTCCTGAAACAATTGGCCCCCACACTGCTCTGTAGATATAAATATGAAAAGTTATGGGAGTCAAAATATGGTGATACAAATAAAAAAATCCAAAGTTTTTTTTTAATGAATTAATACACAAGAAAAATTATATAAATGTGGTATCGCTGCAATTGTACTGACCCAAAGAAAGAAGTTGACTTGTCAGACTTGCTGCATAGGGAATGTGGTAGAAACGAAAACTGTGTCAAATTCTGTTTTGTTTTTTCCAATTCCACCCCATGTGGAGTTTTTTTTCCAGCTTCCCAGCACATCATGTGCACTACTAAATGTTACTAACAGAAAGTACAACTTGTCCCACAACAAAAAAAAAGTCCTCATACGATTATGTGAACAGAAAAATAACAAAGTTATTGCTCCAGGAAGGCAGGGAGTAAAAATGAAAACTAAAAAATGGAAAATAGCTGCCTCAGGAAGGGGTTAAGTATATTTGTAGTAAAATAGGTGTATGGAATACTTGGCTAAATCTGTTGACCCTTTTGGTACATATGTACCTATATGTAGCATTGGAAATAGTGTAGTAGTTTTAATGCAGCATGACTGGTCTAAGCAGGATCCAAGCAGTTATATCAGTATATGATGTCTGTTTAGGATGCAGACTTTTGACGCCTTGCTGAATGTCTTGCAGAAAGATGCCACCCAACGTGGGTAAGTGAAATAATTCTATATAGTCTATCAATATTAAATGGGGATTGTCTTACTATAGAGAATTAGTAAATGGAACCAGCGTCCCAATACCTGACCTGCTAGTTTTAGAGCTGGGGACTATGGGTGAGAACCCCAGAACAGTTGCCAGAGACTTTGGTAAGATAATTTCCACTATTGGCTTAGTTAAAAAATACCCACTAACTGGAAATGGTGATTTTTGATAGAGATGGTTGTCTTTACCCATTTTAATTTTTTTTTTTTTTTTTTTTAAGTCCAATAATGGGAGTGATGAATCATTCTCGGGATGTTTGTAAGCAGATTATGGTGCTGAAGCAGGTAAGCAGTTACTTCATATAATAAATATTTATTTCAGTCACTAGACATTAGGCCTAATGCACACGACCGTATTTTGGGTTTGATTCCTATGCACATTTTTTTCTGTCAGCATCCATGTGGCCTTTCCAGAAATTATAGAACATGCCCTATTCTTGTCTGTTTTGCAGACCTGAATAGGCATTTCTGTATTTTGCAGGTTGCAGAACGTATGGGCGTGTGCATGTAGCCTTAGGATAATATTCACTTACTATAGGACCTTGCTCTTCTCTGTGTAGGACACCGGTGCTTCATTAAAGGGAACCTGTCAGGATCCTGCTACCCTCAACTTTATGCTGACCTCATTGAAGGTAGCATAAAATGGTGACAGTAATGCTGATTTCAACGGTGTATCACTCATGAGCTAAATGTAAGTGGCTGCCAAGAACTAGCATCATAATAAAATCTACCTGAGAAGAGTCATTATTCCTAATCTCCTGCTCTCCCACCCATCTGCTGATGATTGACAGTTCTCTCCTAGACAGAAAGGGAGAAAACTAGGTAGAAGACTGTCAGTGATCAGCAGGTGGGCAGGGAGAGCAGGAATTCATGAATAACCAGGACTCTTCTCAGGTGGCCATGACTCTTTTCCAGGCCCAGTCTGCAATGATTGTGATGTTGGTTCTCGGCAACCACTTACTTTTAACTTATAAATGACAGACCGCTGAAATCAACTCATTTGTCTCTACTTTATTCTGCTGTTAGTATGGGCTGCATAAAGTTGATGACAGGTTCCCTTTAATGTACGTCTGTTTGTATCTGTCATAAAATCTTTTTCACACAGGAGCAATTTTGCGGTTTGACTTAGTTTGTGCCAGGTTTTAAAGTTACTCCCTATCCAGGGGCTAGGGTTGAGCATGTATGCTGCACTCTTGTCTGTAGGACTGCTGGAGGTTGCAGAACACTGTATTTTGCTCGTAGAGATGAATGGGAGTAGTATGCATGTATGTATGAATTTTTGTGATTGGTGGGGATCCGTGTGGTAAGACCCCCACGATCAGACTCTGAACCCTGTACTGTACTAGTGGATAAGTTTAAATTTTGTCATAAACCCATTAACAGTAGTTGATTGGCCTGTTTCATGGTTTTTAAAAGATTGTATGTGCAGAACTATGCTATTCTGAGATGACATCCCCCTCTTATAACCTAGAGCAACAGTCTTTTGGAAAAGGAGTTGGTTGCAATACGTAGGCGCAGAATAGGTAAGTGTTCAGTGTCTGTGTACATATACATTGTGTGCACAGTTATTAGGCAAGTGAGTATTTTGTCCATATCATCACTTTTATGAATATTTTCCAACTCCAAGCTGTATAAACTTGAATTCTTATTGGATTGAAGTATATCAGGTGATGTGTAATGAGGGAGGGCGTGGCCTAAGAAGATTAAGAACCTATATCAAGATGTGCATAATTATTAGGCAGCTTGTTTGAAATGTCAGCCCTTGAAATTGATATTGGGGTGTGATCCCAGAACCCTCAAACGTTTTGTTCCAAATGGTCAACAGGGTCGCAAGAAATGTGTTGAGAAAAAGATGCAAATTAACTGCCAAAAATTTGAGAGGAAGCAACCAGGAACCCATTATCCTCCAGTGCTGTCATATTCCAGAACTGCAGCCTCCCTGGAGTGCCCAGAAGTACAAGGTGTTCAGTGCTCAGACATGGCCAGGGCAAGGAATCCTTAAACCCGACCATCAGTGAACAAGACACATAAATTGAAACATCAAGATTGGGCCAAGAAATATCTGAAGACAGATTTTGTTTAAAGGTTTTATGGACCAATGAGATGATGGGCTTGTGGTTGGATCAGTAACTGGCACAGAACTCCACTCCGACTCGGATGCGAACCAGGTAGAGGTGGGGTGCTGCTATTGGCTGGTATTATTAAAGATGGAACTTTTCATTTTAAAAATGGACTCAAAATCAACTCCCAAACCTACTTCCAGTTTTTAGAAGACTTTTTCTTCAAGCAGTGGAACAGAAAAAAAGTCTGCATCTTTCAAGAAAATCATGATTTTTATGCAGACAATGCTTGACCACATGCATCAAAGTACTCCACTGTATGGCTAGCCAATAAAGATGTTAGAGGGGGTTTCTGAGATTTTAATACTGATCTATCATCAGGATAGGTCACCAGTATCTGATTGGTGGGGGTCCGACACCAGGGACTCTTGCTAATCAAGTGTTTCAGAAGGCACTGGTGCTCTTGTGAGCACCGAAGCCTTCTCTCAGCTTTTCCTATTAGAGTGACGACACATTCATCTGTCACGTGGCCTAAGCACAGCTCAGCCCCATAGAAGTAAATGGGGCAAGCGCGATACCAAGCTCAGCCGTTATACAATGTACAGAGCTGTGCTTGGTGAGCAGGGAGAAGGCTGTGGTGCTCACAGGAACGCTAGTGCCTTTTCAAACAGATGATCAGTAGGGGTCCTGGGTGTCAGAGCCCAACCGATCAGATACTGATAACCTATCCTGGGTCATCATTATTAAAATCTCGGAAAACCCTTTTTAGACATGAAAGAATAATGACAAGGCCCCCTTCCTCACCTGACCTAAACCCTATTTAGAACTTGTGGACCCTTCTTAAACGGGAGATTGATGGTGAAGGAAAACAGTCCAGCTCTCTGAACAGTGTCTGGGAGGCTATGGTTGCTGTTGCACAAAGTCCATTGTCAACAGATGAAGAAACTGACAGACTCCATGGATGGAAGACTAAGGCTACATGCACATGACAGTGAAAAACAGACATGTTTTTTTTAACGGCTATCACACCTCTGTTTTAAGACCAATGGTAGTCTATGGGATTATTCACATGGCGTTTTTTTTTTTTTTTTTTTTTTTGATGGTCAGTGAAAATACGGACATCAAAAAATAGAACATGTTCTATCTTGTCTGTTTTTCACTGAGACACTGCCCCCATACAATTGAATAGGTCAGTTTTTGACGTCCGTTTCTCAGAAAGGCATCAGTGAATAAAACATCCATTAAAAAAGTTGTTTTTTTTTTCACTGTCATTTAAATGTAGCCTTATGACTTTTATAGAAAAGAGAGGAGCTATCTATATTGGTCACTTTTGGAGTTGGAATATCTGGCTGTAGCCATCGTTGCAAGATACATCTTTTAGTGACCATGAAAATCGAGTGGAGCAAACGGGGCATATATACGTTTTTATCATCATCATCATGGTGAAAGAGACAAAGCTGAGGCGTCATCTTAACACTCCTGCCCCATATCACCCGGGCCATATCCTCAATTCCTTCCCACAACCTTCTACTATGTGGACACAACCACAGCCCATGATGGAGATCTGTTACGCCTTGTTTGCATTTAGGGCAGTGGGTAATACGGTCTGGTTTATCTGGGTGAGGAGGGATATCAAACCCAAAAATAGCTCTGTGTATGATTCTAAGCTGGGTGTCCCTCCAGGACTCATTTATAATATGGCTCCTCACCATTAACCATCCCTTCTTTATCTTTTGAGCCAGATCTTGATCTCCCAGCTGTTCCCCCCCATCCTTCAAAAGCCCTCTGAGCCTCAGCGTTGTCCCTTTCCCTTTGCATTTTAAAATACAATAGAGACACCGAAACCCGTCCACAACCAAGCTCCAGCATCTTATCCAAAACATTTTGTTTAACCTCTTTGTGGACCAACACTAAGTTAGAAGTGATCCCGGCTTTGATTTGAGCCATTTGGATGGTCTGGAACGGAGTCAGAGAATATTTAGAAATAATCTCCTCTCCAGTAAGCCACCTAGGTTCCACCTCGTGCAGGAGATGCCCCACCTTCATAATTCCCTTAGAGCGCCATTCCATAAACAAGCGATTAGTGGTCCCATGCGGGAATTCAGGATTATTCCACAGCGGCAAGTGTTTAGAAACTCGAAAAGACAACCAGTACTGTTCCTAAGAATCCTCCAGGTTGCTATCGTATCCTTCACTAGCACAGAGTGTTTGATCCAAGCAGGAATGGCTTGAAATCTAGCATGCAAGAGTGCAACCAGGGACCAAGGAGCACAGAATCCTTCCTCCAACGACAGGGCCGAATAGTGGCTCGTGCCATTTATCCAATCCACAATATGACGAGCCATACAGGCAAGATTATAACTCCTGACATCAGGAAATCCTATGCCGCAATTTTCCTTTGAAGCTATCAGTTTACTCTGCTTGATTCTAGGGCGTTTCCCATGCCACAAAAATACCTTAAAGGCCTTCATCACCTTAGCAACGTCAGAATGCTTCAGCAACAGCGGGATAGTTTGAAGGGGGTAAAGCAATTTGGACATAGACATCATTTTTAGGAGATGATTACGCCCCAGAAGAGACAAAGGGAGGTCACGCCACTGTTGCAATTCTCGTATGATTTTGGCAATTAAAGGGACATAATTCACTCTGTATATAGATTCCATGGTGCGCCCAATTTTAATCCCCAAATAGGTGATATGTGATGTAGCCACTGGAATACCTTCTACATCCCTAAGCTCGCTCCTACAACTACTTCCTCTAAGAAATAGAACCGCACTCTTTGAGAAATTTATTTTCAGGCCTGACCAAGACCCAAAAGTCCTCAATGCGGACATCACAGTGGGCTGCGATGTCATCCGCAAAAAGAGCCAACCTCATCGCCTGGTTACCCATCTGTAGCCCCTCAAATACATCTGGGGAATCTAAATACCTAACAAGAGGTTCAATAGCTAGATCGAGCAAAAGTGGGGTCATAGGACAACCCTGTCTAGTTCCTTTCCGCAGAGGGAAGGAGGTGGATAGATAGCCAGTGGTAGAGACTCTCGCAGTAGGGTTAGTATAAAGCACCTTTAGAAAGGTCCGGAAAAGGCCCACAAATCCCATCTTATCTAGCACCAAATCCAACCACTGCCAGCTCACATTATCAAAGGCCTTTTCTGCGTCTAGAGTAACCACTGCCGGGGCCTTCCCTTTGCAGATCGGCGATTCAGCCACGGAGAGAGCCAAGAGAACCTTCCGTATGTTTGTGACTGCTGACCTCCCCTTCACGAACCCTACCTGTCTATCTGAGATCAAGGAAGGAAGAATATCTGCCAATCTGCTTGCAAACAGCTTGGCCAATATCTTCAGGTCCTGATTAATGAAATCGGCCTATACGAGGAGGGCAAGTCAGGGTCTTTACCCTCCTTATAGATGACCGTAATATGGGCCGTGTTCATATGGACAGGGAGGCCAGTTCCCCCCAGTACAGAAGAGAAGAGTAGTGAGCACTGGAATGATCTGGACCCCCATTGCCCTGTAGAAGTCAGGGGTATACCCAACAGGGCCTGGAGCTTTTCCAGAAGGGAAAGATTTTATAGTGGCTTGAACTTCCTTTGCTGTAATGGGAGCATTCAGCACATTCAGGTGGTCCTCTGTAAGACCAGGTATAGATAGGGAGTCTAAAAATTGCCTGCCCCCCTCAATATCAACCCCCCCCCCCCCTCCACATATAGATTGGCTAAATACCCCCGAATAATATCATTTATAACTTTAGGACTGTGCTCCTTGGTCCCATCATCCCTCCTCAAAGCGTTTATATGCTGCATCTGACGCCTACCTTTTGCCAGTGAGGCCAAAAGTTTACCTGATTTGTTACCATATTTGTGAAGCTCAATATCTAGCCTGGATCTACCAATACTCTCCTTCCTGTCAGCCCACATGTCGAAGTCCCTCCCAGCCGAGACCCACCGCTCCTTGGCGGCCGGGGTCCGGGCTAGAAGAAAGTCCGCATATGCCTGTCTCAGAGCGACACTGGCTTTTTCAAACTGAATCCGCGCCGCTTTCTTAATGCTGGAGACATGCGCAATGAGACGGCCTCTCAGCACTGCCTTAGCTGTTTCCCAAAACAAAGCAGGCGTTTGAGCGTGCTGACTATTACTATCCGCAAATTCCATCCACCATCCTTGTAATAGTTTCACAAACTCCTCGTCTCGCAGCAAATAATTCGAAAAACGCCATAGATAATCTCTGCCTCGAGGATATTGATCCATAAGATCCAGCAGCACCGGGGAATGGTCAGAAATGACCATATCTCCAATCTCCACCCCCTTCACTTTTTGCAGTGCCGCATCCGATACAAAAGCATAATCAATTCTGGACCATGAGTCATGTACATGTGAGAAATGTGTAAACTCTCAACCCTGTGGATGAAAGACTCTCCAACAGTCCTTAAGAGATACTGTAGCAGCAAACTCAGCTAAATGGGACTGTCTAGAAGCCTGACAATCATTGCGCCTGTCTTCCTGCGCGTTCATGGCCAGGTTAAGATCCCCTCCTAACACTTTAAATCTGTGGGCGTCCTGTAGTACTTTAGGACATATGGTGTCAAAGAAAACCTTCTGCCCCTGATTTGGCGCATACACGTTGTATATACTGAGGTCACCGAATGGCCCTGAAATATGGACTCTCACCATTCTCCCTTCTGTATCTACACTCACGTCATGTACCACATGAGAAAGACATTTGTTAATCAGAATCAGCACTCCAGCTTTCCTACCTACCGCTGGGGACCCAAACACTTTACCCACCCACAACTTTTCCATTCTGAAAAAATCTTCCACAGGGAGATGAGTCTCCTGTAACAGTGCAATATCGGCTTTGAGCAGTTTAAGATGTCTGAGGACTTTCATACGCTTGTTCGGGGAGCGTAACCCTTTAATATTCCACGATATTATTCTCATAATCTAACTGCCAAGGAGACTCCTATCCCAAGGACAAAGTTCCCTCGGTTGTTGCCGAGGTAACGACATGACTGGTAATACGGTGTCGCTTCCCAGCAGAGCGCCCACCGTTGTGCTTATGTTCCCTACTATTCCGCCGCAGTGAGAAAACAAAAGAAAACGAGAAAACCAACAAACATATAAAAGTGAAAACATTAGAGCAAACATATTGCAAATCAGGCCTTCCTTTTTTCTGGCATTTTGCCGCTAAACCTCGCTGCATCAACACATATAAAGTGACAGTACTGTCTCTCAAACCTGGTCGATCAGGGGTGTCCCTTAGTGCAACTGGCCTCCAATACCAGCACCATTAGCCACCATCCCGGATAGCTTTGTAAGAAGCTCCAAGCCGTCTCCTTATTTCTTTCTCACCACCTGGAAATGTCTCTCCTGCGAGGATCTATGAGGCCTAGGGGATAATCTCGCCGGTCGCTGTTCTCCATCACGCCAACTTGTTGAAGATGTGCCTTGAGATCGTGGTGGGATATTAACCCCTTCATCTCCCTCCTCAGATGTCGCGAAAAACTCTTCCGCAGCCGCAGGGTCATCAAATTGCTTGAAAGTCCCATCCGGTCTTCGGATCCTCAATATGGCGGGATAAGCCAGCTGGAAACGGATACCCTTTTTGTAGAGGCTCGAGCACACCATGCTAAAAGCTCTGCGCTTTCTGGTAATTTCCGCCGAGTAATCGGCAAATAAAAGAACCTTGACTCTCCTCAATATTAGAGGCTCTCTCCGAATCCGATATGCCCGAAGTATTTCCTCCTTGTCCGAGTAATCTAGATATTTGCAAATAGCTTGTCTGGGCCTTTGAACCCCAAGAGTAATAGCGTCTTTCGGGGGATCCCGCAGTGGGCCTATACGATGAGCCCTCTGAACTCTCCTCCGTCCCGGGAGACCTAGGGCCTGGGGTAGGTCGTGTTCAAATATGGCACGGAGCTCGTTAGCGGATACCGACTCCGGGACCCCCACCAACCTCAAATTGCTGCGCCGCGAGCGATTCTCCAGATCTTCCACACGATCACTTAGCTTATCCGCCACCTGCAGGAGCTGCTGTTTAGATGACATGTCCGCAGCATCCTCCTCCACACACGCCACACGCTGTTCCACTTCCCCCAACTTATGTTCTTGCAGTTCCACCTCCTCTTGCAATTTGTTTAGGGTAGATTGCACCGTAGAAGAAAAGGGAGGCAATGATATCAGGGGCCAATTGCTTTGCCACTTCAATAGCCAACTGTCTGATGTCCACTGTGCCCCCCACAGTTTCAAACAGCTCCTGCGAATCTGATGGTCGGTCCGCTGCAGTGTCTTTTCCTGCGCGTTGTGGAGTAGCAGGGGGAGACGGCGCCATCTTGGAAGGCTGACGGCTTGTCGGTTCGTCCTCTCGGCCCGAGGAGACAACTTTTTGCCCACTCCGCAATAAATAATGCTCCATATACCCTCTGGAGCGTCAAGTTATGAAATAGTCCCACCGGGGTGGGGATGGAAAATGAGGAGCGGGCTGATTAGCGGTCAGCGGCGAGGAGCTGCGGCTTCTGCGTCCTCGCATGCCAGCGCCGGAACCGGAAGTCGTTTTTTTTTTTTTTTTTTTTTTTAATGGTTGTAGATATTCGTACATTTTGAGTTGTTGTGAGATGGGAAAATTTTGATTTAGTTACATAATTCTGCACACTAATAGTTGCCCAATAATTATGCACACATAGGTATTCTCCTAAGAAAGCCAAAACCTCACTTTTACTTTCTTAAATAATTAGGTTTGCGGTTTAACATTTTGAGTTGACCGACAGCACTGTAGTTGTTTAACCACTTCAGCTCTGGGCCATTTCCCCCCTTCCTGACCAGACCTAATTTTGCAAATCGGACATGTCACTTCATGTGGTAATAACTTTGGAACGCTTTTACTTATCCAAGTGATTCTGAGATTTTCTCGTGACACATTGTAATTCAAGTTAATGGTAAATTTGAGTCGAAGTTTTAATTTTATTTATAAAAAAAATCCAAAAGTTAACGAAAATTTCAAAAAATGCACTGTTTTCTAAATTTCTCTGCTTTTAAGACAGATAGTGATACCCCATAAAATCATTTTTAATTTACATTCCCCATATGTCTACTTTACATTGGCATCATTTTGGTAGTCATTTTATTTTTTTTTAGGACAGTAGAAGGTTTAGAATTTTAGACACAATTTTTGCAAATTTGCAAAATCAACTTTTTTAAGGACCAGTTCAGTTCTGAGGTCAGTTTGTGAGGCTTACATAATAGAAACCACCCATAAATGACCCCATTTTAGAAAATACACCCCTCAAACTATTCAAAACTGGTTTTAGAAATGTTGTTAACCCTTTAAGTATTCCACAGGAATTAAAGCAAAATAGATGTGACATTTCAAAATTTCACTTTTTTTTGCAGATTTTACATTTTAATCATTTTTTTCATGTAAAACATCAAGGGTTAACAACAAAACTCAATATTACCCCGATTCTGCAGTTTGCACAAACACCCTACATGTGGTCGTAAACTGTTATTTGGGGATACGCCAGGGCTCAGAAGGGGAGGAGCAGCATCTGCATTTTCTAACATGGAATTTTTTGTCTGAGCTGTGTGAGGTCTTTTTTTTTTTTTGCGGAACAAGCTGTGCTTTTTATTGGCACCCTTTTGGGGTACATCCGTCTTTCTGATCACTTTTTTAATCTAATTTTTGGGAGGTTAACGTCCTTTGGCCACATCCC
This sequence comes from Rhinella marina, assembly GCA_900303285.1. Taxonomy (NCBI): domain Eukaryota; kingdom Metazoa; phylum Chordata; class Amphibia; order Anura; family Bufonidae; genus Rhinella; species Rhinella marina. The sequence continues at coordinate 205,009 of ONZH01021942.1, read as the reverse complement.
ACACTGATGACCACTTTATTGTGAACAATGCCCTGCAGAACCAGATGATGAATGCTACACAACTACAGGCACATTTAAGGGAGGTGAGAAACACCCAAGTGTCACGTCAGACCATTTGAAACCGTTTACATCAGCGTGGTCTGTGTACTAGACGACCTGCAATGGTACCTGACCACACAATCAGGCACAGACGTCATTGTCTTGCATGGGCCAGGGAGCATCTACACTCGACAAGGGACCAGTGGGCCTCAGTGCTGTTCACTGATGGAAGTAGATTCATGCTGAGAAGAAATAATGGCCATCAATGATGTTGGACATGTCAAGAAGAGCGTTATGCATCAACCACTGTTGTCACCAGACGAGCCTTTGGTGATGTTAGAGTGTGGGCAGGTGTGTCTAGTCAATACAGAACTGCTCTACACTTGAACAACACAGGTCTAATATCATCTGCAATAATGCACTAGCTCATCGAGGTCGTATCATTAGGGAACGGCTGCTGGAGATGGGGTTCCTTAAATGGAGTGGCCTGCACTTTCTCCAGACCTGAATCCCATTGAAAACCTATGCGATCAGCTGAGTCGCAGTGTAGAGTATAAGTAATTGGAGGGAAAGTCCAGCTCACCCGCCCTACTGCCGGGATGCACTGACATGCACTTTAACTGTCAATAAACAGGAAAAACCAAAGTCCAGCATCCACAGAGTAAAATAAAGAACTTTATTATATCATCATAAAAACCAAAAGTTGTAGAACAACCGCACCTACTACACTTTGTGGATCCAATTACCCATGGCATGTTGGTTCTATGACTAAGCTACATATGGTAAATAATATCAAGCATCCATCAGCATAACTGGACCAAGTCACGTGGTGAAATCAGGGGACAATCCTTGAGACATGTACCTGTTGACATCATACTAGTACAATAGAAAAAAAACACATGGTTAATAATTACACACATCTCACTGAAACGATTTTTCTAAACATCTAGTATTGCTGAATTAAATTACGATTCATTCCATGGGGAACATGTGTCAAACTGAAATGTCCAAAATCTTTCCCTGTTTAACAGTTTTCTTTTTGGGTCGCCCTCTCTTAAAAGGACAGTAACTTGCTCAATACCTTGAACCACAAATTGAGAAGTGTCTCCATTAAAAACAGATTTGAAGTGGCTGCTGAAACATATCTAATCTTAACATGTAGAATGTCTAATGGATGTTTTATGACCCTAATTTTAATCTTTAGTGGAGCTGACACTGGGTGCATGATATAACATGCCTGACTGCTTGTGTGGTATTACAGTTTATACTGGACATTTTATCTACAGCACCCCTAGGCATCGGATGGCCACCCAAACCACACAATAGTCAGCAGAGCTGTGGTAAAACATTAGAGGAAGGAGCCAGAGATGTCACATGGGTTACTGTTACAGCCTCCTCCAATCAGCAGCTTTCCTGAGTCCTGACATAAGGCTGCCCACCCTGGCGGCTGTTCAGGGGCAGCAGATGTTAGTTTATGATCCTCTGAGGCAGAAGTTGTTGGGACTTGAGGAGAGGCACAACAACTGTAAATTCCCCTGTGTATTTGTACCAACAATCATCCCATATCTTAGGGTGTCACCCTGGCACCCAGGCTGTGCCCTCAATCATGGAGCAATATTGCATGGCATTGATGGGAGGGATCCAGGGAAAAATGTATATTATTTAGTCGGGCTGAGTGGCTTGTTATTACTAGGTTATTATAGAATATAATATAGAAGCTCCCGGGCGATGGTCTTCAATAGCCAAGTATGTGTCCTGTGTGCCCTTCTAGGCAGGAGGATATGCCCTGCTGCTGCCATACAGTGTCATGGAGCTGAGAGGTCTAGTCTAGCACCACTCCAGCCAATGATTGGTTTCAGCGGTGACGTGCTGCTTGTGGCCACATCACCGCTGAAGCCAGAGATTGGCTGGAGGCCATACATGTGACCATGTCCATAGCCAACCGGGTGTAAACAGTGCTGGGACTGGAACATGGTGAGAGAGCGGAGGCAGCGCAGACCACTGAAGCAGCATGAAGCAGGTCAGTATGGGGCTGCAGGAACTTGTTAAAAAAACATTTTTACCAGAAAACTAACTTTGACAACCATAAATCTATACTAGAACTGACAGTGGAGCTGGAATATGTTCCCTGTTCACTGTCAGGAGGGTTATTGATGGAGGGCTCAATATCAAGGAGCCCCCTAGGTAACATGGTACATTAAGGAATTGCCCAGCTTGCCACCCTGCAACTAAAAAATGTGTTTTTGGCGGGAAACACATGGATGTCTGCAAGCATTATTCAGATGTCAGGAACCATTGCAGAATTTTCTGCAACAAATCTGCCACATGTGCACATACTGTAAGCCGCCCGCTTTGTACCATCCGTATCCTAGCTCCACTTCTATACATGTTGGAATTGTTTTCTATGCTCGATAACCATGTTAAGTAATGTTTTACCACAGAAACACGCAAGAAACAGCAGGAACTCTTCCAGAAACTGAAATATTCTGAAAAAACAAACCGTAAACTTCAAGATCTGGAAACAAAGATCCAGGATAAAGGAAGAGAAACCCTGCAAAGTGTTACCCACAAAATCGTCGTAATTCAAGAGGTTTTTCAGGTACACTAACTGTAAATGATGACGTGTGATTCTGAATAGTAGAACACTTGTGAGAGAAAATTGGCTGCAGCTGATATTAAAGGGGTTATCCAAAGCCTATAATGCCTGGGCCCCTCACACAGGTTGTACTTGCCTTGCTCCCCGGCACTCACGTCGCTTCTGATGCCTGCATGGTCACTGCATCTCCCTGTTGTACAGCTCAAAACATCCTCTCCTGACATGTCTGTTTTAGTAAGTACTTGCATTCCCCATGTAATAACATTTCTGGTGTATCCATTCTTATCACTGTTTCACCATTCCTCTATTATTCTTGTTAGTTATGAATTACTAGTAGTTTGCAATGAAGGTCCAGATGGGTGTTACCAGTGGGGATGTGTGTCTGCACAGTCTGAGACAACTCCGTTCTGTTCAGTTATGTTTTGTCCCAATGAATGGGGACAAAACGGAAGTGTTTTTTACAGTATTAAGACCCTATGACGGATCTCAATACCGGAAAATATTAATGCTAGTGTGAAAGTAGCCTAAGCCAGTTTTTCTTTACCAGTCTTGAAAAATCTCTCCCAGTGTGTTTGACCTTTAACAGTTTATAATGGCGTATTTCCCTGACAGAGAATTCAGAAACCTGAAAAGAGTTACAGCATGCTGCATTTTTAAAAAGCCAGAAAGACAAAAAAGGCACCTAATTAACAAAAATGGTGATTACACTTAAAGGTAATCGGATTTTCCAGACCCCACGACATCACCACAGAGAAAGGAGCCATCCCCAGGGACAGGAAACCTACAGAATAAAAAGGTGGAGCCTCTCTCCTACCTCAGTGGTTTACAGAGCAAGAGAGGGACTCCAACCCCAGTTAATCAAGTTTACAAAATACCATAAAACATACTACTTTTTTTTTTTTTTTTCCCTATACCCAGGTGCAAGGAAGGGTGCTGTCGTGGGGTCTGGAAAATCCGATTACCGGTAAGTGTAATCCTCATTTTTCCCTTCCCCCCACAACAGCACCACAGAGAGAATTACAGAGAGAAAAACTTCCTTAGGGAGGGACCACCGCTTGAAGAACCTTCCTACCAAAGGAAAGGTCAGAAGAGGAAAGAAGATCCAAACGATAGTGACGGAAGGAGGTCAAAGGAGAAGACCATGTGGCAGCCCTACAAATCTGATCAATGGTAGCAGAAGAGTCTCAGCCCAAGAGGTAGAAATAGAACGTGTGGAATGAGCCTTCACCAACACAGGAGGGGAGAGACCAGACTCCAAATAGGCCAGAGAGATGCCAGTCCTAATCCATCTGGCCAGGGAGCTTTTTGTAGCCTTCATACCCTTGTTTGGACCAGAGAAGAGGACAAACAAGGCTGAAGACTTTCTCCAATCTTTCGTAGGCTCAAGATACTGCAATAAACAACGTTTAACATCCAAAGTATGGAATTCTTCCTCCTTTGGAGATTTAGGATTGTTACAAAAAGACGGAAGAATAATTTCTCGAGTTCTGTGGAAACGAGAGGACACCTTAGGTAAGAAGGCCAGGTCTGGCTGAATAATCACCCTATCCTCCAATATGGTTGTCAAAGGAGGATTTTTGGAAATAGCATGCATCTCACTAATCCTAAAGACTGAAGTAAGGGCCACTAGTAAAATCTATTTCAGCGTGCAGAGTTTGATATTACAGGATTCAATGGGCTCAAAAGGATGCTGAGTTAAAGCCTTCAAAACCACATTCAAATCCCAGGATGGCAGTGGCGAAGCGTGGGAGCGCCGGGGGAAAACACTTCAATGAGGGCCACTGTAGCCTATGGCTCTCGTCCCCTCCGTTTTTCCTCATAGGCTTCAGGCCAGGCCTGAAGCCTATGAGGCAGTACAGTCACCGTAGTGACTAGAATGGAGTTGCTCCTGGTAGGTGTTGGGAAGAGGCAGAGTCTCTGCATCCAGGGGGCAGGGCCTTACAGTGCACGTTGGAGAGAGGAGCAGAGGCTGCAGGTCAGTATATTGATAAGAAAAATGATTATTTTAACTTGGGGGACCTTTTTGCAGGGGCTGAAGGGAGGAGACATAATCTGGAGACTGTATGTTAGAGGGGTCTGAATGGGGGGGTTGATATTATTTACTTGGATATTATTTACTGTTTGCTGGAGGGGCTAAAGGCAGGGGAGGTGATATTATTTTACATGGGACTGTTTGCAAAAAGGGCTGAAGGCAGATGGAGTGATGTATTTTACATGGGACTGTATGCTGGAGGGGCTGAAGGCCGGGGAGTGATGTATTTTATGTGGGACTGTATGCTGGAGGGGCTGAAGGCCGTGGAGTGATGTATTTTACATGGGACTGTATGTTGGAGGGACTGAAGGCAGGGGAGTGATGTATTTTAGTGGGACTGTATGCTGGAGGGGCTGAAGGCCAGGGAGTGATGTATTTTACATGGGACTGCATGTTAGATGGGCTGAAGGCCGGGGAGTGATGTATTTTACATGGGACTGTATGCTGGAGGGGCTGAAGGCAGGGGGAGTGATGTATTTTATATGGGACTGTATGCTGAAGGGGCTGAAGGGGGCCATATTTATTGGTATAATACAGAGGGGGCATTTATAATATTAATAATAATAATAATAATACAGAGGGCATTATACTTATGGGCAGTATAGGGGAGGGGGGGTCTGTTATCTAAGGATGATAGTAAAGTGAGGAATCTAAACGTTTTTCTGTGAAACTCTGCAGAGAAGACGCGGCTGAAAGAAGGTATCATGGAGGTCTTATCTTATGAACACCCTGAGAAGAGTCTACATCACAGGAGATGTCACTGGATATAAGAGGTATGTGGTGCTGTATTCTACTCTATATAATGTCATCCACATATCTGTTTGGGGGGGGGGAGAGGTGGATATAGAATTTGGCCCACACTGCCGAAGCCTGGCCCCAGACTTCAGGTCACACTGTGTGTGTGTGTTCTGTATTCTAGGGCTTCACACCCATCTACTACATTATCTGTAGAGAGTTATCACTGTGGTATCTGTAGTGTTACATAGGTCTGCAGGTGACATCTACTACATTATCTGTCCTCAGAGAGTTATCACTGTATTGTCCATGGTGTTACATAGGACTTTAGGTAACATCTACTACATTATTTGTAGTCAGAGAGTTATTACTATGTTATATGTGGTGTTACATAGGACTGCAGGTGACATCTTATGCATTATTTGTAAAAAAAGGGGCGTGGTCACAGGCTGGGAAGGGGGGGCTCAATACTTGGCTTGCCCCGGGTGCTGGCAACCCATGCTAGGCCACTGCAGGGAGGAACCTTAGGAATAGAAACAGGAACACTTTTATCTACTGCTCTAAAGAACCTGATAATCCATGGGTCCCTAGCAAAATTCTGGTCAAAAAGAATGGATAAAGCCGAAACTTGCACTTTAAGAGTATTCTTAGCCAAACCCAGGGAGAGGCCCTTGCCTTCTGCAGAAATTCTAGAATCTGTGAAATAGAAGCTGATTCTGGTAAATTATTAGGATCTAAGTTATAACACTGAATTAATTTTTTCCAGACCCTGGCGTATATAGAAACTGTCACAGCTTTCTTACTCTTAAGGAGAGTGGAGATAAGGTCCTGAGAGAACCCTTTTCTGGTTAACATGACCATTTCAAGATCCAAGCAGTCAACCGAAGACCCCGGACCCAAGGATGAAGAATTGGGCCCTGGGATAACAGGTCCGGAATCTCCGGTAGAATCCAAGGATCTGAAATTGACATGGTACGGAGCAGCATAAACCAGGTGCTCCTGGGCCAAAAGGGGGCAATTAAAATCACCTTTGCCCTGTCTCTCCTGATCTTTCTCAGTACTAGGGAAAGTAACTGAAAGGGGGGAAAGGCATAAGCGAACTGAAAATCCCATTTTAACTGTAGAGCATTCACCCCATAGGGGAATTCTCTGGGATCTAGGGAGCAGAATCTGACCACCTTGTTTTTTCGGCTGGAGGCAAAAAGGTCTGTCGTTGGCATGCCCCAGAGCTCTGTAATTTCTGAAAAAATTGACTGGTTTAGAGACCACTCCCCCTGTTTTAGCTGATGTGTGCTCAAGTAATCTGCCTGGATGTTCTCTTTCCCCTTTATATGTAGTGCTGAGATGTGACAGATCTTCCCTTCCACATTTTGAAATAAGAGGTGGGATGCGGACCTTGTTCCCCCCTGATAGTTTATATAGGCTACAGAAGTCTGATTGTCTGATAATAATGTGATGTGACCTGTTCCCCACAGATCATGAGAAGCCTGGAGGGCTAGTCTTACAGCTAGAAGTTCTTTCCTGTTGGAAGAGAATTCCCTTTCCTCTCGGGTCCAAGAACCCTGGAAATTCTGATCCAAAATATGTGCACCCCACCCCCCAAGGGCTTGCATCGGTTGTAAGGACTATCAGTTCTGGATAAATCCATGGAATGCCCTGAACTAGGTGCCCTCTGTCTTTCCACCAGGTCAAACTCTGTAGAGTTGATTGTGAGATTTTTATCTTTGCCTCCATGCACCCTTTGTTCTTCTTGAATGCAGACAGGATCTCCATCTGCAAAGGACGCAAATGAAATTGTGCCCATTCGACCGCTGGAATGCATGACACTAGAGACCCCAAGACAGACGTGGCTTTCCGTATCGTTAGAGAGTAGGATCTCAGGGACCGCAACTGGGAGTGAACTTTGACAGTCTTCTTCTCCGGTAGAAAAACTCTCTGGGACACAGAATCTAATATGAGGCCTAGAAACCTCTGCCGGCGCTGTGGAATAGGTTTGGACTTCTCCTCGTTGACAATCCAGCCCAAGTCCTAGAGAATATTCCTTACATCCAGAACTGCCTTCATACAGTCTTGATATGTTTTTGCTATAATCAAAAAGTCATCTAGGTATGGGACTAATAGAATGTCCTTTAGTCTTATAAAGAATGCCATGTCTGCGGCTACCTTTGTGAAAACCCTTGGTGCCATTGAAAGGCCAAAGGGAAGTGCTTGGAACTGAAACTGATGTAGTTGGCCCTTTATGAAGACCGCGATCCTGAGAAACTTCAGAAAACTTGGGTGAATCGGGACATAATAGGCATCCTTCAGATCTAGTATAGCCATATAACAATCTGGATACAGGAGATGATAGTTGATTTTATTGTTTCCATCTTGGAATTTCTTTAGTCTCAGGAATGTGTTTAAATCTTTTAGATTAATAATGGTTCTGAATGAGCCGTCCGGCTTTGGAACCAGGAAGAGAGGGGAAAAATAGCCTTCGGATAGTTCCTGAGAAGGAAATGGAACTAATACATCTTTGAAAATTAATTTTTGAACCTCTTCTCCTCTTCTAAGATGGGAGAAGGTCTGTTTCTTACCGAGCTTGTTTTTGTGATGATAAATCTTTGTGGAGGCAGGGAAGAGAAATCCAACATTAGACCCGAACGAATAATGTCTAGTACCCAGGATCCTGATACCTTTTCCCAAGCGGGTAAGAAAGACCGGAGCCTTTCTCCCACCTTTGGTCTGGCGTCATTGTTGAGAGGATTTCTGATCTGTCAAGGAAGAGTTTCCAAATGTGAAACCCTTTCCTGAGGAATTTCTAGATCTAAATCTCTGATCTTTGTCCCTGAACTGTCTCCCCCCCCCCCCCCCCCCGCATTTCTGGAGGACCGAAACGGACGGCTAGATCTGAAAGAGGAAAAAGAAGACCTATAGGAACCTGGAAACCTCTTTTTTTTCTGTCTGCAGCCTTTTCTAACAGGTCATCTAAGTCGGGACCTAAAAGGAATTTGCCCTGACAAGGGATACCACAAAGCCTCTGTTTCGAGGCAATGTCACCACCACCCCAGCTTTTGACCCAAAGGGTTCTACGGGCTGAATTGGTCAGAGCAACAGACTGGGCAGAAAGTCTAAGGGCATCTACCAAAGCATCGGATAGAAAGTCAGCAGCTTTTTGGAGAGTGGGCAAGGAAGATAATATCTGATCCCTAGGGCATTTATCTCTCAGCTGAACCTCTAACTGCTCCAACCAAAGTGCTAGGGACCTAGCAGTCACAGTGGCCGCAATATTGGGGAGAAAGGAAGAGGTAGAGGCTTCCCAAGCCCCCTTCAAAAAGGATTCAGCCTTTTTATCTAGGAGATCTTTAAGTATACCAGTATCCTCAAACGGAAGAGAAGACCTTCTCGACACCTTAGAGATGGCGACATCAATTTTAGGAGCTTTATCCCAGGAGGAAGAAATACTAAATTTTCCCTTGACAATCTTCCTTACTTAGCTGACTTGATAGTATTTTTAACCTCAGATCTAATCAAGGTCTTAATATTTTTTAAAAATGAGGGGGATTCCTCCGCCACCGTACGATTAATACATTGCTGGCATAATCTTTTATCATAGGTAGATGAAAGAATTGTTCTGCATAATGCACATTCTCTGTTTTCCCTTTTGGACAATACTTTTTTGGGCTTGGTCTAAAGGAAAAAAGTAATCAACCAAAAAAGACATAGTGAGATTAAAATGTCACAGCATAATAACTCGCCCAGAAATCACTGTGCTTTAAGTACCAGAACCGGAGTCACAATTTCCCTTTCAGCGGACTCCTGCGTTTTGTCCTCCTCCATAATGCCTAAGGACCATTCTCAAAAGAGAATATGAGGGGGCCTGCTATATGAGAATAAAACATCCATCACCTTCTTGTGTGACCATGACCAGGTTTTCTTCATCAGTATCAGTGGGGGATAAAGGCAAGCCCACAGCCAGGAGACCCCTTGTAACAACCTGTGGCCTGATGCAAAAATGCACCCAAAGGGATCGGGAACCACGCCAAACAGCTCCGGCGTTCCCAGGTCCCGGTGCACATACATGGTCCTGGACCAGAAGCGCGTCATCACGGCTTGACGCGCAACCGGAAGTAAGTCATGTGCTCCAGGCCACACCGGAAGCGCCCTGCAGAACACGAGAAACTCCTCCACGCTGCTTCCGGCTGCCCTCCGGAGCCTGTCAACGTGGCATTGCTCCCCTAGAGATACCCACACTCCTGCCGCAAGACGAGCAGAGCCCCCTGGAACCCTTCTCATCCTTGGAACCTGACGGCCGGCAACCATCGCATGATGGATACCGGCAGGACACCGCAAGCCCTCTAGGTACTCCCTAGGAAGTCAACATAGACTGCGGTAAGGGACCTAGAAAAGAAACTGTAGGTCTCTCACTCCAGGGACAGGAAACCACTGAGGTGGGAGAGAGCCTCCACCTTTTTATTCTGTAGGTTTCCTGTCCCTGGGGGTGGATCCTCTTTGGTGCTGTCGTGGGGGAAGGGAAAAACACCAGTAACAGAAAAGCTTGTGTGTCCTGTGTTTGATATTTCCCATAGACCTTCAGTTACTATCTGGAGCTGGTGTTTTTACCACAAAATTTTTTTTTTTTTTTTTTTTTAAACAGAAAATGTGGCTGTAAAAAAATAAAAAAAACTATGCAAAAGTCCAGAAAAACTGCATCAAAAACCTATGTAGGTCAAGGAGGAAATAACCCGTCCACGGAACGCAGAGGTCAGCAGAATTTATTAAAAACATAAAATTTAGAGCAATAAAAGATTAGGTAATCAACTGTGCGATGCGGGTTTCATCAGCGGGCCACCACCCTCGTCACACACCAATAAGATTAAAGCAGCAACTAAAGTTTTATTTTCCTTTCAAGTATTGCCATTATTCTGTTCTCTTGGCCTGGCTGTTTTCGCAAAAGTATCAACAGGAAGTGCAACTACACCGGTTTTCACTTTTAATAGGAATCTGCCACCACCCTAGAACGCTTCTGTTTGTATGGCGCTATAGCTCTGCTATAGCCATTTGTTCTCTATTGCCCAAAAAACATGTTTTTATAACTATGCTAATCAGGTTGAAAAGAGCAGGCGCCGATTCCCGTGTGCATCGGTGCAGTCTGTAATCTGCTGGCAGCATTTACTGAACTGTACACACGCCAGCGAGAGAAGGGGTGGAGCGGGGCTCACTGCTGATGGGCACGGCTGGGGTTCAGCATTGATAAGTACAGCCTCTTGGGCTCTTTAAAACCTACTTAGCATATTTAAAATAATGTGTTTTTGGGGGATAGAGAACATTGATTTGGGAATAAAGGTATATTTACAAATGGCCACAGCAGACCTACAGTGCCATACAGTTAAAAACTGGCTAGGGTGTTACAGATTCCCTTTGAAAAATCTTAACCAATAATGGCAAAAATCACATTCTTGTTGATGGGACATGATAACCTAATGAGTCGAGGCATCATGTATATTGTCCTTATGGCACTGTATGTATGATAGAAAAACAAAAATGGAGCTATTTATACTTTTTCTTGTTTGTGTTCAACTTGTAGGCCTTGGAGGCAAATTTTGTTTTATTGCATTTTACTCATTTGTAGCTAAAAATAATTTTCAATTGGCCTTTATTAAAAATATTGAGCCATTCTGTCACAAAGGGTTAACTGTTTTTTCTGTGTGACTGGTACTTTCACTTTGTGCCGGTCATCTAATAAACCTTATCTCTAATTTACTGAGCGGCCATAAACACTTATTTAGGCCACATTCTTATCAGTAAGACCAGAGCTGAGATGTAATGCGTGTTTATAATGTCAGACAGCAGAGACAAGGAGTCCGTCACCTCCCCAAATGACGGAAAATCCATAGGCTGCTACTACAGCATCTCAGCTCTGTACACAAAAAAGGGTTCCATATTTTTAATAAAGAAGAATAAAAAAAATGATTTAGCTCAAAATACGTACAATGCGATATTAAAAAAATAAAATTGCCCCCAAATGTGTACATTTTGTAATTTTTTTTTCTGACAGGTTTTCCCCTATGTAAGGCTACTTTCTCACAAGCATTAATATTTTCCGGTATTGAGATCCATCATAGGGTCTCAATACCGGAAAAAACGCTTCAGTTTTGTCCCCATTCATTGTCAATGGGGACAAAATGTAACTGAACAGAATGGAATGTTCCAAAACCGTTTGGTTGCGTTCTCATACCGGAGAGCAAACCGCATCCGTCCTGGAATGCAGAGCAAAACGGATCCGGCATGACCTACAATGCAAGTCAATGGGGACTGATCCGTTTTCTCTGACACAATAGAAAACTGATCCGTCCCCTATTTACTGTCAATGGAGTTTACGACGGATCCATCTTAGGTATGTTAAAGATAATACAACCGGATCTGTTCATAACAGATGCAGATCATTGTATTATCAGTAACGGAAGCGTTTTTCATGAGCCCTGCTGGATCCAGCAAAAACGTTAGTGTGAAAGTAGCCTAAGACTTGTATGTAACATATTTTCAATTTTAAAAAATATTGGTTTTAATTTAAAATGCATGTTTCATAAAGGTGAAATTTTGCATAGTCATCATACCTCAAGACATCAGGAAAATTTGAAAATTTTTTCTCACCTTGCATCTAACAAACTGTCTTTTGTTTTTTTTTTCTTTTTGTGATGTCAGAGGCTCATCTTGAGTTCCCAAGTGAACTGGGCTGAAGACCCCCATTTAAAGAATCTGGTGTTAAAAATGAGGGATCCTTCTTTATTCTAACAAGCGTTGTTATCATTCAGAGCAGTCTGTTGACCAAGTAGGGAAACTGTGATTTTTATCAGACGTACCATAATTTATTCTATTTTCTATATTTTATCACTTTTGTAATCTGTTTGTGTATAATAAATATAATCATTCGTCTGTCATTCATTACTCTGACGTCATTTTAATTTGATTGGACAGTATTGGTTGCATTTTTGTGTTGTATTTAATACGTGCACGTTAAAAGGAATCGGTCACCCCGATGTTGGACTATTTACAGTAATACGGTACATAAGCAGTACAGCAGATAAGGAGTCCGGATCACAATTTTTTTTTTCCTACTGCCCCCCAGTACCCTAAAATGGTATTAATAAAAACTACAGCTCACCTCTTAAACAGGCCCTCGCATATCTCTCTATAAGTGGAACTATAAAGTTAAAGGTGTCTGTAAAAATCTAATTTTCTTTGCATAGCCATATTCAAAGTTCTTTATTTTTAAAGGGAGTCTGTCACTAAGACGTTTACTGTCTTACAAGGCTGCTAATTTTCTACTGACTGCTTCTCCACACACACACACACACACACACACACACACACACACACACACACACTTAACAGCTCTCGACTAGAGTGGTTGGGCCTGGCAACTGTCTAAGGCCTCGTTCACACAGCCGTTGGCTGGCCGTGCCCGCGCTGCGGACCACAATGCACGGGCACCTACCATGGTGCTTCTGCATGCAGATTGCAGACCCTTTCACTTCACTGGGGTCCGTGATCTGCAAAAAAATAGAACCAGTTCCTTTTTTTTTTTTTTTTGCGGTGTGGAGGCACAGACAAACACTCCGTGGTGCTTCCATGGGGTTCCAATCCGTACCTCCGTTCCGCACCTCTGTGATTGCAGACCCATTCAAGTGAACAAGCCCTCGCAGTGAATTTCCTAGTAGCTAAAAGTAGTAAAATGTAATAAAACTATAAACTTAGAATTCCTATAATCATACTGACCCACACAATTAGGTTTTCACGTTATTTTTCGCACACATTAAATGTGTTAAAAGCTAACCCAAAAAAACAATGGTGGAATTGCGAGTTTTCAGTATTGTAAATTGGTAAATAAGCCAATTAAATGTTATTAAAAATACAACTTATCCATATAAAGACTTGTTTTTTTGCAGGATGTGAATGGACAAGTTATGGCAATTAGAAGGCAGTGAAGAAAAAAAATATATTGCTGTATCCATCCTCATGATCTGAATCACTTGAATATTTTTCATTGGCAGGATTTCACAATTGTATTTTCTGTACTTCTATTTAATTGGTATTCAACATTGTAGTTACTCCATGACTGAAACTGCAATAAATTCAATTAAGATTAAAAAGAAAAAATTGGCATGGTTAATAACAGTCCACGGCGGATGTCTAACCGGAAGCATACAGTTGTGTATATCCAGGGGCGGTCTTGGCATTTCTGGGGCCCTAAGCGAAGTTATGTCTGGGCCGCCCCCCCCCCCCACTCCCCCCCCCCCACTCCCCCCCCCCCACTCCCCCCCCAAATAACACCTCACACCCCTGATGACACGGCCTCTGATGACACGCCCCTCCCCAATGACACACACCCCTACACCTCACTGGAGGGGGGGGGTCAAGGTTGCCCACAGCCTAGGGCGTGTCCCAGACTCCCAGCTCTCTATTGGCTGGGCTGCAGGGGCGTAGCTAAAGGCTCATGGGCCCTGGTGCAAGAGTTCAGCTTGGGGCCCCCCCCGCCTAATACAGCGCCCCATACCTCTTACATCCAGTATAATACAGCGCCCCATACCTCTTACATCCAGTATAATACAGCGCCCCATACCTCTTACATCCAGTATAATACAGCGCCCCATACCTCTTACATCCAGTATAATACAGCGCCCCATACCTCTTACATCCAGTATAATACAGCGCCCCATACCTCTTACATCCAGTATAATACAGCGCCCCATACCTCTTACATCCAGTATAATACAGCGCCCCATACCTCGTATATCCAGTATAATACAGAGCCCCATACCTCTTACATCCAGTATAATACAGCGCCTCATACCTCTTACATCCAGTATAATACAGCGCCTCATAACTCTTACATCCAGTGTCGTCTCCTCTGATGTAGATCTTTTCTTTCCTCATCTTCTCCTTTCAGACCAGACGCCATTTTTCAGCCATTTCTCATCTCTGCAGTTTGACAGAAAAAAATCTTAGTTTACTACTTTTCCATCATCCTCCCATCTTCTGGACAAATCATCCTACCACCCCAGTACTGTGCCACTAGTACCACACAGATAGTGCCCTTCAATAATTATTGGCACACAGTGTCCTAAAATAACTGCGCCCAGCAAATACTGTCCCGTAATAGTGTGAACATACCGTCCCCCAGAAATAACTGCGCTGATACTGTGCCAGGGTGGCCCCCACAGTACTAATGTCCCCACTGTGCCCCAGAAGTAATAATGCTTCCAATGTGCCAGTAAGAAGTGCTCCCCACCCATAGATGCCCCCCAAATTATGTGCCAGTAAGAAATGCCCCAATAATGCGCCAGAAGTTCCCCCCATTGATTCCCCCTCAAAATCATGTGCCAGTAAGAAGTGCCCCCATGTGCCAGTAAGAAGTGCCCCCATGTGCCAGTAAGAAATGCCCCCAGGTGCCAGTAAGAAATGCCCCAGTGCCCCCATGTGCCAGAAAAATGCCCCTAATGCTCCCATGCCATAAAGAAATGCCCCCATGTGCCAGTAAGAAGTGCCCCCAGTGCCAGTAAAAATGCCCCAGTGCCCCCATGTGCCAGTAAAAATGCCCCCAGTGCCCCCATGTGCCAGTAAAAATGCCCCGTGCCAGTAAAATGCCCTCAGTGCCCCATGTGCCAGTAAAAATGCCCCCATGTGCCAGTAAAAATGCCCCCAGTGCCCCCAAAAATGCCCCCAGTGCCCCATATGCCAGTAAAAATGCCCCCAGTGCCCCCATGTGCCAGTAAGAAGTGCCCCCATGTGCCAGTAAGAAATGCCCCAGTGCCAGTAAAAATGCCCCTAGTGCTCCCATGCCATAAAGAAATGCCCCCATGTGCCAGTAAGAAGTGCCCCCAGTGCCCCTTGTGCCAGTAAAAATGCCCCCAGTGCCCCCATGTGCCAGTAAAAATGCCCCCATGTGCCAGTAAAAATGCTCTGTGCCAGTAAAATGCCCTCAGTGCCCCCATGTGCCAGTAAAAATGCCCCCAGTGCCCCCATGTGCCAGTAAAAATGCCCCCATGTGCCAGTAAAAATGCCCACAGTGCCCCATGTGCCAGTAAAATGCCCACAGTGCCCCCATGTGCCAGTAAAAATGCCCCCATGTGCCAGTAAAATGCCCCCAGTGCCCCCATGTGCCAGTAAAAATGCCCCCAGTGCCCCCATGTGCCAGTAAAAATGCCCACAGTGCCCCATGTGCCAGTAAAATGCCCCCAGTGCCCCCATGTGCCAGTAAAAATGCCCCCAGTGCCCCCATGTGCCAGTAAAAATGCCCCCAGTGCCCCCAATTGAGCTCCGGTCGGTGACTGCTACAATAAAAAAAAAAAAAAAAAAAAAAAATTAACACATACTTACCTCCATGGTGCTGGCAGCGATGCGATGCAGGCCTCTTCCGGCCTGTGTCCCGCGCTGTACGGCTCAGGCGGCGCGATGAGTGCCTGCAGCCTATCAGAGGAACGGGCAGGGGAGACGCCTCTCCCTCCCCTGCCCCAGTACAATACAGGCATCTGTATCGCCGTCCTGAGGACGGCGATACAGATGACTATGGAGATGAGCGCTTCCACAATGGAAGCGCTCATCTCCCTCTGCGGGCGGTCTTGGGCACCGGCACAAGAGAAGAGCGTGGGGCCCCCTTGGACGCCGGGGGCCCTACGCAAATGCATAGGATGCGTGGTGCCCAAGACCGCCCCTGTGTATATCTGCACAAGCGTTTGGCAGGATAGGTCTAACCACTGCCTGTCCGCCCAATGTCCGGGAAGTGGTTACTTATCTCTGAATGGACGTTTCTGAACGTCCATTCAGCGATAGCGCTAATCATGCAGCTGCTATGTGACAGTGACAGCAGGGTACCCCATAGATCGCTGTATATACAGATCAGGAAGCGCTATGTGCTCTTCCTGGCGCGGCCCGGTGTTCGCGTGATCGCCGGGCCTGGGAGAGTGCAGGAGCTGCCAGGTCTTTCATAGACCTGGATCAGCCCTGCACTGAGGCTGTACAGCATAGTACTATGCTGTACAGCCTCTCTGGGGGTGTATTTCTCCTGTAACTGGGGCTACTATGTCAGCCCCAGTTACAGGAGAAATCAATAGTGTAAAAAAAAAAAAAAAAAAAAAGTGAAGTTAAATGTCCCCCAGAGGTCTTGTATGTAAGTGTAAAATAAAAGTTTCACATATAAAAAAAACAAAAATTTCCCCCCCAAATATGTAATTTAAAAAGTGTTACAAATTAAAATAAATAAGACATATTTGGTATCACTGCATACGCAACGACCGGCTCTATAAAAATATCACATGATCTACCCCATCAGTTAAACGCCGTAAAAAAAAAAATATTACGCCAAAAACAGATTTTTTTAATTACCTCACCCCTCAAAAAACATAATCAAAAAGTCGTATGTATCCCAAAATGGTAGCAATAAAAACGTCACCTCATCCTGCAATAAATGAGCCCCCACACAAGATCATAGCCAAAAAAGTGAAAAATTTATATGGCTCTAAAAAAAATTGCAACACAAAAACATGATTTTTTTTTTCTAAAAATGCTCTTATTGTGTAAAACGTAAAAAAAAACATATTTAGTATCGTTGCGTCCGTAACTACTGACTCTACAAAAATATCACATGATCTATCCCATCAAGTGAACCGCGTAAAAAAAAAAATCTAATAAAAATTATGCCAAAACAGCTTTTTTTTTCACCTCACCTCAAAATGTCGTATGTATCCCAAAATGGTAGCAATAACATCATCCCGCAAAAAATAGGCCCCCACACAAGATCATAGCCAGAAAAATGAAAAATATATGGCTCTAAAAAAATTGCAACACATACATGTTTTTTTTTTTTCTAAAAATGCTCTTATTGTGTAAAACGTAAAAAAATAAGACATATTTGGTATAGTTGCATCCGTAAAAAACGAATCTATAAAAATATCACATGATCTACCCCATCGGTGTAAAAAAAAAAAAGACAAATGACACCAAACTGCTTTTTTTGTGACTTAACCTCCCAGAAATTAGATTAAAAAGTGATCAGAAAACCAAATGTACCCCAAAGTGGTGCCAATAAAAAGCACAGCTTGTCCCTCAAAAAATAACCCCTCATGCAGCTCAGGCCACAAAAAAATTTAATAGTTATCGCTCTTAAAAGCCATGACAGAAAATTCCATGTTAGAAAATGCAGATGCCGCTGCTCCCCTTCTGAGCCCTGCCATATCCCCAAATAACAGTTTACGACCACAACTGAGGTGTTACTGTATTCAGGAGAAAATGGGGAGCAAATTGTGGAGGGATATTCTCCTGTTATCTTTTGTGAAAAACAAAGTTTGGGCCTAACGCACCATTTTCTTGTAAAAAAAAAATGTAATTTTTCATTTTCACAGGCGTTATAAATTGTATGAAACGCCTGTAGGGTCAAGCGCTTGCTTCACTCCTTAAATATTCCCTGGTGGTGTAGTTTATAAAATGTGGTCACTTTTTGGGCGTTTTCACTGTGGGGGTACCTCAGGGTCTCTTCAAATGCAACATGGCACCCAAAAACCATTCCAACAAAATCTGCCCTCCAAAAACCATATGGCGCTCCTTGACTTCTGTACCCTTCCGTGTCCCCATACAGCTGTATACGGCCACATGTGGGGTTTATGCAAACTGCAGAATCGGGGTAATAAATATTGAGTTTTGTTGTTAACCCTTGATGTGTTACAGGAAAAAAAAATGATTAAAATGAAAAATCTGAAAAAAAAAAAGTGAAATTTTGAAATTTCACATCTATTTTGCTTTAATTCCTGTGGAATACTTAAAGGGTTAACATTTCTAAAAACCAGTTTTGAATAGTTTGAAGGGTGTAGTTTCTAAAATGGGGTCATTTATGGGTGGTTTCTATTATGTAAGCCCACAAAATGACTTCAGAACTGGACTGGTCCTCAAAGTTGATTTTGCAAATTTTCAAAAATCGCTTCTAAAATTCTAAACCTTCTAATGTCCTAAAAAAATAAAATGACACTACCAAAATGATGCCAACCTAAAGTAGACATATGGGGAATGTCAATTAATGAGTATTTTATGGGGTATTGCTATCTGTCTTAAAAGCAGAGAGATTCAAATTTAGCGAACGTTTGGATTTTTTTATAAATAAAAGTAAAACATATCGACTCAAATTTACCATTATCATGAAGTACAATGTGTCACGAGAAAACAGTCTCTGAATGGCTTGGATAAGTAAAAGAGTTCCAAAGTTATTACCACATGCAGTGACACATGTCAGATTTGAAAATTAGGCCTGGTCAGGAAGGGGGTAAGTGGCTCGGATGGGAAGTGGTTAAACAGTCCTGTGGAACTTGAATGCCGTTAAAGGGGTTCTCTGGGAATAACCTAAAATGCCCTGCTGAGGGGATGGACAAACAATATGGCTTTATGTAATCCTATCTGTTCAATCAAAAACCACACACATGTAAACTAAACCTAAGGCTTTGTTCACATTTTTGGTTTTCACAGATGTGTACTGTCTGCTTTTCCATGGACCGCACACTTACCCTTTGATTTGAATGTGTCTGTTCACACATCACCGTGGGTCAGTAAAAAAAAAAATATAAAAAAAAAACATGGAGACATGCACTACTTTGGTAAGGATGGCACATCTGGGGTGTGTCTTTTTCACAGAAGACAGATTGGAAATGCTCTTGAAATTTTCAGCTGAGCAATTTCTGTGGATTACAGATGACACACAGACCATCCACGGATCCTTCATGTATTAAACGCTTTTTTTCAAGTATAATACTAATACAAAAAATGCACACTATCGGGATTTATGTGTGAAGAATCTGCAGGGAAATCCGTGTGGCCAATCTGCACCAATTGCATGCAGATTTTACTCTCCCCATTGAAGTGAATGGAGAAAATCCAGACTGAAAAAATAAATTAAATTGACATGCTGCGGATTTTAAAATACGCACGGAAAAAATGTGCACCGTGTTTAGCGATATGCACTGAATGTTAGAGATTTCATCCACACAAAAATCCACAATACAGGAACTTCGCCTAAGGCCTTGTGCACAGGACTGCATTTTCCATCTGACTAGAGGCTTCATTCACACGACCATATGTGTTTTGCGGTCTGCAAAAAAAAACAAAAACGATGATGTTCCGTATGGCAGCCATTTTTCATTTTTTTTTTTTTGCGGATCCATTGTAACAATGCCTATCCTTGTCAGCAAAATGGACAAGAATAGGACATGTTCTATCTTTTTGCAGAACAGAAATACAGAAACAGAATGCACACGGAGTACCTTCCGTTTTTTTTGCGGACCCTTTGAAATGAATGGTTCCGCATACGGTCCACAAAAAATACGGTCGTGTGAATGAAGCCTTATCAGCATTTTTTTGCCGATCGCACAATGACTCATTTATTTCTATGGGGCCATGCACACATGCAGATTTTTTGCAGAACCGTAGGCCACAGATTAAAGAACATGTCCTATGCTGGTCCATATTGTAGATGAGAATAGTCATTTCTATTGAAGGGAGTGCTTAAAACAGGGGTCAGCAACCTCCGGCACTCCAGCCATTGTAAAACTATATCTCCCAACATGCATACTTGCTCTGCTCTTCTCAGAACTCCCATATAACTGTATGGAGCATGCTGGGAACTGTAGTTTCACAACAGCTGGAGTGCTGAAGGTTTCAGACCCCTGACTTAAAATTTGGAAGGCATCCGTGTTTTGCAGACACAGCGGTGTGCATACGATTGGAATATTTCACGACCATTCTGTTTTGAATCACCAATTCTGAGGTAAAATACTGCTGTGTGAATGAGGTCTACCAGGGTCCTCCACAGGTTCCATCAGCATCACAGCCTCCCCTCCTGGGCCACCATGGATATTAGAATTCATCACTGGAGATCTAAGTCACCAAGGATAGTTCATACTTCTTGAAAAAAAACCCATTCATTTTCATTAATGAAATCCAGAATATACGCAAGACTTCTTTATTTCATTAGGCCCAATTCTCACAGTTCTCTGAGCTTCTCAGAAAATAATGCTGCAGTAAAACACAAACTATTAGCCACAATTACACATGAAATACATTGCCGTTACTTATCAGCTGTTTAACAATCAGTTCTTTTTGCATTGTTGGCCTTTCATTTATTTCTGAATTGGTTTACGGCACGGAGAATACAAATAAAGCTTATGGAACTGAGTACTGGATGCTGATGGCATCACTTGAGAATGGTCCCTATAGGGAATGTATGTTAACATCCAGCCTGTCTAAAACAGACAGTGTAAACTTAGACAGGCAGTGGAAAACTGGGTACAAAATGGTGCATCTTAAGCCACACCCCCATTACAAGCAAATCACATTCGACTATTCTTTTCAACTTGTGTGTTTCATAAGTATGCCTATAATGAGATGTGGCAAATTGCTCTAAAAATGTAACACAGTTTGGCACCAACTATACCACTCTTCAGGTGCGGTCACTGTGTAGGCAGTTGGACGTAGCCTAATAAAATCAGTGATGTAATCCCTGGCACTGAATGACCATAGAATTTAAGGTGACCATGTACATTAGAAAGTAGGTTGATGGTTGACCAGTCATCTGATGAACATTCCTTTCATAGATACAACCATACAGATCACAATGCCCATGCACGCTCAATAAAACCGGCAATGGATCAAGGAGCATTCTTTCACAGAAAGATCTTTGGTCCACGAATGATCTTTCATTGAATGAAAGATGTTTTGTCTGATTACCGGATGAAAATTTCAAACACAACCGACTTCCTTTCAAACAATAATAGTCTATCATTGGTCCGCTAAAATGATTGTTGTTAAAAATCCAGCAATGAACAAATGTGTTGTTGAAATTATCAATTTTGATCAACTTTAGATGATGTATGGCCTCTTTTTTTACGCCCTTTTCCACTGTACGGATCCAGCTTAACTTTACCCAACTCTACCTGTTTCCCTCCCCCACCACCACCACTTTTTCCAAGCTGAAGAACCAAGCTTGTACCGGTACCGTGAAGTCACATGACCACCCTGCTAGTGATTGATCCGAGAGAATCTTCACTACACATCTGCCAGCTACATTGAAGGGCACCATGTCCACAGTGGAACACAAACTACCTGGTACCAAAATAGTAGAGTAGCGGAGAGTCAGAAGTGAGAAAAGTACAGATTACAAAAAGGTCCAAAGTAGAGTCAAATTATTGACAACAGTGTCAGTGAGAAGTAAAAGGATGACTCTGTTGATTCTGCTATTAAAGAGAACCTCTCATGGGTCCGAACACTGTTAAGTAAGTACAAGGTTATGTAGGGCATGTACGATGGAGGTCAGGGCACTTACTATTTTTTCCGGGCGCCGCTCCATTCGACCGCTGTGCCCCTGTAAAATCTCCTGCGTGCTATGCTAATGCATAGCATCAGAACAAGGGGGAGGAGACGCATCTTCTCCCTGGCTGTGACGCTCTTCACTGCGATTGGACAGCGCTACAGCCAAGGAGAAGGAGAAACCAGACCTGACCTCCATCGTACATAACCTTGTACTCACTTAACAGTGTCTGGACCCATGAAAGGTCCTCTTTAAGTTGTAGCCTTTAAGGGGAAATACGCTCCTGTGCCCCCTATTTGTCATGTATAGGAAGTAGAGCAACATAAAGCTGTAATATAAGAACTAATTGGGGAAATTCAGCAAAATTGGCGCAAAAGGAAACGGACTTAGTTGCCTATAACAACCATTGAGGTTTTACCTTTTATTTTTCAGGACTCCTTTGGAAAATGAAAGGATCAATCTGATCGGTTGCCATGAGCAACTAAGTCAGTTTTCCTTTACACCAGTTTCGATAAATCTTCCCCTATGTGCCATGAACTTTTATGTTAATCATAGACCAGTACACTATGGAAAAACAATGACCAAACCTTTTACTGCCACGGCTTTCCCAACTGAAGTCACTGCAAACATGGCATGGGTTAAAAAAAAATAAAAACAAATAAAACTACAGGGAACTTGTAAACCTGTAAACATTTTAAAATTGCCCTCTACCTAAAAGAAAAATTACTTTTTCAGGATTGAAAACGACCCCACGGCTCAACTTTTTTTCTAGGGGGTTTTCTGGGATTTTTTAACCCGATTGCCTACTTTTAGTAGAGCCAATCAATATCTGATAGATGGGGTCCAACACCCAACACCCCTGCCCATTAGCGTTTTCTGAGTAGTTCCTTCGCTGAAGCTATTGGTTATTACAGTGCTGTCCCTATTCACTTCAATGACAGCAGGTCTGTAGTAACCAGTTCTGTCCACTACACAGAGGATGGAGCTGCTCCCCAATAGTCCCGACCCTCACTGATCTGACATTGATAGATGATCAATATAAAAATCCTGGAGAGACCAGAGTAGTCTGTCTACAACCCTGAATCTGCTGGCAAAGCATCATTTAGACTGAAGGTCCCTTCCCGGGAAACTGGAACAGAATCGTTACTACATGCAAAATAAAATTATAACGTTACACAACTCCATCGATAAGCAACTTTCACTTTTGGTCTGAATTAGCTTCTAATGAGTGAGGCTAGTCAAAACTAAGATCTTGGTCCTTACATGGGAAATGAGAAGAACAAAATAGTTGGTCCAGAATATAGTGGAAAGATTGCAAATGGAAAGAGCAAGGAATGTAGCAACATACAGCATAAAAATACCACAAAATCAAGAAATAAAACATAAAAACATACATGCATAAAACATGTAAGGTCTGTTCACATTGATGACTTCCTAAAAAACTCCATATAATGTTAAATCCCAGATCCCCTGAATTTAGCATGGTCGAATGGCAACCTTTGATGTTCCTGCAGGCATGAGTTTATCCTGAAATGGGGATAGAGAATGATACAGGGCAAGGACAACTTCGAGGCATTTACTTATGATTGCATTTTACTCATTTTGGGCTGCTCATTTTTTTCAATTGGTCTTTATTAAAAATTTTCAGCAGGTGTTCTACAGGTTAAGTTTCAGCCTATCTGGAGGTACCTTGCATTCAGTTTCACAATGAATTGTCAGGTTGCTGCTCTGATGGCTCGATGTATAGCCCTCATCTCTGAACTCCTGACAGCTCATAAACACTCATTTAATTCATCTTTATATCACGTTGATAAGAATCTAGCTGCAATGAGTGTTCATGAGCTGTCAGGAATTTAGACATAAGGACTATACATCGAGCCGTCAGGGCAGCAACCTGACAGTCCAGCGTGAAACTGAACACAAGATACTCTGCTAAGACTTAACCTTTGTAGAACAAAAACTGCTGACCAATTGAAAAATTCTCTAGCCCACATTGAGTAAACTGCAATAATCGAAAAACACCCCTTAAGGTCTGTATAGCTGTTTGCACCTGCACTTCTCTTATTTGGGAGATAACCTCCATGGAGTTCTTGAAGGACACAGATAAAACAACAATATGGCTCAGATAACGTCAGTTTCTGTCAATATATCCTTTTCGCAGCATCGGAAATCTAGCTATCCAGTTCTGGAATGTTGGTCAGTCATCGCGTACCCATAAAACACCTTTAAATTTGCAACACAAGTCCCGCAGCGGAGATATTATCTCCTCCACCTGCAGTCTGGAATACTTCAGTACAGACCAAAACAGGTGCCAGACAGATCTCATAAGTCTCTTCTTCCCAACAAGACACTGGACGACTTTCTTTGAAAGGTATCCTCTGACTGCCCACTTCACGGCTGACAGAGAAAGAGTCATCCATGATAAGTTTGGCCTTGCGTGTGTCAATCCGGGAAGATCCACACACATGCCTGTTGGCTGTCAGAGATGCCTTTGCTGTGGCAGACATTGTGTTCTTCCACATGGATCCTTTGGTCACCATCATGGCTTGAAAAGCTAAAGTGTGGACATGTAGGCGGGTCAGTGGCCTCTGACCCTTTTTAGGTTCTTGGGATCGGAGAAGCTGATAAAGCTCCCGCATTTGGTCCAGGATGGAGGCCACACGAGGGTAAGGGTCTGATAACACTGTAATGTTTCCTCCTTTAATAAGACTTAACAAATTGGGAAGCTCCTGTTCATTCATACCCAAGGAATCAGAGTAAGGAATGATGTACTCTAGCAAATCCTTCATCAGACCTTGTTCAACAAAAGAAGCCATCTCAAAGTGGCAACCAATCTTCTGATCCATAGACAAAAGCATATCTTGAAGTGCTTTAAGCCTGGCTTCACGCTGACCTGTGTGAAGAACAACAGAAATAATAGGTTATCTATAGGTTTATAACATATAGACATTAGATATCTCTAAATCTATCTAGACACACACGCATACAAATATATGTAAACAAGACAACCCAGAAAACCAAGATTGCTATCCTGGGAACGATCTGCATGAGAAAATGTTGGAAAAGCACACATAGCATGTTTGTACAGCTATTTAAAAATATTGTCCTTTCCATTACTGCATTTCAGTACCTTCTTAATGGTACAATTGTTTTTTCACACACTGCTACATGGGGCCTACATGGGGTTCCTCTTGCAGTACAACTGTTTTTTAAGCAGTCAGAATGGCTTAAAAAAAAAAAAAAAAAAAAAAAAAGGAATACCTCCCCGATACACGACCACTACCATCCTAACGCTTCCTGGGTCCTCTGGTGGTCTCTACTTTCTCGTCTCCCTCAACAATGTGAACCCTTAGCCAAATCATGATGTGAGACGTGTGTGGCCAGTGACTGGCTGAGTGGTCACATTTCAGGTGCTGAGATCAGCAAGGGACCCAGGAACCATTGGAACAGGAGGAGGGGACTGGAGAGTTGAGCATTGTTTAACCCATTCAGATCCTTTTTTTGTCAAAATATACCAGCCAAACATCCCCTTTAAAAGGGAGTATGTCAGCAGTTTAGACCAGGATAAACTGCTGACAGCACTAGATGGAGGCTGGGGAGAGCAGCACAAACATACCATTTGTGGAGCTTTTCTCATCAGGAGCAGTGTGCATGAAGTTTTATTCCGCTCTGAGCTGATTCACAGTCCCGCCCCTCTGCTTCACAGACGTAGTCTTCTGGTTGGATGCTACAGCTGTTACTCACAGCAGAGGGGAGGGGCTGTGAAGCAGTTCAATGCAGTGAGCACTTCATACTGTGGCTCCGACTCCTGGGTCCTTTCAAGAGCTGAATCAGGGAGAATAAGAAATTCATATTCAGGCTCAGACTGACCCGCAGGAGAACAGGTGAATACCCCAGTGGGCCTCTAGCCCCAAACCCCCTGCACAAATGGCACTTAATACAGTAGACCAACTGCATTAGGCTGGTTGACGTGCTGTGCGCTGACTATGTTCGTATGAAAAACTTGGTAGATTATTTAGTGGACCACCCAGCTTAATATTATAAGCGCATCAAGTGACTGAGATTACTTCTAGGTACAGAGTCAAGCCAGCTATTATCATCTTTCCCCAGGGACCTTTCCTCTTGAAGTCACTGCAAGGGTCACCATAATCAATCATCTTGGAATGTCTTGATGCCACCGTGTTGACCAGTAATACCTGCATGCAGCTGTACCGTGGGCCCCCAAAATGAACTTTCCTGGTGGGCCCTAGGCACCCCAGTCTGACACAGTTCATATTCACACTACTCCTGATGAAAAAAGCTCCACAAAACATATGTTTGTCCTGCTCTTTCCAGCTCCTACCTAGTCTTGTCAGACGTTTCCCATGGTCAAAAGTGCTGCCAGATTCCCTTTGAATCAACAAAAATCTATCATTTTTAAAGAGTAACTAAACTTTTATTCAACTTTTTTTTTAAAATGTCCTAAATGCCTTAAAAACATTTTTTTTCCCAAATATACTTTCAGTCAAAAGCCATTAATAAAGAAATTTCCACCTAAAGCCCTGATTTCCACTGCGCTTTAAATTCACTACTCTCGCACATTGCTGACTTGTCAGTGGTGCACGGAGTGCGGACTCTGCACTGTATTAATGGCTTACATGCAGAACTTTTAGCTTAGTGAAGCAGGCACAGGCAAAAGGCCGCTCCGCTCAGCTAATCCTGGCAGAGCACATTGTTACAGGGTACCCATGTGCTATGCCAGCATTTAGCCAACCTCAGCGGGCACAGGCAGGAGCAGCAATGTGTGCTCCTGCCCATACACTGTTCTCTTTGGCCCCATCGATATAATTCAGAGTCCGTACACTGCTGACAAGTCAGTGATGTGCAAATATAGTGACTTTAAAGTGCGATTTTAATCAGGGCTTTAGGTGGAAACTTCTTTAGTAAACATTTAAAATCATTTAAAGGAAATCTGTCACCAGGATAATTGCTATTGAAGTAAAGCCTTAGCCTAATAGCACTTAGTACCTTATTTCCAGATGTGCCTTTGTTCCAGCAATAGATGTTTTCTATCTTCTGAAAATCCAGTTTATTTGGTATGCAAATGAGCCAGTAAGATGCCCACAGGGGCGTCACTCTTGCAGGAAGGAGCCCAGGCACACCTCCTGCTAGTGCCCAAGCCATAACTCTGCCCCCTTTTCCTTGCTCCCAGGATGAGGGTGGGCTTGGGCACTAGCATGGGGCATGCCTGGGCTCCTTACTGGCTCATTTGCATACCAAATAAACTGGATTTTCAGAAGATAGAAAACATCTATTGCTGGAACAAAGGCACATCTGGAAATAAGGTACTAAGTGCTATTAGGCCATGGATTTACTTCAATAGTGATTGTCCTGGTGACAGATTTCCTTTAAAGGGTTTCTGTCACCAGTTTTTTCAGTATGAATCAGGCTAACATTAGAGAGGTGCTAATGTCACCTGATTCCAAATATATATCTGTTTTATTTACTGGTGCCGCCATTTTTATATAAAATGAACTTTTATTTTATGCTAATAAGGCCTCTAGGTGCAAGGGGCGTTACCCCTGCTCCTAGAGGCTCTGTTGATTGACAGGCTCAGGCAGAGAAGAAACACTCCATTCACCATAGCTTGCAAGGACCTTCAATGATGTCATGATCATGTGATCAGTCACATGGTTTAGGAGGAGACAGGCTGTTTGTGTGATCCTAACCATGTGACTGATTACATGGTCATGACATAATTGAAGGTCCTTGCAAGCTATGGTGAATGGAGTGTTTCTTCTCTGCCTGAGCCTGTCAATCAACAGAGCCTCTAGGAGCAGGGGTAACGCCCCTTGCACCTAGAGGCCTTATTAGCATAAAATAAAAGTTCATTTTATATAAAAATGGCGGCACCAGTAAATAAAACAGATATATATTTGGAATCAGGTGACATTAGCACATCTCTAATGTCAGCCTGATTCATACCGAAAAAACTGGTGACAGAAACCCTTTAATAAAGTATATTAGAAAAAATATTTTTAGGGCATTTGGGACATAAAAAAAAAAACTTGAATAAAAGTTTAGTTACTGTTTAAATAAATAATAAACCAGATTATTGTAGATTACTACATAATCCATCAATTTCACAACCTGAGTGACCTCACCTGGTTTAAAGGGAAAACTGTCCATCATCTGTAACCCTCCAATCACAAGGACATCTGGCTTAAAACCTTCCAGTTGGTTCTTAAAATCTTCCAGAGAATCAAGCATTGGGTTGTGTGAGTCACTGTGCACTATGTACCTATGACAAACAAATTATGACAAGTCAAATACCTTGATTCAAATGCCTTCAATGTAATTCTTTATAGAGAATGTCCCTTTAGTGACTGTATTTGAATACGCCACACAGTTATGGTTAGCCATCACAGAGTATTCACTGGGGTAACATACGGCTATCTGGATTTTAATGAACACAGGTAGTCCTTCACTACAATACCCCTATAATAGCAGGAGGGACAAATTATTCCAGTTGTGGCAAGTTATCTTTTATGTACAGTGGATAGGGAATAACTTGCTACTGGAATAGCCACTGCCTTCTTGTTATGCTGCTAGACAGACTCCCTGATGAACCTTAAAGAGGACCTTTCAACGTTCCCGACATTACTATTTTAATAGCTTCCTGCATTCCCCATGTAACAGCAATTCTGGAACATCTATTCCTATGGCTCTATGTTGTGCCATTCCTTTATTATTTGCACTAGAAGTTATATGTGAATTGCTATTTGCCTTCAGTAAAGGAACAGAGGGGAGGTAACCAGTTGGGGGTGTGTACCTGCACAGTCTGAACATAGCAGCACTGATTGGATAGAGTGAGTCTGTGCAGGGACACACCCCCAACTGGTTACCTCCCCTCTGTTCCTTTACTGAAGGCAAATAGCAATTAATTCACAACTTCTAGTGCAAATAATAAAGGAATGGCACAACACAGAGACATAACAATAGATGCTCCAGAATTGTTAGTGTGTGGGGAATGCATGAAGCTATTAAAATAGGAGTGTCAGGAGTGGTGAAAGGTCCTCTTTAACGGGGAAATGCGTCGGAGTCCCCTAGGAGACAGAGATTAATGTGTTTCTTAGGAAGCAGTTGTAATAGGGTTATCTAGCAAGGTCCCAGGTTCCTGTTGGCTGGTGGTCGCCCTTGTCAGGGCAAATGCTCCGACATCAGCCTGAGAGGGTCTCCACATGCACCAAGTTTAGCCCGGTACAGGGAGAGTGTTCAGGGTAGGGAGCACTCACCTTACAACAAACTGACATTAGACCCACCAGCCGCAAAAGAACAGATTAGGAACAAGAACTAGAAGCTATAGGTGTGACCAGCACCAGTAACCTTCATTTGTTTTAGGTAATGCTTCACAATACCCCCTTTCTTAGCATTGAGCTTATTAAAAGTTAAGTTTTAATTTATCCTAATAAGGCACATTCAGTTCAAAAGTACCTACTGGAATATCCCTTTAAAGCTGTGCATACACATTAGTTTCGGTGGGACCGGCTGACCATCTAATCTGTACGGGCCCCCTCATCCTGATAGCAGTATCAGATTATTGCAGGGACTCATGGTGATTAACATTTTTATTTATTTCTTTATTTTTTACAGACGTGGGTGTTTTGTACTTAACCCTTTAAAAAAGGATTACCACAACCAAGAGTCAGGACTCATGCACACGACTGTCAGTTTTGCAGTCTGGAAATCATGGATCCAGCAAAACATGGAATGCAGTCCCCGTGTGCCGTCCACATTTTTTTGCAGACAAATGGGTCCATGGTCTGCATTTTGCGGACATATGCTATCTTTTTGTGAAATGGACATACAGTTGCAGATAGAACACAGGTGATCCGTGTGCTTTCCACATCCATAGGTCTATTCTGGAAAAAGTAAAAACAAGTCCTGTGCTTGGCCACAAAATGCGGACCACAGACCCATCGAAATCAATGAGTTCACAAAAAATGCAGATGCAACATGGACAGTATCCATATTTGCATATCTGGAATTTGAGGACTGCAAAATACATACAGTTGTGTGCATGAGGCCTTAGAGGAAGGTTTGAAAGTCCTTCTGAAAAGCTAAACTAACGGTAAAGGTAAAGGTAAAAAAATAACTAAGGGGGAGTTTTATCAAACTAGTGTAAAGTAGAACTGGCTTAGTAGCAACCAATCAGATTCTACCTTTCATTTTCCAAAGGAGCTGTGAAAAAATGAAAGGTGGACTCTGATTGGTTGCTATGGGCAACTAAGCCAGTTCTACTTTACACCAGATTGATAAATCTCCCCCTCAGTTCTTAGCACTGCGTGGCATGCTGTCATCTTGAACTTTCTCTGAGGTTTTCTATCACCGTCTACAAGCAGTCAGGTCGTTTGCACTATAAATGCGGTCACCTGTTGGCACGACGTGAGATGTGTTTTCCCCATTTAGCTCCAGTTGGATATTCCATTATGAGATGAATGTCAGCCTCTGTTATAGGCTCACCAGCCACTGCAAATAAGAGAAGCAATTAACACCCAAAAGATGCCAGGACAGTTTGCACATGGTATTTTTGTTGCCGATTCGGCATTGAAAACCCACACCAAAGTACAGCAATAAATAATTTCAGCACGAGGAGGAAAAGATCATTTTAAAAATTACAGGGCACTATATTTTGCAGAGGACGTGTTGTTTTGGATTATGCCCAATGAAATATGATGCGTGACATATGGCCTACAGTAAGTCTATTGCAGCAGTAGAAGTGACATCAGGTCACGGTCACACTTTCTGACTGTTGTGAAAACAGCAACGAAAAAGGAGAACAAACAAAACAATTCTTGGAGCCAGCAGCTTGGTCACGTGACCAGTCTCGCAGCAGCAGTTACCAAGGAGGCAGCAGTTACCATTGTACGGACAACCAAATATATGTATCACAATAAGGAGGAATGTCGACTGAACCTGTTTATTTTAGCAGCAGGTCCAGACGTCCATCTGATGTTTATGGGGGTGTGTGAGGGATGAGAATCCATTTTGTATACACTATGTCCTCCATCTTATGCATATGTGGAAAATTACTGAGCCAGGTGTGAGGATGTTTCCTGTGTATAAGATAGCTACAAGGCCGAAGTAAGCAGCTCACTCGCTTTCTCGCTCCCCCTCGTTTTTTTGTTTTGATTTCCACCCCCTCGGTGGTGGGCCAGATTTGTCTATGATTATCTGTAGTGTTATAAGATGTACACGTATGTAGAATAAAGCAGAGAGAGAGAGAGAATTTGATTCATCAAAGGTGCATGTGTCAATTTTCTCAAGTTGGTTTGGGCATGTTGGAGTTTAACATGCCTCACCACTTCTTATAGGAGATAAACCGGCACGACTGGTGTTTGGCAGCGGCTTGCTCTCCTCTCCCTGCTGAGAGCATGTATAGGTGTCGTGGGAATAATCCTTTTCATAAAACTACAGCAATGTAACGTGTATGGCCATCTTAAGCCAGTATCTAGAAAAGATAAAAACTCCTTATCCACAGTGTGAAAAATGTATTGTCCTATTGATTGGTGCTTAGGGGGGGAGATTTATCAAACTGGTGTAAAGTACAACTGGCTTAGTTGCCCATAGCAACCAATCAGATTCCACCTTTCATTTTCCAAAGGAGCTGTGAAAAATAAAAGGTGGAATCTGATTGGTTGCTATGGGTAACTAAGCCAGTTGTACTTTACACCAGTTTGATAAATCTCCCCCATAGTTTTGATGGCCACATGAGGTGTGAGTCTTAGTGTTCTTAATGTTCATCACTCTAAGCCCAAAACTCTACAGTAATAATGAACTTACATTGCTAAACACTATGGGAAAAAAAAACCCTGACCATGACAAGATATAAAAATAATTGGATTATGGTCGATATGGTGCTTCTGTTCAGGTCATGGCTACTGATGGAGGGGTATGTCACCTGACCAATGTGTCAGCAGCCCCCATTGAATAACACTGCATATGGCACTGTGCGTGCGTTAGTTTCCAATACCATGTGAAGTGTTATGCGATGGTGAGTCCAGTCAGATAGCCCTCCATCAGTGGCCTTGTTCTGGATAGAGGCACTGTACGGTCAGTGATGAGACAGTACTGAAATGGCGTGGCCGGACTTTACATATAAAGAC
Source organism: Rhinella marina (assembly GCA_900303285.1). Taxonomy (NCBI): domain Eukaryota; kingdom Metazoa; phylum Chordata; class Amphibia; order Anura; family Bufonidae; genus Rhinella; species Rhinella marina. The sequence continues at coordinate 173,138 of ONZH01021942.1, read as the reverse complement.
ACTGGCGCTAATTCCCTTATAGTGATGTTTACAACACTTTTGGGGAAAAATGTGATAAGGTAGAAAACCCCTTAAAAGGATAGGTCATCAGTATCTGATCAGTGGGGTCTGACACCTGAGACTCCAGCTAATTAGCTGTTTGAGAAGGCAACGGTGCCCACATGGCCTTGTCGTAGTTTTCTCTACGCCAGTGACGTCACGTGCATCAGTCACATGTCCCTGGAGCAGGTCAGCCCCATTGAAGTGAAAGGCGCTGAGCGCGATACCAAGCACAGCCGATATACTATGTACGGTGCTGTGCTTAGTGAGCAGAGACAGCGCTGTCTCCAACGATCAGAGACTGATGACCTATCCAATAACTTCTCCTGTCCACTGGATCCACTTTTTTCTTTGGCTCAAACACCGTACAACAAACTGCATCAAAAACTGCATGTGTGAATCAAGCCTTCATGTGACACAGGCATCTGCATCACCTTATTTCTGGTTTGCTAAGTACAAATTAGATACTAAAGAAATATAATTTTTGCATTTATGTTTTTAAAACCCATAAACACCCAAAGGTCTGACCATATCCATTGTTGGCCACAAATATTAGGATAAGAATTTGGCCAACAATTACTATATCCATAAATATATATGCTTACATCAGCTGAGAATGCAAGTTTGAACACGACCTGTCGCCTCTCCTGACCTGAGTGTTTTAGTAACTCCTTGCGAGCCCCATGTAAAAGGAATTCTTGAGCATCTATTCGTATAACTGTATGACGAGCCATTCCTTTATTATTCCTGCTAGAATTTATGAATTAATTGCTAGCAGTCTGCAGGGAAGGTCCAGATGGATGTTATCAGTTGGGGGTTTGTCCCTGCACAGCCTTCCACTTTCCAATCACACCGATGGGCCTTCACTGCAAACTCCTACTAAAAATTCAGGAAAAATAAAGAAAGAGCACATCATAGAGTGCATCTAATGGGAGATACAGTATGTAAGGATCTAAGTGCCACAGAAAGATATAGAAGACATCTTCTAAAATTAATCAGTAGAATTTTGGACCGATATATAAAAAATGGTGATGAAAAGGTGAGCATTCTGGCTCCAGTCACATATTTGTCATATTTATCCATTTTAAACAGGCCCATTTATATTACAATTATCACCCCGCAGTGAATTATTAGTTACCTGTGATGCGGTCCGACAGCACACTAATTTCTTCTGTACTCAGACGGCCCCCAAGAAGGACGTCACATCCTTCTGCAGCTAAACGATTAGCCATAACTGGGGCATTCCCACCGAGGGCCCAGCGCATTTCTGAAAGTCTTTTTGACGCATCTATAAGTTTCCTAAACAAGGTGTCGTTGGACACGTATCGTCTGTTCACGACAAGATAGAAACATAAAGAAAAATACAATTAGGACCTCAAAAATGGGTTGTCACATGAACATAACCCCTTAGGGGGACCCTCTCCACTGTTTGTCTTACCTCAAACATTGGGGGCATATCGCTAGGATATCCACCAATGTCAGATTGGTTGGGTCCCACCTTTGGGACCCGCACCTATGTCTAGAACGGAGTGCCCAAAGTGAAGTAGAGGGCACAGCACAAACATGACTGCCCTCCATTTATTTCTATGGGAGTGTTGAAAATAGCTGAGCGGCGGGCTCGACTATTTTCAGAAATTCCTTAGAAATTAATGGAGGGCGCACCACTCCTTTCACTTCTATGGTATTGCCGGAAATAGCTGAGCCAGCGCTCTGCTTTTTTCGATTGAATAGAGGACGGCCGCGCTTACACTTGGGGAGCCCTGTAGAGGTAGGACCAATGTTTGAGGTGAGATAACCCCTTTAAGTCTGGTGGACACAGCCCACATATTATTACATGACTGGTCAACCACTGGAATGGCCAGGGTGTAATAATCTGCATTGTGCCATTTCTCTGTTATCCCTCCTTAATATTCAAGAACAGCCTGGCACCGTTACCACTGCCTGGACAATGCCCCCAGCTGGTAGCATCCACTTGTCAATGTATTCACACATTTCTAGGAGGATTACAACACAATATAGAATTCCAGAATTGTTATTTAATGAAGAACACATGTATTTGCTGAAGCAGACAAAGTCAGGAGGGTTGACAGTCACTCTTAAATGCCAAGCAACTTCTCCAGCCATTCTGTAATCTGCATCCTTAAAGAAGAACTCCCGCAGAAATTTTATTCTCTGACCTGTTAGAAAGGTGCATGATATAATCTGTAGTGAATGTCATTTTCTTATCAGAGGCTGAAATTGAGAGTTTCCACTCTCTTCTTATTGTAGCTAGGTCATGTGACCAACTCCCTGACCTCCAACTGACCCAGGATAGCAAGCCAGTCTCTTCTTCTATTCATCCCTATGAGACTGAAAGTGAGGCTCCCATAGGAATACATAGAAAATTAGACTTCCTGTCCACACATAAGGTGCTGTGTGAGTTGGTGGGTCTAATTCCTAGTCACATGACACAGATAAGAAACTTCAGGATGATATAACTCAAAAATTCAGCTACTGGTAAAAAAAAATGGCATTCACTACAGATTACATCATGTACATTTCTAGCAGGACATGGAATAAATTTTTTACGGGAGTTCTTCTTTAAAGAGGCCCAGTCGCCACAAAACGAAGTACAGGAGAAGCTGAGCAGATTGATATATAGTCGAAAAAGATTCAGTCAAACTTGTATTTTATACATTTATATATCTGCTCTTTCTGAGCTCTGTTGCCCCAATGGGAGGTGTTATCAGTGATTGATAACGTTTGCTGTGTAAGAGCTCTATCAGATATGGACCCATTCATTGCAATGAAAAAAAAAAACAGAGCATGTCCTATTCTCGCTCGTTTTGTGAACAAGAATAGGCATTTCTAACATAGGGAAGAATGTGCAAGAGTGCAAAATGTGAGACGTGCACAGCTGGTATCTGTTTACTGTGGATATGCAATCTGCAGACCACAAAATGGATATGGTCATGTGAATGGACCCTTAGACTGAGCGCTATATCAATCTGCTCAGCTCCTTCTGCTCTATAACATACTGCTTACAGACTGCACTGAATCTCATGGTGGCAGGTTCCCTTTAGGGTCACACAGCCGTAATGCATTGGGCACTATCCGAGCGGCTGCCGCGATGGACCCAGACTCACTCAACTTGAATGGGTCCGTGATCCGTCGGCATCGCAAAAAATAGAACAAGTTCTGGTGCAGGTGTGGAGGCATGGAGAAAAAGGGCTCCATTCAAGTGACCCAGTCCACATCCATGATGCATATTGCCAACCCAGCCTGGCAACTGCTGTGTGCATGAGGCCTAAAGGGGGATGTCCAGTATTTTTATATTGATGGCTTATCTCCATCACCAATATCTGATACCCCGCACCTCTACTGATCCAGAGTAACTGTGGTGCTGAAACTATGCAGCTCCATCCTTGACGCAATTGACGGATCTCATCACTGCAGAAACATTGAGGGCGTGGCAGTATTCAGCTCTGCCACTACACAATGGACGGACCTGTGTAATTCCACCGCCGGAGCTACTTAGGATCAGCAGGAGGGGCGGTGAGTTGGAAGGCCACCAGTCCGATACTGATGGTGGTCTTCCCATCTTGTACTTACTCTGAAGCAGCGCCTGGAGGGAAAAAGTAGGCAAAGCTCTCGGCCAGCTGCTCCTCGGTCTCTATAAAGTTGTGGTGGACGGGGTTGTAACTCGGCTTTATGGCCGCCTCCTGCATTAACGCCACTCCATCTACTATTATATCGAGGCAACCTCCAAAACCTGCGCAAGAAGAGAAGAAAAAGCCGATCAGAAAGTGATTTATTAGGAACAAGCTGAGAAAACAAGACGATAAAGCTGGTAAGTGATTTGGATAAGGTCACCTGACAGGGTTATAAAATTATATGGAACTGTAATCTCATTGTACTGATAGAATAACAGCATTGTGTAATCCAGGTATTCTACAGCTACCGCTTCTGTACACCCTGACAAACTGGCTTGCGACTAACACAAGGGTGGTGGCACACGTGGGATTTTTTCTACCATGTAACTTTTTTATCTGCACTTTTCGAAGGGCAAAAAACGCCATGGGCAGAGGTTACATGTTGACCAATAAGAGATTATAAAATGACCTACAAAAACTGCGCTTCAAGTTTCCAAGGCATTTTTTTAAATCCCTTGGCGTGGTTTTGAAATTGCAGCAATCTGTGGGTGTGGCATTTTTCCAGGGGTTTTCCCATAGATTTTTGTATAGGGAAAAAAAAAAAAAGTTTAAAAACACAAGTGAAATATTACATCACCTCAAGAAAACAATATATGGCTTTCATGGCCTTTTTACACGCAAAAAAAAAAAAGTGTGGAGGCACCCCACAGGAGGCATGTAGGAGACAAGCAACCCATACGACTCACTAACTATTGTCCGTACATTGTAGTAAAAGCAGCTAAACTAGCCGACAAGGCAATACTAGCTCAAAGATCACAAACCACCGGGCCGCAAACCAGTACCAGGCAGTGGATCACTGGCTCCTGTGCCCCACTGTTCAGCCTCATAGGCTGAAGGCCTATATGGGGCATTATATGTACAGGGGAATTCATTGTGAAGAAGGCACTACTGGGGAGAGACTACTGGGGGAATTATATCTACTGGGGCCGAAATAAAAATTACTCGAGTGGGACTGGGGCCTAAATGGGGATTATTACTAAGTAGGGGCCTAAAAGGAGGCATTAATACTAAATAGGTGTGTTCAATTATGCAGAAACAAGTTGTGGACAGGAGACGTCATCATAATGACATGTGCAGGAAGAGAATGACTCCAGTCAGAGGAGACCTCACTTCTTGGGCCGTTTTCAGACAAGTGAGTTGCACAATCCGGACTCGCAGCGCGAGTATAAGACTGTTCCCATTCTGACCTCCCAGCGCTGCCGGGTCGCATAGCATTATATTGATTATTTTTGCTATGTAACCCTCAGAGGTCTGGAATGTACTGGATAACACTGACAACATTATGTCAGTGTCATCTAATGCATTCCAGAACTGTAACAGTTACATAGAATCATAAATCAATATAATGCTATGCGACCCTGTCAGTTCTGGGAGGTCAGAAGGGGAACAGTCTTATACTCACGCTGGGAGTCTGAAGTGTACAACCTGCTCATCTGAAAACAAGTCACCTGGGGGGGGCCTAAACAGGATAATTAATGAGTGGGACCTACAAGGACACGGCCATGGTGAAGCAGTATTATTTGGCCTTCATATAGTGTTATTATTGGTAATGTTGGCTACTGATTCTGTAATATACACTTTATTGTGTTTTGTTATGCACTTGATTTAACCCCGGTCCATGGAAAAATTGTCTTCCATGAAACTGGTCTGTGGCCTAGCTGACGGGACCCAGTACTCTAACTGACAGGACTGAGTAAACATATTCCAGTCAGTCAGTTTGGAAACAAATCCATAAAGCAACAAAGCACCGAATGAATGGATCTTCCTGCAACAGAAAAGTAGACATGTAGACACTGTCTGATCCCACTGTCCTCGTGAAGCCTCAGCATTTGTAACACATCTTGACGTCTAGCATTTCATTGTACATGGCCCCCAGTAGCAATACAACCAGGGCGTCCACATTGTAGCTTCAGACCACCATACAGAAAACTGACTCCTCAATACTATCTTAGGAATAGTGGACAATAATCTATATTCCATAATGTCACTTACCTGTGAGATAACTGTAAATGTCCCCAAAACGACTGTATAGGATTGGCTGCTTTCTTACAAAAAAAAACAGTGCCACCCCTGTCCACAGGTCGTGTGTGGTACTGCAGCTCTATCCCATTTATGTTAATAGACATCCCACGGACCAGTGTGGCAGAGTATTTGAAAGAAAGCGGCCATCTTATTCTAATCCCATCTACAACCCCTTTTAAAAGATCATATCATAATAGACACCTGACAGAAGATAACATTAGTGGAGGTCCATGAGTAGATCCATCAGCATTAGCTCAGAGATTAGATGACCTGGGTGCCCCCATATCCGAAAAGAGGTTCTAAGCTTGAATGGGGACCCCATGTAATAGACTGGCATACAATACTCTATGTACTCTACATACCAGTGATGGTGAACCTTTTAGAGGCAGAGTGCCCAAATGGCAACCCAAAATCCACTTATTTATCTCAATGTGCCAACAAGGCAATTTACCCTGAATACTACAGTCCAGTATAGTATATCTTCCATGTACTTTATCATATACTGTAGCTATAATAGCCTGCCTGCATTCAATGTAGACCCCCCACCCACAGGCTCAGAACCCCCAGGCAGGCCCCCGTCTAACATTATACATTTACTACACTTTCCTGACACTGTTAATATGCCTATTTAAAGTGTTGATAACGGTGGTCCAGCTCTGAGACCCCTGCTGATGTCTATAGCGAGCAGTCTGAAGCACTCAGCAGAGTGCTGCCTCTCCTCACCGCTGAGCAGGATGGCGAAGACGTCCCATAGACTTTATATGGAGACTGTCCACTGATCCATCCCAAACTGACAGCAAATCCAGAATGCCCGATTTTAGTGTTTTTGACGGTAGACACTATGAACAGCTGAGCATTGAGGGCCAGGGTGTTGGATGTGGTTACAGGAACACTGCGACTTCATATGGAAATGAGGCGATACTGAAAACTCACCAAACTGAAGAAGCAAGAACTGAGGAGGCTTACCGATACTGGCCCAGTGACAATGACGTCCACTATGCAATACCCATTTTCCTTTTGAATTTTTTATTTTTTTTTATATTTCAACCCATAAATTTTCATAGGCCAATTGACGTCTTGATCTTAAACTTTTATTACCGGACTCTAAGCCACATACAGTGACATAAATGGCTGCTCTGAGAAAAGCTGCAGGTGCCCGAGTTTCTGCCGTCACTGGATAAGGCCCATGGGAAAGAGCAGGCAGTAAGTATTATCTGATCCTATAGAATATGGTTCCTGAGCTTCTGTTCCCATCAGACTGAAGTGCGAATATGAATATGTCTCTGATGATTTGGAATCCATTGGGTCTGATAAAATTATCCTGACCTTTGTATGAAGTGAATATTTGTCTTAACTGTTTGTGCAAGACCTTGTCAATTTCTATCAGATGGAAAAGGCAAAGATCTGAGAATTGTCCACTCAGAGGTCCGAAATAACAGAAAACAAGATATGCACAGTGACCATCATGGATTCCATAATCTAGGTACATTCCATTAGGGGGTGAAGATCATTGGTTAAAATAGTATAAAAGCTGGACCTTTTCAGTTAAAAATTCTGAGTTCATCCCCCCTTGGGAAGACCTGCAAAGGGAAGCACACTTACCTGCTCCCCAGCCTCATACATCCACTTTGACGCAGCTACAGCCAATCGCTGGCCGCTTGTGTCATGTGACCAACTGACAAGGTAAAAGCGGCAGGGCACTGCTGCAACAGCATCAATGCAGATGTTGACAGCGGGGGATCCAAGCGAGATAGCCAAGGCATGAGGGTGAAGGATCCAGGAGCCAGCGCTGGTTTCCAGGTACATATGCATCCCTTTGCAGGTTTACCAAACTCCTCCCCCCCAAAAAGGCGGCCTAACCCTTTAAGGTTTAAAGGGGTTCTCCGAGAATTAAGAAAATGAAAATACTTAAAGGGGTTGTCCAAGTTATGAAAAAAAAATATATAGCACTGTAAATCTGATGGGCAGCAATATATAACTAAGTTCAGCAAGTTTTAGGCAAAAAAAAAAAAAAAAAAAAAAAAAAAAAAATCGATATTTCCTCATTTCCCTGGTTCTCTTCTGGCCTTAGTTTACATGCAGTAATAACAATCTCAGCCCCTCCCCCTTCTCTGCAAAGGCAGTGAATACAAGTGCTGAGTGACATGTCTGCCTGCTGGGATACTCAGCAGCATGTTGTATGTGTAGGACTACAAGTCCCAGCTGTACAATGACACTGCTGAGACACACAGGAAATTCTCCCTACCTGTTCTTGTACAATACAATTCCTCTATAGCTCCTTGCCCAGCATTTGTCTCCTCTCACTGCTGCAGCTACTATTTGTTGTAAAGCCTTGAGGACTCAGTGTGTTCTGGCTAAAGGGGTTAATGTTTTATCTGAAGGAATCCAGGGAGAGAGCAGATAGCAGCCCAAGGGGGCGTGGCCAGTGATGTCTCGTGTACAGACTGTTATCTGAACTCTGAGGCTTGTGAACAAAACATCACAGACCAGGGAGATAAGCTGACATCACAGGTCATGTGACCCTCAGTCAACTCTGAGAAACCAGAAGCTTTAGAAGCACAAAGTGTATGGGAAAGTTGTTATACCTGACAAGTTAGAGACATATAAAGAACCAAAAAATAACTTGGACAACCCCTTTAAATATTACTTTATCATAAATATATTCCTAAATACCTTTCATTATTTATAATGGCTCGTTTTGTCTGGGGAGCAATCATCAGGAGAAATAAAATGGCCGCCATCCTGTAAGTACACACAAAACCTGTCCTAATCACACAGGAGGACAAGTTACTTCACAACACTGAGCTACAACTGATAAGATCTTCAGCTTAATCTCAGTAGGAATGGAGTTCATGAGGAGACCGAAGTACAGAGAGTAGTTGGGGGGGATGTGGATAATATGAGCAGTCTCCATTACCACAGTCTGTCCTGTCCATCCTCTCTGTACTTCATGTCTTGTCATGAACTAAATTCCCCAGAGACTCAGCTAAAGTTCTTATCATCTGTACTCAGGATCATAATCCCTGACAAGTAGAGCAGAGAGGAGGATGAGGCAGCTCTTTACCTCAGTGATGTGAAGTAACTTGTCCTCCTGTGTGATTAGGACAGGTTTTGTGTGTACTAATAGGATGGCGGCCATTTTATTTCCCCTGATGATTGCTCCCCAGACAAAACGAGCCATTATAACTAATGAAAGGTATTTAGGAATATATTTATAATAAAGTAATATTTAAATATTTTCATCTTCTTAATTCCCAGAGAACCCCTTTAAGTGCTTTGAGGGCAGGCCGTAGCCACTCACTCATAACATTGCTGGACACTCCGCTCAGGGTAAGGCCTCAGCAGCCTCTTCTTGCCTGGCCCTGTAATCGCACAGTGCACCCTCAGTGAATGAGCAGTAGATTCGATTCACCTTGGCTCGCCGCACAGAAGACGACTGCGCATGTGCCAAGTGTCGCAGGCCTGAGATGACATGGTCAGGTGAGATGATGCTGCCGTTACCTGGCCCAGATTAATAAAGCCGAAGTGGAGAGTCCAATGATGCAGAGGAGCTAAGGTGCACCGAGTGGCTATTGTTTGCGCTCTGTGCACCAATTTGTATAATCTTTAAAACAAGCATTGCTCAATAACAAGGGATCAGCTTAATAAAGGTATGGTGGTAATCAGCAGGGTCAGCCCTGCAAGGCACTAGGCCTATTTTACTAGGGTTGATCCTGCTGACAGATGCTCTTTAAAAAAACAGAACATAAAATGCCACCAAAAAAGGCTCATAAAAAAAGCCATAAAATATAAACCATATGTAGCAAACTATTAAAAAAGCTGAGAAAAAAAAGTGTGTGTACATCAGGCATCCAACAGCCCGTGGTCTGTGAGTAATACACGTGTATAGAGGCAAGTGTTATTCATGCTGTTCTCAAATACCCTAAAGGATCTAAAGAGGACCTGTCACCAATCCTGACATGTCTGTTTACCAGTTGGGGGGGGGGGGGGTGTCCCTGCACAGTCTGACATTATCCAATCAGTGCTGCCAGAGTCAACCCCAACTGGTAACACCTATCTGGACCTTCATCGCAAATTGCTAGTAACTTATTCATAACTTCTAGCAGGAATAATAAGGAAATTACACATTCAGAATTTTTAGGGGGGGGGGTAGGCAAGTAGTTACTAAAACAGACATATCAGGAAAGGGGTCATGTCTAGAGTGGTACCCAGAGAAGTGAATGAATAGCAATTGCCTCTTACCTGTGTCCTAGCCATAGAGCATAATCTGCTGGAATTATTAAAAATATATATTTTGCTCTTTCCTATCCATATATTGTATATTATATTGCTGCATAATGATAGGTAAGGACTACTCCCATTAAGGACCACTACTCCCATCAGTCAGCAGCATGCACCCTGGATTCAGTCTGGTTCCCAATGCACTGACTGCACTTACCAATGGCTACACGAGGGGGGCGCTCCACGTCCAAACCAACTTTCTGTTCAGCCCGCAGCAGAGATGTCAGCACGGTGTCCAACCGGTCCTGCGGGGTATCCTTCTCCACAAGACGGAACCAGTAGGCAAGCAGCAGGGCGAGCAGTGAGAGCAGGGGGAGACACAGAAGCTTGGGGGCAGCCATGAGGGAGTCCTGCGGAGTCAGCACATAAAATAGTACTACTACTCCCGTCAGCGCCGCGGACACTACACCGCTCAGCACTCAGGGAAGCTACTGCTGGCGCAGACGCAGAGTGCAATTCTACGTATCACACATAGTATGCACAGCGCCTCCTGCTGGACATAACGCGCACTGTCCTCACAGAAGCCTCCTATGATCCCAGGAGGAGCTGCGTCCTCCTGTCTATGGCGGCAGGTGAGTGCAGTCACCTTCACTCCAGCCTGCACACAGCTGCTCCCCGGCCCGGGCCTCTTCCTCTGAGGTAGGAGGGGTTGTCAGGACACACACACGGAAGCGACACCCGGATTCCTGCTCCATCCTATAGACACAGCGTGTGAGCCCTCCTCTAGCAGACTCTGCAGGGCTAAGGAGGGTGTGTCCTCCATGTCTCTCTACATACTGGTATCTTCTCCTCCCTGCCTTTGGGCATGTGTGTGGAGGAGGAGTAGTCTATCCAGTGAGAGTTATCAGCATGATGCAGCTCAAAAAGTGACAACGTGTAGTCTCCGCTGCTGCAGCACCTCTTCAAGGAGCACTAAGCCTGTGTATATGTTTCTGGAGGAGGTTCTCTGGCTACCTTCACACAGGGGCGTTTCTGAAACAAATCTGCGCCAAAGTCCTGATGTGTTACTTGCGGATTTTGATGCAGTTTTGCCCCAATCTCACCCCATGGCAGAAACCTCTCCTCTGCATGGTGCTGTGATTTCTGCTCTAGATTTATATCAGCTGAATGGACAGAAACAGTGAGAAGGCCTCTGCGTGCGAGGAGTCTGCATGGTAACTAAGTGTCTTGCTGCGTTCTTGAAAAACGTACAGAAAAAAACCCTTGGCCCATTGAAAACGGTGGGAGGAGGTTGCAGCTCAGATTCGGCACGGTTTTCCGCACTGAAACCTGCGCCCAGAACCCTCCGTGTGAACCTACTCCAAAGGGTGGATCCACAGATATTGGTGTCCTGATCTCACTGTTTACATTGCAAAAGGCAAAATCCACACAAAAAATCTGCACAGTTGATGTGCTGCAGATTTCAAAATCTGTACGGCAGGTCAGTTTCCACACGGAAGAAAAAAAAAAGGGGGGGTCATTTACTGTCTAAGACCATCATACTTGAATGAAGATGCGCATAATTTATGGCAGGGCGTGTTCCTCGTCAAAAATTAAGTGCATTTTTGGTGGTCCTTGCGCCTGTCGCATAGTTTTTAGGCAACTTTTATACCTTTTTTTTCTTTCCTATGTGTCAAACTCGTAAAAACGGCTATGTGACAAATATTGTCGTATGGGCATGGAAAAAGTTGCAAAAAAAGGGTTATGCAACAATTTTACACCAACGAGAAGTGTAAAACTTCATAAATGACCCCCGAAGTGAACATCAGATTTGTCACGTCTCATTCCCTTTGCTGTGATTTTTCAGCATGAAAATCTGTGCATTGGGGCTTATTCACACGACTGTATTTGTATCCGCATCTGTTCCGCAATTTTGTAGATCGGATGCGGACCCATTCATTTCAATGGGGCCACAAAAGATGCGAAGAGCACACCAGTACTGCGTACGGCGGACAGAGGTGACTTCCGTGAGCTGTTCACATTTTTCTCTGGCCACATGTTGTGTAGGTCACCTGTGAACTGTGGTGGGACTACAAGTCTCAGGAGGGTAGTCCTGAGCTAGCTGACATAGGGCTGGGAGCAGATGACACAACACTTCTGGAGGAGCTCAGCACAATAAGCAGCACACGTGGCATGTACTCTGGGATTATGTGGGATGTGAAAGGAATGAGTAATGCTTCATTCACACAGTCGGTGTTCTGTCAGTGATTTTGAGCCAAAACCAGGTGTGGCTCTAAACACAGAACATGTGCAGATCTTTCCCTTATTCCTTATGTCTGTGGAGGCTCCAATCCTGGTTTTGGCCACAATCACTGATGGAAATCACTGACCAAACACTAACGTGTGATTGAGGCTTAAAGGGGTTGTCCGAGTTATTTTTTTGTTCTTTATTTGTTACTAACTTGTCAGGTATAACAACTTTCCCATATACTTTGTGTTTCTAAAGCTGCTGGTTTCTCAGAGTTGACTGAGGGTCACATGACCTGTGATGTCACCTTATCTCCCTGGTCTGTGATGTTTTGGTTCACAAGCCTCAGAGTTCAGATAACAGTCTGTACACAAGACCTCACTGGCCACGCCCCCTTTCTTTACCGGGCTGCTATCTGCTCTCTCCCTGGATTCCTTCAGATAAAACATTAACCCCTTCAGCCAGAACACACTGAGGGCTCAAGGCTTTATAACAAATAGTAGCTACAGCAGTGAGAGGAGACAAATGCTGGGCAAGGAGCTATAGAGAAATTGTATTGTACAAGAACAGGTAGGGAGAATTTCCTGTGTGTATCAGCAGTGTCATTGTACAGCTGGGACTTGTAGTCCTACACAAACAACATGCTGCTGAGTATTCCAGCAGACATGTCACTCAGCACTTGTATTCACTGCCTTTGCAGGGGAGGGGGGAGGGGCAGTGATTGTTATTACTGCAGGTAAACAAAGGCCAGAAGAGAACCAGGGAAATGAGGAAATACAGATTTTTTGCCTAAAACTTGCTGAACTTAGTTATATATTGCTACCCATCAGATTTACAGTGCTATATATTTTTTTTTCAGAACTTGAACAACCCCTTAAATGGCTTATCCAAGATCTATAATGCCCCCCCCCCATATGCCCTGGCCCCTCACAGGGGTGTCGCTTCTCATACCCACACGGCCACCTCTGCATCCTAGTATCGGGGAGATGCAGCGGCCGGTATGAGAAGCAGCGCGGTGCCAGGGAGCGAGGTAAGTACAACCTCTGTGAGGGGCCCGGGGCGGGTATTATAGATCTTGGATAACCCATTAAACAGAGGATCAGCACTCTGCACAGCACCAGAAAAAGCCGCTATCACACGTAGGTCAGGCTAATGTTTCTCCACCACAGACAGACAGTTTTCATACTTTCTATAGTTTAATGTGATGATGATTATGGATAGAGATGAGCGAACGTGCTCGTAACGAGCACTCTAGCGCTCGGCTCCCCTGCGCTCGTCGGGTGAGGAGGACGGAAGCGGATGCCTGCGCCCATGCGAGCACAGGGGAGCCAAGCGCTACAGTGCTCGTTACGAGCACGTTCGCTCATCTCTAATTATGGATATTTATGTCTGGTCGATAATCATTCACTACATGAAAATACATTTGGAGGAATAGCAGAACGTCTCCCGGCTTAAAGGGGTATTCTCATCTTAGACAATGGGGGCATATCGCTAGGATATGCCCCATTGTCTTATAGGTGCGGGTCCCAGAACGGAGCGGGGAGCGCAGCTCATAGAAATGAATGGGAGCCGGGCCGTGCATGCGCGGTGCGCTCCCATTCATTTCTATGGAGCCGACGGAAGTAGCCGAGCCAGCGCTCGGCTATTTTCGGCGGCCCCATAGAAATGAATGGAGGGCGGCTGCGCATGCGCAGTGCGCCCTCATTCAGTTCGGGGGCTCCGTTCTGGAAATAGGTGCGGGTCCCAGCGGTGGGACCCGCACCTATAAGACAATGGGGGCATATCCTAGCGATATGCCCCCATTGTCTAAAATGAGAATAACCCTTTAATGGAGATGTCCAAGTTCCTGATATTGATGACGTATCCTCAGGATAGATCATTAATATCCAATGGGTGAGGGACTGATAAGTTGTTCCCTGCCAGTTCCTGACTCTGGAGAGAGCACTGTGTAGTGGCCGTGCTGTGTTACTGCAGCTCAGCTCCCCTTTCCTTCAATGTGAGCGGCAGTAACGCAGTCCGGCCACTACACTTCTCCATTTACAGTGCTAGTCCTGCCATCAGAGGCTGGAGGGAACAGCTGATTGGCGGGGGTGCAGGGTGTCAGACCCTCACCGATCAGATATGAATGACCTAATCCTGAGGAGAGGTCATCTATGTCTGGACCTCCTCTGCTATTCTGCTCTAGAAGCTAGAATCAGTGCCACAAGGTTCATGCGCACAGGTCCTTTGCGATAAGTGTCTTCTCCTGGGTCAGATACTGCGATGTCACAACTGTGTTTTGCACAAGGTGATCATCTGTGACATCACAAGTGTGTTTCCATCAAGCACTGTGCTCTGTGATACAAGAAGTTGGTTTCACATGGATAAGATACTGTGACATCACACATGGTTTTCTGCCAGGTAACCTCTGTGATGTCACTGTTTCTGTGAAGTGTCTGTGACATCACACATGGTTTTCTGGCAGGTAACCTCTGTGATGTCACTGTTTCTGTGAAGTGTCTGTGACATCACACGTGGTTTGCAGACACGTAACGTCCTGTGACATCATAAGTGTGTTTTAGATAGATTAGCTATTGTGACATCACAGCCAGTGCCAGGTAAGGAACCCATATACTGTTCTTGCCCCATAGTGGTGTTGTCCATCCCTGACTTATTACTGTCACTGGATGTATTTCTGAAGGGTAATAATATCACAGGTTATAGTTACTACAGAGGGGTCGTTGATCCAGGGAGTAATTCTGATTGCCTGACTGGAGTTGGGAAGGATTTTTTCCCCTAAAGTGAGGAAAATTGGCTTCTACCTCACAGGGTTTTTTTTGCCTTCCCCTGGATCAACTTGTAGGAAAACAGGCCGAACTGGATGGACAGATGTCTTTTTTCGGCCTTATAAACTATGTTACTATGTTCTTTCTTACTGATTGCATAAAATGATCATTTGTTGGCAGCACTTCTCGTAAACAGGATGTGGGTGCGATTTATTACTGATTTACCATAGTATGTCATCTGTCAGTACTCAGCATGGGCAGACTATCCGCTTGTGTAAATTTGCCCTTAAAGGGGTTATCCCATTTCAGACAATGGGGGCGCTCCAATTCATCTCTATGAGCGCAGCAGGGAGCTGAGCCTGGTGGTGGCCAAACCCCGGGGTCCTCCAGGAACAGAGCTCCCTGCTTCGTTCTCGATATAGGTGCGGGTCCCAGAGGTGGGACCCGCACCTATAAGACAATGGGGGCATATCCTAGCGAAATAAAGTGAATCTGGACTTTTCGGGTGAGTGCCATCTTCATTTCTTCTCAAAAGATATATCCTAGCGATATGCCCCCATTGCCTGAGATGGGAATACACAGATACCAGACTTGTGCGTTCCGCAATTTGCGGACTGCACCCATAACAGAAAATGCCTATTCTTGTCCACGATTGCAGACATGAATAGGACATGTTCTATCTTTTCCATCGAGCTGCAGAACGGAGCCACGGTGGTGTCCGTATCTTTTGTGGCCCCATTGAAATGAATGCAGAACAGATTCATTCATACAGCCGCCTGAATGAGTCCTGAAACTGCCCATACACATTCAATAGTTGTTGGCCAAAACAATGTTCGGATAACAGTTATCCCTGGCGACTCCCTCTTGGCTTCCACTTACACATCCTGTTTGGCTGAAGGTGTACGGTATGTGTATTCTATGGGGAGTGCGGAGAACTCCCACATAGAAAATATTCCCTTCGCCCAGTCCTGGTCTCTCCTGACGTGATCTGTCAGGGGAGTCAGTGACAAAGAGTCATACATAGAGTGTAGTGCTCGCATGCCCGCAGGCATCTGGATCCGTCCTCGCATGACTGTAAGTCAATGGGGGCGGAACCGTTTGGTATGACACACGAGTGTGTCATACCAAACGGATCCGTCCCCACTGACTTGCAGTTGGGTGAGGAGGACGGATCCGTTTGGTGTCACACACTAGTGTGTGATACCAAACGGATTCGTGCCCATTGACTTACAGGCAGGTGAGGACGGACCCGGATGGCTGCGCAGCGGAGCGCAGGGGATCCGAGCAGTGCAGTGCTCGTTACGAGCACGTTCGCTCAACTCTAGTCACATTCTAGACACATTGATGAGTAGCAGACATATTTGAAGTGAATTTGGAAGGATTTATACGCTAAAGGTGATCTGGTATCGGAGCAGATTTCCATTCTGATCTGTCACTGATTTTCAGCTCTGGTTCCAATAGATCCTGAAGTCATCATGTTCTGAGAGTATAAGCACGCCTCCAGTCAGAGAATCTATAAATGTCATCAGTGACATGTGCTTTATGGCATCAGTTGCACCACTATGAAGCAGAAAATATGAGCCCTGATTTATCATACCTTCAGTCCAGAATTCTGGCATCAAAAAGGTGTGAAATTGGGCTTTTGCGCAAATTTTTTTGCCTTTTTTTTACACCACTCACTTCAGTTTTCCAATGTGGGTGGTGTTAGCAATGTTAATGAGTTTCACTCCAGATTTATC
The DNA here is from genome assembly GCA_900303285.1 of Rhinella marina. Taxonomy (NCBI): domain Eukaryota; kingdom Metazoa; phylum Chordata; class Amphibia; order Anura; family Bufonidae; genus Rhinella; species Rhinella marina. The sequence goes on along the minus strand of ONZH01021942.1, from coordinate 156,433 downwards.
ACTGAGACTTTTTTTTTTTAACGTCACAATCTCACACCAGTAGGAGGTGGAGTAGGAAAACTGGAGTAGCTTCTCTAGACAAAACTGTTAAAGCGGCTCTGTCACTAGGTTTTAACCTATGTATTTAAATACATAGGTTAAAACCCCTTAACTTGTACAGTTAGAACATACCTTTATTGCAGAGTACAGCGCAGCGGTTGTGCTGAAAAAAGACCTTTAAACTTTATGTTAATGAGCCTTCGGAGCACCGGGGGGCGGGCTCTTTCTTCCTGAGCACCGCTTCTTCACCGCCCCCCGGGTCCCGAGGCTCTCCCCGATGCCGACGTCCACGCCCCTCTGAAAAATTGATTGACAGCTGAAAATCCCGCCGGCGCATGCGCAGAAGCGCTTGCAGTGCCGAACACCGCAAGCGCTTCCATCCTTGTGCGCACGCGCCGTCACTTCCGGGTTCAGCGAAGTGACGGCGCGTGCGCACAAGGATGGAAGCGCTTGCGGTGTTCGGCACTGCAAGCGCTTCTGCGCATGCGCCGGCGGATTTCAGCGCTAGGCCCAAACGGCCTAGCGCTGTCAATCAATTTTCAGAGGGGCGTGGACGTCGGCATCGGAGAGAGCCTCGGGACCCGGGGGGCGGTGAAGAAGCGGTGCTCAGGAAGAAAGAGCCCGCCCCCCGGTGCTCCGAAGGCTCATTAACATAAAAGATTAAAGGTCTTTTTTCAGCACAACCGCTGCGCTGTACTCTGCAATAAAGGTATGTTCTAACTGTAGAAGTCAAGGGGTTTTAACCTATGTATTTAAATACATAGGTTAAAACCTAGTGACAGAGCCTCTTTAAGTCTAATGGCCCTTGCACACGACCGTATGTCCTCCAAGACATACAGTCCATATGTCCCGGAGTGGCATTGATCGCATGCAGGGAGTGCACACCATCATAGGTTATTGTGATACTGTGCATGTCAGGCCGCCCACAGGACTATTGTCCCAAGCTCATATGATCTTATTAGTGCAGGACAGTAGCACCGCGGGCGGCCCAATGTACACAGCATCATTGTAACGGATGATGCTGTGTGCTCCCGTGCGCGCCATCAATGCTGCTCACTGACCATATGTCTCGGAGGGGATTCGGTCGTGTACAAGGGCCCCAAGGAAGAGACCAATTTATCAAACAACATGAAACATTTGATAAATATGGCATAAAGTACTCCAATACAGACTCAAGCAAAACTAACTTCAGATTCCCCCCCCCCCCCCAAGAGTTTTCCACCTGCAATTTGGTTTAAATTTATTCAGACCTCAATTGAATCAGATGACCGATTCAGCCCCAAATTGAATTTTAAGAAATTAATCTTTATTTAGGAGACTTTTGTAAATCCAAAGATAAGAATATTTCAATTGCAGCCAAATACGTTTCGTGTTTTTACACAAAACATTTGGAATTGAAAGAGTGAGACGACCTACCCGTGGAGGCGGAGAAGCATACACTGATTTTCTATTATTCTGCTTTGTGTTGTATCTGACCCGGTAACTAGTCACATGACAGCTCCCCATGGACCACGATTGGCTGTCTCTGAATAGGTAGCAGGTATTGCTAGGTAACTGCTATAATTGTCACACATTCCAAATGCGTTTTTTTTTTTTTGCTCAAGTGAATATTAAATAATTTATATGGACTGTATTTTAAAGGATTGTCAAAGTTATTTTATTGATGACCTATCCTCAGGATCAGGTCATCAATATCAGATTCGACATCAGACACCCCCGATGATTAGCTGTTTGTGACGGCAAGGTGGTAAACAATGAAGAGAAGGCAGCGCTGATTTGGTGGGGGGTATCTGATATTGATGACCTATCGTGAGGCTAGGTCATCAATTACAATAGCTTGAACAACTCCTTTAACCCCTTGGTGCATTTGGACGTAACTGTACGTCCAAAGTGCAAGTAAGTTGCGGCATTTGGACGTACAGTTACGTCCAAACTGCTTACTGGGACTGTGACACTATGAAGTGTCACAGCCCCGGAGTCTGCGCTCTCCCGGAGAGCAGAGACCTCGGGGAAGCCAGCAAGGGACCAATCAGAGTGGCCCTTGCCGGCAAACGCTCCGATTGGTTAGTCTCTGCAGACTAACCAATCCAGCGCTTCGTTGTTAAAATGCCGGTTTCAGGCTGTAATCTCCACTCTGGAGATCGCAGCCTGAAACCAGGTAAGATGTCTCCTGTGCCCCTACGCTCACCTCCCCCCTTGTAGTGCTCCCGCCCTCTTTGTAGTGCCCCCTCCTGCGCTGTGTTATGTGCTGCCTTAGGCTTCATTCACACTACCGTATGTTCATTTCCGTATATTATCCGCATTTTTGCGGATAAGATGCGGAACCATACGGACCCATTCATTTTTCCATAGGAGAAAAAAAATGCGGAATGCACACCATGTGCATTCCGCATCCGTATATTACGGAAGTTCTCCCGCAAAAAAAAAGGAAACATGTCCTATACTTGGCCGCAAAACACGTCCGTAGCCCCATTAAAGTCAATGGGTCCGCAAAATTACGGAACACTACGGAAGACTTTCCGTATGTCTTCCGTTCCGTTTTTATACGGACACGGAATACATACGGTAGTGTGAATGAAGCCTTAGTGTAGCACTGATACAGTGCATTGCAATAGATGACTATTGCAATGCACTGTATAGCCATCAATCCCACTGGATCTTCAAATGGGTCTTGATAAATTAAAATTTTAAAAGAAAGTAAAAAAAAGTGTACAGTAAAAAAAAAAAAGTTTAAATAAAGTAAAAAAAAAAAGAAAAAGTACACATATTAGGTATCGCCGCGTCCGTATCGACCGGCTCTATAAAAGCATCACATGGTCCACCCCGCCAGGTGTACGCAAAATTAAAAAAAAAAAAAAGCTATACCAAAACAGCCATTTTTTGTCACCTTGCCACACAAAAAGTGTAATAGCAGGCGATCAAAAAGGCGTATTTACCAATTAAACCGTTATCTCGTCCTGCAAAAAATGAGCCCCTACCTGAGACAATCGCCCAAAAAATAAAAAGTCTACAGCTCTCTGACTATGGAGACACTAAAACATGATTTTTTTTTGTTTCAAAAATGATATTATTGTGTAAAACTTAAATAAAAATAAGTATACATGTTAGGTATCGCCACGTCCGTAACAACCTGCTCTACAAAAATATCACATGATCTCTCCCCTCAGGTGAACACCGTAAAAATAAAAACTGTCTAAAAAAAAGCCATTTTTTGTCACATTTCATCACAAAAAAAAGCGTATGCCCCCAAAAATAGTACCAATCTAACAGTCATCTCCGCAAAAAATGAGCCCCTACCTGAGAAAATCGTCCAAAAAATAAAAAAACTACAGCTTTCTGACTATGGAGACCCTAAAACATGATTTTTTTTGTGCTTAAAAAATATTGTGTAAAACTTAAATAAATAAAAAAAAGTATACATGTTAGATATTACCGCGTCCGTAATGACCTGCTCTATAAAAATATCACACAATCTAACCTGTCAGATGAATGTTGTAAATAACAAAAAATAAAAACAATGCCAAAACTGCTAGTTTTTGTTACCTTGACTCACAAAAAGTGTAATATAAAGCTACCAAAAATCATATGTGCCCTAAAATAGTACTAACAAAACTGCCAACTTATCCCGTAGTTTCCAAAATTGGGTCAGTTTTTTGGAGTTTCCTACTCTAGGGGTGCATCAAATGTGACATGGCAACTTAAACTTTTTCCAGTGAAATCTGCCCTGGCGTTCCTTTCCTTCTGCGCCCTGCCGTGTGCCTGTACAGCAGTTTACGATGACAAATGGGGCATTTCTGTAAACTACAGAATCAGGGTAATAATTATTGAGTTTTGTTTGGCAGTTAACCCTTGCTTTATTCTCGGAATAAAATGATTTATATGGAAAATCTGCCAAAAAAGTAAAATTCGGAAATTTTGGCTACATTTTCCTTTAATTCTTGTGGAACACCTAAAGGATTAATAACTAGTGATGAGCGAACCTGCTCGTAACGAGCGGTTCAATGCTCGGATCCCCTGCGCTCCCCTGCCCGCAGCCATCTGGATCCGTCCTCACCCGACTGTAAGTCAATAGGGACGGATCCGTTTGGTGTCACACACTAGTCACATACCAGTGTGTGACACCAAACCGATCCATCCCCATTGACTTACAGTCGGGTGAGGATGGATCCGGATGGCTGCGGGCAGGGGATCCGAGCATTACATAGTAACATAGTTTGTAAGGCCGAAAAAAGACATCTGTCCATCCAGTTCAGCCTGTTTTCCTACAAGTTGATCCAGAGGAAGGCAAAAAAAACCCCTGTGAGGTAGAAGCCAATTTTCCTCACTTTAGGGGAAAAATTCCTTCCCGACTCCAATCAGGCAATCAGAATAACTCCCTGGATCAACAACCCATCTCTAATAACTATAACCTGTAATACCCTCCAGAAATACATCCAGGCCCTTCTTGAACTCTCTTAGTGAACTTACCATCACCACCTCCTCAGGCAGAGAATTCCATAGTCTCACTGCTCTTACCGTAAAGAATCCTCTTCTATGTTTATGTACAAACCTTCTTTCCTCCAGATGCAGAGGATGTCCCCTCGTCACAGTCACAGTCCTCAGGATAAATAGATCATGAGAGAGATCTTTGTACTGACCTCTGATATATTTATACATAGTTATTAGATCTCCCCTCAGTCGTCTTTTTTCTAAAGTGAATAACCCTAATTTTGATAATCTTTCTGGGTACTGTAGTCCACCCATTCCAGTTATTACTTTAGTTGCCCTCCTCTGAACCCTCTCCAGCTCTGCTATGTCTGCCTTGTTCACAGGAGTCCAGAAATGTACACAGTACTCCATGTGTGGTCTGACTAGTGATTTGTAAAGTGGCAGGACTATGTTCTCATCATGGGCATCTATGCCCCTTTTGATGCAACCCATTATCTTATTGGCCTTGGCAGCAGCTGTCTGGCACTGGCTTCTACAGCTTAGTTTACTGTTCACTAAAATTCCTAGGTCCTTTTCCATGTCAGAGTTACCCAGTGCTTTACCATTTAGTATGTACTGGTGACTTGCATTATTCCTTCCCATATGCATAACCTTACATTTGTCAGTGTTAAACCTCATCTGCCCCTTCTCTGCCCAAGCCTCCAGTCTATCCAGATCCTGCTGTAGCAGTGCACTGTCCTCCTCTGTGTTAATTACTTTACACAGTTTAGTGTCATCTGCAAAAATTGATATTTTACTGTGCAAGCCTTCTACAATATCATTAAATATATTGAAGAGAATAGGACCCAATACAGACCCCTGTGGTACCCCACTAGTGACAGTGACCCAATCTGAGTATCTACCGTTAATAACCACCCTCTGTTTTCTATCACTGAGCCAGTTACTTACCCACATACAGACATTTTCTTCCAGGCCAAGCATTCTCATTTTGTATACTAACCCTTTATGTGGTACAGTGTCAAACGCTTTGGAGAAGTCCAAATATACGACATCCATTGAGTCGCCGCGGTCAAGTCTAGAACTTACCTCCTCATAGAAACTGATTAAATTGGTTTGACATGACCGATCCCTCATGAAGCCATGCTGATATGGAGTTATTTGCTTATTTTCATTGAGGTACTCGTTACGAGCAGGTTCGCTCATCACTATTAATAACGTTTGTAAAACCAGTTTTGAATATCTTGAAGGGTGTAGTTTCTAAAATGGGGTCATTTTTGGGTGGTTTCTATGATGGAAGCCTCACAAAGTGACTTCAAACCTGAACTGGTCCTTAAAAAGTGGGTTTTGGAAATTTTGTGAAAAATTTCAAGATTTGCTTCTAAATTTCTAAGCCTTCTAACGTCCCAAAAAAATAAAATGTAATTTTCAAAGTGATCCAAACCTGAAGTAGACACATGGGGAATGTAAAGTCATAACTATTTTTGGAGGCATTACTATGTATTTTAAAAGTAGAGAAATTGACATTTGGAAATTTGCAAATTTTCTGAAATTTTTGGTAAATTTGGTATTTTTTTTTTATAAATAAGAATGAAATATTTTGACTCACATTTACTACTGTCATGAAGTACAATATGTGACGAGAAAACAATCTCAGAATGGCCTGGATAAGTAAAAGCGTTCCAAAGTTATTACCACATAAAGTGACACGTCAGATTTGCTAAAAATGGGGCTCCGGCATTTGGTCCAAACTGGCTGTCGCTTGAAGGGGTTAAGTACAAGTATGTAAACGTTTGTCTGCTATTTTTCAGATGGATATGACTTCATGAGGTAGGTATATATATATATATATATATATATATATATATATATACACACACTATAAAGACACCAGATATAATCACACATATAAAAAGACAACACATCTCCACATTTATTCAATGTACTATCAGTTCAACTGATGCGATACATGAAGACATTTACATAGTATCAGGGAAATATAGACAGAGGTGGACGCTCTATGACAATTATGGCACATATGATGCATTTACAGAACATAACGTATGAAGATAGCCTGTCCCATGGAAAGTCTAGAGGTAGCACAAAGAGTCAGTGCCTGGGAATATTATTAGTGCTGATGTCCCTGGATCTCATCGTGTCCTGTGTGCAGTGGGTGCGGTGGTTATGTGTGTATATGTGGCGGTGGGACAGATTCTCCACAAGGAAGTGTTCATATCTGCATCAGAGCCTCTGTTGGTATCAGACGTGACACGGATCTGTCACAGCCGTCACTTTCCTTTTGTTGTTCTGTTCCCATGACCAGTGTCGGACTGGGGTTAAAAAAAAATTGTAGATTTTAACCCTCTCTGTTTTTTTTTTTTGTTTTGCATTTTCACTTTTCACTCCCTGCCTTTCCAGTGCCATAACTCTATTTTTTCATTCACACCACCATTTAATATTACATAAGATATAGTGGGGAGCTGGAAAAAAATTCCAAATGGGGTGAAATTGGGAGGGAAAAAAACAGAATTCCTCACGCGGCGCCTAAGGCGCCCACTGTACTCGCAAGCGGGCACCATCTTTAAAGGCCCACCCAGTGCCGTAGATGTACGGTGCTGGTCGGGAAGAGGTTAACGGGGTTGTCCAAGTTATTTTTTTGTTCTTTGCATGTTTCTTACTAGGCAAATGTAATGTTTTTTTCAATGGACTTTAACTTCAGTGGCCCCTTTCTCAGATTTCACTAAGGGTCACATGACCTGTGATGTCAGCTTCTCTCCCTGCTCTGCTAATGTTTTATGCACAAGCCTCAGAGATCAGATAAGAGTCTGTACAGGAGATGTCACTGTGCTGGCCATGCCCCCTGCACTGCCAGCTGCTCTCTCCCTGGATTCTTTCAGGAAAAACTTTAACCTCTTCAGCAGCGCAGACTCAGGGCTGGAGGGTTTACCGAGTAGCTGCAAGCAGTGAGGAGACAAATGTTGGGCACAGGAGCTGACAGACTAGAGCAGTTTTGCAGAGCATTGCACAAGAACAGGTAGGAGAAAGATCCTGTGTGCATCAGCATTATCATTATACAGCTGGGATTTGTAGTCCTACACATACAACATGCTGCTGAGTATCCCAGCAGGCAGACATGTCACTCAGGGCAGCAGTGTTATTCACTCCCTTTGCAGAGCAGGGGGAGGGCAGAGATTGTTATTGCAGGTGAATAGCCAGAAGAGAACCAGGAAATGAGGAAATATATATTTTTTTGCCTAAAACTTGCTTAGCTTAGTTATATTGCTGCCCATCAGATTTACAGTGATATATATATTTTTTAGTAGATCCTAGTGGCAGATGATTGGCTTCCTTTGGCGCCCACTATGGTATTAGAGTCTGTGCCCTCCGGAGCATCATTTGGTACTCTGGTGGGCCGTCTGACAGAACACAACACGTGAACAATGCAGATGTGAACACAGCCCAAGAGAAATCCACAGATGTTTCCTTCCTTATATTTTCTCTTGGCCGAGATATGCCAAGATGAGCGATGTGAGATGACCAGCTTTGGAAAATCTCAATTCAAGAGGAAAGGTAAAGTCTGTATATGCTGTGCCCCATAAATGAGTGACTTCCCCTCTAGCTTATTGAACAGTGCCCCAGGTCTGGACATATGGACAGCTATATTATAATCCCCATGTCCTGAATAGAAGTATGGTAGATTTATGTGTGTATTACATTACATGATGCCCGGAAACAATTACTCTAAATACTATCAAACCGTTCACTGTCTTCATGAAATATTATTCCATTAAAAGTGACTATATTTAATTGTATGGCATCTAACTAGCTTTTCCTAGAAGCTTTTAATACTGATCACATCCTACAAGAACAGAAGGTTCCTAAAATCGTGACATATAACGTCACAACCTGCATGGCTCTATAAACCCTAAATCATCTTTATGTGAGGTGGATGTAACTGGAATATCGAGCAGGTACGTGGTAAGAGAACGGCTGCATACTGGGCACTACAAATCGAGTTTCAGATATACAAATAGCAGTAGGGCCACTCATAATAACCAAGGTTAACCAATTGTAGGGCACAATGAGGCCTCTACTCTACCCCCATTGGGAGGCCTTTCCTGCTTGGAGAAAAAAATCTTGGCGTGCTCCATCAGACTCCGTATGTTACGGTAACTTTCTCCCCTAAAAGCAATGTTCCCAGGAGAGATAAGCTTCACGTCGTGGCGGTATCGGTATGGCTCTGTGCAGAGCATGAGCCCTAAGGTTATCGTAATCTTTAAGTGCCAGCATTCAGCGGATTTTTCTAATACATAAACTATATAGTGTAACTGTGGCATATATCCAGATCTCTTGTGTGTGTAGTATTACATGCACTATGCAGACTAAGGGCTCATTTAGACGACTATAGTGTTTTGCGGTCCACAAATTGCGGCTCTGTAAAACACTGATACCGGCTCGTGTGCGTTCCACAATCTGCGGATAGAAATGCCTATTCTTGTCTGCAATTGTGGACAAGAATAGGACTTGCTCTATCTTTTTTGCGCGGCCACGGAACAGAACTACGGATGCAGACAGCCTTGTTAAAATTAGTCGTAAAGGACCAGCTTGTGTGTATTGGATGTTGGTGAGGAGAAAACGGACTGTTCATGTTAAAAGCATCTGACATGTTGGAATTTTTTTCCCCCAAAGGGGACAAGTAAGGGGTGTCAAACAGCAGCTTACTCCCCTCTCCCCTTTCAGAATACATGCATGAATACATCATATGTATGGGGAGGCTATTAAATGTGTATGGCCAAGGCCAGTGGCTTCAGGTTGGAAGGGAAGTCTTATATACACACACCCACATAGCAGCCTATATGATGTAATACATACCATACGTTAGCAGGGAGTTATCAGTAGTGTCATGGGATGCAGGAGTTCTCTCTATTCTTTCCTCTCTGGTTTATGTAAACCAGCAGTGCTACTCCCCAGGAATTCTATGTATTACCAATTATGTAACCGTATTGTAACCTATTCCTTCCTGTCTCCCAACAGTGACATGTCCAAAACCCCAATTGCCAGCTGGAATATATTAATTCATATTTAATGCAGACTGAATCTGTACATTGCATCCTAACATTAAAATATCGTCATAAAATAGGTTAGTCTTTAAAACACAGACCTGGAATTGTCAGGTCAGGCAGGTGACAAACAGGCCTGGAAAGATATTGCATTGTCGGCATTCACTAAACATGAGGCTTATAATTATAAAAACAAATCAATGCAAAATAATATTAGAAACATGTAGTGCTGCTTAAAACACCCAATAAGATGAGACCATTGCAAGGCATTGATGATCATGCGGAGTGGAAAACGGAACGGGTGTTCGGGGTCCTCTGGGACACAGGCTTCACAGGTGAGAGGAGGTGGAGAAACACAATTTCAGTGTGTAAGGATTGGAGCCATCTGTGGAAAGAGAAAATTAGGAGACATTTTAGCAACAACTCAGTTGATCAATAGGCTATAAACCCCTTTGGGGCCTAAGATATTTTTTTTTCAATTGATCTTTATTAAAAAGGTTTCTACAGCCTTCAGTGTATCTGCAGATTATCTTGTTTTCTCTTTTACAGAGAAACTGTCAGGCAGCTGCTCTGAGTTTTGAATGTGAAGCCCTTATCTCTGAGCTCTTAACAGCTCATAAACACTTATTGAAGCTAAAGGCTTATGAAACTGCTAAGAATAAAATGGAAAGATAAAAAATGCCCCCAAAGCTGTTCATAGCCTTAGTTCTTTCGTTAAAGGGGCTGCCCCATCTGGAACACTGATGACGTATCGCCCATATAGGTGGGACCGGTGCTCGGCTATTTTCAGAACTCTCATAGCAGTGGGTGGCCACACATGCAGAGCTGATCTCTCTTCATTTTATGGGCCCTGGTCTTGAGACATTGGTGACATATCCTAGAGATATACCATCAATGTCCCGGGGCCAAACCCTTTAAAGTGTAATGCCCCTTTCACATGAGCGGGAGACTCGCATGTCTCCCGCAACGCATCTACAGGGCTGGACTCCGGCACTGACTGGGATCGCATATAATACTATGCGATCCCTGTCAGTGCCGAGTCCAGCCCTGTAGATGTGTTGCGGGAGACATGCGAGTCTCCCGCTCGTGTGAAAGGGGCATAACTGTCATTTTTTTTTAATTAGTGTAATGTGTAGGGGCAGTGATGCTGACCATTTTTGTAATATACTTTAATAAATTTCTACTAGAAAAATAACTTTAAAACTGGCCTATTTTGAGCCTTAACAACGCTCCTCTGTCTTCTGTTTACATAACTGTCAGTGTTAGCAAGTCTCCACTGTTATGTAAGGCTTCATTCACACGTCCGTATGTCATAGCAAAACACGGACACCGGCCATGTGCGTTCCGCATTTTGCATGGCCGGCTCTATAATAGAAATGCCTTTTCTTGTCCGTGGATGCGGACAAGAACAGGACATGTTCTATTTCTTTGCGGGGCCGCGGACTGGAAGTGCAGTGTGCCATCCGCATCTTTTGCGGCCCCATTGAAAATGAATGGGTCCACACCCGTTCCGGATGTTGCTAAGGCTCAAAATGGGCCATTTTACAGCTATTTTTCTAGTAGAAATGTATGATTTCACTAATTAAAGTATATTACAAAAATGGTCAGCATCACTGGCCCTAAACATTACAAAAATAGCGCTGTCCATCAAGAAGAAGGGGGGGCGTGTTTATAGGATGTGTTAGGAGCACGAAGGCCGTCGCAGATCCGGTGCTCAGACAAGAAGAACACGCCCCACGGTGCTCCGAAGCCTCATTAGCATATTTTTAAAAGTGCGTTTTCCTGGCTAATGGCTGATTGCTTCTGGCATATAAAGGTATGTGTGGGAAAGGATTAAGAGCCCTATGTGCCTATATATCTAATGACATAAGTTGAAAACTGGTGACAGAGCCTCTTTAAATATTACTTTATTAGAAATATATTCGCAAATACCTTTCATTGGTTATAATGGTTATTTTGTTTAGGGAGCAATCATTAGGAGAAATAAAATGGCCGCTGTCCTATTAGTACACACAAAACCTGTCCTAATCACACAGGAGTTACTTCATCCTCCTCTCTGCTCTGCTCATCAGGGATTATGATCCTGAATACTGCAGATAAGATCTTCAGCTGAATCTCTGTAGGAATGGAGTTCATGAGGAGACATAAAGCACAGGAGACAAGAAGCAGCAACACTTGTATGCAGCCTCCATTACCACAGTCTGTCCTGTCCATCCTCTCTGTACTTCATGTCCCCTCATAAACTCCATTCCTACAGAGATTCAGCTGAAGATCTTATCATCTGTATTCAGGATCATAATACCTGACAAGTAGGAGAGGAGGATGACGAAACTCTTTACCTCAGTGTTGTGAAGTAACTTGTCCTCCTGTGTGATTAGGACAGGTTTTGTGTGTACTAGTTGGACGGCTGCATTTTATTTCTCCTAATGATTGCTCCCCAGACAAAACGACTCATTATAAATAATGAAAAATATTTGGGAATATATTTATAATAAAGTGATATTTACGTATTTTCATTTTTTTAATTCCCGGAGAACCCCTTTAAGGAGGGATTATTTGCAAAAGTTTACAGAACTCCTATAAAGCTGCCCATGGAAAAACAAATACTAAACTTAAGTTTTGCTCTGTTAGTTTGGCCATTCCAGTGTTATTAATCTAAGGCTACATGCACGGCCATTGGCTGTGGCTGTGTGACAGCCGTTTTAGAAGCAATGAAAGTCTATGAGGCTATTCACATGGCCATTTTTTTTTTAACGCCCAGTGAATAGCCGCCATCAAAAATATATGTCCTACTTTTGGCCGTTTTCACGGCTAGATGGCTTAAACAGCCACTTAGACAGGAGTGCACCCGTATAATGTCTGTTATAAATGGGTACAATAGGACAATGTGGCCTTTTAGGGGTTAAAAAGAAGTACTCATCCACTTGCACGTGCAGATGCAGCCGCTCCTCTCTTGATTGAAAAGGACCTGCTGGGAGGTCTTTTTCAATGACGAGAGGAGAGACTGTCTCTGCACGTGCAAGTGGATGAGATGAATAATTTTTTTTTATTTTTTTATTTCTTGCTAAAGCAAAACATTACTAATGCTGGGGGCCACTATGGGGAACATTTATCTGCCACTATGGAAGACAGTATAACTGCTGGGGACCACTATGTGGAACATTATGTGCCACTATGGGAGACATAACTGCTGGGGACCACTATGAGAGACATTACTAATGCTGGGGACCACTATGGGAGAGATTACTAATGCTGTGGGGCCACTATGTGGAACATGATGGGCCACTATGGGAGGCATAACTGCCGGGGACCACTATGGGAGACATTACTAATGCTGGGGCCACTATGGGGGATATTATTACTGCTGGGGCCACTATGGGGGACATTATTACTGCTGGGGGCCATTATGTGTACTGAAGACACTGCAGGGGTTGGGATCTTTCTATAAAAAAAGCCAATTAAATTGATCCATTTTTCATGGCCATGAAAAACTGATGCAAAATGACCGGACAGGCATGTGCATGTAGCCTAAGAGTGACTAGTACTGTAGGGCAGTAAAGTTGTTGCCCCACCCCAAATGAAACAGCGCCACTCTTGTTCATGGGCTGTGTCTGGTATTGCAGCTCATCCATAGCCAACTAAATGGGGCAATACCGATGGAATACCAGACACAACTAATGGAAAACATATCTCTTTTTTTAAATCCTAAACTGTCCCTTTTAAAGCAGTGTTCCTCAACTCCAGTCCTCAGGACCCACCTGCCGGTCATGTTTTCAGGATTTTCTTAGTATTGAGCAGATGATATAATTAGTGTCCATGCATCAGGACTTACCACAGGTATTCATTCTGTGGGATATTCTCACATCATGACCAGCATTTGGTCCCTAAGGACTGGAGCTGAGGAACACTGCTTTAAAGGGTTAATCCAGCTTTTATGCCAATATTCAGTTTGGCTAGTAGACGTCATTCCTGACAAAATGCAAACATTTTTAGTCGTATACGACTTAAAGCCGAGCCACCAAAGTTGCTGTGTGGTCCAAGCCTAATAGAGGTTTTCTGATTGCTCAGTAGACCGTGTACAATAACCTTGGGTTTGGCGACTGTCTTGACACCATTCACAGTCTTTACATGTGATGTTTTAATGAGTCATTGCAATCATTAGGTCAGGTGTCCAAAGTCAGCAAGACTGTTAGAGGACAGTGGGGGAGATTCATCAAACTGGTGCTAAGGAAAACTGCAACCAATCAGATTCCACCTTTTATTTTCCATAGCAGCTCTGCAGAATGAAAGGTGAAATCTGATTGGTTGCTATGGGCACCAGTTTTGATAAATCTCTACCCTTGGATTTATTCAATTACATTCCTTACTTCCTGAAATTAAATCTAGCCAGTCTGAGGGAGCTTATAGGTATAAGAAAGGCACCATTCTTTCAGGCCGGGTTAATACATTCCTAATTTCTCTTGATCCTTACATCCAGTATACGCTTGTTTCATGAGATGGAAAGTATGGAGGAAGAGGGGAGGGGCTAATCTGGGTCATCTGACGCACTGATGACAAGAAGTAACCATGAGATTTCATATTTACAGAATGATTAGCTATGGTTATGCTGTAATGCTGTGCCTTAGGGCTCATGCACACAGCCACTGCCAGGCCGTGCCCATATTGCGGCCCGCAAACAGCGGGTCCGTAATGTGTGGGCCCCCATTCACATGCTGACCATGCTCCAGACTTATCCTGCAATCATAACGTGTAGATTTATGGAAAATCCTTTCAGCAGCCTAAGCCAGCACTTCTCAAACTTTCAGACACGGGTCACGGCCAGACCTTCATTTATAGAGCAGTTTTCCTGGCTAGAGGGGGACAAGGACCTGCAGTGCTCCCATGAATGCACAGGTCCTACACCCAACAAGTAGTTCTGATGGAACCCACTGGCTTACAGCTGATCTATGGGGTTCTTGACACGGTGTCTGTCATTTTGAATGAACTAATAAGGTACCAGGCTGCACTATTTTCCTGTCAAATATGTTGGGATTTAAAAGAAATACGAACAGAGCCGAACTTTGTTTTCTGCATTGTACATATGCCCTACGCATACTGACACACGTCTCCTCACCCATGCCCTTTGATATGCTTGTCTTTTCAGTACTGCTCTTGAAGACTGAATTTTACAGAACTTGTATAAAAGTAGCACCACTTACTAGGTACTCTGATCTGGTAGTGGTTTAATACTGTGAGCACTTCCACTGCTTCAGTCTTTGATTCCCATTCCAGCAGACCAGACAAGGTTTTTGAAGATGCTGTAGAAGACATAGAAAGTTCAAATACGGAATAAAGGTCATCACCAGGATAAGGAGTGATTTTAAAAATATAATTTTACCGAAATTACAATACTGGATACTTGACTGGAACATACATTAGACTTGGCTTACACTACAGACTTTGACTCATTTAGTTAAATGAAACTTCTATTATTCCCTATGAGCCACTGCTCATTATCATCAGCTCTTCACTCAGATTCATATTGGGAGAGCGGGCTGTTACCAAGTATGCTTATGGGGGGGGAAGGGGAGATTAGAAAAATAAAAAAAAATGAAGATCTGGACTCCTTACGTGCAATACTATTCATCTATTACTGCAGGTAATAGTCCAGCTTTGCATAACTGAAGAGAATGGTGAATATAAGGCTGTGTTCACATCATGTTTATATCCCATGTTTAACATATACACATGATGTATACATTGAATGTACGCTTCAGATGGATGCATGTCACCGTAGTGTTCCAGACTGAAAAGAAAGTATCTATCATATACTTTTTTTTTTTGCTGCTCTCTGCTGGATGGAAAGTGTAGTGCACTATACTTTTGCATCCTTTTTTTCTGCCAAACATATATGTCAAATGTGGAAAAAATGTCATTTGAATACAGCCTTACATAGTGCATATTATAATGTTTCTTAGGCTACTTTCACATCTGCGCTTTCCCTTTCCGCTATTGAGATCCAATACCGGAGGAAAACGCTTCCGTTTTGTTGTCATTCATTGTCAATGGGGAAAAAACTGAACTGAACGAAACGGAATGCACCAGAATGCGTTCCTTTTGGTTGCGTCCCTATCGCGGATAGAATAACGTTGCAAGCAGCGTTTTTCTGTCCGCGATGTGGTGCAGAGCAAGATGGTTGCGTCATGACTCACAATGTAAGTCAATGGGGACGGATCAGTTTTCTCGCACACAATAGAAAACGGATCCGTCCCCCATTGACTTTGAATGGTGTTCATAACAGATCCGTCCCCCATTGACTTTCAGTGGTGTTCATGACAGATCCGTCATGGATATTTTAAAGATAATACAACTGGATCCATTCAGAACGGATGCAGACGGTTGTATTATTATGACGGAAGCGTTTTTGCTGATCCATGACGGATCTAGCAAAAACGCTGGTGTGAAAGTAGCCTTAGATTCAACTGTACGGTTGAATTATTTAAAGTTTTTTGAAATGTCAGTGACGACAAACATTTTACTGAATTTACTGTAACATTAGCAATGTTGGATTATACTAACGTTTGGCATCAAATATTTTGTACTTGATGAATTTCGGAACTTGGTGATCCTCACAGAGCTGCAATAAGAGAGGAAAATAATCATATAAAATGTTACAAAATAAGAAAAATTATTAAAAAAGGGCACAAGTATAACAACTAATGATGCTGTATTATTAGTGACTATCCCATATTTTGGCACACCACCTCAAAATACTATCAATTTGGCTAGAAAACACGCTAAAACTAATTCTTATCTGTGCAGATGGATAGGTACTCCTAGTCCTGCTCTTATGCCATATACTACCCTGTCTTAAAACTGTAGTGTCTCTTTGCTTGCATTTTTTTTGCAAAATATTGTAAATTAGAGATGAGCGAATATTAAAATGCTCGTGTGCTCGGTACGAACTTTTCCAAAAGTTCATATATTCGTACCGAATAATGAACCCTATTGAAGTCAATGGGAGATACGAGCATTTTTGCAGGGGACCCAAGTTCTTCGCAGGCAAGGTTGCCTAAACACCTGAAAACCTCTGAAAGTGATGGAAACACCACGGAAATGGATAGGGAACACCAGGGGCAGCATGCATGGAGCAGGCAGAGACAGTGCAAGGAGCGACAGGACCTTGTCCGATAAAGCGTACGCTATTGCTACGTATAATTTACTCTATACGCTGTTGCGTATGAATTCAAGACAGTGAAACCATTACCACTTGCAAGCATAGAGAAGCTGCCACTCAACTTTCTGAGATTTTTGAATGACAACTTGTTGATCAGGACCCTAAGAAAGCTGGGTGATTACGATCTAATAGAAGTTAATAGTCATGTGTGTCAGGATTTATCACTTCTGTTTAGATCAACTCAGATTTAGATATTTCGTACGCTTATATATCGGATATTTCGGACGCTTTCGTTATCCCTATCACACGCACGCTCTTTCCCTCTCCTAAAACCACACGGTGTGTGATCCGAGCCCCAGGCATACGCATATATATAATAGCAGGTCGCCTGATGCAGGCAGCCAATCACTCCTAGACACGTAGAAAAGGTAGTAGGTCATGGCAGGAGGTCCCCCAGGCTTCCCTGCATGTTTATTGGCTTAGAAATTAGGCGCTAAACATGCAGGGAGGAGTTAAAAAAACAAACACAAATTTCACACGCTACTCGACCAAGTAACGAATACTTACGAGTATGCAAATATCCGTGCGGATAACGAATCTTTACGAATATATTCGCTCATCTCTATTGTAAATCTAACTTACCTTTTGGAAGATACTTTCTTCCATGCATAATGGAACGTTATAGTAGTGCAGAACACAAGATGGCGGTTGGATTATGTTTTTCGAAGCTTGGCCGGCACTAGTAAACCTATTATTCTTGCTCATTGCAAAATCTTTATAGCTACTTGTACCATCTTCAAGTTCAAATATCTGACTTGGAACAACGGAGTGCTGTTTTGACACACTAAAAAAAAAAGAAAGGATAACCATTAGGTGAGATTTCTAGATGGGCCTCATCACTAAAGCCCCAAAACAGGTGACGATAACTATTTAGGCACAGCAAATGTTTTACTTCAAAATTACTCTCTATAAAACAGCAGGTTTTAATAATATAACTGCTGCATTGACATCTCATGCTACATCAGGAATATGTTTGATCCTGCGCCGCAGCATGCAATACGTCTATTACCTCCATGAGAGCCAGACCTATTGAAGCCAACTACTACATCAGGAGGGGTCAACTTACAAGCTGACGAAAGTGTGTACTAAAAGCATGAGGACTTACAGGTTCATGACTTTCAAGGGGTTTAATTTGGACAATCCCCTCTGTTAGGCTAGGGCTACACAGCGACAGTTGTCGCACGACAGCCGTCACAGCCCGATCCCTGAGTAGCGGGGATCCCATAGAGATGAATGGGATGCCGCGGCAGTCGCAAGAAATCCATCCATGTTGGATTTCTTGCGACTGCCACGGCATCCCATTCATGGGATCCCCGCTACTCAGTGATCGGGCTGCGGCGGCTGTCGTGCGACAACTGTCGCCGTGTAGCCCTAGCCTTAGAAGGGTCTCCTTATAGTAAGCTGCTGGGATCCTGTTATCTGTGTTTAACTCCACTGCATTGCCATCACACTATAAGTTGCCCATAGGAAACAATGGGTTGTATTGCATGGGCTTGTCCTGTTCTCGAGAAGGAGAGGGTCTTTCTAGCTGTTCCCAGCTTCAGCTGTCACAAGTACCAAAGCTGGCTACTCCCCTCAGAATCTCCATTAGGGTATTTGGAAAGAGGCTTTCTAAACCAGACAACCTTTAAAGGGGTTGTCTCACAAAAAATATTCTGCAGTTTGCAAATAAGCACTTGGATATGAATACTTTTGTAATTGTATGTAGTTAAAAATTAGTGTAGCCAGTGAGTTATTCAATTTGGAAAAAAGTATCTTCCAAAAGAAATTCGAAAGCAATTTGTTGTCCTTGGAAATAGACCATTTAGATTCACTCTGCTCCAAAACATCGCAAATGTTTATTTTATCAAGTTGCAATGGCTGCTCTCTGGTAAAGGGAAACCAGCAGAATTCTGTCAGCAATTTTTGACTATGCTAAACTGTTGACAGACTAGATAGGGGCTAGGGATAGCAGTATAAAAACATACCTTTTGTGGAGCTTTCCTCACAAGGAGTAGTGTGAATATGAAGTTTTTCTTTGTATTGAGTTGCCTCACATTCCCTCCCCTCTATTTAGAGTGACGGCTGTAGCATCCAACCAGGAGACCACTGCAGCTGTAGTTGTGAAGCAGGTCAATGCTGAGAGCACTTTCTGAAGCAGAATCTAGCAGAACAAAAGTTCATATTCACACTACTCCTGATGTCAAAGGGTCCACAAAAGGTATGTTTATCTTATCATGCTCTCCCCAACCCCTACCTAGTTATGTAGGCAGTTTAGAATGGTCAGAAATGCAGACAGACTCCGTTTAACCCCTTGAAGACAAAGGCCATTTTAATTTTTTCCTCCCCACATTCCAAGAGCCATAACTTTTTTTAGTTTTCCGTTCATAAAGCCACGAGGGCATAGTTTTTGAGGGACAAGCTGTGTTTTTAATAGCACCATTTAATTTATCATGTCTTGTATTAGAAAACACAAAAAAAAATTATTAAAATTATTAAAAAATAAATCACAATCTCACCAAGGTTTTTTTGATTTTGATATTACAGCTAAAAATGAGCTTATTCTGCAGGACAATACAATTATGGCGATACCAGATTTGTATAGTTAAAAAAATAAAGTCTGCATAGTCTGACAGCCATAACTTTTTAAATTTCCACCCACAGAGCAGTATGAGGGATTGTTTTTTGCAGAATGAACTGTAGTTTTTATTGGTACATACAAGTTTTTGATCAATGTTATTCAATTTTCTTTGGGGGGGAAAAGGTGACTAAAAAATGGTGAATCATTTTTAATTTATTTATTTTTTATTACTGCATACACTGCACAGGATAAATATTTTTATATTTTAATAGTTCAGACATTTTCTAACATACCTACTGCGATACCTCTTATGTTAAATTTTTTTATTGTTTATTTTTATATGTAAAATTGTGAAAGGGGGCTGATTTGAATTTTTAATTTTTATTACTCTTCTGATAGAAAACTATCCTGGTGAATGGGATTCTCCCTGCTGAGCCATGCCTCGTGCACGGCTTTGCAGGCAGTTTACCATGACAGGCCGAAACCTTCAGCAGGTCCCAGGCTGTCCCAGCACAAAATACTGCTCCCCATGCGCCATAGTATGGAACTCAGGGATGGCCAACCTGCGGCTCTGCAGCTGTTGCAAGAGTACAATTCCCAGCATACAGCAAGGCATGGTGGGAGTTGTAGTTTTACAACAGCTGGAAAGCCACAGGTTTTATCATTGTCCTGAGGACGGCTATACAGTTGAATTTAGGAGGGCGCCTGCGCACGCTGGCCAAGTGCATAAGTGCCTGATGCTCCTACTTTACATTAATTAATGGTGAGAGAATCAGAACCAGGCTGCAGACTATAAGGAGGGTTCAGACGGTCCCCTGGGAATCGGCCCACCAGGAGTTTTTCCTGTAGGGGCTATGTCCAGTCCACCCCTGCTTGATAGACAGGGCCATGCAGGATGACGCTGCACAAGCCTAGCCTTGTCAATCAAGCAGAAGGAGTAGCGAGGAGAAGAAAGGGGTGGAGATAGGGTGCACTGAGCACCTTGAATCTGCCCTTGGTGCACTTAATAGATCATTAACATATTTAATAAAATAGTTTTTTGTCTGGATTGTAGCTGTAGATCATGCACCTAAGGACAGGATTATATATATTTAATTCAGCCTGGACAAATACAACAGTAACAATGGCAATACTTGCAGTTCTTGCTTTACTAAATTACACACAATCAGAAGTCAGCACTTCAACAAATAAAACTGATCCATTCATACAAAATCTGAATTCTACTGTACTTAAAGAATCTTGTAATTAAACTCCAAACAGGAATATGCTGTGAGCGGATTTAATCTCAAATGATGAATTTCCGTTGGTTACAGATGTGTACAATGAGGGATACAGAACGCACGTACATCCACATCTGTCTTACCAAACATTAAGTCTCTTTCCAAAAAGCTTCACGTTATTGAGATGAGTAACGGCTCTTTCCACAGCATACTCGTCACCCATCTCCACAAGGGCCGTGCCTGGAATAGTCTTCATGAACTTTACCTGCAACAATGTACCAAAGTCTGGATCATCATCCTATCGTTGGTTTTAAAATGCTGGATAAATGTAATCTCCGTGAACATGACAATGATGAAGACAATTTGATTTGAGCTGCATGTTTTGCCATACATTACTTGCTCAAGGTTACAACAGCTATTAATTAGTAATAAATCTTCCTGAAGGTTTATTCTCTCATGAGTGGTATTCTACAGGGTGGCCTACGAAAGAGTAGCCTCCAATATCTCCAAATTCTGACTACCAGGATTCCCATCAATTCAGCTACTAGAGGAGGCGGCAGCGTTCCTGTGCTTAGTATTGCAGCTCAGCCCCATTCACTTGACCTAGGCCATGTGACCGATGAATGTGACGTCACTCACAGAATGCTGCGGCCCCATCCAATCTGATATTGATGACCTAGTCTGAGGGTAGGCAATCAATATGTGAATTCTAAAGTACCCATTAGTACTGATATTTCCATGATTCCAAATATACGTCAAACCCCTTTATCCTGCACGTTTATTCCAGAGTGCTTGTTTGGCTCACAGCAACTAAATGCTCATCTGAGAGAGGCGATCTGCCCAGAACTGCAATAGTGCCAAGCAGCAGTGTCTGTGTAAATATCTCTATTAAAGCAATGGTCCAGATCAGAGTAGGCCACATTAATCCTTTGGCGACATCTGCCATAAATGTATGGGGGATGCAGCATTTTGTCCAGCAGAATGCTGGTATACATACCAGGAACCTGACGGATCCCGTTATAATTAATGGGATCTGTCAAATGCATGCACAGTTGCTGCTCTTGTGTTGCTACTCAGAGCAGCGGCGCAGGCAGATTGTCAGGGCCAGGTAAGATGTCTGGCGCTGTCAATCAGGCGACGGGGGAAGCCTCTTGAGCAGTGGGGACAGCCCATGGCTTAAGAGCTTCGATGAACAAATCGATTCATATGAATTGATTCACTCCTCTAGATATGAACATTTCTACATACATCATTCCATACATCAATACATGAAAGATGAAATGTCATGCTCTCATTGAAGTCTTTATTCACACCAGTACTATTCAGTACTTCTCTACAATGGCCTATAGGGCGGTACATATTGCTTAGGCAGCAGAATCTGCTGTTTTCTCATGTGCAGTCTATAGGAGACATCATGTCCGCTAGTCTCATCCCACTAGCTCCGGGAAAACTGTCAATTAGAGAGCCTGCTGAAGGAACAATTGCTAAAAATGCCAGATACAAGCTTAGTACTCATGCACACTTTTTTGCTTATTCTTGCGCCGCAAAACGCACAAGAGTAGGACATATTCAATAACAGCTGCACAGATGTGGACGGCACAATGATGATTTTTTTTTTCTGTCCCATAAAAATGAATGGGTTGGCACGCGATACGCAAGAAATGCAGATAAGATGCAGACCCAAAATACTATTTCCAATTGTTTTAGCTGCAGGTTTTTAGGAATTTTAGGCTGCAGCATAAACAAGAGGAGAATGTTTGCCAGAATGCAGAAACTGCAGTTGGGATACTAGAAAAGGGTTAACAGTATTTTAATGTATGTTAAACAGAATCACATGCCCTAGATTAGGGTTGTCACGATACCAGAATTTTGAGTTCGATACCGATACGTACAAAAGTATCACGATACTCGATACTGATACGATACCTCGCCAAAATAAAGAAGAACCTATTAATGCCACCCTGGCCCTTATCTGTGCGCCCCTCACCCCCCCCCCCCCCCGACCTCGCTTTTGACCCTGCTCTGTGCACCACCCTGGCCCTTTCAATGCAGCCCCTGGCTCTTATCTGCGCCCCTTTGGCTGTTGCCTACCTGGCCACTGTCTGCACCCCTGGGATCTGACCCTTGTCTTTGTACGCCTCTTCCTGGTCTGCGCCCCTGGGCCCTTATCTGTGCCCCACTCCCTCTTTGTCTGTGCCTCTCTGGTTGTCGTCTCTGCTGCCCCCTGTGTGCGCCACCCTGGCCCTTATCTGTGCACCCCTCACCCTTCCCCCCCCCCCCCCCAGGACCTTGCTTGTGACCCTGCCCCTTACCCCTTATCTGTGCGCCACTGGCCCTTTTCAGTGTAGCCCCTAGCCTTATCTTGGTCCCCCAGGCCTTGTTTGCACAGGTGTACTGTGACATCACTGTGCTTATTATCCCTGTACAGTGACATGACTGTGTTTATTATCCCTGTACTGTGACATCACTGTGCTTATTATCCCTGTACTGTGACATCACTGTGTTTATTATCCCTGTACTGTGACATCACTGTGCTTATTATCCCTGTACAGTGACATCGCTGTGTTTATTATCCCTGTACAGTGACATCGCTGTGTTTATTATCCCTGTACAGTGACATCACTGTGTTTATTAGCCCTGTACAGTGACATCGCTGTGTTTATTATCCCTGTACAGTGACATCGCTGTGTTTATTATCCCACTGCAGGAAGAGGTAAGTGGTCTGTGTTTGTGTGTTTGTTTTCTATTTTTCAGGGTCGTGAATGCAGAGGACTACGTCGGATTCGGTGGACTACGTCGGACCAGCTTTTTTCTTTTTTTAATAAAATGGTCAAACAGGGGTCTGGGGGAGTGTTTATTTCAATAAAATGTTTTATACTTGTGTGTGTGTGTATTTTTTTTACAATACTACAGTTTTAGTAATTACGGCTATCTACAGACGGCCCTGATTACTAATACTGGGCTTAGTGCTTGCCGGTATGGCAGGCCAGCACTAACCCCAACATCTATTACCTCGGCACCCACCGCCACCAGGGGTGCCGGGAAGAGCCGGGTACCCGCAGGACTGGACCTTCTAAATTGAGGGTCTGGCTCTGGGGCGGCTGCAGGCTGGTACCATTAGGCTGGGAAGGGCCAATAACCGTGTCCCTTCCCACCCTGGTAGTGCCAGGCTGCCGCTGCTGGTTGTATCTGGCTGGTGAAGGAAAAAAGGGGGGGACCCCACGCCATTTTTTTTTTCAAAAATTTTATTTAAAAAAAAAAAAAGGCATGGGGTCCCCCCCTTTTTTCCTTCACCAGCCAGACACAACCAGCAGCGGCAGCCTGGCACTACCAGGGTGGGAAGGGACACGGTTATTGGCCCTTCCCAGCCTAATGGTACCAGCCTGAAGCCGCCTCAGAGCCAGACCCTCAATTTAGAAGGTCCAGTCCTGCGGGTACCCGGCTCTTCCCGGCACCCCTGGTGGCGGTGGGTGCCGAGGTAATAGATATTGGGGTTAGTGCTGGCCTGCCATACCGGCAAGCACTAAGCCCAGTATTAGTAATCAGGGCCGTCTGTAGATAGCCGTAATTACTAAAACTGTAGTATTGTAAAAAAAAAAAAAAAAAAAACACACACACACAAGTATAAAACATTTTATTGAAATAAACACTCCCCCAGACCCCTGTTTGACCATTTTATTAAAAAAAAAAAAAATCTGGTCCGACGTAGTCCACCGAATCCGACGTAGTCCTCTGCATTCACGACCCTGAAAAATGGCTGGGACCTGGCTGGGCTGATCTGAGGGGGGTGCGGGGGCCCTGGCAGCGCGGCAGGCCGATATTAGAACATGGGGCAACGCATTAAAGTGATGCGCGCGCCATGTTCTAAGTATCGGACCGCAAGAAAACTCGGTATCGAGCTTCGGTACCGCACTAGGTACCGAAACCGTACCGAGTTTTCGATATATCGTGCAACCCTACCCTAGATAGAAAACAAGACATATAATAAGGCCTCATGCACATGGTTGTGGCCATATTTCGGCCTGCAAAATACAGATACAGTGCCTTGCGAAAGTATTCAGCCCCCTGGACCTTTTCAACCTTTTGCCACATTTTGGGCTTCAAACAAAAAGATAACATTTTAAATTTTTGGTGAAGAATCAACAAGTGGGTCACAATTGTGAAGTGGAACGAAATTTATTGGATCATTTAAACTTTTTTTAAAACTGAAAAGTGGGGCGTGCAAAATTATTCGGCCCCCTTGCATTAATACTTTGTTGCGCCACCTTTTGCTGCGATTACAGCTGCGGTCTCTTGGGGTATGTCTCTATCAGTTTTGCACATCTAGAGACTGAAATTCTTGCCCATTCTTCCTTGCAAAACAGCTCGAGCTCTTTGAGGTTGGATGGAGAGTGTTTGTGAACAGCAGTTTTCAGCTCTTTCCACATATTCTCAATTGGATTCAGGTCTGGACTTTGACTTGGCCATTCTAAGACCTGGATACCTTTATTTTTGAACCATTCCATTGTAGATTTTGCTTTATGTTTGGGATCATTGTCTTGTTGAAAGATAAATCTCCTTCTAGTCTCAGGTCTTTTGCAGACTCCAACAGGTTTTCATCCAGAATGGTCCTGTATTTGGCTCCATCCGTCTTCCCATCAATTTTAACCATCTTCCCTGTCCCTGCTGATGAAAAGCAGGCCCAAACCATGATGCTGCCACCACCATGTTTGACAGTGGGGATGGTGTGTTCAGGGTGATGAGCTGTGTTGCTTTTACACCAAACATATCGTTTTGCATTGTTTCCAAAAAGTTTGATTTTGGTTTCATCTGACCAGAGCACCTTCTTCCACATGTTTGCATGACTGCATCTCTGATCAGTCTTCTCCTTGTTTGAGATGAAAGTTTAGAGGGTCTTGGTAGATTTGCAGTGGTCTGATACTCCTTCCATTTCAATATGATCGCTTGCACAGTGCTTCTTGGGATGTTTAAAGCTTGGGAAATCTTTTGGTATCCAAATCCGGCTTTAAACTTCTCCACAACAGTATCATGGACCTGCCTGGTGTGTTCCTTGGTCTTCATGATGCAGAACCCTGAGACTATCACAGAGCAGGTGCATTTATACGGAGACTTGATTACACACAGGTGGATTCTATTTATCTTCATCAGTCATTTAGGACAACATTGGATCATTCAGAGATCCTCAATGAACTTCTGGAGTGAGTTTTCTGAACTGAAAGTCAATGGGCCGAATAATTTTGCCCAACTTTTCAGTTTTATTATTACAAAAAAAGTTTAAATAATCCAATAAATTTCGTTCCACTTCACAATTGTGACCCACTTGTTGTTGATTCTTTACCAAAAATTTAAAATGTTATATCTTTTGTTTGAAGCCTGAAAAGTGGCAAAAGGTTGAAAAGTTCCAGGGGGCCCGAATACTTTCGCAAGGCACTGTACCTTCTGTGTGCATTCCATATTTTTCTACTTCCACCAACAGAAGGGCCTATTCTCATTCACAATACAGACAAACATATAACCAGCTTTATAACTTGCAGAACAGCCACACATATCTGTAAAATACATGGATATGTGCATGGCTCCATACAAATGAATGGGTCAGTGTGCTACATACAAAAAATGTGGATAGCAGACTGAAGAAAAAGACAGTCGCATTCATGAGCCCCAGTCTACAAATCCTTACTGTAAGAAAGGAAAGCTGTACACAGCTCCTCAGCCCGACCTTACCTTTTCAATGTTTCCATATAAGCAGAACAAGTTAAACACCCGAGAACAGTTCATCTTTTCTTGGTGGAGGCCACTAACCATGGCTACTGAACCAAGCGGAAGCCCACCATGGATGTATGAAGATGTCTGAGGCAAAGGATAAGAAACCAGCTCTGGGGTATCTCTAGATCCCATTCTGTAGCGGTTTGGCAATGGTAACAATGGGCCATGATTTCCTATAAAGATACAGAGTTCCTGGTTACCGAAAAATGCTTAGTGCACAATATAGTCTACAACAAAGCACAAGTGAAATCAGCATAATTGTGCAAATACCGCTTTTTATGTTATCAGTTGCCCAAACATATACAGAAATTGTTGCAGAATGCTCATTCAGCCAACCGCTATTGTACCCAACTAGAGATGAGCGAACGTGCTCGTAATAAGCACTGTACCGCTCGGCTCCCCTTCACTCGCATGGGCGCAGGCAGCCGCTTCCGTCCTCCTCACCCGACGGAAGCGGCTGCCTGCGCCCATACGAACGCAGGGGAGCCGAGCGGTACAGTGCTCGTTACGAGCACGTTCGCTCATCTCTATACCCAACTCCACTGTGAACATGCTCCTCCGGTCAGGTGAACATGTATAGCTCAGTGAGGAATAAGCAACTATCAGATGAACGGACAAGCTTGTTAAAGAGGACCTTTCACCACTCCTGACACGCCTGTTTTAATAGCTTCATGCATTCCCCATGTAATAACAATTCTGGAACATCTAATCTTTTGTCTCTATGTTGTGCCATTCCTTTATTATTTGCACTAGAAGTTATGAATGAATTGCTCTTTGTCTTCAGTAAGGGAACAGAGGGGAGGTAACCAGTTGGGGGCATGTACCTGCACAGTCTGAACATGGCAGCACTGATTGGCTAGAGTCAGTCTGTGCAGGTACACACCCCCAACTTGTTACCTCCCCTCTGTTCCTTTACTGAAGGCAAATAGCAATTCATCCATTACTTCTAGTGCAAATAATAAAGGAATGGCACATAGAGACCTAAGAATAGATGTTCCAGAATTGTTAGTACGTGGAGAATGCATGGAGCTATTAAAACAGGCATGTCAGTAGTGGTGAAAGGTCCTCTTTAATGCTACCACTAAGCACCTTGAATGGGAGCTGTGCTGCAGTAACCTGCACAGTGGACAGACCTCTGCTTCCGGATGTTCTTGTGTTAGTTCCAGAGTCAACGGCTGCTGGCAGCAGAACGTGGGGGTGCCAGGTGTTGGACTCCCACCGATCTCCAAAGGATCAATATCTATAACCTGGAAAACCCCATTAACACTTATCTAATAAGATATAACAGCACAATTTCTAATATTGCGCTATTATTTTTTTCAGACTGCTGACTAAAGAGAATCTATCGGCTCCAAAACACCCACCAAACTACAGTAAGCAGTGTACGGTGTAAATGGCGCTAATTATGTAATTTTTATCTTCATACTCACTGGCATTCCAACGCTGTGATCCTACAAAACACCTGTAAAATGCATTGAGAGGAGTCCTCTCTATTATATGCATGAGCCCGGGAGTCCTCTCAATGCATTTTACTGCTGGTTTTAGGAACACAGTGTCAGAAGGCAAATAAGTATAAAATGAAAAATAGCACAACACTGACACCATACAGCACTAATTTAGAAAGTGTTACAGAGCTGACAGATAACAATACAGTTGCAAGAAATGAATTGAGATAAATGAACCCTTTTGCCTGCATTTGGAATTCTACATTGATCACTAAAAAAATGTGGTCACAGTTCATTTTATTTTACCCACTTATACAGCGCTGACACATTCGGCAGCACTTTACACACATTTCCATCACTTACTGTATCAAGTGGAGCTCACAATCTAAATTCCCCATCAGTATGTCATTGGAGTGTGGAAGAAAACCCACGCAAACACAGGGAGAACATCAAACTCCATGCAGATGTTGTCCTCGGTCGGATTTAAACGCAGGACCCCAGCACTACATGTCACCTGTGCTAACCACTGAGCCACGTGCTGCCTGTCTGCTCATCTGAATGAACTTGTTTCGGTAGCAGTCCCATGGATTTCTGCAAGCCCCATTCAAAGGAACGGAAACGTTTCTGCAACAAAATCTACCACGTGCACCCTTATAGACAAACATAATCTAACTAAGCTAATACCACACAAACAATTGTCTTTAACTGAGCAGCCATTCACAGTGCATGGAGGAGAAAGCAAGATCCCCCTTCAGCAGCAGTCTCCTTCACAAAATGTTTCCTGTAGATGCAAATAAGATTTGTACAACATTGAGAAGGAATTTTGGTTCATTCTTTCCTGCAAATGTCTTTCAGTTCATCAACATTTCTGAGATGCCTTCTTCAGGTCATGCCACAATATTTCTATAGGGTTAAAGGGTCACTTAAAAAAAATAAAGGGGAAGCAGTGCGGCTCAGCGGCCCCTTTGTCATCAGCTTGGCTTTTGGAGTGTGCGGAGTGCAGATCTCCTATACCTTCTATGAATCCATACTTCCCACGCTCCAAAAGCCAAGTTCCTTGAGCAGCGTGTTGTCCCTTTGCTTTTTCATAGATCATTCTCCCAGGAGCATTGTGGAACATCTTGGTGCTCTTTTTGGCCAGCAGTGGCTTTCTTCGTGGTGTCCTTGTTGTTCAGTGCTTTACCAATAACCTGTACAAAGGTTTTTGCAGTTTGTACAGTCTTTTGATGTTAGGATTGCTCCAAGAGCACAACAGGCAATTCTGAAAGAGGTGAGCAAACTAACAGGACACCGGCTTCTAGGGAGAGGAGCAACAGTCATGACCTTTCTCCATCCGTAGACAATTTGTTTAATTGTGGAGTGATATACACCCAGATCTTTAGTAATGCTTTTCCAGCTTCACATATCTCTATAAAATGTCTGAAAATTGTTTACATCGAGCCATGGTTCACACTTAACCAATCTTGTTTAAGAAGAACAGATTTGTCAGTAACCAGGCTATGTGTGCCTTTGTCTGGTTTCCGATATTGATAAAGGAGCAGTTGTAGTTACGCTCCGTCCCATTCCAGTGAATGGAACGAAAGAGCTGTAATTACACTGCTCGCAGCTGCGTTGTCGACAGCGAGCAGGTAAACAGTGAAGAGCAATGTGGTCTCACCAAACGGCTGATCCGGAGCCCGTCGTTCTGACCTCCATGAGGCTAGGTCATCAATATCGTAAACCGTACAACCACTTTCATGGGTAAAGCACCTGGAATCCATCAACTATCCTCCATAGTGTTTGGGTGAGTGAATCCTCTATGCCCCATGCTTTTGTGGATTTGTGACCTCTTCTTTTGCTGTTATATACCCCAAGTTTACTAGACGGTTATAGAAGGAATAATTGATTTTACTATAAGTTATGTTTTATTAGGGCGTTCTTTTCAGTGCTCAGATCTACTTGCCTATATACATGTTTTTGACTCCATGATAACAATGAGACCACATTTTATTAGTGATTAGAGACGAGCGAACGTGCTCGTAACGAGCACTGTACCGCTCGGCTCCCCTGTGCTCGCATGGGCGCAGGCATCCGGATCCGTCCTCCTCACCCAACGAGCGCAGGGGAGCCGAGCGCTACAGTGCTCGTTACGAGCACGTTCGCTCATCTCTATTAGTGATCAATGAAGACGGGCAGGTACTTCCAAAGGGTTCACTTACTTTTTCTTGCAACACTATGTATGTAAGATGTATGTATCAATGCATCCCTTTTCTCTAAAATCATGTTTCACCACTAGACGTGACAGATTTTGGCACTTACTGTTCGCTCAAGGCTTCTTTAAGCATAATGTATACTAACGGCAGCAGTGCTCCCTACAAAGCATATACTAAATGAAATTGGGAAAGCCAAAGCCTTGCCAAGAAGACATGTGCACTGCCCTATACATTCTCTTTCACCCCCTACCGACCCTAGTAGGATCTCTCACGGCAATGATTAGATAGGGATGTACAAGTAGCATACCATAACCATCGTATCTGTAGGATGACGGATGGTCGCCCAGAATGGCTTGTCTCTGGCGCCCCTTGCCCCGGTCTGAAAGAGAGTAAAATAAGTTATGCACAGATCAACATATAAGAAAATCCTGGTTCTTGCCTCCTTTTTAATGATAATCTCAATCATTAGAGGAGTTGTATACAGTTAATATAGGCTAAACTAACAGACCAGTGGACTAGACATGGGGGTGTACGGATCACTATGGATCTTTCCCATGATACTCATAAGAACATAAACAATCCCTGTTCCTGCAGCTATGGTTCACTGGAGGACTACATTTTATCAGGTTCATCAAGTAGATATTTAGAAGGACTTCTTTGGTAAAGCTCATCTGTCTCAAAGGGCATTTTTACGCCAAGCATGACAGGTGTGATGAGGGCAGAGCGGGTGCATGTCAAGAGTTGTGGCGGGGCTGTGGCCTGCCATATTTACTACTTTTTTGCCTGAAAAGGCAAAAAAGTAGATGAAAAACGACTATAGTTTTTTCACCTTTGCCTTGCACTGAACTCCGCGAATAGTTAGAGGGGATGTACAGCTTAGAAAAACACTCTGATCATACAGTAGATTCCCAAAAATAAGTCCGCCATATGATAGGAGGAAACACAAACTATACAACCGTCCGTGCATTAGTTTTCATATTCACAACTCACAAACATACAAAGCAAATAGCACCATCCATTGCAGAAAAATAACAAATCAGATACACGGGATGCTGAAGAAATCCGGATCTAAAAACGCCACTGAATATGGAATAGATACGGAACCATTTAAGGCACAGATATACAGCTTTCTCTAAATGCAAGATACATAAGAGGAATACATGGTTCTCACATATTTTCTATAGTCACAAGTACATGAAGATGTAGTTTCCTTCATGGTGGACACAACAGACTGGTGGGTGAGAATCAAATACACTTCAAAGATTAAATTAATACAGAACACGTAAATAAAGGGGGTGGAAGAGCGGAGGAGTGCCGCCATCTACCATCAGTACCATGTCACTCTAAAGTGGACCTGCCAGCCTTTTTGACATGTCAGTTTTAGTAAATACTTGTCCTTTGATAATATAAGATTGCTAAGGCATATCTTATGTTGTATAGAGATGAGCGAGCAGTGCTCGTTACGAGCACTGTAGCGCTCGGGTCCCGTGTGAAATGCCCGCAGGCATTGGGGATCCGTCCTCAGCTGCATGTAAGTCAATGAGGACGGATCGTTTGGTATGAGTGTCATACCAAACGATCCGTCCTCATTGACTTACATGCAGCTGAGGACGGATCCGCAATGCCTGCGGGCATTTCACACGGGACCCGAGCGCTACAGTGCTCGTAACGAGCACTGCTCACTCATCTCTAGTGTTGTATTGTTTCTCAATCAGATGTTCTCAAATTATTATTTTCTTGTCCTTTAATAATGGCTGTCCATTTTGGCGCAGAGCTCTGAAGTGTAGTGTGCCAGCTTCACCCCAGATCCACCTCTGACCATTAGCCCTCCAGCACTGCTTGTTTGGTCAGAGATACTCGTAAATAGCGCTGTATGACATTGTGCCTGTTGGCCAGGCCACCCTCACCCAGCTTTCTGTCCTAACTGCCCCAAAAGCACCTGCCACCCTAGCTAGGCCCTGGGAATTCACTAAAACAGACACGTCAGGAGAGCCGACATCTCCCCTTTACACTAATTTTCACAGTTTATCATTTCATATTAGCAATGTAACAGTAACATTTCAAGAATAGTAATGTAACAAATCACATGCTTCAAACAGTACCTTATTCCTACTACAAGCGTCACCATTTTCAAAGAAGACTCCTTTCAAGAGGTCTCAGCATAATCCAATAATAACCTGTATTACATGGTTTCACAATTAACAATCCGCAGTTAACAATATGAAATGTCAATGCAGAAACAGGAAAATATATATAGTTTGTTTTTTTTTTCTAAAAATCAACCCAATAAACAATTTAAAACTGAACAGGATTACAAACAAGCAGAAGAGCCGTAAGCAGGGGTTGTATCTAGAGATGAGCGAACGTGCTCGTAACGAGCACTGTACCGCTCGGCTCCCCTGCGCTCGCATGGGCGCAGGCATCCGCTTCCGTCGGGTGAGGAGGACGGAAGCGGATGTGAGCGCAGGGGAGCCGAGCGCTACAGTGCTCGTTACGAGCACGTTCGCTCATCTCTAGTTGTATCCATTGACCAGTCCAGACACATTGGTAAGGACGGGTCACTAGAGTATAACTTCAGACTCAGCACAGCACCATCATTTTCCTTTCAGTCTCGTCTGGATCTGACCCCCTTTGCTGAGATATGACCCTTTATATTGAGGGGTGCGCTATATGCAAACAAG
Source organism: Rhinella marina (assembly GCA_900303285.1). NCBI lineage: Eukaryota > Metazoa > Chordata > Amphibia > Anura > Bufonidae > Rhinella > Rhinella marina. Next base: position 123,829 of record ONZH01021942.1, on the reverse strand, counting down.
GGTGGCAACCACTGCATCCCATGGCCTGTCAGACCACTGCTGTGTGCACAAGTCCTTGTTGCAATTAGATGGAGGAGACATCGGAGGAAGGAGGAGACTGAAGACAAGGTAGCGGGAACCGGTGCAGAGTGGAGGCTGCTTCCTCTGGTCTGTGTAGTGGTGACAGCAGCAGGGACCTGTACACACAGAGGTGGTCTCATGACACCACCAGATCTTGTCAGATCATGTTGTACTAGGCTGTTCCATCAGGGCCCCGGAGAAAACTCCACCTTTGGCGAGATGCACTGGTCACCGCCCCCATGGCGAACCGCTGTGTATTTGCTTCTAGCGCACCTCAGCAACTGGGGGTCGGATTCCGACAGGTTGCAATAAGAACTGCAGACTTTCATTGCTTTATCATATCATTGTGTTTTGCCCTGATCTGTTCCTGCTTCTCTACAGATAGGACTACGAGGACGACGCCAGGCAATATGACGACACTATGAACACTGGATATTTCATGCTGCACCCAGGTCAAGTGGAAATGGTTAGATGCCTATTGCCTGCTATGTGTTTCATCATGATGATTACACAGATGCAGGCTTGTTACAATGTATCAGCTGAGCATCAATATGATCATCACATCCCCGGAACAGTCTAAACATTTCCATTCAATGACAAGAAGCAGAGATTGTGGAAATGCTAAAGACTTACATGTCACTGTGCACGTCATGCAATGAGCACATGTACGGCACATGAGCGCTGCATTTTGTAGGATGACTGGACAAGCGACACATTGGAGAAGGGGCGAGTAGAACACGATTTTTGTATTTTATTCTATTCAAGGGCTTGTCTGAAATTTTTACTAATCTCTGACAACCCCATTAATGAGACATACAGAGGACCAGTAAGTTACTTCTCTGGTCTCCAGAGTTGTCCATTGCAATGGTCAGATTATTTCTTTTCGAATATGCTAACATCATTTAAAAGGGGTTTCTGGGAATTAAGTATTGTTACCCTATCCTCATTATAGGTTATCACTCTCTGATGGGGGTCTGACTCCCACTGATCAGAATACCAAGCATAGGGCTGTACACTGTATAGCGGCTGTGCTTGGTATTGCAACTCAATCCCATTTACTTAACCCATTTGACTGACCAACATTACATTACTGGTCAGGTATTGATGAACAACCCTGAGTCATCAAGATTTAACTGTTGGAAAACCCCTTGAAGGGTTCGGCTACGCATCTTACACATTCTTGGTTGCGCCCAAGGATCACAATGGGAACTCATTGTAGTGGTGCTAGCCTAGAAATTGATGGGGGGGGGGTCACACGTTTGCCTCAACAGCGACCCCAGAATCACAAAAAATTAAAACACTGCTGGCCACTACACTAAGATCCCACTGCGATCCTTGTGTACGACTAATGTCGCATGACTAAGATCATCGTGTAGCCAAACCATAAGGGATACATTGTCAGTGAATAAAATGCAGGGAACCGTCATATACGTGAAGAAAATGGCACACCTACCCATTCTCCATTTAACATGAACTGCTGGGAAAGTATAAGATTAGTTTTTTGTAAGGGCCCGTTCACACGACTGTGTGAATGGGTCCGCACCTATTCCGCAAAATTGCGTAATAGGTGCGGTCCCGTTCACCTCTATGGCCATCTCGCGATCTTGCTGAGCCGCGGCTCCGTAAGAAAATATAGAACATGTCCATTTTCAATGGGGCGCCCGGCCGTGTGTTCTGCAATTTGCTGCACCCATAGTATTGCGGGTCCACATTTTTGCGGACCCGCAATACTACGGCCGTCTGAATGCGGCCTAACTGTTCTGTTTTATTTATTCTTTAGTCTTTCAAACTAAACTCAAATGGAGATTTGCAAGTCATGTAAACCACAAAGGAATAGGGATCTTGTGAAATGCATTTCACAACAAACCTAAAGAGGTATTCCGGTTTTAATGATTACATTTATTTACTTAGAAGTGGATGATGAGCAATTTTCTAATAAACATATATTTAAAATGTTGCTTTCTTTTTTTGCTTGTTATTTATTTCCATACAGTAGCCTCTCCCTAAATGAAAAAATGGTATGGCCCATTTTAGTCCTGCAAAATGCATCTATAGGAGAGATGGATAGGACTTAGCCCACATGCCTGGCACAGTTTTGTCATGTGACCATCACAAGTATCATGTGACCTGGCTTTCAGTTAACTGCCCAGGTATCTTATGTGTGAATAGTTGTATATTAGGGAGCAGAATATATACAGTATTACTACCTCAACATCATGTCTGTCAGTGTCTATGTAGAAGCAGATCTGTGTCTTGTGTTTGTTTGTCTTTTTTTACACTAAACTTTATTAATGACATTACATCACCTACAGAAAGGCGGCCATTTTACAACATCACCTAGAGACAGACTGCCATGTAAATACACAGAGTAATGTAGTTAAAGTAATACCCATTATAAAAATTATCATTCCACCACTAGTCCTATTTACTGATCACGTGCATGTGCCTAGTGTGCTGACCCAGCACATATATATGTCATGTAACACTGCTGCTTAATGAATGTCACTGATTATATGATGTGAAGGTGCCATGTTTCAGTTGGGCCATGGATACATTACATAACTGATACATGGGCTATACCATTCTGCTGCATATAGGGGCCAAAGAATTTTAAATACACGTATATTCGAAAATGTTATGATTTCCTATTATATATGAAACTTATATGCAATTGTGAAGGCTACTAGTTCCATGGGGAAAAAAAAAAAAAAAACTATGCAAGGTAACTCATGTCACCCAAACAGAGACTCATCAGTAGACAGATGTTCTTGCCACTTGTCAGTACAGAGCAGGGTACTAGATGAGATGACTTAGAAGCAGTTCAGGGGTACTAATTCTCATTGAAAATACCCAGCAGGTGTAAGGAGACTTAGTCACCATACACATCCATGGGAAAAATTTTGCAAATGTGCTCATATCAGCCAAGTCAACAAGTCCTCCAAAAGGAAAAGAGACCCATCTGTAGACAACTGTTTTGGGCTTCTTGCTCCTCATCACAAGAACCCCCAAAAAGCTGTCTACAGACGAGTTCCTCTTCCTTTTGGAGGCATCTCTAGCTTGGCTGACGTTTCTCCAATTGAGCATTTCCTATGAATAAATCTACATAGACCCACTGGGTCTCCTCGATGGAAGCCAGTACCACCAGAGCTGTTTCTAAGGAATCACATAGCCAAGTACCATGCTGTGTAATACAAGGGGCAAAACTCCTAAAACAGTTACCTAAAGATGGATCCCTCTTCTTTTTGGAGGAGTTTCTGCTTTGTCTGACATGAACTAATTTGAGGGCTACTAAAAATGTTGCAAAAATACCATGTTCTCACATCTCCCATGAAGTCTAACTAAACAGTGACAGAACGAACATCTTTACCAATAACGCAACATTTAGAAAATATAGAGCAGAAAATCACAGTACAAAATGTCCCCTTGTTTATGTCCCATCTACCTGGACTGCGTTTCTCAGTGTTGCTAGAATTATACACCATAAACCTTTAGAAACCAGATGATTGTGCAGCTTACAGTCACATACAATGTGAAGATATACCATTCCTCTAAAGTCCTGAAAATGCGGATTTGCACTCAAATTACTTAAGTCAATGTGCATCCAGGTGACCGCTTTCATCGAGCAATGACACCGTAATTCAATCCATGCAAGTATGCAGAGGGCTGTTAAAGGTCCATCTCTAGGAGCCTGTGGTGGTGATGATGCATGCAGAATGCAGTCAAAGTGAGTTGCAAGTCTGTGGTTTTGAGAAGGACATTTTCAGAGAGCGGATACCGATGTGGTGCATGGTAGAGTCAGCCTGCTGGAGGATCCTCTGCTAAACTTCTGAATGCCTTGTCCAGCTTGGGGAAAAAAAAGTCTTGTCCGTTGAGATGCAGCGTGCAAGTATATCGATTGAGAATACGTTCCTTCCCTCAGCATACAACGTGAGAGGGGAAAACGGGGAATGAGCTGTTCAGAGAAACGGTACTGCAGGCAGGTCTGCATGTGGGGGCTTCTCTTGGTATCTGAAAGGTTCACCACAGAGACAGCTACTAAACCACACCCTACAGGGCAGCTACCCTGGACCTTAACCAGACTGAAACCACACACATTTACCCACATATGAAGCCAATATTCTGAAGCTCCTACCTTGTCTGCTCAAGTAGGGTTTGCTGTAATCCCAGCTATCGTTGTCGTTCCGAATAACATTGAGTCGCGTGGGCTGTGTACAATGAAAGGAGTAGTTAATGTCACCGCAGCTGCGGAAGCGGAAAGTAGGTAGACAGAGTAACCGTGGCTTACCCTGGCGTATTCTATCTTTAGTGTGCAGCATCCAGCATAAATGTCTGCTCCGTTCAGTGCAGCTTTGGCCTTCTGGGCACTATGCACAGTCTCAAATGTGCAGTGGCGTTAAGGAACATGGAGGTGGTTAAAAGCATAAACTCACAATAAACGGCAAGCAATAATTCATGAGCATGGCAAACTGCAATGTAATCAAATAAACAGGCCCACATCCTGACTAATATGTAGAGAGAGAATGCACCAACTTTATCACAGGGGCTGATGCTGGATTATAAATCCGATGTCTCTTTATACTGTCTAGTCTGGTTTATACCACATATTGGGGGTCATTAATTAAGGGACTTAAGATATTTTAGTTGTAAAAATAGTCGCAAGTTGCTTTTTTTTTTTTTTTTTTAACCAGCTGCACGATAATATTTAGTCACACGGCCAGTTTTACACTTTGTTTAGCAGTTGGGTGTGACGGGGGGCGGAGCAGGGGCATGGCAGTCATGGCCATGGCAAATTTACTAATATTTACACCCGGAAACAGGGGCTGGAGCAGGTTTTCTCTCCAAGAAAGTTTCGTCCACTAAAGGAGGCTTGACCGCTTATATACCGTATTTTTCACCCTATAAGACGCACTTTTCCCCCCCAAAAGTAGGGGGGAAAATGCGGTGCGTCTTATAGGGCGAATACAAGTGAGCGCTTCCATAAGGAAGCGCTCACTTGTACGTAGGGACCCCCATCAGACCTCAGATCAACCCACCCAGCCACTTATAAAAACCTTACTTACCTGTCCTGCGCTGCCGCTGCCCTCCGGTCCCGCGCTCCACTCTTTTCCCTGCCGGCGCGCACTATGACCTGACGCAGCGTCAGGTCATAGTGCGCGCCGGCAGCGGAGAGAGCGGAGCGCGGGACCGGAGGGCAGCGGCAGCGCAGGACAGGTAAGTAAGGTTTTTATAAGTGGCTGGGTGGGCTGATCTGGGGTCTGATGGGGGCACAAGACACTTATCTAAGGTCTGATGGGGGCACAAGACGCTGATCTGAGGTCTGATGGGGGCACAAGACGCTGATCTGAGGTCTGATGGGGGCACAAGACGCTGATCTGAGGTCTGATGGGGGCACAAGACGCTGATCTGAGGTCTGATGGGGGCACATACTGCTGTAATCTGAGGTCTGATGGGGGCACATACTGCTGTAATCTGAGGTCTGATGGGGGCACATTCTGCTGATCTGAGGTCTGATGGGGGCACATTCTGCTGATCTGAGGTCTGATGGGGGCACAAGACGCTTATCTAAGGTCTGATGGGGGCACAAGACGCTTATCTAAGGTCTGATGGGGCACAAGACGCTGCTCTAAAGTCTGATGGGGGCACAAGACGCTGCTCTGAGGTTTGATGGGGGCACAAGACGCTGATCTGAGGTCTGATGGGGGCACAAGACGCTGATCTGAGGTCTGATGGGGGCACATACTGCTGTAATCTGAGGTCTGATTGGGGCACATTCTGCTGATCTGAGGTCTGATGGGGGCACATTCTGATGATCTGAGGTCAGATGGGGGCACATACTGTTGATCTGAGGTCTGATGGGGGCACATACTGTTGATCTGCGGTCTGATGGGGGGCACATACAGCTGATCTGAGGTCTGGTGGGCGCACAGTGAGATGGTATGGGGGCACAGTGGGCTGATATGGGGCCATAGTGGGCTGATCTGAGGTCTGTTGGGGGTCTGACATGGAGGGCTGATATGATGTCCTAAAATTAATGGGCAGTCTGATAAGAGGATCTGATGAAAAATATTTTTTTCTTATTTTCCTACTCTAAAACCTAGGTGCGCCTTATGGGCCGGTGCGTCTTATAGGGCGAAAAATACGGTATATATATACGGTAATATATACAACCAAACTCCCTAATGTCCCTTTATTAGAGACGTGTCCTTTTTATCTTTTTTCATATATTTCAGACTGCTTGTTAAATTCAGTGCTGGAAATAATGCATCATTTAGGAGGACATTTTCCCATCTATAATGTAGTAGTTGAGGTGGTACACTGAACATCAAGCTTCAAACAAATATGTTTTTTCACAATTACATTCAGTGGCTCCAGCACGACACATAATTTATACCAACCATTTCAAAGCAACTGGTTATAAAGCAGTGATATCCAACCCTATCCCAAAGGGCTACCTATGTCCCTTGTGTGCTTGCTCTGCAACCTGGGCCCCAGGAGAATACAGGTTAATGATCAGGCAGGAGCCTCACCTGTGACAAGTCCGTTCTCATCTGTGTTCTGGAGGCACTATGGTATCTTCCACATATATATATATATATATATATATATACACACTGTACATACGGGCTTGTAATATCTGTGACTTGTGTCCTCATCATAGATACTTTGCAAAAAACAAGAACATATCCAGGGGCGGACTGGGAACTTAAAGTGGCCCTGGAAAAATACTAAAAGTGGACCCGTTTTGTAGTCAGGTCCAAATTGATGGAAGGCAGGGCCAGCAATACCATATTGTGTCACATTATACCACCCCAACAGAACTAAATACCACAATCCATCACAAAATACATCTGCAAAGGCTTCCATTGGCTGGCCGTGTGGAGGGCTCAGGTGGCCCTCTGGGCATCGGCCCACCGCGAAATCTCCCTGTAAGGTCTATGGCCAATCCGCCCCTGAACACATCTCAACTAGTTTTATAAAAGTTATAATTTTTTTGCTAGGGTTTTTGTGGTTAAAACAGACCACAAATGACGCTGTGTATGCAGACCTACCCCTTGTCACATGGCTACATCCAAGGGCCCCATTAAACTTTAGGCCATAAAGGATTGACCACAACTTCTATAAAGGATATTCCACCATGGCTTGAATTCCATTTCTCTTAAAAATGACTATGCGTTCCACTTTTCCTACAGGGTTGCAGACAGAATAAAGGACATCCTACGGAAGAAAAAAAACAATTGTGTAAAAAATTATATACATATATGTCCAGCTGTTCAGAAACGACAACTCCTAGAATGCTTCATTCTTTTCTATGAGCGTTAGAAGAGCAGCCGAGCATGTTTGCATGCTGGGAGTTGTAGTTTAACAGCAGCTGAAGGTTGCTGATCCCTGGTAGAACACGTGTACTTCTCAGACTCACCACTGTAATTGGATAGAGGGGATTCTGGATGGAGAGAAGAAGGACTTTGTTGCCACCAGATGGGTCTTCAGTGTTCGCTGGTCTGGTAATCCGTTTACTTGTGGAGTAGTTGAAAAATGCCTGTTGTCCTGCGATGTAGACCGGTTCTTTGCAAGCAAAAGTCACGCATTTCTTTGAAAATTCGGTATCCTCAAATTCAACCAGAGCTTGGCGCTTAAAGGGCATCATCATCACATAACTAAACAACGCAAAAAGAAACCATTAATACCATTCGTAAGAATCTGCCTTTGGTTTAGTTTTTATACTGGATCATTTGTTCATTTCTGGTTGGTAACTTGGACTGACGTTCTGCATATTCTGGTGATTGGAACGTCCCCAGTGGCATATTTATGCCACCCGACACACTGCCCTTCTCTATTACAATTAGGCGACATGGACACGAAAATGGGCATTAAAAACAGGCACGCACATTTTTATAGCCATTTTTCAACCATATGTGCATCCATTTTTTGGCCGTCTGTCCTTTTTTAATAGCCGTTTTCCATGTAAATTTTTATTTTTTATAAAATCACAACCCTTGTAATGCCATCAGTAATAATGTCCCCCATAGTGGCTCCCAGCAGTAATAATGTCCCCCATAGTGGCCCCCATAGTGGCCCAACAGTAATAATGTCCCCCATAGTGGCCCCAACAGTAATAATGTCCCCCATAGTGGCCCCAACAGTAATAATGTCCCCCATAGTGGCCCCAACAGTAATAATGTCCCCCATAGTGGCCCCAACAGTAATAATGTCCCCCATAGTGCCCCAAGGGCTCCCAGCAGTAATAATGTCCCCCATAGTGGCCCCAACAGTAATAATGTCCCCCATAGTGGCCCCAACAGTAATAATGTCCTCCATAGTGGCTCCCAGCAGTAATAATGTCCTCCATAGTGGCTCCCAGCAGTAATAATGTCCCCCATAGTGGCCCCAACAGTAATAATGTCCCCCATAGTGGCCCCAACAGTAATAATGTCCCCCATAGTGGCCCCAACAGTAATAATGTCCCCCATAGTGGCCCCAACAGTAATAATGTCCCCCATAGTGGCTCCCAGCAGTAATAATGTCCCCCATAGTGGCCCCAACAGTAATAATGTCCCCCATAGTGGCTCCCAGCAGTAATAATGTCCCCCATAGTGGCTCCCAGCAGTAATAATGTCCCCCATAGTGGCCCCAACAGTAATAATGTCCCCCATAGTGGCCCCAACAGTAATAATGTCCCCCATAGTGGCTCCCAGCAGTAATAATGTCCCCCATAGTGGCCCCAACAGTAATAATGTCCCCCATAGTGGCCCCAACAGTAATAATGTCCCCCATAGTGGCCCCAACAGTAATAATGTCCCCCATAGTGGCCCCAACAGTAATAATGTCCCCCATAGTGGCTCCCAGCAGTAATAATGTCCCCCATAGTGGCCCCAACAGTAATAATGTCCCCCATAGTGGCTCCCAGCAGTAATAATGTCCCCCATAGTGGCTCCCAGCAGTAATAATGTCCCCCATAGTGGCTCCCAGCAGTAATAATGTCCCCCATGATGGCCCCTAATATACCCCATAGTGGTCCTCTGCTGTCATGTTTCTTTTTAGCGAAAAAAATAAAAAAATCACCTCATCCACTTGCACGCGCAGAAGAAGTTGCTCCTCTCTTGACTGTGAAGGATCTGCGTTAAGCATGATGACGGCACCGTGTGCTCCCAGCATGATCATGTGGTGACGTGATTACGACGAGTGCAGGTTCTTCACAACCAATAGAAGAGTGACTACTTTGGTGCATGCAAGTGGATGAGGTGATTTTTTTTATTTTTAATCCCTAAAAGGCCATGTTGCACTAGGACGTCCTATTTTTTGATGGCTGCTATTCACTGGCAGCTAAAAAACGTCCATGTGAATAGCCCTATTCACTGAAAACAGCTGTGGTACAGCCATTTTTCACGGTCGTGGGTGTGTAGCCTTAATATTACAATATTGTTGGAGCTCGCACTGCAGTTCTATGGTGGCTGTGCTAGGAGAAGGCTTCACGCTGCAATGCACTTTGATACTCATTCACACCTTGCTGCACTGGGGAGTCACAAGACCAACTGCAGATGGATAGGGGGGTGAAAACAAGGGTGAAGCAAAAGGAAAAATAGGTCTTTAAGTAACTAATTCACATAATTTAGGCTAGCACTAGCGTTTTTAAATTACGGTATTGAGTTCCGTCATAGGGGCTCAATACCGGAAAAAAACGCTTCAGTTTTGCCCCCATTCATTGTCAATGGGGACAAAACTGAACTGAAGACAACGGAATGCTCCTGAAAGCATTCCGTTCCGTCTTCAGACCGGAGAACAAACCGCAGCATGCTGCGGTTTGCTCTCCGGTCCAGGCATCCGCACCAAGACGGATCCGGAATGACCCCCAATGGAAGTCAATGGGGACTGATCCGTTTGGTGTGACCACAATGGTAAACGGATCCGCCCTCCATTGACTTTCAATGGAGTTCAGGATGGATCCGTCACCTACACATACAGACATACATACATACACATTGGGGACAAAACTGAACTGAAGACAACGGAATGCTCCTGAAAGCATTCCGTTCCGTCTTCAGACCGGCGAACAAACCACAGCATGCTGCGGTTTGCTCTCCGGTCCAGGCATCTGCACCAAGACGGATCCGGAATGACCCCCAATGCAAGTCAATGGGGACGGATCCGTCTGGTGTGACCAACATGGTGAACGGATCCGCCCTCCATTGACTTTCAATGGAGTTCAGGACGGATCCTTAACCACATACATACAGACAGACAGACAGACATACACACAAACACATACATACTTACATACTCCAGGCAAGCAGGCCGCACGTCTTCATGTCCAGGAGGCGCTGTGCGGAATCGTCATAGCTGCGCGCCTCCTGGGCGTGAAGACGTGCGGCCTGCCTGCCTGGAGTATGTAAGTATGTATGTGTTTGTTTGTGTGTATGTGTGTGTATGTCTGTATATGGTACTGTGTGACATGTGTGGGGCCGGAACGCGGTTCCGGCCCCACACATGTCCCTGCGGCAGTCCGGATCCGACGGCACCCTTCACCTGCCGGATCCGGACTGCCGCTAGTGTGAAAGAGTGAAAGAAGTGTGAAAGAAGATTAAATAAAACACATTGGAGGGAATTTATCATAGCCCTGGTTTTACGCAGGTCCATGATATCACTGTGCCCTGCCAGAGGCTCCATCTTATTTACGACGAGGCTCCTCATGATAAATTAGGTGCGACTGCAGCAGTCAGTGCACCTAAACCGAAGTCTACGTCAACCCCTAATTGAAGTACGTAGATTTCAGTCTTCTTTTACGACAGTTTCCTGGTGTAAAAGATGAATGTGCCTAGGCCGCTGGTCCAGCCCTTGTCACGGCACCCTTTTTGGGAAAGTGGAGGGAGGTGGAGAAATGCCACATGCACAACGCACAGTGTTTGCGACTTAAAATAGCAATGTTGGGACCTTTTCTCTTAAAAATCTGCACTGTGACACTTCTTTGTCATTTTTCTTGATTATATATAAACTGACAACTAGGTGTTGCCATTCCAAGAGGTGTGACTGGACAGTGTCAGTGTGTGGGGACACCCCAACAATAGGTATTCTACAATGGGCCAACATTCTGCCAAAAACAACCCTTTTACTAGTAAATTTCACAGCTCCCATCACTGACGTAATCCTGATTGGCCGTGGGCCAACTGTACATCTCTGCAGTAAATAAATAAAGGGGCTCTACAGTTTTCTGTCCTCTGGATAGATCATCAGCATCTGATCGGCGGGTTTCCCGGGTGTTAGGACACCCACCGACCAGATGCTGATGATCTATCCAGAGGATAGAAAACTGTAGAACCCCTTTAATTATTTACTGTAGAGATGTACAGTTGGCCCACGGCCAATCAGGATTACGTCAGTGATGGTAACTGTGAAATTTACTAGTAAAAGGGTTACTTATAAACTTGGCACAACCTTTTTAAATCAAAATAAGAACACAGTTTTTCAGTGATATTTAAGACAAATAAGAAGCCTACCATATGGTGCCAAACTTAGAGAGCGCCTCCACCAGGTCAGCCTCCACCACAGACTCGCACAGCCCTCGAACATGCACTACTGGAGAGACTGATACTTTGTGATGGTTTCCACCTCCATCCTGTAAACATGAAAAAAAAAAAAAAGGGAATTATTATTATTGGTGCAAGGTCACAACTGGTTATGTACCAAAAGTCACTCACAGGTAAGTCCCCAAGACTGTACAATGTGTCTGAATAGTTCTGCCAACCAGAAAGCTGATTACTTCTACTAGACATCAGGCAAAGTAATCTAATGCTATCCTAATGGAGTCTACATCTCTCAAATGTACAAACAACTAGACAACAAGAAATACAATTATGTGCTAAATTTAAAGCGATTCCATCACCAGGATTATACCTATAGAGACGCTCATATGTGCAGTTAGGTCTCTTTCAGCAACTTTTCCTACTTGTGTTACTGCCAGCAATGATTTAGTTTATATATATATAAAAAGATTTTATTCATAGTATATTACCCTTCCTAAGGAGCCCAAGGGGCTGTCCCTATCGCCGTTGGAGCCCAGCACCGCCCCACATCCAATAATGCCCTCCTTCCAGGCCCGATGTCACTGCCCAGAAGCGCCACAATCCTGCCCATGCTCCCAGCAGAAAGAAAGAAGGGGGCTTACATGCCAAGTCTGTGCGCATGCGCAGGATTACGGTACTTCGGGCAGTGACTCTGGGGCTGGATGTGGAATGGGTGGGCAGCAAGCTCTGCAGAGATGAATCGTGGTCTGGAGAAGACAACTATCATGGTCTGAGGAGACGTCACCTGTAAGTCACTAAACGTAAATGATTATTCTGCCACTGACTATGTCTGATCAGCGCTGTAGTCACTCATATGGTCTACAGCGTGATGATAGGTGATAGCATTCTCTTTTGTGAAACAACTCCCAGCATACTGCTACACCTGTTCAGGACATGCTGGGAGCAGTAGTTTCACATTGGCTTCATTCTGGGGCTGTATTTATGTAATGGGCTGGTTCTGGTGCTGTATTTATGTAATGAGCTTGGTTCTGGTGATGTATTTATGTAATAAGCTTGGTTCTGGTGATGTATTTATGTAATAAGCTTGGTTCTGGTGCTGTATTTATGTAATAAGCTTGGTTCTGGTGCTGTATTTATGTAATAAGCTTGGTTCTGGTGCTGTATTTATGTAATGAGCTTGGTTCTGGTGATGTATTTATGTAATAAGCTTGGTTCTGGTGCTGTATTTATGTAATAAGCTTGGTTCTGGTGCTGTATTTATGTAATGAGCTTGGTTCTGGTGCTGTATTTATGTAATAAGCTTGGTTCTTGTGCTGTAGGTTCTGGTGCTGTATTATGTAATGAGCTTGGTTCTGGTGATGTATTTATGTAATGAGCTTGGTTCTGGTGCTGTATTTATGTAATGAGCTTGGTTCTGGTGATGTATTTATGTAATAAGCTTGGTTCTGGTGCTGTATTTATGTAATAAGCTTGGTTCTGGTGCTGTATTTATGTAATAAGCTTGGTTCTGGTGCTGTATTTATGTAATAAGCTTGGTTCTGGTGCTGTATTTATGTAATGAGCTTGGTTCTGGTGATGTATTTATGTAATAAGCTTGGTTCTGGTGCTGTATTTATGTAATAAGCTTGGTTCTGGTGATGTATTTATGTAATAAGCTTGGTTCTGGTGATGTATTTATGTAATGAGCTTGGTTCTGGTGCTGTATTTATGTAATAAGCTTGGTTCTGGTGCTGTATTTATGTAATAAGCTTGGTATGGCACCACTACTACTGTATCTTAAATAGCGCACATGCACTTCGTCTTCTCCATTTACTGGCGCTCAGCAATTTTCAGAAGTCACATAGGGGATGAAGGCACATGTGTGACCTGCTCTCCGTTCACTTTGGGGCACCATTCTTGAGATAGTAGAGTCCCCCAGAAGTGGGACCTGGACACGCACCCGTCAGACATTTAAGGCATATTATACTGATTTGTCATACATGTCCTATATTGACACATTTTCAATTTGATGCTACTATTTAATTCCCTATAATGGTTATGGAGCTGTGTGTCTGTGCTGGGGTGATGGGGGGGGGGGGGTTACCAAAAAGACTTCTCGCACAGGGTGACATGTAACCTAAGGCCAGCCCTCCACTGTATGGTAACTGTGTTGTTACTGCATCTCAAGTGAAGTAGCATTCAAGAATCACTATACCACAAAGGCAACCTGGAACATAATATACATGCATGGAGGGGTCAGACTGCCCCTGAGCAAACAGATCATATCCTTATAATATGCCATTTCTCTGTAGTAGTGAAATCCCTACTAATGCAGCAGCTGCTAGCTACCACGTAGACCTACAGTAGCTGTGCTGGTTTTACTAATTAACTAAGTGCCTAGCTAATTAAAGAGCAAGTCAAAAGGCTTTGTAGATTGCAGCCACAGATGCAGCATTGTTTTAATTTTCATTTTACCATTTACATTATGTGGGTTTCTGCACAGCAATATTCACCCTCACTCAAGCAGAGCAATAAGTGGAGATGCAAGGGGAATGTCTGTGAAGCCTTCTATGCCAATATCTTTAAACGTTTAAAAGGGGTTCTCGGGGAATTTAGAAAAATAAAAATACTTAAATATTACTTTATTATAAATATATTCTCAATTTACCTTTCATAAGTTATAATGGCTTGTTTTGTCTGGGGAGCAATCATTATTAGAAATAAAATGGCCGCCGTCCTATTAGTACACACAAAACCTGTCCTAATCACACAGGAGGACAAGTTACTTCACTGAGGTAAAGAGCTTCCTCATCCTACTCTCTGATCTACTGGTCAGGGGTTATGATCCTGAATACAAGATGATAAGATCTTCAGCTGAATCTTTGTGGGAATTTAGTTCATGAGGAGACATGAAGTACAGAGAGGACGGACAGGATAGACTGTGGTAATGGAGACTGCAGACAAGTGCTGCTGCTCATTAGCCACATCCCCACCTCCTCTCATGTCTTCTTCATCTTCTCCATTCCCAGAGAGATTCACCTGTATTCAGGATCATAATCCCTGACAAGCAGAGCAGAGAGGAGGATGAGGCAGCTCTTTAACTCAGTGTTGTGAAGTAACTTGTCCTCCTGTGTAATTAGGACAGGTTTTGTGTGATCTAATGGGACGGCGGCCATTTTATTTCTCCTCATGATTGCTCCCCAGACAAAACGAACCATTATAACTAATGAAAGGTATTTGTGAATATATTTATTATAAAATTTTAAGTATTTTCATTTTTTTAATTCCTGGAGAACCCCTTTAAGGACATTCACTGTATATGTACGGCAGAAGTCTGCACTTTAAACATGTGGCCTGCTCAGAAGCTGAGTGGGTGCCGTAGGCACCAGGTACCTGCTGTTTTACACAGCAGACACTTGGAAGCATTGTCCATGATCGGTGATAACGTTAATCACGGACTTTTAACCCCTCAGATGCCATGGTCAATTTCATCCACGGCATCTGAGTGGTAAAATACCGGAGGCGCTGTGCTTCCCCATGCCGAGATCAATGGAGGCATTTGGTTGCTGTGGAAGCATCAGGCCATCAGAAGGCTCAGAGACTTGCCACAGCAAAGTTCCTATGAAGCCCTACCGCAGAAACATAATGAATCTCTCATAGGCCGCAATGCTATATTACTGCAATATACGGGAGAAGCGATCAGACAATTGCATGATTGCAAAGTCCCCTAGGGGAATTTAAGCATATCATAAAAATATAAAAAATTAAATTTCCCCTTTTTCCCGTATTAAAAATGAAAATAAATAATAAAAAATAAAGGAAATAAGCATAGCCATGTGCCAAAACATACAATTATATATAATATAATTAAAATATAATTAAAATATAAAGTATAAAGTATAATGAACTGGGAAAAAAAATCAAAATGACTGATTTGCTGTTTTTACATCACTTAAATTCCCCTCAAAATGTAATAAAAAGTGATCAAAAAGAAATACATGGCGCTCTAGAGGTAAATAAAAAAAATAATAAAAAAAAAAGTTATGTGGTCACAATATGCCAATGCAATGGAGGTTGTAATTGTACTGACCCAGAGAATAACAGTAACAGGTTTGACTGCATGAGGAACGCCATTAAAACAAAACTCGTAAAAGTAAAGCGGAATTGTGTTGTTGTTTTTTTCCCAATTCCACCTATTTGGATTTTTTTTCCAGCTTCCAGCTACATTATATGCAATATAAGGTCATTAGAAATTACAACTTGTCCAACAAAAAAACAGGCCCTCATACGGCTATGCGAAAAGAACAGAGTAAAAAACGAAAAACCGCTGGGTCCTTAAGAGGTTAGTGCTTAGTAATCTCTTCTAGCATCGTGGCATACTAGTATGGCTCTGGGTACAGGTTGTTCCAGCACCACACTGTGCTGTTAGGGCGCGGGTTCTGGAGCGGTGCCCACATCAGCAGCAGTTTCGGCTATATCATGCCACACCTTGCCAGGATAGGAGATAATTATGATCCTGGCCCCTTAGTCAGCGGCATCTGTAGCAGACCAGACGTGTGTGAAAGCTCTCTGGCACCCCATGACGCTGCCTGACAGTAAAACAGGGGCAGGCGGCGTTAATGAAGTGTATTTTCTAAGGATAGGTTCACAGCCTACCGGATTCAGCCTAGCCGGGTACTGCTATTCACCCCGAGACCCCTTTGACTACTTTGAAACTATCCTAAGCAGTCAAAGCAGCAAGACTGAGAAAAAATGGAAAAAACAAAAAAAACTTATCAATAAAGTTAAAAGGTAAAACAGTTAACTATAAAAACAATGTAAAGTGTCACTAAACTTGTGTTACAGCAATATATCAAAGGTTTTGATCTGAGTGCTGCAGAAACTCTATGGGGGAGATTTATCAAGACCGCTGCTATCTGTGCTGGTCTGGATATCCCCTGCACTGCCGGAAAATATGCCTAATTTATGACGAGACGCACGTTTCATCAAAAATTAAGCGCATTCTCCCCCAGTCCGTGCGCCTACACAGAAATCTACGACAGCTCAGGGCTGCTGTATATTTCTGGCTTCATTTGTGCCATAAAACTGGCGTAATTGAACATAAATTTGTAGGGGCGGCTGGCTCCCTCTCTTGCCACGCCCCCTTTAGGGAAAGTGGTGAGGACGGTGTAAGATGAAAGAGATGCGACAATTTTTTAAAAGTCACAAACACATGGGATACAACTTTTTAGGGAGATGATAAATCTCCCCCAGTGAGTCCTTCTGGATTCCATCACCTGCTTCTCTCTCCTCATTCCAGTGACTGGTGAGGGTCTCATACTGCAGTACCGGCTTTTAGGAGGTATTACTGCAAACAATAAACGTGGCAAGCCGGTTGTCACCAGTGTTTGGAAGTAAATCACCAGGATGCAGCAGCGCTACGTGTCGAGGGTTATACGGTATGCTTGGACTTGAAATTCAGTTTTAGTTTGTTCGTTATATTTGCAGAGCACTTAATATTGTTAACATCTCAATGTTATCAGCTCTACAGATTCCGGCTTTCTACCACTCAGAGACGATCATTATGTAAAGACGCTGTCTCCGGGAATACGTCTGTGTAGCTGATTTTATCTATATGTAAGTAAAGAAGAGAAAAAATGTATTTGCTGTGACATACTTCAAACATTTATAGCATGTAATGTCTGCGATAGGCTGATGTGATGGAAAAACACCCCTTTAATTATTAGCAGATTTTATATCAGGTATACACTCACTCACATAAGTACTTTCCCTCGGTGACATTCTAGTTCACAGCCAAATTTAAACTTAAGATCAGGGAATTGAATGACAACCCATTTGCTAATATATTTGGTTTGCATCTGAATTGAACCCTCTAAAATCACAGGGCAAGAAATTTCATCTCCTGTTTTTGGCAGTCTGTACTCTGTATTGTGTCTCACAGGCACTGTCACAAGTTGTTCACATGTGCGGCTAAACCAGCACCGCCACTGTGCTATAAACTAGTTTTCACTCTAAGGCCCCATTCACACGACCGTATGTATTCCGTATAAAAACGGAACGGAAGACATACGGAATGTCTTCCGTAGTGTTCCGCATTTTTGCGGACCCATTGACTTTTAATGGGGCTATGGACGTGTTTTGCGGACAAGTATAGGACATGTTTCTTTTTTTTGGCGGGAGAACTTCTGTAATATACGGATGCGGAATGCACACGGTGTGCATTCCGCATTGTTTTTCTCCTATGGAAAAATGAATGGGTCCGTATGGTTCTGCATCTTATCCGCAAAAATGCGGATAAGATACGGAAATGAACATACGGTCGTGTGAATGAAGCCTAAAGCTTATTTTCATTAATTACTCTAGCTCATATTCCTCCTTGGACTATTTTTTTTTCTTTTTCTAAATTTACCTCATTTGCAGTTTTCTCCCATCTCCCATCATGGAATCCTACTTCCTGGTTTGTCATTCATCTGCTGTTCCATCATGCCTTAGGGCAGTGAGATGTGTCCTGATAGCAGCAGATGATGTGAAGCTAACCAAGCCCCTTGTTAAAAAGGATGCTTCCTACATTACAAGGCTCCAAAGCAGGACATAACCTATAGAAACTGAACACCCGATTTGCCACAGGCCAATAACATTAGACTAAGGCAGTTTTTGATAAATGGTAGTATTTTGGAAAAGTGATATAACCGAGATATCTGTTGGGCAGGATATATTTATAATTATATTTATTAGTGGCACCACCAATTTAAAGGGATTATCCCATAACTAATGGAAAAAATGAAAATCATCATATAGTACATGATAATCTCTTTCTAACAAAGCTACAACCAGCCCTGTACCTCACATGGATCCAGAGATCTCCCCATTTATTTCTCTGCTAGATTTATATCAAGCTGACAGCTCAAGGGAGTGTCTTTTCTGCTGCAGCCAAGGGGGCGTGTCTCAGCTCTCCCTATCACAGCTCAGGAGGCAGTTGGATGAACTGAGCATGTGCGGCCTTCTCAGTGAGCAGGACAAAGAAAAAAAGAATGCATCTGTACAGCAGGTGGCGCTATACAGATACATTTTATTGAATAACTCACTGACTATACTAAATTTTTAATTACATGCAATTATAAAAGTATTCAGATCCAGGAGCTGGTTTGAAAACTGCAGAATGTTTTTTGTGGGACAACCTCTTTAAGGTCCCTGCACACGGTCCACTTATTGGGAACAAACATTTATACAGTTTCTGATAAGTAGCCCATGTGAAAGTGACACAGATTACATGATGAACGCTCAAATGCTCATTTATCGAGTGACATGCATATACCAAAATGCACTGTTTCTAGACAGTCCTATGTAAACACAGATGTGCTGCTGACAAACCATGGTTCTGTACGGGGATTAGCAAGTACCCATTGCTAACCCCCATACAGAGAAGACGGCTGCTACATATAAATGCAGCTCTCACCTCCTGTGACAAGCAACAACTTAGTAAGTCAGCCCATGTAAAGAGGCCTTCATCACCTCTGCACACTCTCACCTACAAGACTTCTCTTGTCCCTCACCTCCCTTCCGGAGCTCCATCATCATTTCATCTGAAGCTTGCCTAGAATATATACACAGAGACAAAATCTGCTATGCAGTATAATTAGAAAACCATTATTGTGCACCTCGTGCTGTGTAATCTTTTCTCTCTTATGTTGGGGAATGGGTTATAATATAATTCTCCAATATGCCAGTAGAGATGGAGCTTCTGGACATCAGACACACAGACTTCATCTAAATTGATCTGGTGAGAACTGTCAAAGTACTGTGTGAGGGAGAGAGCTGGCATCACACTACCCTGGGCAAACTAGCTACAACCCCTTAGATGGCGGGTGATCGTATACTCCACAGAAAGCGCGGCCTGTATGTAGTCTGTGTAATGAACGACAAAGAAAACTAAGAATATTGTAGCTTGAGGTACTAGGTACTGTCTTAGGTAAAATTAAAAACGGACCAACATTGTAAATTAAACTACTGAGGATAGGACTGTGCGTACGATCTATTTCTCGACACCTACCTTCCTGATTTCTGGTAAACTCATGTGCAGGTTTTAGACTTTGGTTTGGTTTACTTTATCACTCGTGACATTGAGGTGGTACAAGAATACTTTTATTATAATACACTAGATTATATGATATATCCTTGTGCTATACCACATGGCATCAATTAAAGGGAGTCTTTCACCAATATAACTAAGAGCACTGTCCCACAGAAGATTGCATACACATCCCAGACATACCTGTTTGCACTGTGTGTCTGTATTACATGTCCAGGAAAAGCACTTTTATTCTGCAGGAAAACAGCTCGCAAGTGCCCAAAGCAAACCAGACTGAAGAGGGAGGGCTGTTTAGTTGCTCATATCTTAGCATTGGTACCAGCTATAAATATGAACCTGACCTTGTTTGAAAGCTGGCATTCCAACCTTTCAAACGATACCAGAACCACAGCATTATATCCACTATATCGAGTCAGGAGTGAAAGCTGTTTTTACTTTCACTTTCAGCTGGGCACTTGGGAGCTGTTTTCCAGCAGAATAAAAGTGCTTTTCCTGGACATGGAATACAGAAACATAGTACACACAGGCAGGTTTGTAAAGTGTTTGCAATCTTCTATGGGGCTGTGTTGGTAGTTATAGTGATGAAAATGAGGTGACAGACTCCCTTTAAACACTAATAAAGGGAATCTGTCAGCAGTTTTGAGAGTAATACAAACATATAATCTGCCAAAAGTATAGAAATTCTATTCTGCCAGATTCTGCTTCTGTAAGTGCCCTGGAGCGGGAGCTTCTGGACGTGTAGGAAACTAAATGGAATTTTCAACATTTGGACAGAAGTAGAAAACAGAAGGACTTATATTTACAAAAGATCTTAGGCAAAAAATACCCGTCTTATTATGACCAAGTCCCATGCGGCTTATTACAGTCACAACACCATAGGGGTCATTTATCAAGGCTTGCATTTCTATGGAAGTCTTGATATTCCCCTGCGCCGCCAGAGAATGCGCTGAATTTGTGACCAGGCCTCATCATAAATTAAAGGGGTTATCCAATTCTATAAAATGTCCCTCCATATGCCCGGCCCCTCACAATGAGTATACTTACCCGGCTCCCCACGCCGCTCCTGGTCCCAGCACCGCCGCTCAGGGCTGTGGAGTCGGACTCATTTTTTATCCGTGAATAGATCCTGACTCATTCCACATCGCTCGTGTGAATGAGGTCCTACGGAGCTGGTTCATGACCTTAAAGAGGACCTTTCATCACTTTTTGAAATACAAACTAAAGGATCTACCTTATAGGGCGGCCCCCACTGATGCCCTCTCTGTTTTTTTTTTTCCAAAAGAGCCCCCCGTTCGTCCACAGGACCCCCCGTTGTATGTGGCGCGGATTATGTTAATTATTAGTATCGGAACAGGGAGGAGGAGACTCCCTGTTCCTCATTGGGCGTTTCCTTCTCCCTGGCTTTGAGCGCGATCCAATCAGAGTGGACCGCTCACAGACGGGGAGAAGGAGCTCAAGTTCTTGCGTGCTTCTGGAGCGGGAATCTCGCGAGAACTTGAGCTCCTTCTCCCCGGCTGTGAGCGGTCCGCTCTGATTGGATCGCACTCAAAGCCAGGGAGAAGGAAACGCCCACTGAGGAACAGGGAGTCTCCTCCTCCCTGTTCCGATACTAATAATTAACATAATCCGCGCCACATACAACGGGGGGTCCTGTGGACGAACGGGGGGCTCTTTTGGAAAAAAAAAACAGAGAGGGCATCAGTGGGGGCCGCCCTATAAGGTAGATCCTTTAGTTTGTATTTCAAAAAGTGATGAAAGGTCCTCTTTAAACAATGTGTATGACTTGCTTTTCTCTATGAGTGGAAAGGAAGTGGTGAAACTGTACAGTGATGAAACTAGTGGTGGAGACCAACAACGATTGACAGGTTGAGAAGCCATTTTCTGACATACACCGCTCTGTCACATAAGCGGTTAGCTCCTGTAGAGCTCCGGCCATTATTCAGTGCACCCCATCAGTAGATCCCGCATCTCGGTCTAGCACATAGACTTGTCATGCATGGTTCAGCTATGACAGCGGCGGACACAAGCACAGTACAAGCGAATGCCTCATCTCCTCTCATCTGAAATGATGGCTTCTCTAGGTCAGCGCTAGCCACTTCATGACAAGGATAAGATACATGTACACGGTATAAGCTGGCAGTGATATTCTATGAATAAATCCAGTTCCTCAGACAACAGAAAGATGACAGAGAAATCTGATTTGCATTTTAAAGGGGTATTCAGAGACTTTTATACTGATGACCTATCCTCTGGTATCTGATCGGTGGGATTCAGACACCCGGGGCCCCCACTGATCAACAGTCTGAAAAGGCACAGGTGCTCACAGCTTAACCCAGTCGGTCACATGGCACAGGCACCCCAGCTGAACTGCGATACAGAGCACAGCCGCTATACAGTGTTGAGAGAAGGCTGCAACGCTACTGCGGGCGCCGGTGCGTTTTCAAACAGCCTCCAGTATATTAGGAATTTACGCTTCTACATTTGTTGGGCTACCAATATGATATCTGCAGCATTTTGTCATGAACAATGCAGGTATCTTTTACGGTACATTCACAAGAGGTGGATATGCCACAGATTTACCCTCTCCCATAGATCGTATGCTCTTGTGAGCAGGTTGCTACGTAACGTCTGAGTTTGTCTGAACACGACCCCCCGAGTGTAAAACTCTGCGTTATATAAAGATTATTATTTTAGAATCCTTAGGCTCATTGTTTGAAAAAGATTTTAAAATGTTTGCTTTTTTTCTTTAGTGTAGTATTTCCCTAAAATAAGTTATTTATTTGCGTTTATCAAGGTCTACTATAAATTTTCATATATTACAATCCCAATTTCATATACTCAGGACTTGGACACCAGTACAACATTTAGCATAGGGAATGTCTTTTGGGGACAGTTAATTTTTTGTGTGTTTTTCTTTTTTTTGCTATTTTTTGGCCTATCCCTCAAAGGTCAGAAATGATCAATGCTGGACTTTTTTTAACACTGTACTCCAGCACTTCTAACTGGTCTAACTAAACCCAGCGTCAGCCCCCTACTACCAGGACCCCAGTCCTACTACCATGACCACCAAGAACATCAGACACAGCATTAAGTACGGTGTATTTGAGGACACAGAAGTCAATCTCTGATGGTGGACGACTTGCAGGGCAGCCATTTAAAAGCCCATCTCATAAATATGCTATGGGGAAGGGTTAGGCACCTGGACATATATTTACAGGGGGCCAGTGACTGGCTGCAGCGGTCCAGTGACCACAGATGGGACATATCACTAATGGTCCAGCAAGTACCAGAAGTGGTGCTGTGGTGCTAGGAAGACAGGATTTTCAAAAACTGATTACTTGGGGTTTGTATTTCACCATTTCCTCCCTGTCAATAATTTTGTGTTTAGGTCAGACCACCCCATTAATCTTGTTACTGTGCAGCAACCTACCTATCTTTGTAGTGTCCTGTTTCAATATAGCTTATAAAATACTAGCTTCTTTCCTCATCAGATGCAAACAGCCAAAACTATTCATGCCAAAATGACCTAAAAAGTTAAACACCATACAGTTAATTGTCTATATTTCTCTCCATAAAATCACCAAAGCCAAAACCGTGTCACCTCTGCCAAATCACAGCCTTTTGCAGAGCTCTGAATGTAACTGGGAACACGTAACTAAATAAACCATATTTGGGACACACACCTGCTGAAATTTTACTGAAGGGTCCAGGCCACATGGCTACTTGAAGTTAGCCGCCTGACCAGTATGTGATAATTTTATTACTGCAGACACAAAGATAATTTCTATAATTACTATTGTCATTAATGGTCTCAGCTGTTTCTGGAAATCCTGTGGGGTTTGCATGGAGAGGTAGGTTGCCGATGGTGTCCATGGCAACTGGAGGCCTAAGGCTAGTTTCACACTGGCAGTAAATTCTTCCGACAGGCTGCAGAGGAACAGCCTGTTGGAAGACATTGTGTCTGGCATAGCCGGACAAGGCCTGAGCACCGCTAGGCCCCAGTGACTGTAATAGGACTAGTTGGGGATCCGGCCTGTTTCTAGTATTTGCCCCAGGATTCAGCCGAATAAATATTTTTGTCCGGCAAAATTCCAGCACTACTGCCTGAGACAAGCCAAATCCTTGCCGAGTCCCTTAACAGTGAATGGGCTCTGGCGGGATCAGATACTATCCGGCTATGCTGGATATGATGTCTTCCAGCGGCCTGTTTACTGTGAAACTAGCCTAACAAAGGCCTTCAGGGTTTGCCACGTACAAAGCCTATTAGGTTCTGTCAGAGGCAGGGTCTAATAGGCAAACAGCCTAATACTGACAGTTAAAATACATTGGAAGCTCAAGTACCCTAATGGGACTCATAGGGGTTGTCTAGCTTTGGCAGCCATTCTGGCTGTCCCTCCACCACCACCACACCAGACCTGCAGAGGAACGCATACTTACCTGTTCCCCACCTCTGGATTCCTGCTCCTTCAATCCACAGCTGCTGTCTTGGTGTTCCAGTTCCCACTTGTCCTCTCCTGGAGTGGACAGGGGTCATGTGTACCACAGCAGCCAATGACTAGCTGCAGCTATGATGTGTCCACCAAGTGGCACGTAATTGAGTCACATGCTGCTTGGGAGACATGTCACCACTACGGCCAGTCATTGGCTGCAGCAGCACACATGAGCCCCGTCCACTCTGGAAACTGATAGACTGGGACTGGAGCACCAAGACTGAAGCGGTGGACTGAAAGAGCCAGAACCCAGCAGCAGGGAGCAGATCAGTAAGCTTCCCTCCACAAGTCCGGTGGTGGTGTTGGGATAGCCAGAAAGGTTGCCAAAGCTGGACAAGCTCTTAACAAAAAGTTAGAAGAGTTAAAAAAAAAATAAAAAAAAATAAAAAAAAAGTAAAAATTTTGAGTTGGAAAAAAATTACCCAATCCTTTGTTATGGGAACAAATATGAAAAAAGAAAAATATACTCCACATAATAACAACCCAAGTTAAAAAATGATCACATTACTTATTCTGTATGTAAACAACATAAAGTGAAATTAAAAAAACAACGCTGGAATTGCTGGTTTTCATCAAAACACCTTCCAAAAATGGTACAAAAAGTGATAAAAAAGTTGAATGTACCACTAAAATGGTACCAGTAAAAAATGTCAGCTCGTCCTGGAAAAAAACAAGCCCTCTCACAAGTTGCATCAACAGAGAAATTATGGGTATTAGAATATGGCAATAAAACAAGTGATGTTATGATTCATAAGTAGTAAAACATTTAATAAAATGATAAATGTCCCTTCTGAGACTTGCCGTGTCCCCAAACAAAAGTTTGTGACCACATACAAGGTATTGTCAAACTAAGCGCAGCAGAGACGGAGGAAGTACGGACCACAGTATCTAGCCTGAGCTCTGCAACAGTAGTTTCTGACCAGACATGGCAGGGCTCCAGATGGCGACCAAAATGGTCGCAAATGCGACTTAGATTTTACAAATGGCGACAAGACTTTTTAGTCTTGTCGCCATTTGCGCCTGGACCCGACCACATTTACTGATACTAGGCTGTGTAAGACATGATGCCAACATTAAGTAGACATATGGCAAATGTTATTTATTAACTTGCACTTAATTTGCATAGTATGTCTGCCTTACAAGGCGCTAAATTAACATTTTGAAAATTGCTAATTTTTTTAGATATTTTTTCATACACGAATGCAAAACATTTCCACAAAAAAATTACCACTAACATGATGTACAATGTGCCAAAAAACACCTATCTTGGAAAAATCCAACTGTTGGGATCCACACTGCTCTAATAGGGTGAGCAACTAACAGGTGATGTATGGAGCGGAGGCCGAAAATATGTGTAGTCTACTCCAAGCAAGTCTATAGGAATTGCATGCTGTAACAGGGTGTGGGGGGTTTTCAGCTGTCAAACCGTCATTGAAGACTCCACGACACCATGACAAATATGGATGATCCAGCTCTGGGCATGCTTCTGTAAATAGTAATGACGACGACAGATTTTTAATATGATGTGACACTGTTCCTGGCAAAAGCTACACGGCTGAAGTATCCTGCTCTGATTGTGCCTGGAACTGGCAAGTGTCCACAGACACAGAGTGAAAGCCCGCACCCACAGTATTATTCTATCTAGAATACCTTATAAAGCCACGTAACATGGACAGGTAGTGACGCCCCACTTCTGTGTCATCAGAGCAAACCCCTCTCCCATGTGGAAGTACATGTAGTTTTGAAAAAATGTATTAAAAAATACTATAACAAATAACATATAGAGGCTAGCTACACGCTTCAGGGGCAGGCTGCCACCTTCATCAGGCTTAAATGAAGGCAGTGGCCTACCACTGAAACGCATAGCTAGCATATATATTTAGTTTGTTCCTACTGAGTTTTTGTAATTATTTTTTTTCCATATGCTCCTTGCTGAGCTTGTCGTTTTTCATTGAATATTCACAACCTCGTCTGATGCCTCCAGCTAACAAGCGCAGCAATCTGGTGACTCTCCTGGCTGGGGCAGGCTTCGCTATTATCTAGTGTTGTGCCTGGCTTGCACAACACTTTATGGTAAGATACCTCCACCCCTAGCTCCGTTTGGGTCTTTATAGCATTTCACTAGGGAGCAGCCCTGCTGTTATTGATTTTTACAGAACATGTAGTTTTGTCATGGCCTCAGCATTAGTAAACTTTAAAGAATTAGTCCTAAGAAACTCCTTAGGCGTTCCTGGATCACTTTGCTGCCTAGTTTCCACACTTCCTGTCCTCAGAATTACCGACTCTCATTTTGGGCGACTTTAATATGCCCATAGAAAGCCCTTTCTCTCCATTTGCCTCCCAGCTTCTATTTCTAACCTCCTCTCTTGGCCTTATACAACTTCGTAACTCTCAGATGCAAACAGATGGTAACACACTTGACCTGGTCTTGTTCCGGATCTGCTCGGTTTCAGACTTTACTAACTCTCCTCTCCTACTCTGACCACAACCTTCTCTCCTTCGCTGTCACAAATTCGCATCCATCTGAGCACACTCCTACTTACCACACATTTAGAAATCTACATAACACCTACATAAACTTACAGACTCTCTCCAGTTATCATTGTCCCCAATCTCCTTTGTCTCCTGTCCTGATCTGGCTCCAAAACACTATAATGACACCCTCAGAAGCATCCTGGATGTAGTTACCCCCTATATACTGAACCTCCAAACAGATATGAAAGCTACACTGGCACACACTTCAAACACGCTTTCTCCAGCGATGCTCTAGAAGTGCTGAACACCTATAAAACTCACACGCCAGAAGATTTGCTCCATTAAAAATTTATGCTGACAACTTACAACTCTGCTCTCCACCTTGCGAAACAGACCTATTTCACAACCCTGATTTCCTCACTATCCAATAATCCAAAAAAACTCTTTGACACGTTTCATTCCCTTCTTAGTCCAAAAGTGCAGGTGCCCATGAAGTACCTCCGAGCTGAAGATCTGGCCACCTACTTCAAAGAGAAAATTAAGAGAAAGTCGTTCCCAGACATGTCATCAATCTACTTCCTCTCTGTATCTCCCCTGGTTCACTCTCCAAATTCGACCCCCTCACAGAAGAATTCTCCAAGCTTCTCTCTTCTTCTCGCCCTAACACATGGACTACTAATTCTATTACCTCACAACCACAACTCCTTCATCCTCTCTCCCCAGTTGTCACTACTCACCTAACTAAAATCTGTAACCTCTCTCGCTCTCTTCTGGTACCTTGTCCTCTTCTTTAAAACATTCTGCTATAACCCCATTTCTTGACCTGTCCTGCACTACTAACTACAGGTCGGTCTCCAATCTCACTTTCATCTCTAAACTCCTGGAGCATCTGGTCTACTCTCGCCTCATCTGCTCCCTGTTAACTCTCTCCTTGATCCATTACAATCTGGTTTCCATACTCTACAATTTACAGAAACTGCCCTCAAAGTGACCTCCTGACAGCCAAATGCAATGGTGAATACTCTCTATTAATTCTTCTGGATCTGACTGCAGCATTTGTTACTGTAGCCCATCCTATTCAGAATGCTTTAATCTATCGGACTAAGGTTCCAGTCACACGTCCTGATTTTGTATCCGCATCCTTTCCGCATCCATTTCCGTAATTTAGGTCAATTTTGCGTATAGGATGCGGATCCATTCATTTCAATGGGTCCTGAAAAAATGCAGACAGTACACCGTGTGCTGTCCGCATCCGTGTTTCCGTTCCGACTGTCCGCATAAAGAAATCCTCCTGTCCTACTTCTATCCCGATTTTGCGGTCCGTAGCACAATGAAAGTCTATGGACCCGCAAGAAATGCGGATGACTTGCAGAAAGGCATCCGCATTTGCGGATTCCATTCCAGGAGGGTAGAAAAATAAAATAAAAGGTACAGATGTTATTCATCCTGACATATGGATACATCCTTTCCGTTTTTTATGGAAAAACGGAACGGATGTGCTGAAAAAATTGAGTTTTTTGCGGAACAACGGATCCACAAAAAACTGACCGTTTTCCAGGATGTGCACAAATACGGACATGTGAATGGGACTTAAGGACACTCTCTCTTGGTTTTCTTCACATCTCTCTGGCCGCCCTTTCAATGTACATTTTATGGTTCCACTTCTCCACTTCCGCTTGCTGTTGGGGTTCCTCAGGGTTCAGTCCTAGGTCCTTTCCTCTTTTCTCTCTCTACACAGCCTCTATTGGGAGGACTATCAGCAGATTTGGTTTTCAGTACCATCTCTATGCTGATAACAGTCAATTATATACTTCAACCCATGACATCACTCCTGCCTTACTTTAGAATGCCAGTGACTGTCTACTGTCTCTAACATCATGTCCTCTCTATATAACAAAATCATTCAAAAACTGAACTACTTGTGTTCTCTCCACCAACTAACCTACTTAAACCTGATATCTCCATCTCAGTGTGTGGCACCATCATCACACCTAGTCACCACGCCCGCTGTCTCTGTGTCATGTTTGACACTTATCTTTTCTTTGCCCCCTATATTCAATTGCTTGCCTGCAGCAGCCAGGATCATCTATCTAACTGCTACTGGTTGCTCATACAGTATAGAATCCAATATAAACTGCTCATTCTCACCCTCAAAGCTATCCACAGTGTTTCACCCCTCTAAATCTCCTCCCTCAGTTCTGTCTACCACCCTACTCGTGCTTTATGCTCTGCAAATGACATCCACCATAATTCTCTCAATCTCATCTTCTCCAAGACTTCTCCTGAGCTGTACCAGTTCTCTGGAATGTCCTACCCCAAGCAATTAAAGGGGTCATCCCATCTCAGACAATGGGGGCATATCGCTAGGACCCGCACCTATATCAAGAACGAAGCGGGCGCTCTGTGCCTGGAGGACCCTGGGTTTCCCAGGGTTCGGCCACCACCAGGTGCAGCTTCCCGCTGTTCCCATAGAAATGAATGGGAGCGTACCGGGCCCACCGCTCCCATTCATTTCTATGGAGCCGACGGAAATAGCCGACCAGCACTCTGATATTCTGGGCGGTCCCATAGAAATGAATGGAGGGTGGCCGTACATGTGCAATGCGCCCTCTTTCACTTTTGGGGCTCCGTTCTTGATATCCCGCACCAATAGGGGCATATGCTAGCAATATGCCCCCATTATCTGAGATGGGATAACCCCTTTAAGTAAATTCACAACATAAATGGTTTAAGGCGCTCCAAAAAAAACACATTTTCTTAGGGTGACCTATCTCATCCCCTAATAAAACTCTTTTCCATTCACCCCCTCTTCATCATCATTCTTCTGAACCTTACCGATCATCAAACACCATCCACCACCCATGTACTCAGAAGCTCTACAGATACCAGCTGGTGACTGGCTCATGCCTTATACCTACTCAACTATTGTCTTAAAATGACTGTGTCACCCCCGTCTCCTCATAGATTGTAAGCTCTTGTGAGCAGGGCCCTCATTCCTCTTGTTTTAATTTTTGCTGCTATTTTATTTATGAACCCCCTGATTGTAAAGCGCTGTGGAATATCATTTGTGTTGTGGCTGATGCACACAGCTGTAGGTCTGTATGTCTGCTTCAGACATGGACCAGAATAATGCACGCTCTACTGTACATCTGTGTCATTTGTGACAGCACATGGATGTAAATTACATTCGCATGAAAAAGGTCTTCGGCTTCATGCCCGTATTTCGATCCGCAGTCTAGATATCTTCAGTACATATTTCTCTCACTTCCATCAACAGACAGGGCTGCTCTCATGAGCAATATGGGAAAGAACAGGACATGTTCTATAATAGACAATACGGAACAACGGATCCGCAGAAAACACCGATCTGTGCGTGGTCCCATAAAAATAAATGGGTCAGTGTGTTATCTTTAAAATGTGGATAGCACATGGATGAAAAATATGGTCATGTATGAACCCTGCGGCCGAACACACCAGTCTTAGGTGCATTTTTTTGAGCCAAAGCCCGCGGAATTTCCATTCCTTTCCGTCCTTTGCCGTAGATTGGTTGCTATGGGCAACTAAGCCAGTATTCCTTTAAACCAGTTGCTGTGCACATCGGGCCGCCCGCGGGGCTATTGTCCCGCCCTGATATGATTTTACGAGTGCGGGACAATAGCCCCGCGGGCTGTAATCAATGATGCTGTGCGCTCCCGTGCACACGAGCGATGCCGCTCCGGGACATATGGCCCACTCACGGACCGTATGTCTCGGAGGGCATACGGTCGTGTGAAAGGGCCCTAAGTCATTGGGGGGTCCACCTGGCTTTGTCAGGTTCATTTACGTGCCGGATCTGACACTTTCGTTATATTCGTTGTTCTGCTCCTATAATGGCATAGAACATCAGAAATAAATAGCACTAGAGTGAAAGAAGTCCAAACTCACGCACACAAATGCCCGTATGGCGGCCTGCAAACAGCGGGTCTGCGATATACAGGCCCCAGGCGTTTGTGCACCGCATCATGGATGAAGACCCATTCACTTGTTGTATTTTTTGGCCGTGCAGACAAGGTGAATAGGTCTGCATCTGTCTGCGGAAACCACACGGATGTTGCCCTTGAATTGGGGACAGCAAATTGCGGTCCCCAATGCATGAAACAGCCGGGCAACAGCCGTGTGCATGAGCCCTTATGGAGATCTACATTCGGTTCAGGAGAACTGCTAGAAGTGCCGCTACGGTGACGAGAATATGGAAACAAAGACTGGGCCTCGTTAGAAATATTGTATCATTGTGAAAACTGACAGGAAGGTCAGGCCATGAAGATAAATCACGTACAATGACCGCCCTAATATCATGGCGTTAGATCGCATTGTGATGTCACATGTAACGTGTTCCTCCAGGGCTTCATACATGACATTTCACGAGACTGCGATGAACTGCACATGGCAATCAGCTCTATAAAATGACAATACATGTCTTACTGTGGACGCTGTGTGAGACTGAGGTTTAACCCATTGAATGATATGACACTGAAATGTAAAGAAGCGCACATCTGTACCGCAATCTAATGCGAGATCACATCACGTGTGACCAGTCACCTGGAGGCCACCCTAGCATGGACTTCATGTTCAGTCTAACTAAAGGAAAATAACTGGCAATTATGTCACCTAAACTACTGAAGATGGACACAGGTAGGTATGTCACCTAAACTACCACAGATGGGCACAGGTGGGTATGTCACCTAAACTACCACAGATGGGCACAGGTGGGTATGTCACCTAAACTACCACAGATGGGCACAGGTGGGTATGTCACCTAAACTAACGCAGAGGGGTGCAAGTTGGTATGTCACCTAAACTACTGAAGATAGGCACAGGTGGGTATGTCACCTAAACTACCACAGATGGGTACAGGTGGGTATGTCACCTAAACTAAGGAAGATGGGCACAAGTAGGTATGTCACCTAAACTACCTCAGATGGGCACAGGTGGGTATGTCACCTAAACTAAGGAAGATGGGCACAGGTGGGTATGTCACCTAAACTACCACAGATGGGCACAGGTGGGTATGTCACCTAAACTAAGGAAGATGGGCACAGGTGGGTATGTCACCTAAACTACTGAAGATGGGCACAAGTAGGTATGTCACCTAAACTACCTCAGATGGGCACAGGTGGGTATGTCACCTAAACTACCTCAGATGAGTATGTCACCTAAACTACTGTAGATGAGTACAGGTGGGTATGTCACCTAAACTACCTCAGATGGGCACAGGTGGGTATGTCACCTAAACTACCTCAGATGAGCACAGGTGGGTAAGTCACCTAAACTACCTCAGATGAGCACAGGTGGGTAAGTCACCTAAACTAAGGAAGATAGGCACAGGTGGGTATGTCACCTTAACTAACGCAGATGAGTACAGTTGGGTAAGTCACCTAAACTGCCGCAGACTTCTATCAATGATTGGATGCACCATTAACCAGCGAGACAATACTGGAAATCTGTTCTTAACAGCACAAAATAGACCCGCTACACAGGACCCTGGACTATTATCGTAAGTGCTGCACATGTACCACGTGTCTGAGCACGCAACGGGCCTGCAGCCATACATGTTCAGCTTCTATACATCTCACATAGTGAATTATTCCTACTTCATAGAAAGCAGATGTTCCCTGTTATTACAAGTGATGCTGATGCTGCTACAATGTAACTACAGCGGGTAGCACCCATCATGTGCCAGCTACGGGCACAGGGGAGGATGCTCAGCACCTATACACAGTATACAGTCCACAGGGGCAGGTATATATCTATCTATCTCACAGAGTACAATATAATTCTGTACACATAATACCGCATGGCTGTGTGATGTGCAGACAATGAGTGATTAGTGCATGTAAGGCATGCATGTAACAGCAAATATAAGGCATGCATGTATATCATACAAGGCATGCATGCACGTAACACAGTACATACAAGGCATACATGTAACACAGTATATATACATGTAACACAGGCACACAGTACATGTGTACATGGCAGAGGAATACATGTATCCCTTACCCCATGACCAGCGGCGCTCCCAGCACTGCTCTCTGTAGCGAAATAGGACTCCTCCTGCTCCTCCGAGGTATAGTCCAACTCTCCGTCCTCCTGGCTGCTCTTCAGTCTCTTGGGCTTACTCTCGTATTCGCCCTCTTCGTACTGCTCGGAGGATGAGGAGGAGGAGGACGACATGTCTGCGGCTCCTTTGTCCCGCACTGACTGACACTACACACTCAACGTCCATCCAACCGGGAGCGGAGGACGGGTTCGCTTGAGTGGGCGTGGCCTGTCAGCCGCTCTCTGGAATCGAACACGCGCATGTCGCTGTGGTAAACCTTGCGCCTGCAGTCACAAGGGGCAGAGATGGAAGCCAGAGCCACGCCCCCTGACAGTCTGCTTTCTACCCGTGGAATGTGTGTTGCCATGGAGACCGTGTTTTCTGCTCGCCGCTAGGTGTAATGGCGGATGGGTCCTGACAGAAGTCGCTTATTGATGGAGTAGTCTGAGAAGCGCACACTGCTGCTAACTGTATACTAAATGATTAACACACTCTAGTAGAAATTATCTCTTACATTGTATTTTTGTTATTTTAAATTGACCTGGTCTGTTAATATGGTTAGTATCAGGGGCAGATTGGGAACTTAAAGTGGCCCCATTTTGTGGTTGGGTCCAAATTGATGGAAGGCAGGGCCAACACAAGTCACAAAATACAGCCCCTTGGGCATCGGGCCGCCTGGAAATTTCCTTGTAAGGTCTATGGCCAATCCTCCCCGGTCAGTATTTTAACTAGTTAAAATACTGTTTAAATGTTAAGCAGTATACATTCAAGAGCAAGACAAAATGGGCTTAAAGGGGTATTCTCATCTTAGACAATGGGGGGCATATCGCTAGGATATGCCCCCATTGTCTTACAGGTGCGGGTCAGCAAGGCGTCTTCTGGGGCAGCACAGGCCGGGCTTTCACGGCCCATATACGGCCGTGAAAACACGGTTGTCTGAATGGGGCCTAATTGTGTTGTCACAGCAGCCTACCTGACTGAAAATAGTTGTGATGTCACAGCAGCCTACCTGACTGACAATAGTTGTGATGTCACAGCAGCCTACCTCACTGACACTAAGGCCCCACTCCCGTCTTCTGGGGCAGCACAGGCCGGGCTTTCACGGCCCGTATACGGCCGTGAAACACGGTTGTCTGAATGGGGCCTAATTGTGTTGTCACAGCAGCCTACCTGACTGACAATAGTTGTGATGTCACAATAACTTACCTGACAATATTTGTGATGTCACAATAATTTGACTGACACTACTTGTGATGTCACAGTAGCTTACTACACTGACTGAATTTTTTTTTCTTTCAAGGAAAGAAAGAAGGAAAAAAAAAGAAAAAGTTTTTCTGAACTGTTCATTGTGCAGCATTATTCGCAGTGCCAAGGGATACTGTGTTATTTTGAGATAGTGTTGCTGCTGTGCCTATGGGGTGATATTGCCCAGACCCAGGCGGGCTTTGTCTGGTAGGGAGGCTACTGTTTGGCAGCCGGGCTGCCCCCCACCTACCCACAATCCCCCCGGGGAAGGTTCTGTTCTGCAGTGTCAGCGGTTTCTAAGCTTTACTGCACCTAATACAGTAAGAAACTACTTGGGAATCTGCCCTATACAGTGGGGAAAAAAGTATTTAGTCAGCCACCAATTGTGCTAGTTCTCCCACTTGACAAAATGAGAAAACAAATCCAGAAAATCACATTGTCTGATTTTTAAAGAATTTATTTGCAAATTATGGTGGAAAATAAGTATTTGGTCACCTACAAACAAGCAAGATTTCTGGCTCTCACAGACCTGTAACTTCTTAAGAGGCTCCTCTGTCCTCCACTCACTGCCTGTAGTAAGGCACCTGTTTGAACTTGTTATCAGTATAAAAGACACCTGTCCACAACCTCAAACAGTCACACTCCAAACTCCACTATGGTGAAGACCAAAGAGCTGTTGAAGGACACCAGAAACAAAATTGTAGACCTGTACCAGGCTGGGAAGACTGAATCTGCAATAGGCAAGCAGCTTGGTGTGAAGAAATCAACTGTGGGAGCAATAATTAGAAAATGGAAGACATACAAGACCACTGATAATCTCCCTCGATCAGGGGCTCCACGCAAGATCTCACCCCGTGGGGTCAAAATGATCACAAGAACTGTAAGCAAAAATCCCAGAACCACACTGGAGGACCTGCAAAAAGCTGGGACCAACGTAACAAAGGGTACCATCAGTAACACACTACACCACCAGGGACTCAGATCCTGCAGTGCCAGACGTGTCCCCCTGCTTAAGCCAGTACATATCCGGGCCCGTCTTAAGTTTGCTAGAGAGTATTTGGATGTTCCAGAAGAGTATTTGGAGAATGTCATACGGTCAGATGAAACCAAAGTAGAAATGTTTGGTAGAAACACAACTCGTCGTGTTTGGAGGAGAGTGAATGCTGAGTTGCATCCAAAGAACACCATACCTACTGTGAAGCATGGGGGTGGCAACATCATGCTTTGGGGCTGTTTCTCTGCAAAGGGACGAGGTCGACTGATCTGTGTACATGAAAGAATGAATGGGGCCATGTATCGTCAGATTTTGAGTGCAAACCTCCTTCCATCAGCAAGGGCATTGAAGATAAAGCGTGGCTGGGTCTTTCAGCATGACAATGATCCCAAGCACACCGCCAGGGCAACGAAGGAGTGGCTTCGTAAGAAGCATTTCAAGGTCCTGGAGTGGCCTAGCCAGTCTCAACCCCATAGAAAACCTTTGGATAGTGTTGAAAGTCCTTGTTGCCCAGCGACAGCCCAAAAACATCACTCACTGCTCTAGAGGAGATCTGCATGGAGGAATGGGCCAACATACCAGCAACAGTGTGTGCCAGCCTTGAGAAGACTTACAGAAAACGTTTGATCTCTGTCATTGAGATGAACTTTTGTTATTGACCAAATACCGTATTTTTCGCTTTATAAGACGCACTTTTTTTCCCCCAAAAGTAGGGGGAAAATTGCAGTGCGTCTTATAAAACGAATACAAGTGAGCGCTTCCATTATGGAAGCGCTCACTTGTATGTTTTAGCTGCCGGGGGGCCGGGACCCCCCCCCCCATCAGACCTCAGATCAGACCAGCGTGCACCATAGCAATAAAATAAAAAACTTCACTTACTTGTCCTGCCGCGGCTCCTCAGGCTTCCCGGCCCGGCGCTGCACTGTCCTGAACGCGTACAGCGTCAGGACGTAGTGCGCGCACTATGACCTGACGCTGCACGCAGTCAGGTGACAGTGCAGCGTCGGGCCGGAAAGCCTAAGGAGCGCCGGAGCGGAGCCGGGGCGCTGGACAGGTAAGTGAAGTTTTTTATTTTATTGTTATGGGGCACGCTGGGCTGATCTGAGGTCTGATGGGGGCACAGAGTGGTCTACTGGGGGCACTGTGAGCTGGTCTGAGGTCTGATGGGGGCACAGATTGGTCTAATGGGGGCACTGTGAGCTGTTCTGAGGTCTGATGGGGCACAGAGTGGTCTAATGGGGGCACTGTGAGCTGGTCTGAGGTCTGATGGGGCACAGATTGGTCTAATGGGGGCGCTGTGAGCTGGTCTGAGGTCTGATGGGGGCACAGAGTGGTCTAATGGAGCACTGAGCTGGTCTGAGGTCTGATGGGGGCACAGAGTGGTCTAATGGGGGCACTGTGAGCTGGTCTGAGGTCTGATGGGGGCACAGAGTGGTCTAATGGGGGCACTGTGGGCTGGTCTGAGGTCTGATGGGGGCACAGAGTGGTCTCATGGGGGCACTGTGGGCTGGTCTGAGGTCTGATGGGTTACGCTGGGCTGGTCTGAGGTCTGATGGGTTACGCTGGGCTGGTCTGAGGTCTGATGGGTTACGCTGGGCTGATCTGAGGTCTGATGGGGGGAACGCTGGGCTGATCTGAGGTCTGATGGGGGAACGCTGGGCTGATCTGAGGTCTGATGGGGGAACGCTGGGCTGATCTGAGGTCTGATGGGGGAACGCTGGGCTGATCTGAGGTCTGATGGGAACGCTGGCTGATCTGAGGTCTGATGGGGGCCTGATGTGATGTCCTGAAATTTATGGGGGGTCAGATATGTGGTCTGATGAAAAATATTTTTTTCTTATTTTCCTACTCTAAAATCTGGGGTGCGTCTTATCTTCGGGTGCGTCTTATAAAGCGAAAAATACGGTACTTATTTTCCACCATAATTTGCAAATAAATTCTTTAAAAATCAGACAATGTGATTTTCTGTATTTGTTTTCTCATTTTGTCTCTCATAGTTGAGGTCTACCTATGATGTCAATTACAGGCCTCTCTCATCTTTTTAAGTGGGAGAACTTGCACAATTGGTGGATGACTAAATACTTTTTTCCCCACTGTACTTATTTTTGAACCACCTCCTCTGTGTAGAGATGTAAAGATACATTAACACGTGCCTGAAAATACAGCAGAAAAGTCTGCTTTGTTTTTTGATGCATCGCTGCCCAAAAAAATGCAACAACAGTATCTGCTTTTTTGTCGTCCAGATTGCACGCATTTTTCATTTATATGAAAAAAAACTGAAGAATACCAATCTACATCTCCTAACAACCACCAGTGAAAAACAAAAACTTATGGGGTTATTTATTAAGTTTGTACTGGAGGTGTGGCTACTCCATTTGGTCATGCACTCCTGACTAGCCCCGTCTGCCCCATAGGCTGATTTTAATTAGTGTAACTATAAAGCCGAGTGGACTTGGCATGCATGCTTGGTACCTGCATCCCTGTCTTAGTGGAGGCCTTTGAAGCACTATAAATGGCAAAAGGCAGAAGGGACCCAGCATGCATGTGGAACCAAACACCCCCTGATTATACGGAAGCCAAGGTTGGCACATAACAGGTAGGAAATAGTGTTAGGTTCCCATTCTGCAGAGATCACCTTGACGATTTGGTGGACGGGCCTAGATAATTTTGTACAAAATATATTTGCCAAGAATCTCTAATTTGCTAAACAAGCATAGCATTAGCTCCAGAATACTTCATATCTCTATGGCATTTTGTGCTTTATCTGGTTAGCAGTGTGCCGTTGCATTGTATGTATTTTCCTTTCCTTGTGCATTCAGCCATAGCAACGTGCACCTGCGCACTGGGATGTGCTGACTGAAATCCTCTTTTTTTCTTTGTAAGTTTGTACTGGAGGTGTGGCTATGTGCACTGTATGTATTTTCCTTTCCTTATTTATTAAACTGGTGTAAAGTAGAACTGGCTTAGTTGCCCATAGCAACCAATCAGATTCCACCTTTTATTTTTGATAGCTCCTTTGGAAAATGAAAGGTGGAATCTGATTGGTTGCTAAGCCAGTTCTACTTTAGTTTCATAAATTACCCCATTAGTGTATAAGTCTATATTTAATTAGTGTGTAAATGTTTATTTAATTTAAACCTATCAGTCTCCTGTCCCCACCAGGCTGTGAGGAAGCAGGGCAGGCAGAGGCCCAGGGTGCCCAGGGATGACGTTCGAGCGGAAAGTGCCCAGGCCCGTCTGCCTTTTCCGTGAATAACTCCTCCCTAACCCTCGTATGGCCCGCCCTGTAATACTTGTGTCATCCAGTGTTGAATGGCTGAGATGCCGTGCTTGTGCAGTTCACCGCTGGGCCCAGTGGTGGCCACTGTGGGCATCGGCATCGCTCCCAGCTGTGCACATGCGCCAGCTAACAGCGTTCTGCTAGGGATAGCTGGCGCCGGGCCCAGCAGTGAACTGCGCACTCGCAGGATCTCGGCCATTCAACAGAATGATGCAAGGATTACAGAGTGGGCCAGACAAGGGGTTAGGGAGGAGTTATGCACAGAGAAAGCAGAGGGGCCTGGGCACTTACTGCTCGAAAGCCGCCCCTGGGCACGTGCGACGGAATGACAGAATCTCTATTAGACATCCTAACATGGCAGGCCTGAAGGCCATTGGCAATCTGCAATTGCATCATGGGGGTGATAGGCTTAGAGTGTGAGGCCCCTCTCTTTCGCTATCCGTTTAGGTACACCACGACAAGGGTTTAAATTACCAGGTTCAGAGTTATCTCCAGTCCCAGCCATTAGAGCGGGATGCATAACACAGTAAGCACCCACAAGTGAAGGCTTGGTAACAGCATGGCGGCTCCAAGGAACAACCTCACCTGGATTAAATGTTAAAAGAGATATTACCTTCAGATTTGTGATGGTATTGGTTGCAGTGGATGGGTGTGATTGCATCTGCCACATTGTGAGTGACCTGTGGAGACCCACCCTAAAAATATAGAGAATTGGATTTATCAGAAACAGATGTTCCCCATATACTGTATATAACTTCCCTCCAGCCCCTTACTACTGTCCATTGCTGCACTCATTGTCATTTTTGAGGATTGCAAAAAAAAAGTTATGCCTTCTTTCTTGAAACGGTGACATCTTTTCCATGGGCTGTGTCTGGTTTTGCATCTGCCGTCCTATCAGTCATCACGTTTTCACGTTAAATTCAGAACACTGCTGTATCAAGACTCATAGAGACAAGTCTCATGTCACTGGAGCAAATCTGGAGGTAATTTTCAATGTCGATATACTTGTGTGAAATTAATTTTTTTCTTTCCACAGATGGCTCCAATCCTTATACACTGATATTTTTTTTGTTAACTTTTTTTTTGGTAATTTTACATTTTCAATTCTCAATATTGTCACTGCATGAGAAAACATTAAAACTGAAAATTACTAAGCAAGTTTATTTTAACACTTGTTAAAAATATAAAGTTGGGATGCTTGCCCTATAGGTAAAGACAGGAAACAGGTTGAAAATGGCTGACGAATGGTCACTTCCCCTTATAACTATACATTCAGGGTATTTCCGAGCTCGCTGAGTTCATGTGGTTTCTCCCTGTTTAACATCAACCTATAGTGGTACAATTATAGCCTAGTGACCCTGCAGTTTATAAGTGGTTCATAAAGGTTGTTATAGCTCCTCCAGGATTGCGTTCAACACATTTCTATGCTGCAATCAGTGTTGCATGTCATCAGGCATGGGAATCAGAGGACTAGCACTTTGTGACTGTTGCTGATAACATCTGGTCAGCAGAGCCTCCGGCACTAGAATGGCCGTACTGGCCTCCACTCAGCCAGCATAGTTATCAGGGCTAGCTCCACCCCTGCTGGGCATGACCAAATCAACTTAGGACCGATGGGGTAGGTAGATGTGTAATGTACACTAATTCCAATCGTCTAGCTGTCCCCTGCTTAGTATCTTTCCAGCTGGGAGATGGTGATACCATCATTGATTGTTAGGTGATCATAAGGCTACATAATACTGTCAGATAGTCGACAATTTACAAGGGGCTCATGTAGGATATACGCTCATGGACAGCACTCATGGCCGTATTTGCCTACACATAAGGGGGTCCAAGGCCTAGCATATAGGTCAGAATAAGCAGCACTGAAATTTAGCATGCCATAATACATATATAAAGGTACATTATGTGTGTAATTAGCCACCGCCATCACTTGTGAGAATAATAGATCTACTACTGTGTTTACAGATTCATATTTTAATGCTTAAATGTAATATATTGGTATCACAGTCTGAAATCCCCAAGAGAATAACTAACACTATGGTTAAAGATGTTCAAAAATGGTCAAGTGTGAAGCCTAACTATGGAATAAGGCCTGGCTTCCTTGTAACGTTGGATAAAGTCCTCATATGAAACATGAAAATTGAATAATTGAGGTCCAGTAGATTGACCGTTTGTGAAGTAAATGTCCATTATGCATGTTTCTGCAGTAATATTTTGTCAACATCACCTCTCCTTGGTGGTCTCCACATATGTTTAATCCCCTGGAACCTGACCAATGAGACATCTCCATCATGCTCTTCTGACACGTGACACACTGTAGGGGTATCACCTCCTCTTCTTATGTCCCCTAGGTGATCACCTAAATGTATTTAAACTCTCTCTTGGTTTCTCCCACAAATTGGATTGTGCAAGCACAGGTCATCACATATATTACTCCCAATGCTTTACAGTTGATGAATGATCTGATGTGATAGGACTGGACAGTTGTTTTCCTGCTTTAATAGAGTCATATGCAACGCAGGCCCCACATCTGTAGATTCTTGTGAGTGTATTAGCCAACCACATCTGATTGGTTACAGACTGATAAAAGCTGTGGACCAACCAAACCCTTAGGTTATTCTCCTACAAATTTACCAAGGTCAGGGTCAGACCTCAGAATTTCCTAGTAGGTTTTTGGATGCCCTTAATTTCCTTTCTGGCTGCATCATATGTCCCAATTATACAGATCACATCACAGCTGATGGAGTGTTGATAAGCCTTTTTCAGGATATCCTGTGGGTAGCCACAACATATGAACCTATTTCTCAGTTCATTTGTCCGTTCATCCCATAGTAATAAGTTATTGGTGGCCATATTTTTATGGAACATCCTAGTTACCATCTTTCCAGACGGTCACGACTAATAGAGAGATGGTGATGTAAGCCTCATTAGGTAATTAGGACTGAACACTAAATTGGTGAATTTCTCCTTGTTTCCATTCTAGAGTACCAAGACGTCATCAAATCGATGATGTCCATTCGGCCATATTTTCATTGAACAGAGCCTCCCTCTCCCGCCAACCCAGGTAGAGATTAGCATAGTGTCATGTACCATGTGGTTATCGTGACACGTGTTTCATGTTGCTCATGTTTGTGCCCTGGTATACCGGATGTGGTTGTATGCTGGTTGCCAGGGGCAACGTGTAAATTGGTGGTGTCACGGTCTCGGTTGTTCTCCGTGACACGGCTTTCATGTTGCTCATGTTTGTGTCCAGGCATTCTGGCTATGGTGGTATTCCGAGGTTGCTAGTTGCCAGGGGCAACATGTAGTTTTGGTTGCTGGTATGTTCCCTTCTTATTGTATACCTCACTCCTTCCCGGTCTGGTTCTCATGGGGTTAACATATTGACCTGGGTGTGGTCACTAGGTGCTTTTAAGCCCCTTTCACACGAGTGAGTTTTCCGTGCGGGTGCAATGCGTAACGTGAACGCATAGCACCCGCACTGAATCCTGACCCATTCATTTCAATGGGTCTGTGTACATGAGGTTTTTTTTCATGTATCACTTTTGCGCTGCGTGTAAATCGCAGCATGTTCTATATTCTGCGTTTTTCACGCAGCCCTGGCCCCATAGAAGTGAATGAGGCTGCGTGAAAAACGCATTGCATCCGCAAGCAAGTGCGGATGCAGTGCATTTTTCACTGATGGTTGCTAAGAGATGTTGTTTGTAAACCTTCAGTTTTTTTATCACGCGCGTGAAAAACGCATCAAAACGCATCACACCTGCGCGGAAAAAAATGAACAACTGAACGCAAAACTGACTGAACTTGCTTGCAAAATGGTGCGAGTTTTCCTGAACGCACCCTGAACGTATTCGGACCTAATCCGTGACGCTCGTGTGAAAGAGGCCTTATTCTGTTGTTGCTAGCCTGTGGTTAGTTGTGCTCCAGCCTCCGTTGGTGCTGGAGCTATGC
Source organism: Rhinella marina (assembly GCA_900303285.1). Taxonomy (NCBI): domain Eukaryota; kingdom Metazoa; phylum Chordata; class Amphibia; order Anura; family Bufonidae; genus Rhinella; species Rhinella marina. Next base: position 81,668 of record ONZH01021942.1, on the reverse strand, counting down.
ACCTTTCCTGGGATTCCATCTGCCCAGTCCTTGTGGCCACTTAATATGTCATCGAGGTCTTCCCGAGGTCTTCTCATCCCCTTCCCTTATCCCGGTTATGTGGTGTATGGTTTATGTTCCGGGTGGGTGTTTGGTCTGTGACTGCCATGCGTCTCCTGACATGGAGTTCAGACATTCCCTTTATGTATGTGCCTTCGGTGAGAGGGCTCCAGGGTTCCCCGGAGGGGGAACAGCGAAACTGTGAGTTGTTGCTGATCCGGTCCTCAACTCACTGTAGTCTTTCGTTGTGTGCTCGGTGTGGTGTTTCCCTCCCACACCGTGACACATAGATAGGGGCACAGGGACTGCCTATAGCCACTCACCTGAGCTGGTGGAATATTTTGCGATCAAACACAAAAATATCATGGCAAAAAGATAGCATGGAAACAAGTCTCCTTGCAGTCCTAAGCCTAACTGTCCATGTTCCTTATTGCAACTTGGGTTGTCCGTCAGTAGGACCTATAGTAAATAGTGCATTTGTAGTATGACAAGTTATGGCGAGAAACACTAATGGCATGACAAGTAGTCGGCCTACAAGTGAGTTGTTTTCTCTATGGCCCATCTAGAGTGACAATTGGGTGGCAAGAGCATGGGTGGTGTGTGGACCATACACCTGGCAATAGGTGAGTGAAGTATAGAGTGCCCTTAATGCAACTCAGAGCAAGCTAAACTAAATGCAGGTCTAACTGCACATTTTAAATATATTTGCTGATCCAGTCTTCAGTAGATGGACGTCTGGTGGTTGTTGGGCAGCAATCACACATAGCGTATTTATCAGGGAATCCGCACTGAAATTCTTCAACAGTGTAAGTGAATGGGACCCATCGGGCAGCTTTACTAATCCTATAGGTGGCTTAAATTATAGGCGCATTTACATGCACCAACTGCGCAAGCAATTATCAGGAAGGGAACCATTGCTTCCCAATAACTGCCTGCTCATCAGTGGAGCTGCATTTACAGTACATGCAGCAATCACCTTCAGATCAACAGCTACTGCAATCACTCGTCCTTATATAAATTCATTGTTTCTGGGCAGCAGATCACTGTCTACAAAGCACAATCTGCTGCCCATAAACATTGATTTAAAGGGCATCTGTCAGCAGGTTTGTACCTATTACACATATGTGCCCGCATTGTGGCGAGTTTTTAATTGCCTGGTCCTGTCAATCAATGTGCAGAGGGAGCGGCAGTTGCAGAAAGAGCTGAGCCTCTAGGTGTAATGACAACGCCCCTGTTGCTCCTAGAGGCTCATTTGCATATATTAAAACTTCATTTTTCTCAGCAATGCGGACACATATGGGAGGAGGAGGACTGAAAGATTTTATCGTCAGTATTATAAAAAGTCATTATATACAATGACAGTATATTTAGTCGTGCACACGGCCGTGTCTGTATTTTGGTCTGCAAACAGATTTGTAAAAGACGGATACCTTCTGTGTACATTCCGTATTTTTCTCACTCCCATCAACAGAAAGGACTATTCTCATCCAGAAGGCGGTCAAGAATAGGACATGTTCTATAAGCTGTTGAACGATCACACGCCTCTGCAAAAAATACGTGCGCATGAGCCATAGAAATGAATGGGTAAGTGTGCTATTCACAAAAAATGTGAAGAATACATGGATGAACAATACAAATACGGTAGTGTGCACGAGGCCTTTTTGGTATGATTATCTAATCTGGAGCAACAGCATAATATTCACACAAGGTAAAACCCAGCACTGGGCGGCTCTTTCCTGTCTGAATAATAATGAAGTCGCTGCCTGCAAAATCAAAGAATACAATAACATGCAACTGTGAGAGGTGTAAAAAACGACTTGCCGTAGTTCACCAACACTTTTTTCCTCCTGTGAAGGGTTTTCACAAATGAAAGGCAGGAAGGTTACATTCACACGACTATGTTTTGTGGTCCGCAAACTGAGGATCCATAAAACACGGATACTGGCTGTGTGTACGCTGCATCACGGTGCAGACTCATTGACTGTAATGGGTCCATACTCTGCATGTTGCGGCAATGTATGGGACATGTCCTATCTGTAGGGGGGAGGCCAAAGAATATGCAGATATAAGTGACACACCACTATACTCAGGAGGCCTACTTTATATACAGTGGGGAAAAAAGTATTTAGTCATTCGCCAATTGTGCAAGTTCTCCCACTTAAAAAGATGAGAGAGGCCTGTAATTGACATCATAGGTAGACCTCAACTATGAGAGACAAAATAAGAAAACAAATCCAGAATATCACATTGTCTGATTTTTAAAGAATTTATTTGCAAATTATGGTGGAAAATAAGTACTTGGTCAATAACAAAAGTTCATCTCAATGACAGAGATCAAACGTTTTCTGTAAGTCTTCACAAGGTTGGCACACACTGTTGCTGGTATGTTGGCCCATTCCTCCATGCAGATCTCCTCTAGAGCAGTGATGTTTTGGGGCTGTCGCTGGGCAACAAGGACTTTCAACTCTATCCAAAGGTTTTCTATGGGGTTGAGATCTGGAGACTGGCTAGGCCACTCCAGGACCTTGAAATGCTTCGTTGCCCTGGCGGTGTGCTTGGGATCATTGTCATGCTGAAAGACCCAGCCACGTTTCATCTTCAATGCCCTTGCTGATGAAAGGAGGTTTACACTCAAAATCTGACGATACATGGCCCCATTCATTCTTTCATGTACACAGATCAGTCCACCTGGTCCCTTTGCAGAGAAACAGCCCCAAAGCATGATGTTGCCACCCCCATGCTTCACAGTAGGTATGGTGTTCTTTGGATGCAACTCAGCATTCACTCTCTTCCAAACACGACGAGTTGTGTTTCTACCGTTGTACTTTGGTTTCATCTGACCGTATGACATTCTCCCAGTACTCTTCTGGAACATCCAAATGCTCTCTAGCAAACTTAAGACGGGCCCAGATATATACTGGCTTAAGCCTGTACGTCTGGCACTGCAGGATCTGAGTCCCTGGTGGTGTAGTGTGTTACTGATGGTACCCTTTGTTACGTTGGTCCCAGCTTTCTGCAGGTCCCCCAGTGTGGTTCTGGGATTTTTGCACACAGTTCTTATGATCATTTTGACCCCACAGGGTGAGATCTTGCGTGGAGCCCCTGATCGAGGGAGATTATCAGTGGTCTTGTATGTCTTCCATTTTCTAATTATTGCTCCCACAGTTGATTTCTTCACACCAAGCTGCTTGCCTATTGCGGATTCAGTTTCCCAGCCTGGTGAATTATGAATGGATCCGGTTGTATTATGTCTTATATAGCCAAGATGGATCCATCATGAAAGTCAATGGAGGACGGATCCGTTTTCCATTGTGTCAGAGAAAACTGATCTGTCCCCATTGCCTTACATTGTGTGTCAGGACGGATCCGTCTTGCTCCGCACCACATCGCGGTCAGAAAAATGCTGCTTGCAGGGTTATTCTGTCCGCGATAGGGAAGCAACCAAATGGAATGACAATGAATGGGGACAAAACTGAAGCATTTTCCCCCCGCTATTGAGATCCTATGATGGATCTCAATAACGGAAAGGGAAAGCACAAGTGTAAAAGTAGCCTAACGGACATACGAATGTGGAAAGCACACAAATCATGTGTGTGCTTTCCGCATCGATATGTCCGTTCTGAGTCCTGACACATAATATGAAACCTAGCATGTTGCGACTGGTGTGAGGCCTAGGTTCCAGACCCGATTCAGGGAAGGTACTCTGCATTAGATAGGGTCCACTCTTCTCATTGTTTAGGGTAATGTAGGAACGGTTATATTGCCTATTGTCATTCATTTTTACAGTAGTACCAGGCATGTGACCCAAGTCTGGACCGCATGTCTACATGCGACATTCAAACAACTGTATAGGTCTGCCTAACAAGTTTAACTGTTTAAAAGTATCTTAATTATTATCATTAAAAGTTATATTTTCACAATTCCACCCTCCTCTATTATTGGTCTCTAAAAAAATCAAAAACTCATTGAAAAAAAAACCCATAAAAAACTTAACTTATCCCTGTCGTGGTGCAGCAAGTAATAAGCACCCATGATGTATAGAATGGATGAATACATAATTAATTTTGGTATTAGATGAATAAGTGGTTGAGAAAATACAAACATTTTTCTTATAAACATGTAATGACAAATTAGTTCAGTCAGAGAAGTATAAATCCATAATTAGGAAGCTGTGTGACAGAAGAAGAAGGAAGTTCTGATTTCCATATGGCGGTATGATGAAATGAATTCGTATTTTTCGTATTTTGGACTTAAAAGTGAAATCATGTTTACTGCATCTGTCTACTCAGATTATGGAAAAGTCTTGGCTCTCTAAATTTCAAGGAAATTATTCTGTTTTACTCTTCCTTGCTACTGTCAGCATAGCACGGATTTCATGCAGAAAATCATTTTATCTAGAAAGGATAGAAGCTGGCCTAGATTTAATAGTAAAATAAAATGAATGTATTCCTTTATGTGCTCCCTCCCTTCGTATAGTTCTGGCATGTGGATAAGACATGAACGAGTGTCAGCAGACATGTGTAACCCTTACTACAAACTTAACTGCAGTTGCATGTACCAGACCATTCCTTCCCTAGCATCCTGTATTACACATCATCCCTTTCTCTGCTCCTCACTAACTCCTCAATTTGGTATACCAATCAAACCTTAAAAGCTATGTCCAACTTGCTTAACCTACCTTCATAATAAAGCAACTATGTTGACCTATATGTCTCCATGATAACAGACTACAACCAAACCCTGTGCAGTCTGAATCTTCCCAACCAACCTTCATATTTTATTGCTCAAAAAATAAAGCAACTAGAGTATGTTGACCTATTTGTCTCCATGGTAACAGACTACAAACAAACCCGGTGTAGTCTGAACCTGCAATATTACTCCCTTTCAACTGTCCTTTACCTTCCTAGAGTATTTAGGAAAGACGTAGGGGGCAGATGGGAGTATGACTGTAGGAGCTGGCTACACAGGATTTTGTAGTCTGTTACCATGGAGATTAATATATCTGCATATGTGATAATTTGTCTTTATTTTAGATGCAATAGAAAAGTTTTTTTTTTGAGGGATTGATTGGTATTCTACAATGAAGAATTGAAGAGGAGATAACATGCCATGTGCTCCAAATTATGTTCTCCTGAATCACACAAGTAACATAATTTCCGCTCTCAGTGACCACAATGTCTAGTCATCTTCGATTTTACACAAAAAGCAATCTACAGCGAGGAAAAAGCAAAAATGACATTTACTCATTGCAACATACAATCCTGCACAGGAAGAAGTGAGTGAAGCTCTAACATGGCTAACTATAAAAGCAGATGTCAGAATGTACAATGCGGCCAAAAAAGTAACAACTTAGAAGGTTGATGGCCCTGGAGTGTATCACAGTATCACCAGTGAACTCTTTATCGAACTGTTTACATAGCCACATAGCTGTGGTTCACCGTATTATGATACTGTTTTTCTTTTCTTTTGTTGATCTGAAGCATAATAATATTAATAATAATAATAACAACAATAACTATAATAATAATAATAATACTTTTATTAACCCCTTCAACCCCGGGCCTGTTTTCACATTCCTGACCAGGCCATTTTTTGCAAATCTGACATGTGTCACTTTATGTGGTAATAACTTTGGAACGCTTTTACTTATCCAAGCCATTCTGAGATTGTTTTCTTGTCACATATTGTGCTTCACAACAGTAGTAAATTTGTGGCAAAATATTTCATTTTTATTTATATAAAAAAAAACAAATTTACCAAAAATTTGGAAAAATTAGCAAATTTGCACATTTCAATTTCTCTACTTTCAAAATACATAGTAATACCTCCTAAAATAGTTATTATTTTACATTCCCCATATGTCTACTTTATGTTGGCATCTGTCACGGGAAGCCGGCGGCGCGCTCCCCGCTTGCAGCGCCACCGGACTTCCGCATCCACAGAGCGAGGACGCGACAGGCGTCCTCGTCTCCATAGTGACGAGAGGCGGGGAGCGTCGGGCGCGCTTCCGGGTGCTGCGTGCCCGGCGTCCCCGCCCCCCCTAGACATGAGCAGTGGGCGGTACTGAGCGCTGGCCCGGCAAGCCAGCGCTCAGAGTTTTTATTATATGTCTCTGCCTTTATGTATTGGGTCATGTGGCGCTGGCCACGCCACATGACCAAATTTGAAGCATATTTGAGCGCTGGTCACATTTGGCCAGCGCTCATTATGCAAATGAGGTCATGTGACACTGACCCCGTCACATGACCCATTGGAGGGCTATTTAAAGCAGTCCAGTGCCCTCTCAAATTGCCTGTGATTAGTTACACCTTTGATCAGTGCTCGTGCGACCTTTTGTTTGGATTGTTGCTTGGATTTTGGACTTCGGATTCTGGACTTTGACCTCTCTTTTGCTTAACCCCTGGTATTGACGTGACCTCCTGTGTTTGACCCGGCTTGCTGACTTTCTACCTTTGTGTTTGTTCTGTCTGTGTTTTGTCCGTCCCTTTGTTCCCTTTCCCTCCCTGCGCACTTATCCAGTGTAGGGACCACCTTCGTGGTTGTCCGCGGCTGCCTAGGGCCGATTGAGGCAAGTAGGCAGGGAAAGACGGAGGGGTTCAGTACAGGGCTCACCTACCCTTGTCTCCCCTCGTGACAGAATCACAGGCCAAATCTCATGGAGCAGTTGCGGGCTCTCACGGACCAGGTTCAAGGAATGGCTCAAGCGATCCAGGATCTGGCCGAGAGGCTCCAACAGCAGGAGCAGCTTCAATCCGCACCAGTAGTGTTTCCCTCCACATCCAACCCCATCGTGGAGCCCCATGTTAAGCTGCCGGATCGATTTTCGGGGAACCAGAAGACCTTCCGTTCCTTTAAGGAGAGCGTAAAATTATATTTCCGCTTACGCCCCCACTCCTCGGGTTCCGAGCAGCAGCGGGTGGGAATAATTATTTCCTTGCTGCAGGGTGATCCGCAGGAGTGGGCCTTTTCGTTACCCCCTGACTCCCCTAGTCTGTTGACTGTGGACGCGTTTTTTCTGGCCATAGGCCTATTATATGAGGAGCCTGACTTGACCGCGGTGGCCGAGTCTCAGCTCAGGGACATTCGGCAGGGTAACCGTCCAGTAGAGGACTATTGCGCGGAGTTTAGGAAGTGGTGTGTCTCTTCTGGATGGAATGACCCAGCCTTAAAGGGTTTCTGTCACCAGATTTGGGCATACTAAACAGGATGGCATTTGCAATGTGCAAATGCCACCTGATGCCCAATCTGGTTTTCTCACTGTAATCAGATCAGCCGTTTTGTTAAAAAAAGCACTTTTATAATATGTAAATTAGGCGTACTAGGTGCAAGAGGCGTTTACCTTGCACCTAGTAATCGCCGTGTTCCAACCTCTAGTGCCGCCTCCTGCTTCCTGATTGACAGGGCCAGGCAGCTTGCTCGATGAGCTGCCGGCCCTGTCCTCGCTCGAAATCCCGCGCCTGCGCCGTGTAGGCTAAATTCGGCGCAGGCGCAGATAGTTCACCCGGCCGCCCGGCTCCTGCCTCTCTCACTGCGCCTGCGCCGTGCGGAGTAAAAGCGGCGCAGGCACAGTGAGTTCCGCCGGCTCCCGGGTCTCTCAGTGCGCCTGCGCAGGCGAACTATCTGCGCCTGCGCCGAATTTAGCCTACACGGCGCAGGCGCGGGATTTCGAGCAAGGACAGGGCCGGCAGCTCATCGAGCAAGCTGCCTGGCCCTGTCAATCAGGAAGCAGGAGGCGGCACTAGAGGTTGGAACACGGCGATTACTAGGTGCAAGGTAAACGCCTCTTGCACCTAGTACGCCTAATTTACATATTATAAAAGTGCTTTTTTTAACAAAACGGCTGATCTGATTACAGTAAGAAAACCAGATTGGGCATCAGGTGGCATTTGCACATTGCAAATGCCATCCTGTTTAGTATGCCCAAATCTGGTGACAGAAACCCTTTAAGAAGTCAATTCCGGGTGGGGCTGTCTGACCAACTAAAAGACCTTCTGGTGTGTTATCCTACTCCTGACTCCTTAGAGGCGACCATGACCTTAGCCATTAAGCTAGATCGACGGGTGAGAGAGAGACTGAGAGAACGTTCAAGCATTCCTCAGGTTGCCGTCTTGCCTGAAATTCCTCTTCCCAGTCCATCTCCTGCCAGAATTCCGGAGGAGCCCATGCAGTTAGGTGGAACCTTAAGGGACAAAAGACGCCTGAAGGGAGCCTGTTTTTACTGCGGTGAGATGAACCACTGGCTCCAGCAGTGTCCCAAACTTCCACCTTCTAGGAGATCTCCGGCGGGAGGCAAGGTAACTCCAACGGTGGTAAGAAGGAAAGTTTTGCTACCTATCTCTGTTACCTATGATCAAATTAAGGGGGTTGGTCAAGCATTTGTTGATTCAGGTTCTGCCGTTAATTTTATAAATTTTGATTTTGTACAATCTGTAGGTATTCCGCTAGTTCCTTTAAGGGAGGTAATTCAAATCATTGCTTTAGATTCCACCCCATTGAATAATGGGAGAGTGGAATTTTGTACTCCCGAGGTGTCCCTAACGGTGGGAATTTCCCATACTGAGACCTGTTCCTTCCTTGTCCTAAGGGATTTACCTGCTGACCTCGTTTTAGGTCTGCCATGGTTACAGGACCACAACCCTGTGATCAACTGGCCTGCAGGGGAATTAGAGAAATGGGGAGGTGATTGTTCCAAAGTTCCTCCCTCCTCACAGGCAATATGATTGTGCCATTGATGTTATTGAGGGTTCCAAGTATCCTAAGGGCCATATTTACAATCTCTCCACTCCAGAGCGGCAGTCCATGAGGGATTATCTTAAAGAGAGTCTGGCCAAGGGTCACATCCGGCCTTCAGTTTCCCCCATGGGGGCCGGATTTTTCTTTGTGGGTAAGAAGGATGGAGGATTGAGGCCCTGTATTGATTACAGGGAACTTAACAAGATCACAGTCAAGAACAGGTATCCGCTGCCCCTTATCCCTGATTTACTGAACCAGATTCAAGGCGCCTGCTGGTTCTCTAAACTGGATTTGAAGGGAGCTTATAACCTGATTAGAATCAGGGAGGGGGATGAATGGAAGACGGCCTTCAATACCCCTGAGGGTCACTATGAGTATTTAGTGATGCCTTTTGGGCTAAGCAATGCACCTGCTGTGTGACCAAAAAATGGCTGTTTTGGCACTGTTTTTTTTTTTACTGCGTTCACCTGGCGGGGTGGATGATGTGATATTTTTATAGAGCCGGTCGATACGGACGCGGCGATACCTAATATGTTTACCTTTCTTTTTTTTACCTTTTTTAAAAAAAATTTAAACTTTTTTTGGAAAATGGCGTTGTTTTTTTTTACTTGAAACTTTTATTATTATTTTTTTGAAACTTTATTTTTTTACTTTCTTAACTTTTTTTTTCACTTTATTTAACTTTTGGGGGTCTGATCCCCTTTACAATGCATCACAATACTTTTGTATTGTAATGCATTGGCTGTAAGTGTATTACTCAATGTAATACACTTACAGCCTGCTTCCTGTGCGATCCAGGGGGCTTGATCGCACAGGCACGCAGGGATGACAGCCACGATGCCTAAGGAAGGCATCGGGCTGTCATCCAAACCATCGGGTCCCCGTCACAGCAGCGCGGGGACCTGATGGCCCTCCGCTCTCCATCCTGAAATGCCGCACACCTCATGTGCCACGGTCAGCACTGACCGCGGCACATGAAGGGTTAATCCGCCGGCATCAGTGTTTTCACCGATGCCGGTGCATTCAGCAGGGGTCCGGCACCTGGGCACAGCCGGACCCCCGCTGCTGATTGGGCGGGCTCAGATCCTGCTCCCGCCCGATCAGCGCGCCGTAGTAGTATGGCGCCGGGCGGTAATGCCCTTCTCGGAGCGCCGTACATGTACGGCGTTGGTCGGGAAGGGGTTAATATGTAAATTAGGTCAATGAGGGCATCACCATTGCTCTTGCTGCACTCAAGCTTCACTCCTTTCTGTGGTCAGCCCCAACCTGGCTGCTTTCATTGAAAGGGCCAGGGAGTGGCAAAATAAATGCCCCCTTTGAGCAGGCACAAAAAATACTTTAGGAAAACCCTTTTGGTGGTCCAATTACTATAATACTGTATATGTGGCTGTATATGGGGAAAAATTATAAAAATATTACAAAGTTGTTAGTTCAGTTGAGTTATGTATTGCATTGCCAATCACAGTATTCCTCCATATAATGCAAAGTAAATGTAGAAATCCACAGCACTCTTTCATTTGTTGCAGACCAATGTGATTTTTATTGCAAAATCATTGTGGTAATTCACAGCAATGGCGACGTTTCGGCTACAGACAGCCTTTCTCAAGCTTGAGAAAGGCTGTCTGTAGCCGAAACGTCGCCATTGCTGTGAATTACCACAATGATTTTGCAATAAAAATCACATTGGTCTGCAACAAATGAAAGAGTGCTGTGGATTTCTACATTTACTTTGGATTACTACGGGACCATAAAGCCAGGACCCGAGTTCCACGTGCACCACTATATCCCACCCAGAGGAGGATATCGACATGGTTTTTTGAAAAAAACCTCTTTGTAGGTACAGCAGTGCTGCTTCTACCCATTTTTTCCATTATCCATATAATGCAAGCCACAATGGTGGTCATTTACTAAACTAGTGTTTCACATGCCTCTTGAAAAAAAATGACTCCTCTTTAGCAAAAATCCAAGTTGTGCTAGTTGCGCCCTTACTTTCCACTTCTCAGGTTATCACAACAACCTGCCTGAGAGGGTCATGCAACATTAGAAGATTCCAAGAAAAGACTCAACCATACCTGAGCTCCTTGTGCTCCCCTCATGTGTTACTGGGACTCTATGCAGGAAGGGGTAATGTATTACTCTGTTTACTAGAAAAGATGCAAGTTTGGTCAGACCACAAGGGCTCTAACAGATCTGAGTGGCGACATGCCTGAGGTCTGTGTTTCTGGGACTCTTGCAAGAGCCACAGACCCAAGACTTGTTGACTGCCCTCTGCAGATACCAGGACTCAAATATAGCTGAGCCCTACATCCATGGCAAAATTTAGTTAGGCTAGTAAAGCTATCTCCTGGTCTCCAACAAGAACTGCCCCTCAGGACTCTCAATGATTATCCATCCCCTTGGTAGCTAGTTATAGCCTAGGCATTGTGAAATATATGAAGGCACTTGTGCCCTTAATATTTGTCTCTCCAAAGTATTGGGAGAGGGGGAGCCAGCTTGATCTGCATCTTTGGCCATCTGTTGCCAGGCTACCAGTGAGAACTCTAAGCACAGCCTGTTGATGGCCTGCCTTTCAACAAGGGGGTGTGCAGTACCCCAGACCTGCGGGTATCTGCAATTCTGTTATGTATGGCAATGTCAGATTTATGTTTCTGTCATGTACTCCAGTAAATGAGGTATGGTTGGCAAATGTTGTCAGGATCATGGCTAACCACCATGTTTCTCCCCTCTTTGTAGGAGTAGGCTGGTCTTGATTCCTGCGAGGAGGGGGAGTTCCAGTGAGAAAGTGAAGAGGAAGGAAGCAAATGCCTGAACTCCATCTACAGGGAACTAGTTCTTCTGTGAGACCTTCACTACAGGAAGATTGCCAGAGTCAAGAACACTGCTTTTTTAAAAAAGCTTCAGTGTGCTTAGACAGCAGAGTGATCAGAAAAACACAGCTTTACAGATCCTGCTGCAGGTGAGGGACTAAGGCTCAGCCACCCATCACTTAGGGCTCAGCCACCCTGTGCATGAGGAGTTATCCTGCTCACTACAAGCAAAGTAAAAAACTGGGAAATGATGAGCTGCAGCTCTCAGCATTGGTGGATGACTGAAATCTTATGGACATTATGCTGTAACTCATCTTTTTAAAGCAGTTGGCAAAACATGAAAATTCTGTTCTATACTGAAGTCAGTCCTTATGGTACAGCTTCATAAACCACTTAAGTCCCTGTATGAATTGTCTTCCATGTAATGCACAGAGCAAAGTCCACCAGGGAGCTGCTGTGCGCATCAGCTTTCTGCTCTTACTCATAGAAGGTGGGCTATGAGTGTGGAACCCAGACACTGTGACATCCTTTTTCCCTACATGTAATGGGCCAACCCTTTTAAACTTGATTTACATCTTCACTGTTGATCAAAGACACTGCATATCTTGAAGGTTTGGTTTGACATATACAGTATAAAAAATGTATAAAAGTAGCCGCACTTACTAGCTACCCTTATCTGGTAGGGATTTAATACCATAAAGACTTCTACTGCTTCACTCTTTATTTCCCATTCCATCGTTTTAGATGATTCTATAGAAGACATATAGTATGTTATAAGCAGTAAATAGCAATAGCAAGTAAATGGTGGCAGGGATTTAGCAGGTAAGTCTCTTTTTCTTTTTTTATGTTACATCTCATTAACCCTTAGACGCTAGTGCAATAAAAAAGCAAGTGATTTTGAGACTTCAAACACTGAACAATTTTCTTCGTGTATTTTCATCCATTTTTGAGGGATGTCCAGTTTTTGGTAAGGTCACTATTGCGCCAAAACATGTAATGGCTTGGAAATTCTTTTGTACCCTTCTCCTGACTGATACTTTTCAACAGTGAAATCCCTTTGATATGTTGTAAACTGTTTATGAACTATGGTTTTGCTGTAAAATGCAAAGAAAATGAGTTTTCACTTTAAATGATGATAGCTGTCTACTGACTATTAATTAATATGAGTTTAAATGTGACTGGCTAATTCTGAACACAGCCACATTGCCACACTTATGCAACCACATTATTTCCGTTTGTTTTTCAATGGAATAGTATAGATTTTGGGGCACATTGAAGGTAGAAATAAAACTGAAATAATTTGTCTTGGTCTGAATTTTATATGACAAAATCCTGGCATTTTAACAGGTGTGTAGACTTTTTATATCCACTTGTAAGCATATCGCCTCAGTTGGCAGCTGACCTGCCTCTAAGGGGATTTAACCTCTTGTATGGTTGTAGATAAAGAGGTTAAAAAAACACAACAAAAGCAATCGCAATGTATAGTTGACGTGTCAGGTTTCACACTTAGTCCTATCTTGTACTAGGTACTGGGTTTATTTTTATAACGCCACTTACTGCTGAATTATTTAACAATTGTTTGATAAAAGCTAAATTTACAGTTCCTGCATCCTGTGGGAGAGAAATAATACAGTGCGTCATCTAGAAGAAATAATCATTGCTGTGGCTGACAAAGTTCATAGACTGTCCTTGTGGTTACTGTGTGCTCACAGTCTGTGTGAAGTGAAGCAACTGGACCTTCCACATATTCTGAGGTTTTTTAATGCAAGTAGAAATGTCAGCCTCTGTCTTTATAAGGTGTTTTATGTAAGTAACATCTTAAAGAAGAACTCCCGCAAAAATTTTTATTCCATGTCCTGCTAGAAATGTACATGCTGTAATCTGTGGTGAATGTCATTTTCTTACCAGTGTCTGTATTTTTTACTTATATCATCCTGAAGTTTCTTATTTGTGTCAGGTGACTAATGCTACTTTCACACTAGCGGCAGCACGGATCCGGCACCTAAAGGGTGCCGACGGATCCGTACTGCCGCTGATACATGTGTGGAGCCGGAGCAGCGGTCCGGCCCCACATATGTTGACACACACATTGGGACAAGACACAGACATACACACATACACATACATACATACTTACATACTCCAGCCAGGGACGCCGGCAGCACGTCTTCACGCGCCTCCTGCACGCAGTGATGACGATTCCCCACAGCGCCCTTGCTGGGCGCAGTGGGGAAACGTCATAGCTGCGTGCAGGAGGCGCGTGAAGACATGCTGCCGGCGTCCCTGGCTGGAGTATGTGAGTATGTATGTGTTTGTGTATATGTATGTATGTATGTCTGTCTGTATATCTGTAGCCGGATCCGGAATGACCCCCCATTGCAAGTCAATGGAGGACAGATCCGGATTACTGGTGTGTCCACACCAAACGGATCCGTCCCCATTGACTTGCATTGGGGGTCATTCCGGATCCGTCTTGGTGCGGATGGCTGGACCGGAGAGCAAACCGCAACATGCTGCGGTTTGTTCTCCGGTCTGAAGACGGAACAGAATGCTTTCAGGAGCATTCTGTTGTCTTCAGTTCAGTTTTGTCCCCATTGACAATGAATGGGGACAAAACTGAAGCGTTTTTTTTCCGGTATTGAGCCCCTATGACGGAACTCAATACCGGAATTTAAAAACGCTAGTGTGAAAGTAGCCTAAGAATTAGACCCACCAACTCACACAGAGACTTATGTGTGGACAGGAAGTCTAATTCTCTATGTATTCCTATGGGAGCCTCACTTTCAGTCTCATAGGAATGAATAGAGCAGTGACTGGCTTTCTCTCCTGGGTCAGTTGGAGGTCAGGGAGTTGGTCACATAACACAGCTACAATAAAAAGAGAGGTTATTACTCACAATTACATTCTCTGATAAGAAGATGACAATCACTATAGATTATATCATGCACCTTTCTAACAAGTCAGAGAATAAAAATTTTTGCGGGAGTTCTTCTTTAAATATTTAGTAAAACCAGCATTTCACACGCTGTAAGAAGAACCAACCAAATTATTAAGAGGAGCAGGCCTTTTAATAAATTTGTCGTATCTTCTGGTGTCCGAGCGCCAGAACTGAAATTTACTTCAACCAAGAGCTGGAGTAGGTTTTCGGTGTAATGTGCACCAGTTTTCTGTCAGTTAAATGGGTTCTCCTCTTGCCCACTTTTGGAGAAATGATAAGGGTGTTTGAGCTACAGATAGCATGTTATATGGGATTTTCTTGGTTTTGGTATTTTTGGTATTTCTTCGGTTTTTGGTTTGGTGTCTTTTTTTAATATAAGATAACTTTCTATTAAGTTTAATAATGGATTATACAAGCAGAACATACATTATCAACCAAAAAAATCACCAATCTCCCCATCATTCTGATGGACAGACATACAAAAGGCTCAAGAATGGTTAGGGTGCCTTTATGTGCAATACTATTCCATCCGTCTGAATGGGGCCTGCATATACAGTACAGACCAAAAGTTTGGACACACCTTCTCATTCAAAGAGTTTTCTGTATTTTCATGACTATGAAAATTGTAGATTCACACTGAAGTCATCAAAACTATAAATTAACACATGTGGAATTATATACTTAACAACCTTGGCACTCCAGCTGTGGTAAAACTACAAATCCCAAGATGCCCCCCTTGCTTGACTGCTCTCAGAACTCAATAGAAATAAATGGAGCATGCTGGGAGTCGTAGTTTCACCACAGCTGGAGTGCCGAGGTTAGCCATCACTGTTCTAGGTTCTTCAAAGTAGCCACCTTTTGCTTTGATTACTGCTTTGCACACTCTTGGCATTCTCTTGATGAACTTCAAGAGGTAGTGACCTGAAATGGTATTCCAACAGTCTTGAAGGAGTTCCCAGAGATGCTTAGCACTTGTTGGCCCTTTTGCCTTCACTCTGCGGTCCAGCTCACCCCAAACCACCTCGATTGGGTTCAGGTCTGATAACTGTGGAGGCCAGGTCATCTGGCGTAGCACCCCATCACTCTCCTTCTTGGTCAAATAGCCCTTACACAGCCTGGAGGTGTGTTTGGGGTCATTGTCCTGTTGATAAATAAATGATGGTCCAACTAAATGCAAACCGGATGGAATAGCATGCCGCTGCAAGATGCTGTGGCAGCCATGCTGGTTCAGTATGCCTTCAATTTTGAATAAATCCCCAACAGTGTCACCATCACACCTCCTCCTCCATGCTTCACGATGGGAACCAGGCATGTAGAGTCCATCCGTTCACCTTTTCTGCGTCGCACAAAGACACGGTGGTTGGAACCAAAGATCTCAAATTTGGACTCATCAGACCAAAGCACAGATTTCCACTGGTCTAATGTCCATTGCTTGTGTTCTTTAGCCCAAACAAGTCTCTTCTGCTTGTCACCTGTCCCTAGCAGTGGTTTCCTAGCAGCTATTTTACCATGAAGGCCTGCTGCACACAGTCTCCTCTTAACAGTTGTTGTAGAGATGTGTCTGCTGCAAGAACTCTGTGTGGCATTGACCTGGTCTCTAATCTGAGCTGCTGTTAACCTGCGATTTCTGAGGCTGGTGACTCGGATGAACTTATCCTCTGCAGCAGAGGTGACTCTTGGTCTTCCTTTCCTGGGGCGGTCCTCATGTGAGCCAGTTTCTTTGTAGCGCTTGATGGTTTTTGCGGTTGCACTTGGGGACACTTTCAAAGTTTTCCCAATTTTTCGGACTGACTGACCTTCATATCTTAGTAATGATGGCCACTTGTTTGTCTTTACTTAGCTGCTTTTTTCTTGCCATAATACAAATTCTAACAGTCTATTCAGTAGGACTATCAGCTGTGTATCCACCTGACTTCTGCCCAACACAACTCGTGGTCCCAACCCCATTTATAAGGCAAGAAATCCCACTTATTAAACCTGACAGGGCACACCTGTGAAGTGAAAACCATTTCAGGTGACTACCTCTTGAAGCTCATCAAGGGAATGCCAAGAGTGTGCAAAGCAGTAATCAAAGCAAAAGGTGGCTACTTTGAAGAACCTAGAATATAAGACATATTTTCCGTTGTTTCACACTTTTTTGTTAAGTATATAATTCCACATGTGT
Organism: Rhinella marina; assembly: GCA_900303285.1. Lineage (NCBI taxonomy): Eukaryota > Metazoa > Chordata > Amphibia > Anura > Bufonidae > Rhinella > Rhinella marina. The sequence continues at coordinate 64,987 of ONZH01021942.1, read as the reverse complement.
TAATTCATAGTTTTGATGCCTTCAGTGTGAATGTACAATTTTCATAGTCATGAAAATACAGAAAACTCTTTGAATGAGAAGGTGTGTCCAAACTTTTGGTCTGTACTGTATACATGTGCTTCCTGCCAAAACAACCCCAATCAGATGAATAGAACTGATTTTCAGTTGCAGAAATTTTCTGCAACAAAATCTACCACATGTGAAGGCGCCCTTATTAAAAAAGTATTCTGTGTCATATAAGTATTAGAACAAGTATTCTGTGTCATATAATTATGGTGATTGATGATTGACCAGACCGTGTACTGTACAGCATTCATAAAAGAGAGCAGACCTGGAGAAGCAGCTATGAACTATTCCAATCTACTCACAACATTAGTATTGAAAATTTACATAGTTAACTCCTTGGTGTTGTGAACAATTTTTCATTTTATTTTCCCCTTCAGCCAAGAACCATAACTTTTTTAGTTTTCAGTTCGCACAGCTCTATGAGGGCTTTTTTTGTGGGGAAAGGTTGTACTTTCCAATGGCACCATTTAATATTCCATACAATGAGTTGGGAAGCTGGAAAAAAATTATTCATAGGATGGAACTGGAAAGCAAAACACAATTGTGCTATGGTTTTAGGGTTCACTGTGCGATAAAAATGGCACATTGCCTTTATTCTGCAAATCAGCTTGATTAGTTATACCAATTTTATATAGTTTTTTTATTTCCTTTTTTAACATTTTTTTTAATATTTCTCTTTATGGAACAGCCTGTTCCCCATTATCTGTCCCCATTAAAGTGATTGTGGTCGGATGGAGTTCCAGCAGCGCATAACTGCATAGCTGCACACACGACCATGTCCGTCCTTGCGCTTTGAAAAGTTGTGAGGTATGCATAGGTAACAATGAACATCTCTTGTCTATTGTACTCTATAGACTATGAGGCTGCTGTAAAATATATTAGGAAAAAAGGAATGTTTCACTATCTGTTTTTAATTAACAAAAAATGTAGGTGACACATTCCCTTAAAGGGAGTCAGTCATCAGTTTTGACCATGCTAAACTGCTGACAGCACTAGGGGCCGGGGAGAGCAGTACAAGCATAGCTTTTGTGAAGCTTTTATCAGAAGTGGTGAATATATGACATTTTATTCAGCCAGATTCTGCTGCTCCAGCAAGTGCCCAGGGTGGGGCTTTACTGTTAAAGAGGACCTTTCATCACTTTTTGAAATACAAACTAAAGGATCTACCTTATAGGGCGGCCCCCACTGATGCCCTCTCTGTTTTTTTTTTTCCAAAAGAGCCCCCCATTCGTCCACAGGACCCCCCGTTGTATGTGGCGCGGATTATGTTAATTATTAGTATCGGAACAGGGAGGAGGAGACTCCCTGTTCCTCATTGGGCGTTTCCTTCTCCCTGGCTTTGAGCGCGATCCAATCAGAGTGGACCGCTCACAGACGGGGAGAAGGAGCTCAAGTTCTTGCGTGCTTCTGGAGCGGGAATCTCGCGAGAACTTGAGCTCCTTCTCCCCGGCTGTGAGCAGTCCGCTCTGATTGGATCGCGCTCAAAGCCAGGGAGAAGGAAACGCCCAATGAGGAACAGGGAGTCTCCTCCTCCCTGTTCCGATACTAATAATTAACATAATCCGCGCCACATACAACGGGGGGTCCTGTGGACGAATGGGGGGCTCTTTTGGAAAAAAAAAACAGAGAGGGCATCAGTGGGGGCCGCCCTTTAAGGTAGATCCTTTAGTTTGTATTTCAAAAAGTGATGAAAGGTCCTCTTTAAATGGTCTCTGCATTGAACTGCTTCACAGCATTCAAAACAATTATTCATGTTTAGATATATTTAAACTAATACTAGTGAGGCGTAGACCACAAAGAGGGCATAGAAAACCCTGGTGAACAAGAAGTGACATAATAGTATGCAAAAAATAATTGCTAACCAAATTATATCGATACATTAGAACCAACAATTGATTAAAATGGGAACAGAACAGAGATGCCCACCACATAGAGAAGTGATGCAAAAAAATAAATGGCACAAACAACAATCGGAGACCAGACCATGAGAAAAGGATTTCTTTTACTTAAAGTAAAACACAGTGATAGTCCAAGATTAAGGGTGCATTCACACGAACGTATGTTGTTTGCGGTCCGCAAATCACTGATCCGTTGGGACGTGAAAAAATACATTTGGTCTCCGTGTCCGTTCCGTTCATCCGCAAAACACGGACGTATTGTTTCCGTTGGTCTTCCGTTTTTCACGGACCGCAAAAAAAAGGAAGAAAGAAAAAAATTTAATTTACATGTCCAACCCCTGTTACCACCCAAAAAAAGGTCACATGGTCGCACTGGCGCCATTTTGCTACAGCTTTTCACAGCGTAGTGTGCTCTGTTAGATTCCTCTGTGTTTTTACATTGGTTTCTGGCGATTTCTTTGTGGTAATCATGCCTAAAAGACGCGTGGATAAGGTTCTCTTGTACTGGCTTCTATCTCGGAACTTCGGAGAGCAAACACCCATGCTGGACGAGGAACCGAGTAGGAAGAGGCAGTGGGTTCACCCCATTGTCTCACAGCGCAGCAAGAAGGGCCACTTCCACACCTTGTACGATGACCTGAGGCAGCACCCGGACAAGTTTCAGAATTTTTGCCGGATGTCAGTCTCCACCTTTGATCGTCTGCTGGAGAGTACTCGTGAAGGGCTCACTTTCCAGAATACGAATATGCGGCACTGCATCTCACCAGAGGAAAGGCTAGTCATCACCCTGAGGTAAGTACTAATATCATATAGCTTAACACCTTTGTTTGCACATCCACAGATATGTACTGATAATATTTTATCTAAAATTTGCAGATTCTTGGCAACAGGCAACTCATTTGCGTCCCTGCACTTTGAGTTCCTGTTGGGGATTTCCACCATCTCAGAAATTGTTCCACACACCTGTCAAGTGATTTGGGAGCGACTTCGTGAGACGGTGATGCCGGAGCCCAGGGTGGAAGATTGGATACGGATTGCTCAGGGCTTTGAAGAAAGTGCACAGTTTCCGAACTGTATAGGGGCGTTGGACGGAAAACATATCCGTGTGAAGAAGCCGGCTCACTCAGGGTCCCGATTCTTCAATTATAAGCAATTTTTTTCTGTAGTCCTGTTGGCCTTGGTTGACAGTGACTACAAGTTTATAATTGTCGACATCGGGGCCTATGGGAGCACTTCAGATGCCCGAATATTTCGTGCTTCCAGAATGGGTGAACGGCTTCAGTCCAACCAGCTCGCCCTTCCCCAGCCGAGAAGATTGCCTGGATCTGATGGACCTCCTGCTCCTTTCGTCATCGTCGCGGATGAAGGATTTGCTCTTACACCACATGTAATGCGACCCTTCCCGAGGCGTGACTTAGATGAGAGAAGGCGTATCTTCAATTACCGCTTGACGCGTGCCCGACGGTATGTGGAATGCGCCTTTGGACTTCTTTCCAACAAATGGAGGTTGTTCATGTCATCGATCCAGCTTCATCCGGAGAATGTCACCACAGCGATTCAGGCTTGTGTGGTTCTTCACAATTTTGTTAGAATCCACGATGCTTCCTTCGACGCTGACCTGGACCAATACCGAACCTCATCATCGTTTGGAGTGGACCAGACACTGCATGGTAGACCAGGATCTGCAGGGCTGCGTATTCGTGAATTCTACGCGGACTACTTTTGCAGCCCGGCTGGAGAATTGCCATGGCAGACGGAAGCAATTCATGGAAGTCGCTGAACTGTTTGCAATCCGTATCCTTCGTTTACTTAGTTCGTTAGTTTAGTTCATTAGTTTCCCAGTTGTTGTTAAGTTAGAGTAGGGACTCGCAAGAGAATGAGGACCCTTGACGTGGGCTTGCGGGCTGGGGTATTTATGGCCCATGTTAAATTTTGAAAAATTTTTAGCAAAAAAATTGAAAATTTGGGGATTTTTTTAAAATAAGAGAAATTTGATTTGGCCCTAAATACCCTCTAATACCTCATTACTATCAACCTACTTTGAAGTTAACTTGTTACAGCACCGAAGCACGTTCCGAAAACTTACGTACACTCAATGGTATTTCTTGAAATTTGTAGGTGACAAGTTAACTTCAAATACCTGTCTACATATTGGTGGCCTATCAGCAAGATCTGTGCCCAATATTTGATAGGTCTCAGTGGTCAACTGTTGGAAACATACCTATCATACACTGGGACCATATCTTGCTAATAGGCCCCCAATGGAAAAACTGTGTACATCATATTACAATGTGATGTTAGCAAATGTAATAAGGTTGATGTAATGGGAAGCCCAAAAATATATCACCCCCTTCTAACGCTCCCTTTTTTTACCAAAAAAATACCCAACAAATTTATTTTAAACAAATAAAGTTTAATACAACAGTAAAATACCATATATCAATACAACCTACAGGTCCAAAAGTTCCCTAGTGAATGGCCCACCAGGCCTTGTGGTGCTGGGCCGACCCTCTCCACGGTCATGGACCGGATAAGGGCCAGTATGAGTGGACGTGGATTGACCACTCATTTGGGGACCCCGTTGACTAGGAGGCCAATCCTGGCTGTACAGTGGGGGGGGTTGAGAATTGTAGGGAGGAACCTGATGGCTGAGGACCGGTGCTTGTGGACTGCATCCAAGGTGTCCCCTGGATGCGCCACTTATACTGGTCCACAAGATATACTAATTCTGCCGGATCTTGCGGCAATGAGAAAATGTGCAACACCGTGTTCATTAGCGACATGAATTGGGGATGACGCTCCTTGGGAACACGGTTAAGAAATGGGGCCAGTGACCTCAACATTATTTCTTCTTCAGTCTCTGCATCATTTTTCTTCAGGTAATCAAGCACCTGACTGTCAATCATGGCCCTGGTTTGTGGCTGGGTTTCCACTGGCACATTTCTTGACCGACGCCGTGCTGCAGGACGGGAACCAGAATACTGTGGCGTTTCGTCTGGTGATGTTGTCGGTGGTTCCGGATTGTCAGTTTGGCTGTCGGTTTCTGTGGGGTTCTGTTCCGAAGCCACAGGCGGACTCGGGTCTGTTATCTGAGTTTCATCAGAATCGAGAGACCGAGGATCGTCCTCCAGATTGTCAGTAGTGCTGCGTTTTATAAAGACAGTCATTTAATACAGTATAATTTTTAACACCTTTTTTTTTTTTTTTTTAAGGGACTAACAGCAGCGACAGAAAGGTAAGGTAAGTATAATTTCATTTTCTTTTATGTTTGGTTTAAAACCACAATCGCAGCTGCGCAGGAATGGTAAGGTAAGTATACCTTTTCTTTTGTTAAAAAAAAAAAAAAACAGTCTACATGCCCTCCTTTGCCCTGCACAATTTTGCACGTGGCAATGGAGGGCATTGGAGCATCGGATGATCCGCTGCCAGGGTGAAATTGCAGGCATACACAAACTGTAGATGTTGAAAAACTACAACTACCAGACTGGCTGGACAGCTTACAGCAGTGATGCACAACCTGCGGCCCTCCAGCTGTTGTACAACTACAACTCTCATCATACCCTTCTGTAGACTGATAGCTGCAGGCTGTCTAGGAATGATGGTAGTTGTAGTTTTGCAACACCGGGAGGGCCACAAGTTGGGCATGCCTGGCTTACAGCAAGCGGACTACAGCAGCACAAGGTGAGCGTTCTAGATTTTCAACATTTGCAAGGCCGCTGTTAGGGGCTGACTGGAATGTAGTCAAGAGGCGATTTTACCTACAAAAGATAGAAACTTGATAGACATATGATAAATGTAAACGAATATATACTTACGGCCATAATTCCATGACATCCTTTAGGAATTGAAGCTGTTTGGTGTATAAGTAAGGTCGCTTCCTCACTGCACCGTCACCACTACGCAAAGTGTCGCCTAGTTCACGCCTATATTGATCGCGCGTGCTTGTCCATCTAGTCTTCACATTTTTTACTAGAAATATAATAAATACAGGGGTTGTCGGCTACTTTAGCAGGCAGGGCAGGGGTTGTCATCTACTTTAGCAGGCAGGGCAGGGGTTGTCATCTACTTTAGCAGGCACTGCAGGGGTTGTCATCTACTTTAGCAGGCACTGCAGGGGTTGTCATCTACTTTAGCAGGCACTGCAGGGGTTGTCATCTACTTTAGCAGGCAGGGCAGGGGTTGTCGGCTACTTTAGCATGCAGGGCAGGGGTTGTCATCTACTATAGCAGGCACTGCAGGGGTTGTTGGCTACTTTAGCAGGCACTGCAGGGGTTGTCATCTATTTTAGCAGGCAGGGCAGGGGTTGTCGGCTACTTTAGCAGGCACTGCAGGGGTTGTCATCTACTTTAGCAGGCACTGCAGGGGTTGTTGGCTACTTTAGTAGGCAGGGCAGGGGTTGTCATCTACTTTAGCAGGCACTGCAGGGGTTGTCGGCTACGGAGCAGAAAGGGGGGAGGGCTTAATTTCAGTTGCAGAGCAGGATGGCCAAATAGCACTCTGGGGAGGTGGGGACAAACTATAGGGTACACTGGAGGAGGGGGTCACATTCACTTACCAATGTTCCTCCGCTGGGCCTTGCTTGACTTGTCCCACGAATCTGGTTTCAGTAGTCGGGCGATTTCCTCCCATGCCGCATCCTTCTTGATGCGGTCATGGTAGCTATCTGAGCGGGTATCCCATAATTGGGGCCGCTCTTGCACCAGGATGATCAGGGTCTCCACATTGATAGTTGCCATGACTAGGCCTGCTTGTCACAAGTTCTTCCTGGGCCTGAGTTGCTGTACCATGTGACCAAGAAGGCGTTTCCAATCCAGCCTGGCGTCCGCAAAATACGGACAACATACGGATGCACTCCGTATGTCATCCGTTGTTTTTGCGGACCTATTGACTTGAATGGGGCCGCGGAACGCGATAGGCGGGTAAGAATAGGACATGTTCTATAAATAACGTCACGGGCATACGGAACGGACAGGCCGCGGATGACACCTAAAAGGTCTCCGCGATTTTATAGGACTCATAGATAACAATGGATCTGCACCCAGGACGCAAAAATTGCGGATCGAACGCGGATGAAAAATACGTTCATGTGAATGCACCCTAAAAGAAAGAAAAGGGGATGCGCACAACCCTGAGAATGGAAATGGAACACCACAGGACTCAAAAGTGAACCAATACACAAGAGAAGGAAGCAGGATGGAGCGTGCAAAGGGAGAATTCAGAGACAACTAGGACTCCAGGTAAATAAAACTAGGATAAAGCAAAAGCATATTAGTAAAATATTCATATTAAAATGGAATAAAAATATAAAATAATATGAAAAAATGCCGAACTACAGGGTATACATAAAATTATTATTAAATAAGTCTTATTGTTATTATAAGAATAGGAATATTTATTTATTTATAATAATTGGAAGCATAAATGGTTAGATGAAAAGTATCTTATCAAAGGATAATAAAATACTAAATAAAGTTGAATAATTTCTTAATATTTTCAATTGCTTTGTTCAGCCCATGGGGGACCAGAGTGTGGAGCATGAAGATCCAGTAGGATTCCGTACTAACTAGCTAAGAAAAACGATTCCTAGTATTCTCAGGAATATGCTCTTCGATAACTTCAGATGGGAAGGATTCTTATTGTAATATATACCTATACTAACAGGTGGCCACATACACATGCATACATATATCTATATATGTGTGTAAATATATATATATATATATATATATATATATATATATATATATATACGAAAAAAGGCAGCACTCACCACAAAAAGTAAAAATAAAACTCATTTATTATTTTTTTTTATTTTTTATTTTTATATTTTATTCAGCTCCACAAACACCACTGCATACTGTTGTGGTAGAATTTTTGATATGATCCCTGAAAAGGGAATCTAACCAATTGTCTCTGATTCTCCAAATAATGATATTTTCTGCAGGAGTAAGAGTATATATCCCATCATGAAAAAAATCACACATAGACAGGACAAATGGGATACCTCTTTTGCCCCTTCCTCCACAGGGTTCTTTAATTTATAGAAAAAATTCCTGGGTGTTAAGCTTTACAGCAAGGGTTTCAACTTAAAGGGATTATCCAATCCTATAAAAAGCCCCCCAACATGCCGGGTCCCCCACACTGAATATACTTATCTGGTTCCCTGCTCCCTGTGCCGCACCTGGTCCCTGCACCGCCGCTGCTGCTTCTCCCCGTGCGGGGATGAAAACATCCAGTGTCAGCGGGGAGCTGCCAATGGCAGTCGGGAATGAGCCTCCCTAGCATCGCGGGTGACTCTAGGGAGACTCGTCCCCGTCCCCTCCTACCATTGTCTGCTCCCCCCAACACTGGATGTTTTCATCCCCACATGGGGAGAGGCAGCAGTGTGAAGACCAGGAGCGGCGCAGGAAGCGGGGACACAAGTAAGTATATTCAGTGTGGGGAGCCTGACATATTGGAGGGCTTTTTATAGGATTGGATAATGCCTTTAACCAATCAGATTATGCTAACTGAACCTATATGCCTGGAATCAGTCATGGTCTCAGGCGAGAAACTAGATGAATTCCTTTGAAATGAGGAGTCTATATATAGCTTATACCAGATATTGCAGACTAAGGTTATGTGCTTACAAAGAGTGATTCAGAAATTGTGTCTAAGTGATATAATAATCAATATTTAAAATTATGATTTAACTTTTCATTTTTCCTATATCAACACAAAAGTAAACGTTTTAACATATGCCCATGTTTAGAGGGAATTTGTCTACTATTAACATAGGCGGTATTGAAAATGGTAACAAAGTTGTAATAAAAGTACCGTGGTCCCTCAAGAAACAGTGGCCTCAGGATAAAATATTTTCAACATACACATACACATATTTTCTAGGCCATCATCATTTGAAACTAGACCCAACATACAATGCCTCAAGCATAGATCCAACCGATCAACATGGCTATTCACTGGTAAAACACCTTTATTGGTTCTCTAGTAGCTCCTCTGTGGTACTACATGTCCTGTACTGCCCCTGCAGGGGCGTAGCTATAGGGGATGCAGAGGTAGCAGTCGCTTCAGGGCCCAGGAGCCTGAGGGGGCCCAAAGACCCTTGTGCCGCATAAGAAGACACCAGCATTATAGAAAGTGCATACTGGTCAAGTTACACCTCTGGCTGAAGAGAACGGGTTAGTTCAATAATTTGGCATAGAGGAGGTGCCAGTTCAATTTTTGTCTCAGGCAGCACGAAGGCTTGCCTGCCCCTAGCCACAGAGCACTGAACTCTTGCACCAGTGCCCATGAGCCTTTAGCTACGTCCCTGTGCCCCTGTCTGTGCCACAATGAGCTACTCCTTTGGACACCAGGCGAGAGCGGCTCCATTTTATTTTTCTGGTACATTTATGTACAGTACTATGAAAGACCAAGAATCTGCTGCCCTTACCATAGAATGTCATTTACAGCCTCCAGCATCTATTCCTGTTTTACATAAGAACGTGCTTTATATGTCTTGGTTACCTGCTTATTTTTCTTAAGACTTCATTTTTTCCTATTTTGTGATGACATTTTTAGGATTTGGAAGCAATTACTGGTTTTCCATAGAGTTATAGACTCAAGACTCAATGATTGCAACTTACATTGATAATCTCGAAACCAATTAATATTAACTTGAGGACCATGGTACATTAGACCTTGTATCTTTTTTCTTTTCAGTACTAAAGCAATTTTTCTGAGTCACAGATTTAGTTTTGTTGATTGCAGTAGACATCAATGATTTAGCATATTTCAAGGCTTTAAACTCAAATCACCCCATGAATAGATTGGCATAACTAGGGGCGAAACAAGTCCCCATCGCACAGCCCTGCCTCTGTTGGTATATGTTCTTAGAAAATAAAAAACATTATATTCTAAAATTAAAGGGGTTCTGCAGTAGTTTCAAACTGATGATCTATCCTCTGGATAGATCATCAGCATCTGATCGGCGGGGGTCTGACACCCGGGACCCCTGCCGATCAGCTGCCTTCTCTGTGTTTTCCTCAGTCCCAGTGACGTCATGACTACGATCACTGGCCTGGGCGGGGCTAAGCTCCATTCATGTGAACAGAGCTTAGCCCCGCCCAGGCCAGTGATACTAGTCGTGACGTCACTGGGTCCGAGGAAAACACAGAGAAGGCCGCGGCGCTCCTGCAGCGCCACTGCCTTCTCAAAAAGTTGATCGGCATGGGTCCCGGGTGTCGGACCCCCGCCGATCAGATGCTGATGATCTATCCAGAGGATAGATCATCAGTTTTAAACAACTGCAGAACCCCTTTAAGCGCATACCCTACAAAAAAAAAAATCATGTGTGATACTGGAATATAGTGAGCAGGCATCTGCTGTTAAAAAGTAATATTGGGAAGGAAGGATAAGAGATTAAATGAGTAGAGTCTTTGAAATATGCAGGTAACACATACCCTTGTAAATATTAATGAGACGTAACAAAATCCACCCCTGAAATGACAGGCCTCTTGGGGGGGCTTTATTAAACTCATTTATTAAAAAGTAGCGAGCTTGGGATGAGAAACTGTAAGGACGTATTTCTTTCTTTATTTAATAACTGATGAGTGGAGCAAAATAAATCAGCTCTTTATAATCCCTGACAAATTAGGATTAATAGGATTAATAGATAACTGAGAATAATACTCCGAATCAGACAGTATGCGATATGATTCGTCAATATATGATGCTCATCAGCGAGGTATATCACGACCTGGTCATTATTTTTTAGGAAGGCTATAGCTAATCTCTCAGATCTAGAGATTATCAGATTGGGAGGTGACAAAAGACACACTATCCAATGTCAGGAATTCATCCAATACTGTTGATAATTAGCCACAAAATGTCTCCTGCAGTGAATGGGATACCAATTAGCTGTTTCAAGGGCGTCTGTCAGCAGATTTGTACCTATGACACTGGCTGACCTGTTACATGTTCACCTAGCAGCTGAAGACATCTGTCATCTATGTTGATCCCATGTTCATATGTGCCCGCAATGCTGAGAAAAAAATGAAGTTTTAATATATGAAAATAAGCCTCTAGGAGTAATGAGGGTGTTGTCATTACACCTAGAGGTTCAGTTCTTTCTGCAACTGTCGCTCACTCTGCACTTTGATTGACAGGGGCAGGCAGTGTGTATGTGCTCACACCTGGCCCAGACTTCTTCTAAAGTCAGTCAAAGTGCAGAGGGAGCAGCAGTTGCAGAGTGAGCTGGGCCTCTAAGTGTAACAGCAACTCCCCCATTGCTCCTAGAAGATCATTTGCATATATTATATCATTATTCTAAGCAATGCGGGCACATATGAATATGGCACCAACACAGATGCCTTCAGCTGCCAAGCGGACATAGGTCAGCCAGTTTCATAGATACAAATCTGACAAATCTGCTGACAGATGCACTTTGATTGTCTAAGGATTTGGACACTAATGTTTCATGTAGATTGGATCTCAATTGGTTTCTTTTTCCAAAATGAAAAAATGTCTTTTCAGAGTAAGTTTCTTAATAAAATTGTCTAGGTCCAAAAACAATTGGAAACTACTGGGACTAGACGAGGGACAGAATTATAACCACTTTTATAATAATTGGATTTCATAGTCTTTTAAATTTTTACTGCATGGCCCGATTTACATTCACATTCGCATCACTTCTCTATGCAGTGGGAATCTCTGTTCTGTTCCCATTCTAATTGATTGCTGGCTATACTGTATCAATATAAATTGACAATATAACTTATCATTATTTTTGCTATACTAGGTAACCACTACAACCACCACTCAGAGCAGAGGAGAGGAGTTGTGTGACAGCACTTCACAGTGAAGTCCCAAAATGGGCACTTGCTGACAGAATAAAACTCAATATTATAATAAAAGCTCCTAAAAGGTATGTTTGTACTGCTCTGCTCAGCACCTAGTGCTCTCCATAGGAAATGTTTTCAGCCTCTGGATGTAAAGTAGAATGGATCTCATTTGCCAAAACAATCTAAGGACCTTTTCAGATCTTGTTTTGCATCCTGCTTAAAGGGATTTTCCAGACTTTTAATATATGACCTATCTTGCGGACAGGCCATCAATATCAGATCAGCAGGGGTCGGACGCCCGGCACCCCTGTTGATCAGCTGTATGAAGAGAAAGCACGTTTTGTGCCTACATGCTGTTTCCTGCAATCGTGCCTGCTTTCATACTTTTGATACTTAAACTTTTGGGGGGTCTGAGACCCTCTTCAGTGCAGTACTATACATCTTTACTGTAATGCGCTGCCTGTCAGTGTATTACCAGTGTAATGCAAGTGTGCATGATGGGAGATGTCTTGAGACCATTGCCCTAGGCCTCTGTAGAAGGCAAGCCCCGATGCTTGTGTAAGGCATCAGGTTGTATTCTCACCACAGGGCTGGGACCCGATGCAGACCCCTTACACATTGTAATCCGCTGGCATTGGCTTTTACAGAGATGCTGGACTATACAGCAGGGGCCTAGTTGTCAGTGCCTGCCGGTCCCCTGCACTGATCAGGCACGCACCGCTCTGGTTCCCACCCGATCAGCATGACGTACTAGTATGTCAAATTGCGGGAAGTCACTTGCCACTATGACGTACTAGTACGGAATATGTCGGAAAGGGGTTGAATGCAATTGCATGAAAATATTGTCCAAGTATAGTTTCTATACTTACCACATTCTGAAAAGAGGGTGTAAAAAGGGCAGTGAGAGGGCTGGACCAGCAGGCTTGACACATTTATTTCATTTGCACCAGTTTTCTGAGGTAAATGAAGACTGAAATCTCAGTTTGGGCGCACAGATTGCCGTAGGATGCCCCTCGCCATAAATAGGTGCATCCTCTGGCAGAGCAAGGGGTAGAAAACTAAAAATGACATCCAATGGATTTCTGAAACTGTCTAAAAGAAAAAAAAATGTCTTTGTTTCTCAGTTTCATAAATTTCCCCAAAGTTTCATGGAAATAGTAAAGAATTGAAACAACGTTTTTCAGAAAATAAGGAACTTTTCATGACTCAATAAGGTTTATTTACTCGTAAAAGAAAACTCTTTTCTTCATGACTGTAATAAAGAAATGATCATATACTGTATACTATGGTGGAGATTTATCATGAGGGGAAGTTTTAAGGACAGCTTTACAAGAATCTGCATTGCCATAACTTGAGCCAAATGTATCAAATGTGCACTATTAGGGGACATATATGAAATCTGGTACGACAGTTTTCTGGTGTTAGAATGCCGCAAGTGCTGATGCATTGGTGTGGGCATGATTTTTTTTGTGTGCAAAATTTTGCAACTTTTGACTTCCTGCATCACCCTGTGCAACTTTCAAAAGTGGGCTCGGATTAAGGCCAAGTTTGCAGATTAGATTACTTTTAAATTCATTTATCTTCTGCGCCATTCACAAAAATGTTGTAACTCCACCCCTGGCAAGCTCCAGACATACTTTAAAAATATAGCTGTATACCATGTCATAATAGCACTAAATTCATTTTTACTGCGCGCCATTTCATAAATTAGGCGCACCACACATTTACAGGAGTAAGATTGCAACTGTTAAAAAAGTTGTGACTTCACAAACCTGGCATATAAAAACTCGATAGACCAACCACACCCATCTTCCAATCCACTTTCAAAACTGCAGTTAAGTAAAAATGCAAAATGCTGCAAAACCTTTGCAAAAATAAGCCTAAAAAAACTTATTTAGCAAATTTGAAGCCATAACACAGGTCAACAGCATTTTTGGGGCCAAAGATATTTCAACGAATTTAGGGTAACTTTGGGGTGCTGATTCTGAATATGTCATCAGTTTTGCCAGATTGGCTCAAGTTTTTGAGATTTTTCGTGAAATGTGTAAAAAAAAAAGACGTAATTTGCTACACGCGCATTAACTTTATTGATATTGTCATGAATACAATAAATTTAACAAAGTAAATGTTGATTTTAGTTTATTTTAACTAGTTTTAGAAAGTAATCTTCAAAAATGAACAAGACATGAAAGATAGGAGACATTTAATCGCTGGAAAAGCGCTTTTTATATGATTTTCTTCTATGTGAGCTATTCGGGCAGTCACGCTGTAGATTCCAGCAGTAATCAGCCATCATATGTCTGTCCCATCTGCCTTGGTACCTTTCCTCCATCACCATAATATCCTGATGAAATCTCTCCCCTTGTTCTTCGCTAAAATCTCCAAGGTTTTTTGGAAATCTGTCCAAGTGACTGTGAAGATAATGCAATTTAATGCTCATGTGTACACCCAGATTTCTAAATCTCAATAGCATGTTTTGTACCAGTTCTTCATAATTGTCTGCCTTTTTATTTCCCAAGAAGTTCTTCACTACCAACACAAAACTACACCATGCAGCAGCTTCAATGTCATTCATTTCCTTAGGAAAATTTGAATCTTTAATGAGTTTCCGAATTTGAGGACCATCAAAGATTCCTGCCTTCAGTTTTTTCGCTACTAAGACCAGGGAAAGATCTGCAGATGTACATGAAGCAATTACCATCTTTGTCTAATGCCTTTACGAACTGCTTCATTAATCCTAACTTTATGTGAAGTGGTGGTAGAATGATTTTTTCCCTGTCCACCAAAGGTTCGTTCACTATGTTTGATGCTCCTACTGTCAAGGTGTCCCTTGGAGGCCAATTCAGTTTCTCCCAGTGCTGATGTTTTGCTCTACTATCCCACATGCAGATGAAGCAAGGATACTTTGTGTATCCACTTTGCTGTCCAAGTAAAAAGTTGACCATTTTTAAATCAACACATATCAGCCACGAATGTTCATGGTAGCACAGTTTCTCCAAGACCATTTTGACATTTTTGTATTGTTCTGCAAGTTTAGTTGAGTGAGCTACTGGAAGAGATGCACACTGATTGCCATTGTTCAACAAAACACATTTCAAACTCCTTTTTCACTGGAAAACAGACAACAACATAAAGTTAGTGCAAAAATCAAGCTATGAACAAACTTTTAGAACACTAATTAACAAAAAACTATATTGAGAACTGCTCAGTTCAAGTACTAATCCAAAGAAATTAATGAGATGATGCGTCGCATTTACCAACAAGTGCTATAAATAAGATACCAAAAATCTCAAAAACTTGAGCCAATCTGGCAAAACTGATAGCATATTCAGAATCAGCACCCCAAAAATACCCCAAATTCATTAAAATATTTTGGACACCAGTAAAATTTTTTTTTTTTGTTGACCTGTGTAATTCTTGAGTGCAGAGCTTAATAAATCCCTCCTGTGCTAATCCTTCTCTGTGTTTGTTTTTACATCATTTTTATGTCATTATATTTTACTAAATGTCAGACACCTGGACAGCCTCCATGCTGTGTACCATGTTTTTGGTTCCTCCCATCGACCCTAGTGACAGATAACTTATAGAGGTTTCTTTTTAACCCCTTAGTGAGATGTTGGGAATTAAAAGATGGCAGGTGATGGCTTTGTTACACAGATGCCGCAGTTAATAGCAATGTCCGGGGCGGATTGGCCATAGACTTTACAGGGAAATATCCCAATGGGCTGATGCCCAGGGGGCCACCTGAGTCCTCCTCACGGCCGGCCAGTGGAAGTTTTTGGCGATATATTTTGTGTTGCTGGCAGTATTTTGTGATGGACTGTGGTATTTGGCTCTGTTGGGGTGGTATAATGTGACACAATATGGTATTACTGACCCTGCCTTCCATCAATTTGGACCCAACTACAAAACGAGGCCACTTTTAGTATTTTTTCCAGGGCCACTTTAAGTTCCCAGTCCGTCCCTGACAATGTCATCATCTAAGCAGATAGTCAGGGGGAGCGGTTACCTCTTACCCTGATCCCTGCCATTGTAATTTTCCTATTAAGCTCTGACTGAGGTAGGTCTTAAAGGCTGTGGACACCTTTGGGGACATTTTCATGCATTCTACTCATTTTGGGCAACAAATCATTTTTCAATTGGTCTTTATTAAAAATGTTCAGCCCTTTTCTCTGCACAGATGTCAGTCTGTATCTGAACGTTAAAGTTCCCTAGGCGGACTAAAATGACACTAAAAGTAGAACAAGTTCTTAAAAAGTCATCATTCCCCTTTCCCCAATTTTACATATAACAATAAAACTAAATATAAATATAATTGATATCACCATGTCCAAGCATGTCCAAACTATTTATCCTGCACAGGAACACTGTGAACACTGTAACAAAGAAAATTATAATAATATGTGCAAATTTTCAAATATTCCATTTTTGTTCACCTCACCTCCTGATAAAAAATTGAATAAAAACTGGTCAAAAGTATTGTACTAATAAAAACTACAGCTTGTCCTGCAAACAATAAGCTTCACTCAGTTGTGTAGACGGAAATATTAAAATGTTATGTCAAACTATGGCAACAGAAAGCAAATTATTTTCAAAGTTTTACATTTTTTTAAAAATAGTAACGTTAATATTTTAGTGCATAGTCAACAGCAAAAAACTGAACACCAGCTACCTCATGGCAACCCCCACTCCTACTCCAGTTAAATTTGCCCAAGATTGCCATGGATGACTTCCATGTTGCATCCATTTTTTATGGACCATTGAAGCAATGCCTATTCTTTTCTGCATTGAAATTCAATATGGTTGTGCGAATGGGGCTTTACACACATGAACATTGCACCAAACAGAACTTGTGTATTATGAAAGAGCCCCCCTACAGAGACTTAAAGGGATTCTGTCACCACCATTTTGCATATTAAGTTATTTATACCACTGGATTTCTCTTATCATAAGGATCCCCAAATGGTTATTGTTATAGGGCCCAGATGAAGATTTGTGGTGTAAAAATCCTTTTTTATCTACTGTCAATCACTTGCATTAAGGGGCCCAAGGGGAGTTGACCATGGTTGCTGGAGCCCGGGCTCGGCGATTCCGTTGGAGCCCGGGACCGCCCACCTAATTAATATTCACTTCACTGAGTGAAGCTCCGACGCGGCAATTGATGTACTGCGCCTGCGCAGCCCCGGACGGCACACCTAATTAATATTCACTTCACTGAGTCAGTGAAGCTCCGGCGGCAGCTGTAATCCCGCGCAGGCGCAGTGCCGCGTCGGAGCTTCACTGACTCAGTGAAGTGAATATTAATTAGGTGTGCCGTCCGGGGCTGCGCAGGCGCAGTACATCAATTGCCGCGTCGGAGCTTCACTCAGTGAAGTGAATATTAATTAGGTGGGCGGTCCGGGGCTCCAACGGAATCGCCGAGCCCGGGCTCCAGCAACCATGGTCAACTCCCCTTGGGCCCCTTAATGTAAGTGATTGACAGTAGATAAAAAAGGATTTTTACACCACAAATCTTCATCTAGGCCCTATAACAATAACCATTTGGGGATCCTTATGATAAGAGAAATCCAGTGGTATAAATAACTTAATATGCAAAATGGTGGTGACAGAATCCCTTTAAGTGTCTGTGATACGGTTCGACCACGGAGTCCCTAAAAGAACACAACTTTTATTTAGATACAAGGAACACCACAGAATTATGGGTAGTGAAATACAATAAACAAAACAATAGTAAATGATACTAACACTTACAGGCTCTTAATTCTAAGCAAGTGTGCACACCGCTATAGTCACGTTTTAGTTCACTCATGGTTTGAGGTGACCCTCTTATTAAGTATAACCTCTTCCCAATAAAGGCTCATTCACACAAACATATTTTTTTCTGTTTCCATTCCGTTTTTTACCTCGATGGGGCTTAAAAAAACCCCAGAAATTACTCTGTGTGCATTCCATGTCCGTGTTCCGCAAAAAAATAGAACATATCCTATTCTTGATTGCTTTGCAGATAAGGACAGGTGTTACAATGGATCCGCAAAAAAAACTAACGGATGCCTCATGGATCACACAGATGTTATCCTTTTTTTTGCAGATCCATGTTTTGTAGCCCTAAGGGTGCTGATCTCCAATGTTAGCAAGGATTCTCCAGATGTGATGGCTGGTCTCCAAGGAATCAAGGGTTCAGCTGCTGTACTGAGGTTGAGCAGTAAGATGTCATAGAAGGAAATGTTTTTTTTTTTTTTTACAGTACTGTACATGCATGGAAAATGAGGCCAATGTGAAATATCCTCTGAAACAGCCCTTTAAAGAGGCTCTGTCACCACTTTGTAATCTATGTAATTATATACATAGGCACATAGGTATATTAATCCTCTCCCCTGACATACCTTTATATCAGAGAATCCATCAGCCATTAGCCCAGAAAAGTCACTTTTATAAATATGCAAATTAGTTTTCGGAGCACCGGGAGGTGTGCTCTTTTCATCCGAGCACCGCATCTGCCACGGCCTCCCAGCTCCTAAACACGCCCTTCATCAATTAAACACGCCCCCCTGCCCTCATCCAGGGTACGGCACGTGCGCACTACGCTTGCAGCGCCGAACTGCCTCTTGATGGACACTGAACCCGGAAGTGACGGTGTGTGTGCACTACATCGAAAGCGATTGCAGTGTTCGGCGCTGCAAGCGTAGTGCGCATGCGCCGTACCCTGGATGAGGGCAGGGGGGCGTGTTTAATTGATGAAGGGCGTGTTTAGGAGCTGGGAGGCCGTGGCAGATGCGGTGCTCGGATGAAAAGAGCACACCTCCCGGTGCTCCGAAGACTAATTTGCATATTTATAAAAGTGACTTTTCTGGGCTAATGGCTGATGGATTCTCTGATATAAAGGTATGTCAGGGGAGAGGATTAATATACCTATGTGTCTATGTATGTAATTACATAGGTTACAAAGTTGTGACAGAGCCTCTTTAAACACATTTTGTTTTCATCACCAACAGGAAAGGTTTCAAAGTAGGTTAACTCAGGTTCAGCTTCCTCTTTCACTATAGTCTGTAATTCAGATTTGTGCAGGTGTACTTCCAGAGAGAGCCTGAAACTGGCAAGGGGATGGGTCCAGAAGAAAGCCCTCCCTGGTCATGGCGCTTTCTAGTACTACGACTCCTCGGTCCTGCTCTGTGCTATAACAGCACAGTGCTGGACAGAGGTGTCAGACTGTAGGGTATGCTGGGCCTAGGACCCTTGCTGCCACGGGTGGTGGGCCCTGCATGTAAATAAGCATTAGTACTGGCTGCTGTCCCTACTGGTGTGGACCCTGTAGCAGGTGCTACAGCTGTAGTTACTCCCCTTGTGCTATTAAAAGTACAACTTGCCCTGTGTAAAAGAAGCCCTCATATGGCTGTTAAAAGAATAGTAAAAAAAAGTTTGGTATATTGGGAAACAGAGAGGAAAAATGGAAAGTGGAAAAATGAAAATAGTTTAAGGTGGCAACTTAAAGCCACAGACCTTGTCAGCATGGCCACAGCCGCCGATCCATGATCCTCAGCACTGCCTCCCATTGAAATTAATGGGAGGCGAAAACCATGCGGCCACTGGTGAAATTTCAGCACAGGTGTCCACGTCAAAGATCTACAGCAAAAGACTCCATGTGAACAAACTATATATATATATACACTCACCGGCCACTTTATTAGGTACACCTGTCCAACTGCTCGTTAACACTTAATTTCTAATCAGCCAATCACATGGCGGCAACTCAGTGCATTTAGGCATGTAGACATGGTCAAGACAATCTCCTGCAGTTCAAACCGAGCATCAGTATGGGGAAGAAAGGTGATTTGAGTGCCTTTGAACGTGGCATGGTTGTTGGTGCCAGAAGGGCTAGTCTGAGTATTTCAGAAACTGCTGATCTACTGGGATTTTCACGCACAACCATCTCTAGGGTTTACAGAGAATGGTCCGAAAAAGAAAAAAACATCCAGTGAGCGGCAGTTCTGTGGGCGGAAATGCCTTGTTGATGCCAGAGGTCAGAGGAGAATGGGCAGACTGGTTCGAGCTGATAGAAAGGCAACAGTGACTCAAATTGCCACCCGTTACAACCAAGGTAGGCAGAAGAGCATCTCTGAACGCACAGTACGTCGAACTTTGAGGCAGATGGGCTACAGCAGCAGAAGACCACACCGGGTGCCACTCCTTTCAGCTAAGAACAGGAAACTGAGGCTACAATTTGCACAAGCTCATCGAAATTGGACAGTAGAAGATTGGAAAAAACGTTGCCTGGTCTGATGAGTCTCGATTTCTGCTGCGACATTCGGATGGTAGGGTCAGAATTTGGCGTCAACAACATGAAAGCATGGATCCATCCTGCCTTGTATCAACGGTTCAAGCTGGTGGTGGTGGTGTCATGGTGTGGGGAATATTTTCTTGGCACTCTTTGGGCCCCTTGGTACCAACTGAGCATCGTTGCAACGCCACAGCCTACCTGAGTATTGTTGCTGACCATGTCCATCCCTTTATGACCACAATGTACCCAACATCTGATGGCTACTTTCCGCAGGATAATGCGCCATGTCATAAAGCTGGAATCATCTCAGACTGGTTTCTTGAACATGACAATGAGTTCACTGTACTCAAATAGCCTCCACAGTCACCAGATCTCAATCCAATAGAGCATCTTTGGGATGTGGTGGAACGGGAGATTCGCATCATGGATGTGCAGCCGACAAATCTGCGGCAACTGTGTGATGCCATCATGTCAATATGGACCAAAATCTCTGAGGAATGCTTCCAGCACCTTGTTGAATCTATGCCACGAAGAATTGAGGCAGTTCTGAAGGCAAAAGGGGGTCCAACCCGTTACTAGCATGGTGTACCTAATAAAGTGGCCGGTGAGTGTATATATATATATATATATATATATACAATGTGAGACACTGAAGGGGTTAATCATGGATGGTCGGTATATTTTGCCTGGGTTCAGCTATTATGCTTACTACACTGAGGGAAGTTTATGTCTTCCACCAGGAGACATGGGAAACCAGGAAGTGATGTGGTCTCCAACAAAGTAGTTGCTGGAGACATTTGGATACAATGTGTTTGGGCCTGGTTTTTTGGGATGGATGACAGGAATGGCAGTGGGGCCATCCATCCCACTTCCTCCACTCCAGGTCTTCGTGTTTGGAGTCAGGCACCACAGGTGCAGAGGCTCCACTATTAGCAGGTCCATAAAGACTGCAAGCTCTGCAGACAGAGTTGAGGCTGGGTGCAGCTAGGATCACTGAAGGCTGCTGGCCTCAGGAAATACTTGGAACCTGTCAAAGGTAAAACTTATGGACTGTGTGATATGTTTGTTCGTGCTGCTGTAGCTAGTTGCACATATAGTGAGGAAACTACCTGGTGTTAGTTAGTGCTGGACAAGCAGGGTTTATTTTGTTATGCCTGAAGCAAAGGCTGTATTTTCTTTATTTTGAACTTGTAAATAAACGCAGGCCAAGCCTGTACAGTCATGGCCAAAAGTTTTGAGAATGATACAAATATAAATTTTTACAAAGTCTACTGCTTCAGTTTTTATAATGGCAATTTGCATATACTCCAGAATGTTATAAAGAGTGATCAGCTTAACAGCAATTACTTGCAAAGTCAATATTTGCCTAGAAAATGAACTTTATCCCCCAAAACACATTTCAACATCATTGCAGCCCTGCCTTAAAAGGACCAGCTAACATCGTTTCAGTGATTGCTCCATTAACACAGGTGTGTGTGTTGATGAGGACAGGGCTGGAGATCAATCTGTCATGATTAAGTAAGAATGACACCACTGGACAATTTAAAAGGAGGCTGGTGCTTGGCATCATTGTTTCTCTTCTGTTAACCATGGTTATCTCTAAAGAAACACATGCAGTCATCATTGCACTGCACAAAAATGGCCTAACAGGGAAGAGTATCGCAGCTAGAAAGATTGCACCTCAGTCAACAATCTATCGCATCATCAAGAACTTCAAGGAGAGAGGTTCCATTGTTGCCAAAAAGGCTCCAGGGCGCCCAAGAAAGACCAGCAAGCGCCAGGACCGTCTCTTAAAGGTGTTTCAGCTGCGGGATCGGGCTACCAGCAGTCCAGAGCTTGCTCAGGAATGGCAGCAGGCAGGTGTGAGTGCATCTGCACGCACTGTGAGGCGGAGACTCTTGGAGCAAGGCCTGGTCTCAAGGAGGGCAGCAAAGAAGCCACTTCTCTCCAGAAAAAACATCAGGGACAGACTGATATTCTGCAAAAGGTACAGGGAGTGGACTGCTGAGGACTGGGGTAAAGTCATTTTCTCTGATGAATCCCCTTTTCGATTGTTTGGGACATCTGGAAAACAGCTTATTCGGAGAAGACGAGGTGAGCGCTACCACCAGTCTTGTCTCATGCCAACTGTAAAGCATCCTGAAACCATTCATGTGTGGGGTTGCTTCTCAGCCAAGGGAATCGGCTCTCTCACAGTCTTGCCTAAAAACACAGCCATGACTAAAGAATGGTACCAGAATGTCCTCCGAGAGCAACTTCTCCCAACCGTCCAAGAGCAGTTTGGCGATCAACAATGCCTTTTCCAGCATGATGGAGCACCTTGCCATAAAGCAAAGGTGATAACTAAATGGCTCAGGGAACAAAACATAGAGATTTTGGGCCCATGGCCTGGAAACTCCCCAGATCTTAATCCCATTGAGAACTTGTGGTCAATCATCAAGAGACAGGTGGACAAACAAAAACCTACAAATTCTGACAAAATGCAAGCATTGATTGTGCAAGAATGGACTGCTATCAGTCAGGATTTGGTCCAGAAGTTGATTGAGTGCATGCCAGGGAGAATTGCAGAGGTCCTGAAGAAGAAGGGTCAACACTGCAAATATTGACTTGCTGCATTAACTCATTCTAACTGTCAATATAAGCTTTTGTTACTCATAATATGATTGCAATTATATTTCTGTATGTGATAAAAAACATCTGACAAACACACATAAAAACCACCCCAAAACCTCACCCACTAGGAGTGAGGAATAATATATGCCCACACTTAACTCCTAGTGGGTGAGGTTTTGGGGTGGTTTGTTTGTGTTTTGTAGTTGCCCAGTGATATTATTGATGAGGCATAGAGTTGCTACACATAAAAACCAGAGGGCAGTAGATCATGTGAAAATATAATATTTGTGTCATTCTCAAAACTTCTGGCCATGACTGTATTTGGACTTTATCTTGTGTCTGGGACTCTGACTGCTGTTCACACCACAAACCCGCACCCTACCGAGCTAACTTCCCCACATATGGTGGAGGATGTGGGCAGAGTGAACAAAACGCAGTCTTAAAGAGACACACACCCTAAAAAGGACTGATTTGCTGTGTACCGCGCTATGTCTTGGGTGAAGCCTGCAGGTGAATTGTCTAAAAAGACGTCGGCAATGGAGGACCTAATCAAACAGATGATCCATGCCAATCTGCAGCAAACCAGTCGGCAACAGTATGAGGTCTCCCAAGCCATGCTACAACAGCAAGTGGAGATGAATAGACTGTTGGTAGAAAAGTTGGCAGGAGCCTTGACCGTACCACAAGCTTTGACTACGGAAAGAACACAAAGTGTGCAACCATCGGTGAGGGCCACAGTGCAAGCCACGCTGCAAAAGATGACACCTACCCACGACGTAGAGGCGTATCTCGCTGTCTTTGAAAGAATTGCAGAGCGTGAAATGCTGCCTGTGGACCAGTGGGCGGATGTTGTGGCGCCTTACTTAACAGGTGAACCCCAAAAGGCCTACTTTGACCTGAGTGGGTTGGACTCCCGAGACTACGCCAAGCTAAAGGCGGAGATCCTGGCTCGGTTGGGGGTAACCATGCAGGTGCGTGCAGGGCCGGTGCATGCCTGGACTTTCTCGGAAAGCCTTCCACCATGGTCCCAGATGTATGACCTGATCCACCTAGTGTCAAAGTGGCTACAGCCGGAGAAGTGCACTCCAGCGCAGATCATTGAGAGGGACGTCCTAGACAAGTTCACCCGTACTTTGTCGCCTCGTATACAGCTCTGGGTTGGGCAAGCAGGACCTACAGATGCAGACCAGCTGGTAAACCTGGTGGAGCGGTATCGTGCCACTGAGGAGCTGCTACAGACTTCCATCAGCAGGGGCAATGCCAGGGAGACCAAGACGACTAGAAGTGTGGGTAAGACTGCTCCGGTTACTCGAGATCTGAGGCAGGTGACACAGAGAGGTGACCCTGAAAGGGGGCCAGCAGTTGGGCTACGACGGGGGTCTCGCGACAGAGACCAAGGTCGCATACAGTGTTGGCGGTGCCGTGAGTGGGGGCACATCGTGGCTAACTGCCCCCTTACCGTCGAGCCCATGGACTGCAATACCTCCAGACGTGATTCTCTCTTTGCCCGTCCCGTTCTGGCGGCAGAGAGTGTGTCCGGGACTGAACCACAAATGTGCACTGTCACCATTGGGGGTTACACAATGTCTGCCCTGCTGGACTCAGGAAGCCTGGTAACCCTCATGCATGGGTCTTTGGTCGGTTCTGGGGTATACAGTGGACATACTATTGGGGTGTTGTGTATCCACGGGGATACACGGGAATACCCCACCGCTGATGTCACCATAGGCACCTCTTGTGGTGCTGTTACCCATGAGGTGGGCGTGGTTAAGACTTTAGTTCATGAAGTCATCATAGGAAGAGACTTTCCATTGTTTTGGGACTTGTGGGAGAAAATAAACACGCATTGTGCAAAACGTGTTATTATTGATGATAATGATGATGTTGGTGATAACAGGGGTCAGGACATAACCCCCGAGCCTTATGACCCAGACACCGAGGTACCAGCAGTAGGGGTGACCCCAAGTGAAAATGGGAAGTTTCCCCTAGCAGTGTTGGTAGGTGACACGGAAGAACCGGAGGAGGGTCCGGATCTGCCGGACTTGGAGGTGTCACGGGACAATTTTGGGACAGCCCAGCTTAGAGATCCCTTGCTGGTAAGAGCTCGTGAAAATGTTACTGTAATCAATGGGGTCCCCCAAGTTCCCGGGGCTGATACGAGGTACCCTTACTTTGCAGTTAATCAGGAACTACTCTACCGTATAGATAAGGTACGGGGGGAGGAGCTTGAGCAGCTGGTTGTGCCTCAGCCCTATCGCCGAACAGTATTAGATTTAGCCCATAAGCATGCATTGGGAGGTCATTTGGGCTGTGAGAAAACCCTAGAACGGGTTTCACGGAGGTTTTACTGGCCAAGTGTATATACCAGTGTAAAAGAGTACTGTGAGTCATGCACTGTGTGTCAGTTAACGGCCCCTATGTCTCACTTCAGGAGTCCCTTAGTCCCACTGCCCATCATAGAGGTACCATTTGACAGGATTGCAATGGATCTAGTTGGCCCAGTGGTGAAATCCGCTAGAGGGCATCAGTACATTCTGGTTGTATTAGACTATGCCACCCGGTATCCTGAGGCGGTACCTCTGAGAAACATCTCTGCAAAGATCATTGCCAGAGAGCTGTTTAACATGTTCTCCCGAACTGGCATTCCTAAAGAGATCCTCACTGACCAGGGGACCCCGTTTATGTCACGGGTCATGAAGGAGATGTGCAAGCTCTTAAAAATTAAACACCTGCGTATGTCAGTATATCATCCCCAAACTGAAGGACTTGTTGAAAGGTTCAACAAGACCTTGAAGGGCATGTTAAAGAGGGTGGTTAGCCAGGATGGTAAAGACTGGGATTGTTTATTGCCATGTTTGATGTTTGCAGTACGTGAGGTACCCCAGTCCTCCACTGGGTTCTCTCCATTTGAGCTAGTATATGGCCGACACCCTCGTGGGCTCCTGGACATCGCCAAGGAGACCTGGGAGCAAGAACACACCCCCTACAGAAGTGTTATCGAACACATTGCCCTCATGCAGGATCGGATAGCGGCCATTATGCCCATAGTGAAGGCCCACATAGAGCAAGCACAGGAGGCCCAGAGTCACGTGTATAACAGGTCGGCTAAGGTCAGAACCTTTGCGCCAGGGGACCGAGTGCTGGTATTGGTGCCAACTGTAGAAAGCAAATTTTTGGCCAAAGGGCACGGGCCGTATGAGGTTATTGAGAAGGTGGGGGAAGTCACCTATAAGGTGCACCAGCCCGGCAGAAGGAAGCCTGAGCAAATCTACCATGTTAATTTGCTAAAGCCATGGAAAGAGCGAGAGTCCTTGTCTGCAGTGAGTTTACCCAGTAGGGTAGCCCGGGGAAGTCCCCACCTGAGGTAAATGTCCCTCCTAAGAGTATACCAGGGGTGCGTATCTCGGAAACCTTGTCTAGGGCACAAGGGCAGCAGACAAAGGAGTTTGTCCTGAGGAATACTGATGTGTTCTCCGAATTATCTGGGCGTACTTCCATAGTCAAGCACGACATTGTCACTGAGCCACAGGTACGGGTACACTTAAAGCCATACAGGGTACCAGAAGCTCGTAGACAGGCCATTTCAGAAGAAGTCAAAAAAATGTTGGATCTGGGGGTTATTGAGGAGTCAAATAGTGAATGGTCAAGTCCCATAGTCCTGATACCCAAACCAGATGGCACACTATGGTTTTGTAATGACTTCCAGAAATTAAATGAGGTGTCAAAGTTTGACGCCTATCCAATGCCAAGGGTGGATGAGTTGATAGAGAGATTGGGACATGCGAGATTTTTCTCTACACTAGATCTGACGAAAGGGTATTGGCAGGTACCACTCACTGACCGTGCTAAAGAGAAGACTGCATTTGTCACCCCTGAGGGTTTGTTCCAATATGTCTGCCTTCCCTTTGGACTACATGGGGCTCCTGCCACATTTCAGAGATTAATGGATGTCATCCTTAAGCCCCATCGCAGGTATGCTTTTGCTTATTTAGATGACATCATCATTTTTAGTGAAGACTGGGAAAGTCACCTACCAAAGGTGCAAGCAGTAATAGACTCCCTGAGGGCTGCAGGTTTGACTGCAAACCCAAAAAAATGTGTGTTGGGTCTGGAGGAGGCGCGTTATCTGGGGTACATAATAGGAAGAGGTGTCATCAAGCCCCAGGTCAACAAAGTAGAAGCCATCCAAAATTGGCCATGGCCAGTGACCAAAAAGCAGGTGAGAGCTTTTCTGGGTATTGTGGGCTATTACCCAGATTTATCCCTAACTTCGCCACTATCGCAGCGCCCTTGACAGATCTGACCAAGGGAAGTAGGTCTGTCATGGTTAAATGGAGTGAAGAGGCTGAGGGGGCATTCCAAAGACTGAAATTAGTCCTCTGTAGAGAGCCAGTACTCGTCACTCCTGATTTCACTAAGACATTTGTGGTACAAACCGATGCCTCTGACGTAGGGCTAGGGGCAGTACTTTCCCAAGAGGTGGGGGTGAGGAGCACCCAGTCACCTATCTTAGCAGGAAGCTTACACCCCCAGAAAAGAACTACAGCATTGTGGAACGTGAATGTTTGGCGATAAAATGGGCCCTAGAAGCGCTGAAGTATTACCTGCTAGGTCGGCACTTCAGGCTAGTGACCGACCACTGCCCTCTCACCTGGATGAGCCAGGCTAAAGAGAGAAATGCAAGGGTCACGAGGTGGTTCCTTACGTTGCAAAACTTTAAATTTACTGTAGAGCACAGGGCTGGTAAATTACAAGGGAACGCAGATGCGCTATCAAGGACACACTGTTTAATGGCTAAAAGTGTTCGCCCCCACAGGTTCGAACAAAGGGGGAGGGTATGTGAGACACTGAAGGGGTTAATCATGGATGGTCGGTATATTTCGCCTGGGTTCAGCTATTATGCTTACTAGACTGAGGGAAGTTCATGTCTTCCACCAGGAGACATGGGAAACCAGGAAGTGATGTGGTCTCCAACAAAGTAGTTGCTGGAGACATTTGGATACAATGTGTTTGGGCCTGGTTTTTTGGGATGGATGACAGGAATGGCAGTGGGGCCATCCATCCCACTTCCTCCACTCCAGGTCTTAGTGTTTGGAGTCAGGCACCACAGGTGCAGAGGCTCCACTATTAGCAGGTCCATAAAGACTGCAAGCTCTGCAGACAGAGCTGAGGCTGGGTGCAGCTAGGATCGCTGAAGGCTGCTGGCCTCAGGAAATACTTGGAACCTGTCAAAGGTAAAACTTATGGACTGTGTGATATGTTTGGTCGTGCTGCTGTAGCTAGTTGCACGTATAGTGAGGAAACTACCTGGTGTTAGTTAGTTATTATGTGGTAATAACTTATATATATATATATATCTAACACATTATGTGGAATGCTTTTACTTATCCAAGCCATTCTGTTTTCTTGTGGCACATAGTACTTCATGTTAGCGGTAAATTTGAGTTGATATGTTTTACCTTTATTTATTAAAGAATTCAAAACTTACAGAAAATGTGGGGAAAGAAATCAATATTTTCTAAATGTTAATTACTCTGCTTTTAAGACAGATAGTGATACTTCATAAAATAGTTATTAATTAACATTCAACATATGTCTACTTTATGTTTGCATAATTTTGTAAATGTCATCTTATTTTTCAGGACATTAGAAGGCTTAGAATTGTACAGTAGAAGCACTTTTTTAAATTTCCAAGAAAATTTCCCAAACCGACTTTTTTTAAGGCCCAATTCAGTTATGAAGTCACTTTGAGGGGATTGCATAATAGAAACCACCCATAAATTACTTCATTTTTCAAAATTGATTTTAGAAACTTTGTTAACCTTTTAAAGGGTTTCTGTCATCAGATTTAACCCTTTTAAACCTGACACAGACACAGACCCTAACTGTGGTATTATTATGTTTATTGGGGGCCCCCTTACTGTAATAATCTTACATTTGTTATATGTAAATGAGCCTCTAGGAACAGGGGGGGGGCGTTGCCCCTGCTCCTAGAGGCTCTGTTTTCCTACATCCTTCCACGCCCTGAGGTCCTTGATTGACAGGGCCA
Source organism: Rhinella marina (assembly GCA_900303285.1). Lineage (NCBI taxonomy): Eukaryota > Metazoa > Chordata > Amphibia > Anura > Bufonidae > Rhinella > Rhinella marina. The sequence continues at coordinate 36,265 of ONZH01021942.1, read as the reverse complement.
GGCATCGTTCGTGTCCTGCTGCCGGCCCTGTGTGCTGCACTGCGCATGCGCGAGATTTCCCCGGCACACAGGGCTGGCCGGAGAAGCCGAGCACTGGCCCTGTCAATCAAGGACCTCGGGGCGTGGAAGGAGGTAGGAAAACGGAGCCTCTAGGAGCAGGAGCAAGGCCCCCCTGCTCTTAGAGGCTCATTTACATATAACAAAAGTAGGATTATCACAGTAAGGGTGCCCCCAATAAACATAATAATACAACAGTTAGGATCTGCTGACATTAGCACATCGCTAATGTCAGCAGGTTTAAAAGGGTTAAATCTGATTACCGAAACCCTTTAAAGAGGCTCTGTCATCTGGTGCAAGCATACCCTACTCGGCATATAGCCAGGTATGGCTGATAACGCTGACAAAAAGCATACCTTTCTCTTTCTTCCATTATGTCCGGTTTGGCAGGAAAATCACGCCCCCAATCCTTTTGACTGACAGCGCGAGACCCACTGGTCTAGCACTGAGATCCCGTGCCTGTGCACTCGCATCTATGCCAAACCGGACCTAAGCCAGAGCCTCTTTAAGTGTTCCACAAGAATGAAAGAAAATGGAGGTGAAATTTCAAAAGATGTTTGGCAGATTTTCATTTTAATCCATTTTCCTGTAACACAGCATGGGTTAGCAGCAAAACAAACCTCAATATTTATCACCCTGATTCTGCAGTTTACAGAAACGTGGTCATAAACTGTTGTATGGGCACATGGCAGTGCTCAAAAGAGAAGGAGTGGCATATGGTTTTTAGTGGGCAGATTTTTTGGGTGCTATGTCACATTTGAAGAGACTCTGAGATATACCTAGTTTAAACCTCCAAAAAGTGACCTTATATGAGAAACTGCTTCCCTCAAGGAATGTAGTGTAGTGGGGTGTAGTGAGTGCTTCGACTTCCAGATGTTTCATAGAATTTAGAATCACTTGACTGTGATCATGAAAAATTAAATTATTTTCCAATAAAATGTTGCTTTAGCCCCGGATTATTGTATAGCAGCTGTGCTTAGTATTGCACTCAGCCCCATTCACCACAATGTACAGCGCTGTGCTTGGTAACCTGCGAGAAGGCCACACTGCTCACAGGACAGGTGGTGCTTTCTCGTTGGGGGTCTTGGGTGTCGGAAGCCCTACGGGGCTTTTCTCAACATGTTTGTTGGATTGCAGCCAGATCTCCACCAGTCCCTATTATAGTGTAATAAAGTGGAATACAGTGATCTAAAGAGACCTTCCCTGCTGTATCATACAGCCAGCACCCAGCCGCATTGACAGGGAGCAGCGATCGTGCCACCCCCATAATTTAACCCCTTAGGTACCTCAACCAACGTTAATAGTGGCACCTGTGAGTGAAGACAAAGGAATGCAGTTCCCTCTGCCTTCCGACAGGGAGCCCCTGCAGTGAAATCATGGGGCTCCAATCGGTTGCCATGGCAGCCTGGATGCTGCTGAAGCCCTTCAGGCCTGTCATGGCAATCTCTATGCTGATCTATATGTAAAAATCATATTCACTCTAATACATCTCTATTAGGGTGAATATTGCAATCCCTCATCCCCATACAGAATCATTGTTTCTGGACGGCAGATTGTTGGGAATGAACATTCGCAGGAGCGGTCATTCCCAATAATCTGACAGATAATTGGAAATTGTAAATCCACCTAAAAGGTGCAATATCTCTTTCTCTGGATATACTTAGATACCCCAGCATCCTCAGTGAAATACATTGGATTCTTTCTGTCCTTCTTACTATGGTGATAAGCCAGTAGCTTAGCAGTGTTCTGCAGCGCTATGATAATTGTACATGTGCATAAAACAGTTCCATAGAGTGTGCAAGTAGTAGCATACACTCAATATACATTTTACACTGTATACACCGCACACACACATTTGTGACATGTCTCCTGAGGGTCCCTTTAAATGGGGTAATTTCAGCCATGAACAAGCTCTGATTAATTACATACAAGTCGATTGGCGCTCATTTTTACACAGCCTAATGCAAATTAATGTGGGGCGAGTCATTGTTCCTACGTTAATTTGTCCCCCATAAAGCTTGCTCATTGTCGGCAGCACATCCCCCTACTTATCTGCCCATTTGTCAGCTGATTAGCAGACCTGTCAAGGGTCATGGGTCAATAATTGGGATTGAGCTTCCTTTTGACTAGGGTGGCCACCTATAACCCCAAAAAGGAGGACATCGCGCCCCCCAAAAGGAGGACGTCATACCCAGGACTGGGGGGCACAACACTACAATACACATCATATAGAACATCCATAAATAATAATAATCAGCACATAAAATGCCCTTATATAATACCCATCATCCAAGAAGGCAGTTTCCATCATTTTAATTTGTGTGAATATCTTTTTTATTGTTTTTTCAATATTTTTTTTATTGTTTTTTCAATAAAGATAATACAAACAATACGAAACAGTCGCATACATTGTTTGATGACATAACATTAAGCATTGAGGCAAAAAGATCCCAGGAGGACTTGTGTGAAACCAGGTAGAGAGAATGCCACCCGGCTCCGCAATCCTCATGGTGAGATCAGGTCAATAGTTCGGATTTCTTGTCATTTAGCAAGTAATTGCAAGCCCTGAAATGTAGGGCGACAACCCATTGAACAACAGAGTAACATCAACGGCATGTACAAGGAAAAAAAAACAGCCAACAGTCTTAATTAGGTTGACAAATAGTCATATAATAGTTTCACGAAACATTGGAGATGGAACGCGCGGGAGACAGTCTCCATCATTTTAGTTAGTAAAAACTGAGGCATCTAAGCCTAACACTGGGGCAGCCCAACCACACCATTTATGGGCGTTGTTTGTTAGACCCACCCATATCAGCCCAGGACAGCCCGAATTTGTCAGGACTATCTATGAAAATCAAGGATAGTCCTGGAAAATTCAGAACAGTTGGCAACTGTGCACTATAAAGGTTTTCCATAGTTACTGAATGTGAGCAGATCCAGGGCATGTACTTACAGCACCTGCTGTCGGGGCCTGGCCTTATGTTGCACAGTGCCAAGTGTAAATTTATAGTGTATCTTCATACAAAACCCATACAACATCCATATAGTACATGCACATTTACTGACCAGCCTACCTTTGACCTATCACCAACCAATTCTAAAGGACCCTTACATCAGATAAGCCAACTCTATAATTACTAAGGTCTGTCATGTGCACCGTCTATACATGAAAAAAATGGTGGTGGAAGGGGAAATGTTAACAGGACTTTGCTCAAATGTCTACAGATATAACTTGGAGTGTGATGCTTTAAAAGGTGATTGTTCTTCATTTATTCCATTGTTCCTCATCATGTTCCATATCAAGTCTATGATACTAGAACTTCCATTTTTTTTATCCCTCAGAATAATTGAGTAATACTGAGACAGATACACAGAAATGGTCCATTGCTAGTATCACGAGTTATGTAGAAATAACAGGAACTGGAAACATCAGGTGACTGATAAGAATAAACATATGAGGAATAGAGATATTTCTTATTCCATGTTTTTGACCACTAGCATCATTTTCACGTATTTGTGGCATGATGTTCCTACTTTTTAGCTGCAGATAAAAATACTTTGAAACAAATACTTTAGGACTTATTCATTCAACAACTCAAAGTCCAATTGCATATTCTAAATTGGCCCCTTTTACCACTAAGAGTTCCGGCCACCTGTATTGAAAATACTGCCCACCAGGGGTTTATGAATCACAGGAAAGCTTGCAAACCTTAAAGCGTATCTGAGTTTTCAAAAAGGGTTTTCATAATGCCTGTGCTTCTTTGTATAATCATAATCATGAAGGAATAGGCCATTTTCTCTAATGTCTTTTTCAGCCTAATTATTCCACTCTTCAGCTGCACAGCTAGATGCATTTCTCTCACAAGCAGAGGACATCTCCCTTTTGTGGAATCTGCCAGCAATGTACTGCTGTAATGTCCTTTCCCTTACTTCCCACTATGTTTGTTTTCAGCTCTGGAGCTCACAGAACAGATAAGGAGGGAGAGACACTCCCCCAATTTCCAGTGTGTGGAATTGTCTTATGTGTCTCTGTTGCTAGGGCAACAGGCAATGGACTGCAAATTAGGTGGAAGTAGCATTTGGTGGCCTAGTTAAGCCTGCATTTATTCTACTGATGCAGGGAATGGATCATCATTAGATGGCAGACCCATTGCCTCTTGCCTTTTTCTAAGATCATCAAGGTCTGCTATTTAAATCCAGCCAGTTCTTTCATTGATTGTCTGGGTGTCAGTTTATACTTGTGATTGCAGTTCCTCTTTTGGTTTCATCTAGCATCTATTCCTGTGGATTCTGCTTCAAGTGAAGTGCCCTGGAGCAAGGGTACACTGGACTATAGATGTTTGTGGACATTTGCCCCTACTGCCACTATGAAAAGCCATCAACTAACTTCTTTATTGCACTTTCAAAGGTTAACTTGCACTGTGTATGCTGTTGTGTGAACTTATACTGTTTCATATTGTTGAACTACATTTATATGTTTAATGTAACATATCTTGTTCATTTGCACTGTTATTACACAATAGTTGCACTGCATCGTGGAAAGGATTAAAGCACAGCCAGTAGAAGTCAGACTGAAATTGCAATATTGTTTCTGTTTAGGCAGCTAGAGCCCTCTAGTTGTCTGCAGAAAGGGAAAAGTGTTTATTAGAAGAGACTATATGCCAGATTGCATGAGCGACCAGAAGAAGATGCAGAGATGGATATTGGGGATGCTGAGCCACAGACCCTGGGTCCCTAGCTCATTGATCAGGGAGCCAGCAGGACGACTAAGTCACAGAACCTGGGCCACAAACCTTTGGCCATTGTATCAGCTTTCTCAGAAAGAAAGGAACAGCTAGCTCAGGCCTTTCCTCAGTGTGAAACCTTCATCTGTCCGTGTTGTTTTTCCTCCAGTAAAGATGCACACTGTTTAATTGAAGACCCTGACTCTCCGGCTCTCCATACCTATGGTCTGGGGGCGGGGCCGGCCGACAGTCAGCCTTGGCTCTGCCCCCTCCACAGACTAGAGCAGCCGATGTCCTGCTGCTGCTAGAAAGAAGGTAAGTATGTGGTGTTTATTTTTTTAACTTTCTGTGAGTGGCACAATGTGGGCATATTACTGGGGTCACAACATATTACTGGGGGGCACAATGTGGGCATTTTACTCGGGGCACAATGGGCATATTACTGCGGGGCACAATGGGCATATTACTGGGGGCACAATGTGGGCATATTACTGGATGCACAATGTGGGCATATTACTGGGTGTACATAACTGGGCATATTACTAGGGGGAACAGTTGTGCATATTACTGGGGGCACAGCTGGGCATATTACTGGGGGCACATAACAGGGCATATTACTGGGGGCACAGCTGGGCATATTAATAGGGGCACATAACTGAGGAATAATTACTATGTGAGGCAGTAAGGGGACCGGGTGGGATTAGGTGTATAGTTATGTTTTGGGTGGAGTTAGAGGCGTGGCCTAGTGCTGAAAATATTTGCACCGCACAATGTGTCCCTCTTTGTTTGTTTAGAAAGTTGGGAGGTATGCATAAGGCTCTCTCCAACTGTGGCCAAATCACCCCCTCTGGTCTGCTAATGAGGGAGCAAGTGACCTCCAGTCTTCAAATAGGTGGAAGTCTCAGAAGCAGAACTTCCATTGACAATATGACATACAGTGGGGAAAAAAGTATTTAGTCAGCCACCAATTGTGCAAGTTCTCCCACTTAAAAAGATGAGAGAGGCCTGTAATTGACATCATAGGTAGACCTCAACTATGAGAGACAAAATGAGAAAACAAATCCAGAAAATCACATTGTCTGATTTTTAAAGAATTTATTTGCAAATTATGGTGGAAAATAAGTATTTGGTTTATAACAAAAGTTAATCTCAATGACAGAGATCAAACGTTTTCTGTATAGTTTAAATAGTGTCTATACTGGGTAGTTTTACAACAGCTGGAAGTATAACTATATATACTGTGGGGAAAAAAAGTATTTAGTCAGCCACCAATTGTGAAAGTTCACCCACTTAAAAAGATGAGAGAGGCCTGTAATTGACATCATAGGTAGACCTCAACTATGAGAGACAAAATGAGAATACAAATCCAGAAAATCACATTGTCTGATTTTTAGAGAATTTATTTGCAAATTATGGTGGAAAATAAGTATTAGGTTAATAATAAAAGTTCATCTCAATACTTTGTTATATATCCTTGCTGGTGTTGCTGGTATGTTGGCCCATTCCTCCATGCAGATCTCCTCTAGAGCAGTGATGTTTTGGGGCTGTCGCTGGGCAACACGGACTTTCAACTCCCTCCAAAGGTTTTGTATGGGGTTGAGATCTGGAGACTGGCTAGGCAACTCCAGGACCTTGAAATGCTTCTTACGAAGCCACTTCTTCATTGCCCTGGCGGTTGTCACGCTGTGGTGTGGAGGGTATAGCCACACCAAGCGTAAGAGGGAAGGGAAAAGACCAAACAAGGGAAATGGTCACCTCCTGCAGGAATCCCTGAAACTAGGCCCTGGCTGACTACCAGTATGAACAGGCCTTAGTGGTAGGAGAGTTCATACACAGGAACCTAATAACAAACTGACCCTGTACAACCCTGCAGCTAGTGACAGGAGAAAGAGTAAACCTGTTCCTCCAAAAGGACGAACGAACAGGAAACTCCAGAAGGCAAAACCAAAACAGGGAAACGTAGGATAAATACAATAGGGAAAATGACACTTATCTTAATGCAGAAATTGCAGCAACCGGATCTCAGCCGAGATCCACACCAAACACAACAAAGACAGCAGAAAGTATAAACCGCAAGGAATACTGGGAGAGGATGGGGTAAATAGGGGAAAGATAATTATCACACCCACAACAGCTGAGGGGAAGGGGTGTGGTAAACGGCAACCAAACCAAGAGGAAAACATGTCAAATTATGTCACTTTTGAAAGTCTAGCCGAACGCCTGCAACCTGACGCAAGTACGTTCGTTACAGCAGTGTGCTTGGGATCATTGTCATGCTGAAAGACCCAGCCACGTTTCATCTTCAATGCCCTTGCTGATGGAAGGAGGTTTTCACTCAAAATCTCACAATACATGGCCCCATTCATTCTTTCATGTACACGGATCGTTCGTCCTGGTCCCTTTGCAGAGAAACAGCCCCAAAGCATGATGTTGCCACCCCCATGCTGAGATTGTGGACAGGTGTCTTTTATACTGATAACAAGTTCAAACAGGTGCCATTACTACAGGTAATGAGTGGAGAACAGAGGAGCCTCTTAAAGAAGAAGTTACAGGTCTGTGAGAGCCAGAAATCTTGCTTGTTTGTAGGTGACCAAATACTTATTTTCCACCATAATTTGCAAATAAATTCTTTAAAAATCAGACAATGTGATTTTCTGGATTTGTTTTCTCATTTTGTCTCTCATAGTTGAGGTCTACCTATGATGTCAATTACAGGCCTTCCTCATCTTTTTAAGTGGGAGAACTTGCACAATTGGCGGCTGACTAAATACTTTTCTTCCCCACTGTACATGATTCACATGGAAAACAACTTAAAGGAGTTTCCCCATCTCAACCTTTGTGGCTTATCACTAAAATATGCGCTGCATCCTCTCTTTTCATGCATGACTAAAATCCTACATACTTTAGCACAACGTTTCAACCAGTGGCTCTCCACAGGCTGACTGGACATGCTGAGAGTTATGGTTTTTTAACACATGGAGAGCTACACGTTGTAGACCATTGAACTATTCAAACCACTTGCAGAAACTGGTTTCCTGTTGCCAACACCTTGTCTCGATTTTTTGGCCTACCTCAGGTACTTTAATTTGCATGCATGTCTTTTTCGATAATGATCTGCTACCTGTTTTCTGTAGAAATAAAACTCATTCTGTACCTGCATATGCAGAGCACTATGATATAATCTTCAAAGTCTATGCTAAGAAACATGTTGGCTTTATAGAATTATAGGCCTTTTACCGGAAACCAAGTTTTGAAATGAACAATGAAACAATATCACAATTGTACGATAACGGAAAGATGAAAATGATGAAGGGAAATGCACAAATAAGGTAAATGAATGGTTGTTATTCCCTCAAGTCGTTGACTCCCACATCACTACATTTGCACTACCTTTATTCATGGGGAAATTCTACCTAAAACTGGGGTTTCCAGAGAACTGGTCCAATAAAGCCCAGTTCATGAAAGACTCACAAATTTCTAAAGCAAAAGAGCTCTCAATCCAGAAACATAGAAAAGTAGTAAATTAAACCATCATATCTCAAACCAGAGGTCTTCTCTCATAGGTTGCACCATATGGGCTGCCTCCCACTACATCATTTGTATGGAAGGCTGAGTGGGTCCTGTCTAAAACCAATGCTGGCTAAGACCTTATTCACAAATCTTTGTCTGCTCCAATTGTTTTCCTCAATGTGTCATCCATTTTTAACATGCTAAGGCGGAAAGGGCATCTGTAGGGCATCTCTTAGTAATGGTGCATAAAAACTGACCGAATATAGGCATGTTTGGTCCTGAAAACAGACCAAAGTAATGAATGCAGTCGCTTTATTTGTGCAAAACCACCAGTCCGCGAAAAGTGACGGACGTCTGAATTTCCCCATTGAATTCAATGGATGTAGTCTGTGGAGAACGCGGACAACACATGACCATGATACAATAACTGGTGGCTACAGTCTGTTGAAAGGACCACCAGTAATGAGACAGATAAATCGAACTGTGTTTAAAAGATTGAGTAATCCAGGATGTTAGGATCAATGGGATTTATCACATCCAGTCACAGAGGTGGAATTTCGATAGTTTGGAATTTTTTTTGGGACGGCAGAATCGGTTGCTAGCGCCCCAGCAGTATACTGACAGCAGTATAAGGCCTTATTCACTCATCCGTGTTCGTGATGAAATCCATGAAGATGTCCGTGAAGAATCCATGTGTCTGTTTTTTGCCCTCTTTTTCACGAACGCTGCACAGCTGAAAATTAATTTTTAGAGCATCTCCTATAAACGATCCATGAAACACAGATGGTGTCCGTGCTGGGTCTGTGTTCTTCACTAGACTATAATGGGTGTGATAGATCCATGAACAAACAAATGGTCATAAATACGGACATAAATAGTGCATGATTTTGTGTTAAAACCAGAGACCCATGGACTGTGCTAAAACCCGTTAAAATTAATGGTTATGTGCTGTTGGTGGAGAACATGGACAACACACGTCCATTAATCACTGTGAATAAGGCTGAAGGCATTGCCAGCATATTCTCTTCCAGGTTCCCTCAAGCGTTTAAGAGTTGCAGTGGAGGTTGGTGCAGGACTACTCACAACCGGTCCCCCACATTAGATGTCCGCTGCCTATATGGTACAGTCAATCAGGGGTTGATCCTCTGTGTGGCAAGACGCTGAATAGTGCATCCACCTTCCACATCTCATCATGAGAACACGTTTGTCATATGCACCAGAAAAGTCCCATATACATAGAGAGCCCCATGCACCTGGCGTATGGTGTAGTGCCCTTTTAGCATATGCGGGACCGATTTGTGTCAGTTTACCTTTTTATTACTATATAAGAAAGTGGAATCTGCTGTACTTTTCTACTTGCAAGAAATCCAAGACACCACCAAATAGAGTATAGGCTTCTTTATTTGGGGCTAATAGGACAAAAGCAGCAATATTCTGACCAGCCACTAGTTAAATTGTTGGGACAGTTCTACTGGGCATGGACATGCCATAAATGTGGATGTACACTGCTGTATGAGAGCTCAGAAGGAAAGGAATGCCATTTGCCTTTTGGAGCACAGATTTTGATCAGAATAGTTTTTGGGGACTACACCACATTTGCAGTGCCCCTGAGGTACCCATAAAGTGGAAACCCCCGTTAACTGGCCCCATTTTAGAAACTACACCCCTCCAGTTATTTATTAAGTGTTGGAGTGAGCATTTTGACACCACAGGTATTTTGCAGAAATTAATAAGGGGACAGCGCAAAATGAAAATCGCAATTTTTGAACAGATGTGGCATTTCAATGCCAAACATGCTGTGCCCAGACACACCGCTTCTTTTAAATTGTTAGGCAAGCTCTACTGGGTACTGAAATGCCATAAATGTGGACGTAAACTGCTGTTTGTCTACACTGCAGGGTTCAAAAAAAGGCCACCTTTTGGCTTTTTCAGCGCAGATTTGATGGATTGGTTTATGGGCACCATGTTGCTTTTGAACAACCTCTGGGGTACCAGTACCAGTTTGTGAGAAGTATATTTTTCTCTCAGTGGAGCTGTGTGTGGGCTAATTTTCTGCGTGATGAGTTGCCATTATCATTGGTACTATTTGGAGGTACATATGACTTTTTAATCACTTTTTATTTTGCTTTTTAGGAAGCAGATTAAAAAAAGGCAGCGATTCTGACATTGCTTTTTCGGTTTTGTTATTGCGGTGTACATCATGCATGAAAAATGATGTTAGCTTTTTCTAGCTGGTCACTACGATTACAGAGATAAAAATTTTTTATTTTTTTAAGTCTTGCTACTTTTACAATACAATTTTTGAAAGAAATCGTGTTTTGTGTTGAGAGCCATACTTTTTTGATTTTTTTTTTTTTTGGCGGTGGTTTTGTCTGAGGGCTTATTTTTTGCGGGATGAGGTGACATTTTTATTGGTAATATTTTTGGGTACATAAAAATTTTTGATCGCTTGATGTTATGTTTATTGAGTGGTGAGGTGACCAAAAAATGTCTGTTCTTGCATAGGTTTTGTTCATTTTTATATGGTATTGTGATATTTTCATGTGTTATTGGCACAGCAATGCCAAATATGTCTTTTTTTCAGAAGTAACTGGCTTGATGGAGGAAAAGGGGGTGTTTTTTTTTACTTCATTATATTTACATATAGTCTATTGACTAGTGATAGCCCGTCTTGCACCTGTTTCTATATTATGCTACTAAGACGTAACTTTTATTTACTTACATAAAATACTTATCTTTCGTGCTTAATAAACCCTATATTAAAATTTGCAGTGTCTCAGCAACAAGGTACTGCTTGTCTATTATCTGTTATGCTGGTTTTTCTATGTCTGTGGCAGGCTGGCAGACTAGTAGCAGCACACCATTTGGGGTTTAGGGCAGCACTGCCCTAAACCCCTGAGGATGCCACGGAGGTGGCAAAACATGTCGGGGGGCAGTGTTTGAGGGAATTATTTTAATGGTCAGTGTTTAAGCAACACAGTACGCTACAAATAGAGGCAATATAGGCAGGGATACAGTCTGTTGGGAAGAGTCTGGAGTCAGCGTGCGGCTGCCAGCCTGCCACAGACATAGACAATAGACTATATGTAAATATAATAATTTAAGGCAGCCCTCACCAGTGTTAAGGTCAAGTTTGTATGGTATCTTTTTTTTACTTCAGACTTTTTTTTTTTTTTTTTATAAAACACTTTTTTAATTTTATTTTTGTCCCTGGGTGTCATAGGCTTCCATAGGTGACAGACTCGGAAGCCTTTGTGAGGCTTCTGACTGCCATGGCAAACGTTGGCACCCCACAATCGCATAGCGGGGAACTGATGTAAACTCTGTAAACTTACTACATGCGGCTATCACCACTGACCATGGCATCTGAGGGGTTTATCTGCCGGCATACGAGTTTTCAGTGTTGCCAGCAGATATAGCAAGGGCCTGACTGTCAGTAACACCAAGCTGGGAGTATAAAACGTAAACGAAAAAGCAGAAAATCACCGGGTCTTGAAAGGGTTAATAAAGAAATTAAAATGAACACATTGGTTGTTTTCTATTATTAATACGACTGACTTACTTACCTGAGCTATTGGTGATTATATTGTGTCATGGGATTTATGCCACCATGGCAGTATCCAAATATGTTTAAAAAAATGTATACCACACTGCATGCGTCTTTTACAATGGGAGTCAAATGGTGTCATATGTCCCTGTATGCCTATGCACAGTCTTGTGTTGCAGCTATGTATCAATGAATACTCCCAGAAAGAAATAATAATATGTGAACAAAGCCTTAGGGCTCATGCACTTGACCGGATGTATTTTACAGTCCGCAAAAAACGAATCCACAAAAAATGTGGATGACGTCCGTGTGCATTCTGTATATTCCAGAATGAAACAGCTGGCTGCTAATAGAACAGTCCTATCCTTGTCAGTAATGCGGACAATAATACAACATGTTCTATTTGTTTGTGGAACAGACATACAGAAACGGAATGCACACGGAGTATCTTCCATTTTTTTTGAACCCATTCAAATGAATGGCATACCTCCCAACTTTTTGAATGGTCACTTATGGTTCATTGTCTGATAGATCCATTTTTCCTGCAGATCTATACATGTCAGTGTTTTCTCTTGTGAAATATAATCGTGCAAAAATAATCTGAATATAGAAATTTCTAAAATCCCAACTGCATTAAATAATGAAATAATATAACAAAAATTGGCTCTAATATACATACAGGAACCAGAGAAACACTTTCTGGGTCAATATTGTGAATGTAATAATGCAAATGTATACCTCGTATCAAAAGGAGGGACATTTAAGGAGCAAAGAGGGGCAGAGGGATTTCAGTTTAAAAAAAAGGGACCGTCCCTCCAAAAGAGGGACACTTGGGAGGTCTGGAATGGTTCCGCATATGGTCCACAAAAAAAAATGGAACGGACACGGAAAGAAAATCCAGTCGTGTGCATGAGCCCTTAAACAGTAGAATAAACTATTGTAGGCTAGGTGCAATGTTCTGTATTTTTATGCTTTTTTTCTTAATGGAAGTGAACATATAATGGAAATAAGTATACTTCTATTTTAAACTCACTTCTGGTGCCTGGCAAGAACCTGGCTTGAATGAGATGGACTGCAGAGAGCGTGAACATACTGAACCACCCACATCCATACTATTCTGCTCCTTCCAGTTCCTGCTGAATAAAGTTTTCGCACCAGGACTGTGTCTCCTCCTCCAGCTGCACAGGAAGAAGTGACTGACACAGTGTAACGCTGGTCACATGAGCCTGCTGCAGTCATTGTAATTCAGGTGCAGTATTTCCTGATTTCCGCAGTTTATAATGGGGCAGATGTTTGCATTTCTAACTTCTGGGCAGAGCAAATCAATGTCCGTGCACTTCCATGCACAATGGCTGCATTATACAATGTCCATGAAAAGCCTCCTTGTGACTTCTTACTGGGAGCTCAGAAACAGCTTTGTTTCATTTCTCTCCGACTGAGCAATGTGTTACGTCTGTCTGATTCTGTCTATCCCAGAATAAACCCTGTCATACAGTCATGCACAGCACTGATCAACTTTCTCCTATAAGGAATCACACATATCGTTGTTTTGCTGGATTCTTGCACCAAAAAATGTTACTTTTTTTGTTGCTTCTTTTCTAAAAAATATTTGTAACGTTATGTTATTGTATTTGTACATAGATTTTTTTTTTTCCTACAATTGATGTCATTGGAGAAAAACTGCAAAAACACCACATGTAGTAACCTGTGATTAGCAGACACACCTTGAGGGGCAAGATTTACTGAAAACACACCTAGGGTACCTGCACATGAATGTGAGTGAATGCAAATAAGATCCGCACTAATTTCCAGGTGGATTTATGTGCGTTTCTGCACCATACCAAACAGCATATATAATTGACATGCTGCGGATTTGGAAATCTGAACGGCAGGTCAAATTTTACAACATTTGTGTAATCTCATACACTTTGCTTGTACTGAACTATGCTGAGGTTTTAGCACGTATTCTGTAACGTGTGCAGGTGGCCTATAAAACAATCAGGATTTTGTGCAGATTTGCATGCGGATAATCCGCATTGTAGGTCATGTACATTGTCTTCTATGAGAATTTGACATTCTCATGCACACAATATGGATTTTGACCTACGGTGCAGATTTTGAAATTTATTAAATTTTTCTGTCTGGATTTCCTCCATTCACTTCAATGGTGACATTAAAATCCGCATGCAAATCCGTACCAATTGATGCAGATTGACCACATGGATTTTCCTGAGAACACCTGCAGATTTCAGTGCAGATTGTCCGCACATAACTCAATCACGCGCGTGCAAAACGCATAAAAACGCTTCGCACCCGCGCGGAAAAAACTGAACAAACGTACTCAATCGCAGTCAAAACTGACTGCGATTGGGTGCGGATTGGTGCGGATTTTCCGGAATGCATCCGGACTGAATCCGTGACTCCCGTGTGAAAGAGGCCTTAGAGGGGCTGCACACTGTGCGGATTACACAAGTTTTTTCCGCACAGCATAAGGGCTCATGCATATAACCATGTTTTTGATCTGTATCTGATCTGCATTTTCTGCAGATCGTATTTGGACATTCATTTCAATCGGACTGCAAAAGATGCGGACAGTACATGTATGTCCGTTCTGCAACCCCTCAAAAAAAAATAGAACATGTCCTATTCTTGTCTGTTTTGCGGACAACAGTAGACAGTGTGTGTTTTTTGTGCTGTTTTTGTGCAGATTTCTTGCAGATTTTCTGCACCGTGTGCAGCCACCCTTAGGCCTCTTTCACACGGGCGTCACGGATTCAGTCCGGATGTGTTCAGGAAAATCCGCACGCGTTCACACCAATCCACACGCAATCGCAGTCAGTTTTGGCTGCGATTGCGTACGCGCGTTTAGTTTTTGATGCGTTTTTCATGCGCGTTGCACCCGCGTGGAAATCTTGCCAGTGTGAAAGGGGCCTTAGGCCATCTGCACATGTTGCAGGATACAAGCAGTTTTTCCATGCAGATTCCTGTGCGGAAAAACCACCATGTTGTGCAGTACCAGCAAAGTGAATGAGAGTACACAATTCTCAAGCACACAGCAGATTGTTTCCGAGCAGAAATTTACCTGCATTGCAGATTTCCAAATTTATAACGTCAATTATGTTTGCAGTTTTAGCTGCGAATTTCCCTCTTATCAATAGAAGGGCGAGATCTGCGGCAAAACTGCATCTAAACCACGCCAAAAAACACAATTATAAATTGCAGAATTTGGTTCAGATATGTTGCAGAAACACATAAATTTGTCTGGATAGTATGTATGTACACCTGCACGTTGTGGAATACTTGTGGTTTTTTTTGCGTATTACAGTACCAGCAAAGTGCAGTGCGGAAATTGATCTGCCGCACGGATTTCAAAATAAATAGCATGTCGATTATGTTTGTGGTTTTAGCTGCGGATTTCACCCTTTTCAATGGGAAGGTGAGATCTGCAGCAAAACCGCATCAAATCCACACCAAAAACTGCAATTAGACATTGATGTGAATATGCTGCAGAAACGCACATAAATCCACATGGAAATTCGTGCAGATCTTATGTGCATTCATCTGGCCCCGTGGACAGGTAGCCTCAGGATACCTGCACACTAGTACGGGTGAATGCACATAAGATCCACATGAATTTCCATGCAGATTTATGTATGTTTCTGCAACATATCCCCATCAACATCTGCAGTTTCTAACAGTGGAAAAGGCTGAAATCCGCAGCTAAAACTGCAAACATAATTGACATGCTGAGGATCTGGAAATCTGAACAGCAGAAAAATCTGTGCATGAGACTTGTGTAAACTCATACACTTTGTCAATTGTTTGTGCAATTCTGCACCTTATGTAGACTGGTTTCCACAATAGACTTAAAAGGGGTTGTTAAACAGACATTAGCATCAAAACAACAAATAAAAACCACACAAAAACGCGATGAATAGTGTGGATTTATGTGTGGTAATTATGCAATTTTCATGTGAATTTTAAGGTAGCCTTAAAGGGGTTTTCTGGGATTTTAATATTGATGACCCCACCAATTAGCTGGTTGAAGAGAAGGCCGTGCGCTGCCTTCTCTTCACTGTTTACTGTTCGCTGTCGACATCGCATCACTTCTATGGGACGGCTTGTTCCGATACAATGAGGAGAAGGCAGCTCATACACGGAGCACAACCTTCTCATCAACCAGCTGATCGGTGGGGGTGTTGGGTGTCAGACCCCTACCAATCTGATATTGATGACCTATCCTGAGGTCAGGAATCGCTTTAAGTTAGCACACGGCGCAATACCAGCAAAGTGAATGCCAAATTTCATGTACACAGTGTGCATTTTGTATGTGAAGAAATTGACCTGTGGTGCAGATTTTGATATTTGCAGAATGTCAATTGCTTGTGTGGATTTTCAGTACAGATTTCTCTCTTTGCAAGGCAAAGGGTGAGACCTGGGGCAAATCAGCGTCAAAATATGCAAGTCACATATCCAGAAACATAGCGAAAACTGCACAGAAATATGTGCAGAGAATCCACATAAACTACAATGCGGTGTGCATATACCCAGAGGTGCACCGAGCCTTTCTGCTGCCTGAGGCAAAAACTGAAACAGCGCCCCCACCTGAGGTGATTGACTCACCTAGCCTCATTGGTGATGCACCCCTACATATACCCCCAGAGAAAAGCCTTGTGTGAAAAGAATAATAATCTCAATTCATCCACAGTCTGAATGCTGCAGATTTTGTTACTTTAAAGTACCCTGAAGAAAATGCTGGTGAAACTTGAAAGAATGATTCATTTTGCAGATGAGATACAAGTCATACCCTTTTTTTGTGTTTTGTAATCCTGGTCGCGTGTAGTGGTGCTAGCATAGGAATGAATGTGGAGAAAGTGTTTCCTCACATGCAATTGGATGAGGTGAGTATTTACCATATACTGTGTGTGTGTATATATATATATATATATATATATATATATATATATATACAGTACAGACCAAAAGTTTGGACACACCTTCTCATTCAAAGAGTTTTCTGTATTTTCATGACTATGAAAATTGTAGATTCACACTGAAGGCATCAAAACTATGAATTAACACATGTGGGATTATATACTTAACAAAAAAGTGTGAAACAACTGTAACTATGTCTTATATTCTAGGTTCTTCAAAGTAGCCACCTTTTGCTTTGATTACTGCTTTGCACACTCTTGGCATTCTCTTGATGAGCTTCAAGAGGTAGTCACCTGAAATGGTATTCCAACAGTCTTAAAGGAGTTCCCAGAGATGCTTAGCACTTGTTGGCCCTTTTGCCTTCACTCTGCAGTCCAGCTCACCCCAAACCATCTCGATTGGGTTCAGGTCTGGTGACTGTGGAGGCCAGGTCATCTGGCGTAGCACCCCATCACCCTCCTTCTTGGTCAAATAGCCCTTACACAGCCTGGAGGTGTGTTTGGGGTCATTGTCCTGTTGATAAATAAATAACGGTCCAACTAAGTGCAAACCGGATGGAATAGCATGCCGCTGCAAGATGCTGTGGTAGCCATGCTGGTTCAGTATGCCTTCAATTTTGAATAAATCCCCAACAGTGTCACCAGCAAAGCACCCCCACATCATCACACCTCCTCCTCTATGTTCACGGTGGGAACCAGGCATGTAGAGTCCATCCGTTCACCTTTTCTGTGTCGCACAAAGATACAGTGGTTGGAACCAAGACTCATCAGACCAAAGCACAGATTTCCACTGGTCTAATGTCCATTCCTTGTTTTCTTTAGCCCAAACAGGTCTCTTCTGCTTGTTACCTGTCCTTAGCAGTGGTTTCCTAGCAGCTATTTTACCATGAAGGCCTGCTGCACAGAGTCTCCTCTTAACAGTTGTTGTAGAGATGTGTCTGCTTCTAGAACTCTGTGTGGAATTGACCTGGTCTCTAATCTGAGCTGCTGTTAACCTGCGATTTCTGAGGCTGGTGACTCGGATGAATTTATCCTCCACAGCAGACGTGACTCTTGGTCTTTCTTTCCTGGGGCGGTCCTCATGTGAGCCAGTTTCTTTGTAGCGCTTGATGGTTTTTGAGACTGCACTTGGGGACACTTTCAAAGTTTTCCCAATTTTTCGGACTGACTAACCTTCATTTCTTAAAGTAATGATGGCCACTCGTTTTTCTTTACTTAGCTGCTTTTTTCTTGCCATAATACAAATTCTAACAGTCTATTCAGTAGGACTATCAGCTGTGTATCCACCTGACTTCTGCCCAACACAACCTCATGGTCCCAACCCCATTTATAAGGCAAGAAATCCCACTTATTAAACCTGACAGGGCACACCTGTGAAGTGAAAACCATTTCAGGTGACTACCTCTTGAAGCTCATCAAGAGAATGCCAAGAGTGTGCAAAGCAGTAATCAAAGCACAAGGTGGCTACTTTTAAGAACCTAGAATATAAGACATATTTTCAGTTGTTTCACACTTTTTTGTTAAGTATATAATTCCACATGTGTTAGTTCATAGTTTTGATGCCTTCAGTGTGAATCTACAATTTTCATAGTCATGAAAATACAGAAAACTCTTTGAATGAGAAGATGTGTCCAAACTTTTGGTCTGTACTGTATATACATACATACTGAGGGCACAATGGGGAGCAAATATATACTGGGGGCACTATGGGGGCCATTATTGATACTGTGGGACACTGAGGGTTATTTAATGTCCAGAGGGGACAATGGGAGCCATTATGTATGCCGAGGACACTGCAGAGGTTGGAATGTTAAAAAAAAGAAAAAGCCAATTAATTTTTTTTAATGATCAGAAATCCCTGTAATTTTCCTCTCTGGGAAGAGCCTTGAAATACATTTAATATGTGTAAATGTATGGTCAATGAACTCCTTTTTCTTGATGGTCTCATCTCTCCTCATTACTGTTTCTCAAAGAAACCAAGAAAATCTGTAATTCTGAACCTGAACCACATTGCGCAAGACACTTTAGGCCAAAACCATAATATTTCCTGGAAAACTGCAAGTTATTGAAGGCAATCTGTAGTTAATAATTTCTCGACCATATAATAAATCTTTATTACATAACTTCTGGATAGCTAGGAATTCCAACTAAAAACAAAAGGAAAAGGTCATATCCCAGATATAATGTTGATATAGGCAAAAAAACCAAGACAGCAATTGTTTGAAAGACGTCAACTCCTGTGCATTGCCACTCAAAACCCCTTATGTACCGGTAAACATTTAATAACGGTGTATATGGTGTTACTGGATATCAATACTATGAGGGTATACAAAGGGGAATACACATCAAATGCAGTGGTAAGTTTGTGCTCCTAATTATGTTAAAGCACCGCTACCCTTTACCAGGAAATTGATCAAGTATCTGTATATTGTATACTGAGCACCTGGTAGCACTCGAGCACTGTTTTCGCACACTAGTGATCCCCTAGGCAACTGCATATCCCCCAAGTTACTGGGCTCTCCTCAATATACCACCAGGTTAATCACTGTGCACCGCTCATACAGTATATAAGGAGACACTTCAAGTATGGTCAGTGCCCCCAAATACGCTGTGGGTGCATCAAGCCACACAGACAGTAGACGGAGGGTGCACCAGGTTAGCCAAGCCACTCTAGTCTGCTGTGGCTGCTCAACTCATTAGGCTAACTAGTACTATTCAAATACTTGCTTGCACGCTAGTACTACACCAGTGCTTATATACTCATATGCTCAACACGTTTCTACACAATTCCAGTGTGTCATCAGGACCTATTGAATTATACATGAAGCAAAGAGGATGCCAACCACAACTGATGGTGTGTCTGGCGCTGGCATGGCCATGCTTGATTGCTACTAGGTGCTCAGTATACAATATACAGATGCTTTATCGTTGCCCTAGTAAAGGGTAGCGGTGCTTTATCATATTTAGGCGCACAAACCTACCACTACTTCATACAGTCCAATCTATGGCATAAGTGGCACAAGCAAATAGTTACCCTTGACTAATGATATCACAGGTATCAGCGTGCCATTGCATCTGATGTGTATCCCCCTTTGTATACCCTAATAGTATTGATATCCAGTAACACCATATTCAACGTTATTATATGTTTACCGGTACATAATGGGTTTTGAGTGGCAACTCATATGGGATTATGTCTTTCAAACAATTGCACTTTTCTTTTTTTGCTTATATCATTCATATATCTGGGATGTGACCTTTTCCTTTAATTTTTAAATTAATAAAAATTATTTGTTTTGATGTTAAACGTTTCTTTAGGTAGTAAGTTGTGGTGAACTGGAACATTTATTATCTTTATGTCTGTGCTTGGTAACTAGGTATTCACTATTGGTATTATCAGTGTCTATAGTGTTTAAAATTATTTTTCATTCACACTTTAACAGGCTAATGACATCAGTGAAGAGAGACGTGTTTGGTAACCTGCCAGATGGCAAGACAGTGGAGAGGTTTCATCTTGAGTCAGACTTCATCAAGGCCGAGATTATATCCTTTGGCTGCATCATAACTCGTTTAGAAACAAAAGATAGACATGGACATTTCAGAGATATTGTCCTTGGGTTTGATAGTTTGGAAGGTGAGTTTTATTTTTCTCTGTATATTCTGGTTTTATAGTATAATAAAGCATTAAACTTGTGGAAGTATTGATCTATCCCATATTCCTACAGTAATATATAAAGAGTTATTTGACATCAGCCAGTTTGTCAGAAGAGCAAACATACAGGGACCACCCAAATTAGTTAGGTCACTGACATAGTCCAGTATAATTTGGATTCACCAGAACCCCTAGTCATGCCAATATAATATGGCTGATGTAAAAATCTATGGTCTCTACTGTATTGGCTCATCTCCAGGTTCCTGATCCATCTGTCACACAGTAAGGCCTGATTCACACGACGTGCTCGGTCCGGGAAACATGGCCCTTCTGTTGTCCGCATCTCCCAGATCGACCAGGGCTGCCCTGACCCAAACTGACTGCATCATAGTAATTTATGATACAGTCAGTTCCTATGTAATTATTTGTGTATTGTACTGTGCTGACATGATCATGTGAGGCCAGTAAAATAGACTCGCAATCAGATAGCAACCAACCGTATTATAAATCACTATGATGCAGACAGTTCGGGTAAGGGGAATCGCTGCCAACCAAGGACAGTGTCTCCTGGACCGAGCATGCTTGTGTGAATCAGTCCTCAAACACTGCACAGTAAAAGTGTAGCACTTCTGGTTAATGTGACTGAAAAGTTTTCTCCTTATGTACAATAATGGGGAAATGAACCTCATGAATACTTAAGACTCCAGCCGTACAAAGTTGGCATCACGCTGCAAGGAATAACATATAAATTCTACTACAGTATAACTACAGTATGTTCACACAATAGCAACAGATTGTTGTACCTCCTGGGTTAAACTGCACAAAGTTTTTAAAAGTTTAGAAAAGTCACTCATCCCACTCCCTCTATCCCCCCTTCTGAATATTCCCTTTCAACCCCACTTGTTCCAGTACTAAAAAATGAAGTCTTTCTATAAGAAAATTCAATTATTTGACTTACATAGGTTCCTAACTGATTTCAAAAACTGGTGTCACTAATCCCCCAATCATCTGATCTCTAACCGATACTCACCAAAAATAGCTGTAGTCATCTACCTCTTTATACCAGACAATGTCAACAGAAACCAGGTTCTCCAAAAAAACTAAGAAGACAACTACTCAAAAACTTCTATTTATTTATTAATCTTATGCACTTATATAGCGTTACTATATTCTGGAAACCACACAAACACAGGGAGAACATACAAACTCCGTGCAGATTCGAACCTAGGACCCCAGCGCTGCAAGGCATCAGTGCTAACCACTGAGCCAATATGCTGCCCATCTAAAAAAAAAACTTGCTGTTTTTTCATCACATGTGAATATGCAACATTTCTACTCATGAGTGATGTGAACCTAACCTTAGATAGCAACCAAACAAGTGTATGGCCAACAGTTGGCTCCATTGACTTCCTCATAGTTGGTTTATCCATGAGGGGAAAGCGAGACATGCAGGAAATCCTGACACCACCTTCTATCTTGACCTAAAAAAGGATTGGATGTGGTGAAATTCAACATATTCGCCTTCATTTTTCCCACCTGGTGAATGTCCATGAATTCCACTGTAATCAGCAGGATCTGCCTATATTAATCTAAGGCCTTGTTCACACATCGGTTATTTGATCAGTTATTTCCATCAGTTAGGGCTCATGCACATGGCCGATGCCGGCCCATGCCCGTATTGCGGCCCGCATACGCCGGGTCCGCAATACACAGGCACCGGCCGTGTGCACCCCGCATCACGGACCCATTCACTTCAATGGGTCCGCAATCCGGGAGATGCGGAGCGGAGGCACGGATGTTTCTGGCTGTGCCTCCGCACGACAAAAAAGTATTGCAAGCACTACTTTTTTGTGGTGCAGACCGTCGGAAGCGGATCGCGGACCCCATTCAAATGAATGGGTCCGCGATCCGCATGCGGCGGCCCCAATGTCAGTGCCCGTGCGTTGTGGGCCGCAAATTGCGGTCCACAGCATGGGCACTGAATGCACACGTTTGTGTTTATAAGCCCTTATTGTGTGCCAAAACCAGGAGTGGAGGCTACACAGAGATAAGGTGTAATGGAAAGATCTGCACCTGTTCTCTGTTTTTGACCCACACCTGGTTTTGGCTCACAATAACTGATGGAAATAACTGATGTGTGAACAAGGCCTAATCTGTAGTCTCCGGCACTCCATCAAGTGTGGGATGTGTCTTTAACCCAAATAATTTTCCATAAGTATTAATAAATGGTTCCACCCCACCCAACCATTTTGATATACGGTATGCAATAAAGTGCCCGCCTCTACCTGACAGCTGAATCACTTGTAATATAACTTGGGCTACTTTCACACTTGCGTTTACATTTTCCAGTACTGAAATCCGGCAGAGGATCTCAATACCGGAGAAAACGCTTCCATTTTGTCCCCCTTCATTGTCAATGCGGACAAAACTGAACAGAACGGAATACTCCAAAATACATTCCATTCTGCTTGGTTGCGTTCCCATACTGGAGAGCAAACCGCAGCAAGCTGCAGTTTTTTTTCCGTCATGAGATGTGGAACAAAACGAATCCGGCATAACACACAATGCAAGTCAATGGTGCCGGATCAATTGTCTCGGACACAATAGGAAACGGATCCGTCCTCATTGACTTTCAATAGTATTCATTGCTATTTTAAAGATAATAAAACCGGATCCGTTCATAACGGATGCAGCCGGTTGTATTATCAGAATTGATACGTTTTTGATGATTTTCCTGCCGGATCAGGCAAAAACGCAAGTGTGAAAAAGTCCTGTTTACTGCCGCTCAAAGCCAGCGAAGTAACCTGATGCTCTTGTGCCCCAATTAATCTCTTACTGAGCAGTTCTACCAACTCCAGCCCATAGACTTTCAGAAATAGGCAAAGGGACACTAAAAACAGTGCTTCATCATGTAATTAAATATTCCCAAGGGAATATGTCACAAAAAAGGACAGATTTTCTTTTATAGAGCAAGAATAATTCAAATGTATTTGTGATAAAAGAAATAGCACATTTAAGGTACGAATACTGTTTTGCAGCCGTTTAGAAAAAAAGTAATCGGAATGTTTCAGAATGAATTGACTGCCAGAAAGGTGTGATTTTAGCTGTGTATAGCGATAACATCAGTTACATAGGAAGTGTAGCATAGATGCAGCCAGCGTCTGAATACAGCAAATGCTGCATCTGCGTGGGAGTCATTCAAATAGAATAGTAACAAGTAACATAAATCCAGATGTGATGTATTTAAATCTAACCACACTTCAGACAGGGAGAGCCTCTAAACAGCAAATTTACCAAAAACTAGAAGGGCTTCTGTAATACTAAAGTATTAGCTGAGCAATGATCAATGAATCTGTAGTTCTGCCATAGTTACACTATGTATTAAATAATAAAGTTATAATATTACGTAAAAAATCAAATTTGATTTAAAACTGGATACCATCTGTTCTAAAAGTATAGTTCATGTCAATATAGTGAGCTGTATCTGTAGCTACATCCTAAACTGATTGAGAGCAAACAAAGCCCCAAAAATACAAGAAAAATCAAAAAGCAAATGTAAAGCAATCTACCGTCCGTAATACATGTTGATATAATCCATAGGAGCTATAAACTAGGAAAGGATTACTGGATTGTACCATGAGATTGAGGTATAGGACTATAGATCTCCGGTAAAAGAGAATAATTATAATATTGTAATAAGTTACTGTAGCTCTGGATAGGCATGACAGTGACGTACCATACAGGCAGCCATGTGAGAAGATGGTAGAACAAGGGTCAAGGGCATTGGCACCAGTTAGGGTTAGAAGAAGCTATGTGTAAAAATAGAAATTTAAATTGCATCTGAATCAGATTGTTATGGGAATAGAGCGCCACATCTTCAGCCTAACAGATAAATGCACCTGTAGCCTTAAGAGGACATTGGACCACAAAGATGCCACAGTAGAAAGTAAGGCACCTGGAGGTAGCAGTCAGCAGATGTGCAAATGATCTATATAGAAGAGGAAACACCCAAGTTAGGCCAAGTTCTCACTTCAGTTATTTCCATCAGTTATTGTGAGTGAAAAGCAGTAGTGAAGCCTCCACAGGGATAAGGTATAATGGAAAGATCTGCACCTGTTCTGTGCTTTTGACTCGGACCTGGTTTTGGCTGACAATCACTGATGGAAATAACTGACCAGATAAAGCCTCATTCACACATCAGTTTTCCAAGGACATGTGCTGTGAGTGTTCTCCACGGACAGCACACGTCACCATTCATTGTAATGTGTGTATTCACACATCAGTGTTTTAGCACGTTCCGTGGGTCCGTTTTTTTAGCATGGAAGCATGCTCTATTTTGTCCTTGTTCACGGATCCATCACTCCCATTATAGTCTATGGGTCTGTGAAAACCATGGATGCAACATGGATGCCATCTGTGTTTCATGGATCATTAGAAAGAGATGCTTTGAAAACTATTCAGCTGTTCAGTGTCTGTGAATCACAAATGACACACGGACAGCAAAAAACAGACACACAGACACATCACTGACATCTTCACGGAGGTATCACTGACCACCTTTTCACAGATTTAGGCCTCTTTCACACGAATGTTGTGTTTTGCGGTCCGCAAATTGCGGATCCGCAAAAACAACGGATGGCATCCGTGTGCATTCCGTATTTTGCGGAACGAAACAGCTGGCCCCTAATAGAACAGTACTATTCTTGTCCGTAATACGGACAAGAATAGGACATGCTCTATTTTTTTTTTTGCGGGCTACGGAACGGAGCAACGGATGCAGATTTTTTGCGGGCCCATAGAAATGAATGGGTCCGCATTTTTCATGTGAAAAATGCGGATCGGAGCCCGCAAAAAATACTGTCGTGTGAAAGAGGCCTTAACCACAGACACGGATGTGTGAATGAGGCTTAACTGATCAGTGGGGGCCTCAGCATTCAGACCCTCACTGATCAAAACCTTTCATATTTCTTTATGAAATATCAAAAGTTTTATAAAAATTCACCCTTTTACCCCTTCACCATATTGGGTCTTTAAAGATGGCGTCCGCTCCGGAGCAGAGCGAGTACCACAGCCGCTGGGTGCCTGCTTTTTCATTATTCCATTCCATTATTCTGTACAAGTTACATCTAATGATTGCAAATTGTGGTCCTCTTGTGGACCTAACAAAAAGTTTTACAAAAAGTAAAAAAAAGTTTTGAAAAATATAAAAATTCAAATCACCCCCCTTTCCCCAAAATCAAAATAAATAACAATGAAAAAAAAAAATAACATGATGTGCATCGCCGCGTACAAAAATGCCCATACTATTAAAATATAAAAATGGTATCCCATATGGTAAATGGCATAATGGAAAAACTATATAAAAATGGCCGGTTCACCATTTTTCATCACCTTATCTCCCAAACAATGTAATATAAAGTGATCAAAAACTCGTACACACCCCAAAATGGTATTATCAAAAACTACAGATCTGCAAAAAAATTATCCCCCACAAATCTCCATAGACATAACTATAAAAAAAGTTATGGGGAAAGGTAAAAAACAATCTTTTCAAAAGGTTTTTCTTTTTTCAGTATTAAAACGCAAGAAAAACCAATACATATGTGGTATCGCCTGATTTGTACTGACCCGGAGAATGAAGAGCACAAGTCAGTTTTACCGCATAGTGAACACCATAAAAAAAACAAACCTGTAAAACTGTGGCAGAATTGCGTTTTTTCCAGTTCCACCCATTTGGAATTTTTTTCCCCACTTCCTACTACATCCTACGCAATATAAAATAGGGGCATTAGAAAGTACCACCTGCGCCATTCTATAGCCTCATAGGCCTTGTGGCCTACGTGGCTGAATGGCGGGGATGAAAGCCATAGGTTCCCATGCCCCTCCGTAAACTGCCACCACTCAGAGGTAGGTCGACTGCCGCCTGAGGTAAGATGCTCATCTCATGGCAGGTGCGGCCCTGGATACTCATCCATATCAAAGGTATACTGGGACTTTAGAGTACTGAAAGAGGACCTGTAGAGATGAGCGAACGTGCTCGTAACGAGCACTGTACCGCTCGGCTCCCCTGCGCTCGCATGGGCGCAGGCAGCCGCTTCCGTTGGGTGAGGAGGACGGAAGCGGCTGCCTGCACCCATGCGAGCACAGGGGAGCCGAGCGGTACAGTGCTCGTTACGAGCACGTTCGCTCATCTCTAAGGACCTGTCGTCTTTCCTAAGGACATGTTCATATCTGGATTGGAGGCTCCATTCGAGGCCTCCATCAAAGATTTTGTAAAAAATAGCAGAGAGAAAAGTCCTGCATGCAGGACTTTTTTCTCAGCTAAAAAGCATTCATCCGAATTAAACCAATCCAAACAAGTCAGTTTGGTGCCCTTCCTGACAGTTATGTGCCGAATCCAACAATTCTGTTATCTCCTATAAAAGAGCAGAACAGCAGGAATAAAGAATGCTGATGTGAAAGGGCCCTAATACGTATGTTTTAATAAATAATTGTATTTCCCATGAAATAATTATTCTGAATCTTATCTTAGACTTCACTGCCACTGCACCATTCCTCTGTTATTCCTCCTGGAACTGTGTGAATAAGTGTATATGGTAAATGCCCTGTGTTGTCAGTTTATTTATGCATTCCAAAGAAATGTGATAGAGGGAACCACATGACATATTATTCTAAGAACATATGCTCTGATATTATTTCATTTGCTATGCAAGTATTTAAAACAGAGATAACTAGGTAAATAATAGAAAACGACTGGTTAATAATTAAATATTCCTAGATTTGGTCACATTCACTAGTAGTGTGTGACAGTGGAATGTCTTCTGCATTCTTAGAGGGACATTTATTAAGACCGCAGTATCCCCACTGTTAAGAGGTGTATCCTAGCAGGTCACCAAAGTGGAAATCTACACCAGCAAGGGAGCTGTCGTTGATTTCTGCTATAATCTGCTCCAATTTCCTGGCATAGATTATGATAAATTACTGTGCTGGGCTGGCTGTACAGCCCACTCTCTGCTCTCTAAAACCCCCAAAAAGTTGCAATGTTGCGACTTTTTGACACCAGTTTTATGGTATACAGGAGATAATAAATGTACCCCTTAATGTCTTCAGCAGTCGGACCTTCAAGATTTTGTCATACCTTATTTCAAGAACATCTGTCAGCATGAGCAACCCCATTAAATCATGCAGAGTAAAATTATACTTTATTTATACCCCGTTCACATATACAGTCCGTTTTTATTAATACACAAATTACCTTCTTGGCACATCGAGGGCCTGGCCACATACCTCGGAGCACCAGTTTGTCCACACCCCATAGTTATGGCCATTCCTCCCTTCCCCTCGATTGACAGTCAGTGCAGATACCTACTGAGCATATGTTGAGACCACAAAGGAGGTGTGAGAAGATGAGTAAAAAATGGGAAAGGGGGAGTAGCCATAACTGCAGGGTTTAGACAAAACACTGGTGCTCCGAGGGCTCTGGCTGGCCTCTCAGTGGTCCAAGAAGGCATTTTTTGCATATTAAAAAAATGGATATTTCTTGGGAACAGGGCATCATGGAGGCATAAGTAAGTTATTGTTTTACTCGGCATGATCAACCCTACCAGGTAGTATAGGGTTGATTATGCTGACAGATGCCCTTTAAAATAGAGTAACTTGAAACACCACAACAACACACCTTGCTCTCCACCACTATGTTAAACCACTATGCGGATGTTAAAAGGGCAATACATGAAAAACAAAGTGCATTTAAAATATACAAATCAGAGGGGTCTGCCATAGCCTTTAATAACTACAAAAGGGTTAATAAAGATTGTAAAAGGACTATAAAAGCAGCAAAAGTTCAAAATGAAAGGCTGGTGGCCAGGGATAGCAAAACCAATCCCAAAAAATTCTTCAAATATATAAATGCAAAAAAACCTAGGTCAGAGCATGTAGGACCCCTGAATAATAGTGATGGGGAATTGATTACTGGGGATCAGGAAAAGGCGGAGCTAATGAATGAGTTCTTTAGTTCTGTATATACACATGAAGAGGTGGGAGCTGCTGTCGGTAGAGTAAGTGCTGGTGATACTTCATGTAATATACTCAACTGGTTCAATATAGATATGGTCAAAGCTAAGTTAAACAAAGTAAAGGTGAATAAGGCTCCAGGACCGGATGGGTTACACCCAAGAGTTCTTAAGGAACTTAGTTCAGTAATTTCTTTGCCCTTGTATATAATATTCAAAGATTCTCTGGTGACTGGCATAGTGCCGAGGGACTGGTGTAAAGCAAATGTGGTGCCCATCTTCAAGAAGGGCTCTAGGTCATCCCCGGGGAATTACAGACCAGTGAGCTTAACGTCCATTGTGGGGAAACTTTTTGAGGGTCTAATAAGGGACTATATACAGGAATATGTTTTGGATAATAGTATTATAAGTGATAACCAGCATGGTTTTACTAAGGACAGAAGCTGTCAGACTAACCTGATTGGTTTTTATGAAGAAGTGAGTAGAAGTCTGGATAGAGGGGCGGCTCTGGATATTGTGTATTTGGACTTTGCAAAAGCGTTTGACACGGTCCCTCATAGACGTCGGACGGGTAAATTAAGGTCGGTTAGATTAGAAAATCTACTCTGTAACTGGTTTGAGAACTGGCTGAAGGAGCGTACTCAGCGAGTGGTGGTGAATGATTCCTACTCTGAATGGTCCCCAGTTATAAGTGGTGTACCCCAAGGTTCAGTGCTGGGTCCACTTTTAATTAATTTATTTATTAATGATATAGAGGGAGGAATTAACAGCACTGTTTCAATTTTTGCAGATGACACTAAGCTTTGTAGTAGAGTCCAGTCTATGGGAGATGTGCAGAAGTTACAAACTGACTTGGACACACTGAGTGTTTGGGCATCCTCTTGGCAGATGAGGTTCAATGTGGATAAATGTAAAGTTATGCATCTGGGTACTAACAACTTGCATGCCTCCTATGTCCTAGGGGGAGTAACACTGGGAGAGTCACTTGTAGAGAAGGATCTGGGTGTCCTTGTAGACCATAGACTGCAGAATAGCATGCAATGTCAATCGGCTGCTTCTAAGGCCAGCAGGATATTGTCATGTATTAAAAGAGGCATGGACTCGCGGGACAGGGATGTCATATTACCACTGTATAAAGCATTAGTACGGCCTCATCTGGAATATGCTGTTCAGTTCTGGGCTCCGGTTTATAGGAAGGATGTCCTGGAGCTGGAAAGGGTGCAGAGACGGGCAACTAAACTGATAAGGGGCATAGAGCATCTTAGCTATGAAGAAAGATTGAAGGAGTTAAACTTGTTTAGTCTTGAGAAGAGACGTATAAGGGGGGACATGATCAACCTGTATAAGTATGTAAATGGCCCATACAAAAAATATGGTGAAAAACTGTTCCAGGTAAAATCCCCTCAAAAGACAAGGGGGCACTGCCTCTGCCTGGAGAAGCAAAGGTTCAGACTTCAGGGGCGACAAGTCTTCTTTACTATAAGAACTGTGAATCTGTGGAACAGTCTACCGCAGGAGCTGGTCACAACAAAGACAGCTGAGGGCTTCAAAACAGGCTTAGATAAATTCTTAGAGAAAAAGAAGGTCACCACATATTAAGAAATCTAGAGTCATGTGTTAAGGTTACCCGTCCCCCTCCCCTTCATCACTTCTACCCCCTCCCTTGGTTGAACTTGATGGACATGTGTCTTTTTTCAACCGTATTAACTATGTAACTAATTTTCTGACTAAGACAAGTTGCTTGTCCTAGTGATGATTTAGCCGAAATCAATTCAAGTATTCCTGTAATGGATGTAGATCACTTGTAAAGATCTGTCCCCATATCCCAATTATTGTGGTTACAATTGGCTTTCATGAACCAATCTCAGTGGCAGTGTCACATCTGCACCCCAGTCATCTGTTCCACAATCATGATAGTTTAGATTTGATCAATGTAAGATATTTTTTCAGGATACTTAAACAAGCATCCCTACTTTGGAGCAGTGGTTGGGCGAGTTGCAAACAGGATTGCCAATGGTAAATTTAGTGTTGACGGACAAGATTACAAATTACCCATTAACAACGGGCCAAATAGCATCCACGGAGGACTCAAGGGCTTTGATAAGGTAAGGAACCTGCATAATAAATATACATTTATATAGATTAGTACACACAGCGTGGAGGCTAATGTGATGTTGGTGTTTAGGTAAAATACATTCATATGAATAGGTCAGTTTCCTAACGTCCCAACTAGAACAACTTTTCCCACTGTTCCCATAATGAAGCAGTGACCAGTGTTCTCCTGACCTCCGCAGATTGGTATCATCCTTCATCCTCACTTTAAAAACTGCTATAGCGGATCACTTGAGGAGACATACTATTTTGAGCTTAACCCTTTCAGTACTGAGCCACTTTTCACCTTAAATCCCAGGCCGATTTTTGCAAATCTGACATGTGTCACTTTATGTGGTAATAACTTTAGAACGCTTTTACTTATCCAGGCCATTCTGAGACTGTTTTCTCATGACACATTGTACTTCATGACAGTCATAAATTTGATATTCTCTTATCGGTCAGCACTACGGTAGAGTGTTCGGTGCACGTGTCTCAGGGATGGCGCCCAAATTCAAACATATGGAAGGAAAAGACCGGCACTCGAGAATATCCTAATATTCTTGATTTACTGTGATAGTTACATAACCGTGACGCGTTTCGGCACAATCCGTGCCTTCATCAGACAGTGTATAAACAGAAATGAAAAGCAAAGTTTAAATAGCCCGCCTAGTGGCAATCAAGTGATGTCATATTACCATGACAACAACATGTAAACAAAAACAATTGCGAATCACAGAAGATACAAGTTGAAAACAACAAATTCAGTATATTTAACTTATGAAGTCCATCAAGTAGAGACGATCAACCTTTCATTAAGTTCGCTGAAAGAATAAATATACAAAGTATCAATAACTTGGAAACAATAATCACATCTGAATTCTTACAGAAAGCAACTTAATTCATAATCACGATTGAGGCCCTTGGGTTCCATCGTTTGCAGACGGTGGATCCAGTATGCCTCTCTTTTTAATAATAATTTATTTCTGTCACCGCCTCTTCGTGGCTGTGACACACTCTCAATAATCTGGAAGCGCAATTGCATGCCTGGCCAGACTGAAGTGATGTGGTATGGGCAATAATATGTTACCCTTCCTGATAGTAGACTTATGTTTAGAAAAACGATCTTTCATCCTCATTTATGTTTCTCTCACATACACTAACCCGCAGGGACATTTCAAGATATAGACGACAAATTGACTGTCACATGTGAATCTACCTCGTATTGGTATTTGTTCCCCCGTGTGTGGGTGACTCAAGAAATTCCCTTTTATGACACTGGAACAGTGTACACAACTTAGACAAGGAAAAGTACCTTGTCTAGAGGCCAGTAAGGTGCTTTGTTTAAGCTCAATCTTGGTACTCCCAATATCAGCCCTCACAATTTTATCTCTTATGTTACCAGCTCTTTTGTAACAGATCATGGGAGGAATTTGGAATTCATTAATATGTGGATATGATTTTGATACCACGTGCCAATGTTTGTTGATTGAAGCCCGAATCTTATTAATCCATGGGTGGTATTGTACAATAAATGGTATACGTGGTAGTTTAGGTGTATTTTCTCTCATCTGAGAATTGTCCAGTTTGTCCCTCTGTGTCTGTAACACATATGAAGGATAACCCCTTTTTTGGAATTTGGATGTCATTTCATCCAATCTGGTAATCTGTGTTTCTGGGTCACTGACTATACGTTTCACCCTCTGATACTGGGAATAAGGGAGGGATTTTTTTGTTGAGGCTGGATGATTACTGGTGTAAGTTAATAGACTATTACGGTCTGTCTCTTTTACATATAAATCAGTTTTTATCCTCCCCTCATTGTCTCTAATGACCCAAACATCTAGAAAGGGGATTTTTTGCGTATCTGAGTGCAAGGTAAACTGGAGCTCGGGCCAGATGGAGTTAATATGAGTAATGAACTCAATGAGGGTTCGTGTGTCGTACCGCCACACGCAAAAAATATCGTCTATAAAGCGTCGCCAAAAAATACAACATTGTTGAAATATACTATTAGAGTAAATTAAAGTCTTCTCAAAATGCGCGATATAGCAATTTGCGTATGGCGGTGCGACATTCGAACCCATCGCGGTCCTACAGCGCTGTTGATAAAACGTGTCCTAGAATAAAAAATAATTCTGTTCCAGGACAATCTGCAAGAGTGAAAGAAAAAATTCTTTTGCATCTGGTGTGTATGTACTTTCAGCAAGAAGATGTTTTACGGCCTCTATACCTTTATTGTGTGTAATGGACGTGTAAAGGCTGCATACGTCAAGGGTAACAAGGATACATTCTCCCTCTGTATGTATTGTTCTGACTTGATCCAGAAAATGTCCTGTATCTTTTAGATACGACGGGGCATTTTTAGTTAAGGGTGTCAATACCTTCTCCAACAACATAGCAGGAGGAGAAAGAATTGAGTCAGTCGACGCTACAATAGGGCGTCCCGGAGGTTGAGTCAAAGATTTATGCACTTTGGGAAGTGAAGAGAAAAAACTGGAGTAATGGGATGCTGATTAATCAGATACTCCCCCAACTTGGAGTCAATTGTCCCTTTCTCTTTATACTCATTGACTAATAATTGTAACATATTCTTAATCTGAAAAACCGGGTCCCTATCTATTACTTGATAGGTACGGTGATCTTGTAATTGTCCCAAGATTTCAGAGGTGTAATATGCCTTGTCGAGGACAAGTGCGCCCCCTTTATCAGCAGGTTTGAAAATCAAGGACTTATCGTCCAATAAATGATCCAAGGCATATTTCTCCTCTGGGTTTAAATTGTGATGTATATGGTAATCTCCCTGTTTGAATAGTTGGGACAACCCAATGACATCACGCTGTACCAGACTAACAAAAGTTTCTACCGGATGGTACGTTTTAGGGGGTGAAAACGTACTTTTCTTCCAGAGACCAAATTGCTGTAAAGTAAGTGTATTAGTATTAACATCAACAGAATCACATTCAGGTATCAAAGTTTGCACAGTAGAAAAATGAGCCTTAAGACGTATGTTCTGAAAGAAACGCTGCAAGTCCATATCAAGATCAAAGGTATCAAGGCCCTTAGTGGAGCTAAATGAGAGACCCTTTTGCAGTACATTAATTTGTGCAGGGCTTAAGTTCTTAGAGGAGAGATTAAGGACTAAAGTCTCTGCGGTACCTGTGACCGTGTCATTCTCGGTGCGTCCACTTCTCCTATGATGGCGCTCTGCTCGTCGGGTGTTGCCTTTCTTGGTCGATTGCGCTTGGGTAAAAAAGGTCCCCGCCGGCCAGTGGTAGTATCGCTCCCAGAACCTGAGGATGCGGAGCCTGTCCTGCGGCCAAATATGCAAACTTGTGGGATTGCAATGCCTGATGGATCCTGCCATCTGTACACACGCTGTGTCAAGTAATCCTCGGAATCTCTGATGTATTTGGATCTCTTATTGTTCTCAATATGCTTTTTCAGGTCTGTACAATTTTTTTCAATTTTCTCCTTTAGTATTGTAAAATCCTCAGGTTTTAGGCAGTCCCTTAATTGGTTTTCTGTAGTGGCAATATTGGCCTCACTTTCCGCAATAGCCTTGGACAAATGCTCAATTGTTAACACAATCAGGTCCAGGGAGCATTTATTCAATATACTGGCAAATCTTGTGCAGTAGTCCAGATTGTCGCAAAAAAATGTGGGTCTCAAATGCACCCATACGCTGTGTGCGGTGGTATTCAGCTAAGGTAGTGGCGTGTAGTTGTAAGGAAATCAGATGTTTAGTTTCCTTTTCAAGATTCCTGCTTTTAAATTCACTGGACGGAATCTTCAAAAATTCTGATGATGTAGTGATCTGTGCCAAAATCTCACGTGCTTCTTCATCGTTATAGGCAAAGGTACTCATTTGTATATCAATCTTCAAAAAGTCCGTGTGCACATACCAGAAAACCAGTAGACAATCTTTTCTTATCGGTCAGCACTACGGTAGAGCTGAATACCACCGCACACAGCGTATGGGTGCATTTGAGACCCACATTTTTTTGCGACAATCTGGACTACTGCACAAGATTTGCCAGTATATTGAATAAATGCTCCCTGGACCTGATTGTGTTAACAATTGAGCATTTGTCCAAGGCTATTGCGGAAAGTGAGGCCAATATTGCCACTACAGAAAACCAATTAAGGGACTGCCTAAAACCTGAGGATTTTACAATACTAAAGGAGAAAATTGAAAAAAATTGTACAGACCTGAAAAAGCATATTGAGAACAATAAGAGATCCAAATACATCAGAGATTCCGAGGATTACTTGACACAGCGTGTGTACAGATGGCAGGATCCATCAGGCATTGCAATCCCACAAGTTCGCATATTTGGCCGCAGGACAGGCTCCGCATCCTCAGGTTCTGGGAGCGATACTACCACTGGCCGGCGGGGACCTTTTTTACCCAAGCGCAATCGACCAAGAAAGGCAACACCCGACGAGCAGAGCGCCATCATAGGAGAAGTGGACGCACCGAGAATGACACGGTCACAGGTACCGCAGAGACTTTAGTCCTTAATCTCTCCTCTAAGAACTTAAGCCCTGCACAAATTAATGTACTGCAAAAGGGTCTCTCATTTAGCCCCACTAAGGGCCTTGATACCTTTGGTCTTGATATGGACTTGCAGCGTTTCTTTCGGAACATACGTCTTAAGGCTCATTTTTCTACTGTGCAAACTTTGATACCTGAATGTGATTCTGTTGATGTTAATACTAATACACTTACTTTACAGCAATTTGGTCTCTGGAAGAAAAGTACGTTTTCACCCCCTAAAACGTACCATCCGGTAGAAACTTTTGTTAGTCTGGTACAGCGTGATGTCATTGGGTTGTCCCAACTATTCAAACAGGGAGATTACCATATACATCACAATTTAAACCCAGAGGAGAAATATGCCTTGGATCATTTATTGGACGATAAGTCCTTGATTTTCAAACCTGCTGATAAAGGGGGCGCACTTGTCCTCGACAAGGCATATTACACCTCTGAAATCTTGGGACAATTACAAGATCACCGTACCTATCAAGTATTAGATAGGGACCCGGTTTTTCAGA
Source organism: Rhinella marina (assembly GCA_900303285.1). NCBI lineage: Eukaryota > Metazoa > Chordata > Amphibia > Anura > Bufonidae > Rhinella > Rhinella marina. The sequence goes on along the minus strand of ONZH01021942.1, from coordinate 674 downwards.
TTAAGAATATGTTACAATTATTAGTCAATGAGTATAAAGAGAAAGGGACAATTGACTCCAAGTTGGGGGAGTATCTGATTAATCAGCATCCCATTACTCCAGTTTTTTTCTCTTCACTTCCCAAAGTGCATAAATCTTTGACTCAACCTCCGGGACGCCCTATTGTAGCGTCGACTGACTCAATTCTTTCTCCTCCTGCCTATGTTGTTGGAGAAGGTATTGACACCCTTAACTAAAAATGCCCCGTCGTATCTAAAAGATACAGGACATTTTCTGGATCAAGTCAGAACAATACATACAGAGGAGAATGTATCCTTGTTACCCTTGACGTATGCAGCCTTTACACGTCCATTACACACAATAAAGGTATAGAGGCCGTAAAACATCTTCTTGATGAAATACATACACACCAGATGCAAAAGAATTTTTCTTTCACTCTTGCAGATTGTCCTGAACAGAATTATTTTTTATTCTAGGACACGTTTTATCAACAGCGCTGTAGGACCGCGATGGTTCGAATGTCGCACCGCCATACGCAAATTGCTATATCGCGCATTTTGAGAAGACTTAATTTACTCTAATAGTATATTCAACAATTTGTATTTTTTGGCGACGCTTTATAGACGATATTTTTTGCGGTGGCGGTGCGACACACGAACCCTCATTGAGTTCAT